>OW203731.1:19483921-20083921 GCA_934045075.1 Yponomeuta sedellus | reverse complement strand
ACGTTTCAAATAATATTATTTTGCGGAATAATCATTTGCCAACTATTCTTATATATTTTTTTGATTTCCCAACCTCGTAGTTGCCAACTGTTTGTTTGGTTTGCTTTTTATAATGAAATCTTTCAAAATGCCAACTAGCGTAGCGTATATTTAAGTAGCGTATATTTTACGCGTAATATTCATTCGGTAGGCCAAAATTTTTTCTGCAAAAAGGCAGAGAACCTTTGGTCTTACATGTTCAACCTAACACGCTCCTTCGCGCTCCGCTACGCTACGCGCTTCGTCGCACCTATATTTTTGTCGCATATTGGGTCTCGTCGGCCACCCCTCTAGCCAGTAATATTTCCTTTCCCAGTAATATTTTTCTTAAATTAAAAATGCAAATATTTTTTTTTTATCATAAAATCAATGTATGGAACTTACACTGACGAAACTTTATTCATCTAATAGTTGTTTGCCTAGTAAAAGACTTGACAAATAATAAATTCCCAAAACGTTTTGTGTCATTATAATAATCAGCTTAACAATAATCCTACCAAATGAAACATTGCGATACAAACATTTGTAAATCGTTTGTTGTCAACGTAAAAAATAGGTGAAACGTTGGTTGGCAAGTGATAATCAGCGTAACAATTTTCTGCGAAAAGGCAGGACACCATGTTAGCGATATACTAGCTCGTGCATTGTTAAAAATCAAATGTCATGCGTTGTTGGAGTTTTTCGAGTGTTTCCAGTGAGTCTAATCGCGATTATGTATTAGGTTAAACGTAATTACCTTAATTCCTGAGGTGGAGGTAGCGTTGCAGTTGCCGTGGTCACGGGTAGACTGAATAATCGCTATTGGACCCGTTTAACTATAAGTTTAATACTATTTTTTTTTTTTAATATTATCGCGTGAGTATCGTTAAATATGTATGAGTATCGCGAATCATTAAGAAATACTAATTCTAGTGGTCACCGAGTGAATTTCGTATGGAAAGGTTTATCGTGACGCCAGCGATTGGGGGGTAATGCCCATAATCCCCACGCTGGGCATGCGGGTTGGGGATCGCAGTTTGGTGGAATTGTACTGCAGGGGGCGCTGCTGCCCACCCCCCGGTTTATATCCCTTAGTCGCCTTTTACGACACCCGCGGGAAGAATTTGGGTTGGTGCTATTCTCTAGGCCGACACCGCACAGCCTTTATGGGCATTACCCCCAATGATGGCACAACCTTGCGCTCATTAGGGGAGGGCTATGTCCAGCAGTGGACTAATATAGCCTGAAGAAGAAGAAGACGCCAGCGAATGGAGACGGGCCCAAATTTCGGGCGACAAATCTTTTAATATCCCAACATAGGCCCACTCGGCTGCCCTAATGCGTAATTAATTACAATTTATTATTCTAATAACTTCGAATTGGTCGCTTCACTTATTTTGTTTGCTAACGCGGTCACACGTGTCTCGCGGGTTGAATGGGTGGCGGTTAATGGAAATATGTATAGTCAGACTAAACTATGTACTTTTATTGCACGTAACGCCACCGGGTAGAGGTTCAATCGGCATGCTTAAATATTTTTTATGTAGTCTGTATACGTTCCAATACAGGGCACAGAGCTTTTTAATTACAACGCGTGCCCACCGCGGATTAGCGATTTCAACGCTGAGGTATGTGAACACCCGAGATACTCAGGTTTCCTCACAAAGTTTTCCTTCACTTGGCTAGTGGTATTTTTTTTTTTATTTTTTTTTTTACTTATTACTGTTCGCAAAACTGAATGTTATACCTTAAACTTACAAAACAGTTCATATTATAAGAGAGCTTAAAGTGATGTACATTCTACTAGATGTGAACACAACATGCAATTTGCAATAAAACTTTCGTAAGCACAACACATTGTAGACTTTTAGTCCGGATCTACTTACGGTTGTTGTTATATCGGAAGAGTCCGACCAGGTTTCGCTCCGATTCGCAGAGCTTAATCATGGTGAGCAGAGACGGAGCTCGCGTCGTCGGTTGCTCGTCTCACACTACTCTTCTGATATAACAACAACCGTAAATAGATCCGGACTAAAAGTCTACAGAAGTACTAATTAAATTAAATACACTAATAGTACTAATTTTACTGGGCTAAGTCCGTCTCCCACCCCATTCCAAGGTGTGACACCAACGATGTGATATTGCTATTATAACTTAAAAAATAGAGATAATTTAAATTAATTACGTTAATACTAGTGTAGGCGTAGTGTAGGCTAAGCTAAGCGTAGTGTAGGACGCCCTCCGGCCAGATGGACCTACGACCTGGAAAAGGTGGCTGGTGGTGACTGGATGGCGAAAACGGGAGATCGGGTGGCGCACCCTGGGGGAGGCTTATGTCCAGCAGTGGACTGCAATAGGCTGAAATGGGTAGATGGAATGGACGTTAATACTAACAGATTAAACTTATTTTAGTATTATGATGACCGCCTTGTCGGTCTAGCGGTATCACACACGACTGATTACCATGCCAGAGGTCGTGGGTTTGATTTGATTTGCACGGGGGCCGCCGTACTTTTGTACAAATCGTTACAGTCTGGGTGCATTTTCATGTTTGTGTCTTTGCACCGCTTGTTAACCCGTTGGTGCCGGCTGTCATGTAATGGCAGTCGTTCAGCCGTCTCAGAGGCCTTATGGGCCGCTTGATAATTTCTGACATTAAGTCCGCCACTGTGTTACAATCCTCCATTAACCCGGACTTGGCCCCCGTGGTGGAGTATGGCCTAACCTTCCTGCGATGCAGGAAAAGACCCGTGCCCGAGCTGTTGGGACACACTTGGGTTAATAACGACGTCCTTGCCTAGTTACCTTGGCACAGCCTGTGCTAAGTTTGTGACCAAGATAAGTGATTGCATACATAATCGTTTTACTTTAAGAAGTAGAGTCTGACATAATAACTTGTGCTTACCTCTATTAATAAATAAAATATGCTATCCAATGCGTGATGACGACATTTATCATTAGACATGTTTACATCAAGGCGTGGCAAGTATTTTTAAACAAGTTTAGCAATCAAAACTATATCAATCATACATTCAGGCGCGATGAGAGTCGTATAAATTATTTCATTTTAATAAGACGATAATATGTCTGTGTGACTACATTGCTGTTTATGGTGTTAATGAAATGATTAGATATCGAACGATGTATTACGATACAAACTATAATAATAATAATAATCTTTATTGACACAAAACACATCTTCTTCTTCTTCAGGCTATTTTAGTCCACTGCTGGACATAGCCCTCCCCTAGCACAAAACACATACAAAACAAAATTACATCGTGTTAGTTTAGTTAGTTAGTTAGACTTGAGATTTCCGCACTTAGCCTCATAGTTGGGCCATTGTACGTAGCTAGCGCTGAGGTACGCTAACACCTCAGACACTAGGGTTTCCTTACGATGTTTTCCTTCACGGTCACGGCGAGTAGGGTTGCTACTATAATTTCACAAATGTACATAACTTAGAAAACAAAGTCCCGATTGAGAAGCCGGCGTTCTACACCGCTCCGCTACCACCGCTCAATTATTACATCATGTTACAATATAGTAAGACGTTTATTAGCGTGCTTCTGATACCTATACTTGGAAAAATCCTGTATTACAGGTATCAGATACAAACTTTGGCCTTCGCATCTACGAAATGAGATGTTTTATACAGAGTCCAACACCTTTACTCACATTAGATGGGCGAAGGGACCACTCGGACGCTGCAGTTGCCTTGGACAAGTTACGTTCATCTGCGAATTTATCGGATTGTTACCGGATAAACTTATTAGGCTTTTTGTCGGAAGAGTCCGACATGTAAGCTAATTCTCACTTCATGAGCAAATAATTCGTATACGACTCTAACCGCCGCACTCAGAAACTGCCACATGCCACAGTAAGACCCGCCACTGTCTTACAATCCTCCACCAACCCGGATTTGGCCCCCGTGATGGAGTACGGCCTAAACTTCCTGCGATGCAGGAAGAGACCCGTGCCCCAGCAGTGGGGACATAAAAGGGTTGATATCGATATCGACTCTACTCCTTAATCAGAGTCATACAGGAAGCTTTATTCGGCATTTAAATATTATTATCAACATACTTAGTAGTACAACCGTCGGCTCGGCCTTCGCACGCCTTCAAGGAGCCCGAACAATATCCCATGTAATGAATATGGATGGAGGATGTCTAACTTCTTAGCACCCTACCTGACCTCCGTGGTTTCGCAAAGTTGCGCCGAGGCGAAATATTCGACGCCACTGACTAGTAACGCATAGACGGACTATCCTTATTCACATAGTTGCCATTCTTATGATGAAAACGGGTAGTGTTAGGCTTTTTGACCCCTTGTCCGGTTAAAGCTGACTGCGTCAGGCCCGTCCGGCTTTTGTTAGGCTCTTTATACTATCGTTTAATTCAATCATTTGGGTCAGTAGCAAGCGAGTGAGCGAGACATCCGCCTTTTAAATTTGTTTTTATTCCGAAAATTTTGTCAAACGTGATGATGCCGCGTTTTTATCAAACGGTAAATGCCGCGCCGTGTTACCGTTTACCGTGTTACCCCCCTAGAATCTCCGTTTTACCCCTGCGGGGGTAATTACCCCCAGGTTAGGAACCAATGATCTAGGGAATATGTAGGTGCAAAAACTCTTGCACAGTGACTTTTGTCAGATACACAACTTATCTATGAATAGCTTTTCATAAATAAATTGTATTTCTGAAAAGCTATTCATAGCTCATCAATCAGCTATTTATTTCTTCATCTCTGTGTACATATTTATCTATTAACTTACTTATCCAATAACTTGTCACAATTCGTCCAAAGTGTCACTCTATCATGTTATCACGCTTTCGATGTTACCATGCTTTCATTACCGTTAGTTATACTACAGATCATAATATGGTTATACCTCGGGGATCCGAACTGTGGTTCTATACCTTAGAACTCTATGTTCGGTGTGACACAAGGTTGTATTATCAAAGGCGTCACGATGTGACATGATTCTGGCTGTGTTGGCATGGCAACCGAAAGTGGTTCTAGTGTAGGTATTTGTTCTAGAATAATATGTAAATCGATAAGACTAAGTTTGGAGTTATTTTGATAATTTTTTCTCCAAAATTATGTAGATTTTGAATTGGACACCTTGTTGAAGGTTCGAGTCTCTGTGCTACAAGTTTGTCTGCTATTTTAAATAAATTAGTTTATGTGGTAACTTTGCATTGTATCTGGTAGTAGGTAGAGCTTTTGGGGATCGTAGCAGGGGTTTAAATCTGCGCTAATAAAATTTGATAAAGATAATCGTATATTAAAATTATTCTAGAAAAAAAATCTATATTTTTATGTTATTCCAGTAACTTACTTCCGGTTTTGCGTACAATCTATTAATCTACTGTTGTTTGTTTTTTGACCAAATGACAGCTGTTGAAAGAGAAAGAGTACGAGAGAGGTTGTTAATGCGATTGCTTCCGAGCCCAAATTGAGAATTCAATTTACATTGCTCCATGAAACAATTAGTTCTATGAAACAGGCCCCAGGAGAAGCGTATCTAACTTGACATATAATAACATTTATTACATACATAGGCACAAACATTGCTTCTGACCCCACACTAGGATACCCTGTGTCGTGGGAACCAGAAACAGCGACATCACAAACATGTTTTTTTTTTTTACGTACGCTCGTTTGTGTCCCACTGCTGGGCAAAGGCCTCCCCCAACTCAGACCAGATGTTTCTGTCTTGTGCCACCTCAGACCACTCCGGCATGTGTCGGTCGAGATCGTCAACATGTAAGTTTTGCTAACAGGAGAGAGCTCAGCTAAGATGTCGGTTAGCACTAAAATTACCAACGCTGCTTTTCAGCGCTTCCCCAGCTCTATAGTTGTAATTTAGAGCAGGAGTTAAGACAGGTAGGTATTTGCATCGATATCAACTCTTATACGTCCCCACTGCTAGGGCACGGGTCTCTTTCTGCGTCGCAGGAAGGTTAGGCTATACTCCACCATGGGGCCCAAGTCCGGGTTAGTGGAGAATCGTAAGACAGTGGCGGGCCTCACTGACAGAAGTTATCAAGCCTCACTGACAGAAGTTATCAAGCCTCACTGACAGAAGTTATCAAGCCTCACTGACAGAAGTTATCAAGCCTCACTGACAGAAGTTATCAAGCCTCACTGACAGAAGTTATCAAGCCTCACTGACAGAAGTTATCAAGCCGCCTTAACCTCTCACATGTCTTATGATTACCATTACATGACATCCGACACGAACGGCGTAACGTGCCTTGCGAAGCACGGATTAGCAGGTATTTACTTGATACAATATAAAATTTTAAAAGATATCAAGTTTATTTATTTCATGTAAGGTGAAGAAACAGATACGAGTACAGATAAAATTTAAAAGCAGACGGATGTAAATAGACATAAAGTAGGTACTGCATCCTTAGACCTACACACTGAGAAGTAATGTTATATTAATAATAAAAAAGTGACGCTAAAACAATAGATCAGATACTGTAAATTAGTTTTATCTAGCAAAAGATTCCTCTATAACTTAGTTTGAACTTAAGTGAGCTTACAAATTCCTTATAATTGATTTATAAAGAATGGTTCGAAGAATAATGAAGGAACCTCCTGATGAACCGGCCAAACAATTGTTCATCAAGTTAGGTGTGCTCACAGTTCCTTCGCTATACATATTGGAGGTATCCAAATATGTCCGGAGCAATCTGACTCGCTTTTCCCCAGTGGTGACAACCAGTAGGTGTAAAGCACGAAGACAGCACGACCTGGCGATTGTTAAACATCGTCTGTCTAAGACTGGCAAGTCCCTAGGGGTTATGGGTCCGCGTATTTATAATAAAATTCCCGTGGACATAAGGGAGTCACTGAGTAATTATATATTCAACGATAAATTAAAAAAATATCTGTGTGAAAAAGCTTTTTACTCTGTTGATGAATATCTGGACGAACAACTGAATTGACATCATTATTTGACATTATATTATTACGGATATATTATTTGAACTGTTAATTGATTATACAGATTTATTTGTTTTCATTATGAAATTGTGACTACGTTTTATTGTAATTTAAGCTAAATAAACTTCTGCTTTTGTTTTATACTTAAAATATAAATTGACGATGTTGTTACCTAAACTGAATAATTGAATATGAATATGAATATACCAAAAAAGGCGAAAAAATTGTGACAAATTACATGTTACGTTGGAGGACAAGATACCACTAAAGTATAGTGTGTACTTATGGTTCACATTGATATGCGACCTCTATTCTACTTATTAAGTACTACTTACTAATACCTACTAGAAATATAAGATATATGAGTATTAACCTTAGCATTGTGGGCGAAATACGCGTGCCTTACAAGTCAGAAGTCGACGACAACATGACCAAGTCAATTACACAAATAGAGGCATTTATTAGTCTAAACTTCTGCCACTCAGCCGGCTAGATCCGTCATCCCATCTGTCAAACGTCACTTGTCATATTATGCCATTAATTATCCCCCACGTAGGGACACTGCCACGTGTAGGCCCGCCTTTAGCTGAGTAATATCGGGTAAAAAGTCCTTTTTGAAGAGTTCAGTGGACTATGTTGACAGGTCAGTTAAAACAATGCACTCTGAATGTGCTGTGCAGTGGTCCGGATTTTGAAGTGGCAGTTTTTGTTCTGCATTCTCTCCGCAAGAGAGAGTGCGGGCTTAATTACTACGCGTGCCCACCGCGGTTAAGGATAGGACAGGTAGGTGGCAGCTTATTGGCTTTTTTTAGATTAGAAATCTACTACACAAGGTTCTAAATAAATTGGGCAAGACGTTGCACAACCAAAAAAAAGAATTACAAAGCTGATTTCTTAAACTTAAGTAATGTTTTTGTCCATTTATGAAGAGATGCCTTTAAGTGATTGGGTCTTATCGCTTAGAGCAATCTCTTCATAGATAGATAAAAACATTGATATGCATCTACACACACACACACATACACCCTCACACACAAGTGAAAGTGAAAATAATTTATTTACCACAAATTTTACAATAATAAATAGTTATAATTAAAACTGTTTTTATACGGATTTATGCTCGTTTATTACATTTTTACAATTTTCCGACGTTAATTGTAATAAACGAGCATAAATCCGTATAAAAACAGTTTTAATTATGTCTAGTGCTCGTGTTAACCTTCCAAAATACAATAAAAAGTTAGTTTTCTTTCATTCAATGTTTGTGGTTTAAAGGAACGAGCCTTTTTGCCGTCGCAGCGCTGGTTTTCAGCCCGTTAATTACTTTATAATCACGTAATTTCACACTTCATAATATGTGATATATATCACATCACAGCATCACACTATGTCACACTATCACAGTACACTAATATTATAAAGTCGATAGTTTGCGAGTGTGTATGCTTGTTACTTCTTCACGTCTAAACTGCTGGAGCGATTTTAATAAAATTTGGCATGGTGTTAGCTAGCACCCTGAATTAACACATATGCTTCTTTTTACTGCGGGAAAATAACTTATTTACATGGAAAATAGACAAACCGCGGGGCACCGCTAGTAATATCATAATATAGATGTTTACCCAAATTCTTCCCGCGGGTGACGTAAAAGGCGACTAAGGGACTCCCCTAATGAGCGCAAGGTTGTGCCATCATTGGGGGTAAAGCCCATAAAGGCTGTGCGGTGTCGGCGTAGAGAATAGCACCAACCCAAATTCTTCCCGCGGGTGTCGTAAAAGGCGACTAAGGGATATAAACCGGGGGGTGGGCAGCAGCGCCCCCTGCAGTACATTTCCACCGAACTGCGATCCCCAACCCGCATGCCCAGCGTGGGGATTATGGGCACTACCCCCCAATGATGGCACAACCTTGCGCTATGGCGCTCATTAGGGGAGGGCTATGTCCAGCAGTGGACTAAGCCTGAAGAAGAAGAAGAAGATGTTTATGGCGCAATAATCAATGAATTACTAATGAAAAAAGTATCACTCCCGTTACAAATTAAAATTGGTAAACTTACCATAACAGGAAAAAAATAGCTCCTTATTAAAAACCTATTTAGAAGCTAAAAATTCCACCCATGCCGGGTTCGAACCCGCGACCTCTGGTTAACCGCGCCAGCGCTCTTTCCAACTGAGCTAATGGATAGCCAGAGGTCGCGGGTTCGAACCCCGGTATGGGTGGAATTTTTAGCCTCTAAATAGGTTTTTAATATTGTCCTTAGCACGAGTTAGTGCATAAAAATGATAAAAAATCATTTAAATAGCTCCTTAGTTTGACAACAATAGTTCTTAGACACTTAGACCTTCCACTGGAAATAGGCTCTTTATTTAGCAGTTCGAGTTGCGGAAACCTAAATCGCTACCAATACCCGACCCCCAGTGTGGGACATAGGCCCTTACCGATCCCCTGCTATCACACACACACACACAAACACATAACCTCACGCCTATACCCCAGAGGGGTAGGCAGACACCAGGGACTGCCACTTGCCACGACCCTGACAGATCACCTTCGCTTCATCGACGTTCATAAGTCGTTGCATGCACGCACACATGGTCCGGGTGCTTTTGTCTTCCCCTTTGCTAATACATTCCCTATTTGGTCGATGTCGATGGTCGAGGTCCGCCTGGGACGTCCCTTACCAGCCCTTCCTTCATCTTCCCTCTGCTAATCTCCTCTAGTATCCTCCTGCCGCCCTCCGATGGCTTTTTCTATCGGGTATGGTGACTTTTTCCTCCGGTGCCAACTAGCAGCTCTTCTTCTTCTTCAGGCTATACTAGTCCACTGCTGGACATAGCCCTCCCCTAATGAGCGCCATAGAGCCCTGTTTTCAGCTTGCCGCATGCAGCCTCTGCCTGCTGTTTTTCGCAGATCGTCATCCCACCTAGTCTGGGATGCGCTTAGAACGCGTCCTATACTACGTTTGCCGAGTCGCGGTCTCCACTCAAGAACGCGTTTACTCCAACGGTTGTCGGTTCTTCGCGAGATATGGCCAGCCACTTCAGCTTGCTGATTCTCTGAGCTATGTCGATAACTTAAGTTCTCTGTCTGAGGCATTCGTTACATTTGTTCGTTACTAACAGCTCACTTCCATCCAACGCTACTCGACACCACATGTTTCATTGCTCCACAAAAAGCACCTTCGCGGCTTGATTACCCTTTTTTTTCGTTCCCACATGTGTAGGTCTAGTACCACTGGCGCGTTGATTGATGAACGCTGGAATAAATACATCATTTTATTACCTTTTACTACCAGAGCACTGTGCTTGTGAACCTGGCCATAACTGCGCGACGAATGCTTTGCGTTTCATTGAACTAGGCCGCGATTCTGTAAGTGCATTACAGTAGAATGACAGCAGCATTGCCAGTGTTTTTGGCGAGTCAGAACTTTGAGTAAAGAAAAACAGGATTTTATCGTTCAAACGCGGGACCTGACCTGGAGCTCTATTTTTGAATCACTCGTCTCGCGTCGAGCGCTCGATTTCTACTGATTTTCGTTAGACATACGAAATTCCGTATTTTTGAATCACTCGACTGCAACGAATGGTCCTTACCACTCGTCTCGAATGTCGATCGATAGATTAATTGTCAAAATTTGTGTCAATTTCAATCAATGATGATGACAATCAATGTAAAAATATGCATAAATTAATAGTTCATTTTATCCTCCTTCGTCGTGGTCTTATTTGGTTATTCTTGCTTGCGTGGATTACCTAAAGTATTAGTTTATAAAATACCTTGTCAAATATCTATAAAACAAAAGAAGATCGAGGGCTGATTTTTGGCACCCCTTTGGCACATTGGCTTAAACCGGTGAACCACCAAAAAAATCAGCCAGATCACTTTCAAGTGCCAATCTTGTTCCCTTAGCCTGCTAGACCCTTTGGCAAAAGATTGAGTGTAATATGAATTAAGTCGTAGGATACTTTTTATAGACTTCTCTGTTTTCTATTTTGCTAAAAGTTCCTTTCAAATTCACTAAGGGTTGATTTTTCAACACTCAGATAAAAATTATTCGTGGAATATCGTATTAAACAACTATTTTTGCCTTTCTTTTGTTATTTCAAAGTGACATTTTTATATTATTGTGTAATACTTTATTAGACGGATAAGTTTTATGCGATGATTGAAAAATCAGCTCTAAATGACGCTAAATTATTAATCTTGTATTCTCTTCACTAGATGGCGCTGCTACTGCCTCGTTGGTCTGGCCGATCCAACAGCTTCGCATTCCATCCATCTTGATCGAATGCAACTCGCGTAGAGTTTTTAAGGCAGGGTGTAGAGTTTCAAACCCTACTGTCTTACTAGACTAGGCTTGGAATGAAGATTTTCTTTTAGAGTACATATTAAAAAAAGTAGTTCTCAAGAAGTGTGTAGATGGCGCTGAACTGACTACGTAACTAGCCGTGCCTTACGATTGGAGACGATTGGAAAACATTGTTCGATAAAATATTGTTATTTTGTTTTCTTTTCCTCGTAATTTTATTTTAACATGTGATGAAGTTTCGTTTTATGATCTCAAAAATCCAAGAGAAATAAAAATAATTTGGTTTCCGTACCTCGCAGTAACTTACCAAGTTCAGCGCCATCTATCCAGCGACTAGAGAAGTATTTAAAAGCAATAAAAAGAAAATCCCTCATTCTGACCGCTATTATTTTTTGACACGTAAAAGATTACAAATATTTTTGGCCGGGCACTTTTTCAATTTAAATACGAGTCTGAATATCTGAGTCTATACATTTTATTTGGTAGTATGTAATGTATTACACTATTTTTATTTTTAATGCTCTAACCCGTGCTAAGGAACAAATTTAAAAAAGTTAAAGGTTAGTGCATTAAAAATAAAAATAGTGTAATCATGTGGGTACAGTGATATCGTTCCGATGTTAAACCTAACTGCAAAGTAGGTAGTCGGGACTGTAAGTAATGCAATTTGCTTAAGTCAGATGTCGCTGCCTGTACGTAATACAGAGAATATTGTAAAGAGGTTCGAAATTTCACTGATGCCGTGAGTCGCCCATTGGCTCAATTGGTAGAGCGCTGGTACGGATAGCCAGAGGTTGCGGGTTCGAATCCCGGCATGGGTGAAATTTTTAGCCTCTAAATAGGTTTTTTTTTTTTTAAGTATGTAATGTATCCATTTTATTTGCTAAGTGGGGTAAGTCCACATTAAAACACACGTTTTTGGCGAGTGATAATTACGTCCCAGTTTTGCATTTGTTCAACAACAGTAAAAAACGCGCGAGTAATGGATAAATATTTTTATTAAAATCTTTAATCATCATTGATACTATAACTTACAATTTTTAGCGTTGCGTATCTCAAAAGGAAACACGCTCAAGGGATTCAAATATCTTAAGGAGCGTTCCGTATCTCAGAACGAAAAAGGCTCAAGGGTATTAAATATCTTAAGGAGCGTTCCGTATCTCAAAAGGAAAAACGCCCAAGGGATTCAGATATGTTAAGCAGCGTTCCGTATCTCAAAAGGAAAAACACTCAAGGGATTCAAATATCTTAGGCAGCGTTACGTATCTCAAAAGGAAAAACACTCAAGGGATTTAAATATCTTAGGCAGCGTTCCGTATCTCAAAAGGAAAATAGCTCAAGGGCTTTAAATATCTTAAGAAGCATTCCGTATCTCAAAAGAAAAAACGCTCAAAGGATTCAATATCTTAGGGTACTTCATGTTTCCTGTATTTGTAGTGTAATGCCATTAAGTCCGCCGCATTGTATGATTTTATTTTTTTAAAGTGCAATTAATAATACCATCTTATACTCCACATACAGAAGCGCTCGTGGCTTAGCCGAGTAATTGGAAACAATCCCTTGAGTTAAGTACCAACACCTACAATTGCCCCCGTGGTGGAGTATGGCCTAAACCGGGCATGGGAAGATACCCCAGTAGTGGGGATACACCAAGGGTTGATATCATTCGAGTAACAGGTATACCGTCAATCTAGTTTATGACCTAGCTGGGTGCCACAACTCCTCGAAAATCGTTCAGTTGTTTAACCGCTAGACCAACAGGGCAGTTTAGTGAACTCCACCATCGCATTCCAAAGTTTAATTTTGTAAATGTGTCATCACCACCACACAGCTTTTGCGAAGTTTCATTGATAACACTGTGTTCAAGGAAAACAACAAGTCAAATTCCCAAAAACGTGGATTTTAACACGTACCAGTCATCAATTTTGTCAACCGGACTAACGTTTTGGGTTGATTCTTCGTGCTGGGTGTATCTAATCGGATTTGAATGTTAATGTAATAGTGACTACCGCTAGTGGCATTTTTTCCGAGCGCTTCCGTGCTTCGCAAGGCACGTCAAGCCGTGGGTGCCCGCCGTCATATATTGGCAGTCGTTAAGCCATGGCAATGGCCTTATGGACGGCTCGATAACGTCTGAGAGTAAGGCTCGCCACTGCCTGACAATCCTCCACCAACCCGGACTTGGCCCCCGTGGTGCAGCATGGCCTAACCTTCCTGCGATGCAGTAGGAGACCCGTGCCCCAGCAGTGGGGACATACCAAGGGTTGATATCGATATCAGTGTTATAATAGGGACTTCAAATACCTCAACGCTTGAAATTGCCAATCCGCGGTGGGCACGCGAGGTAATTAAGCCCGCCTCTCTCTCTGAGGGAAGGTCTGTGACCTGCAGAGGGACTAGAGGCTACTTAAAAAAGTGTTAGGGACAATGGACTCGGTCGCGAGAGAACCAGCTTCGATTCCCAGTGCGAGCATATACCAATGACTTTGTTTTCTTAGTTAGTTATAGTAGCTATACCACTCGCTAACGTGTGTCGTGAAGGAAAATATCGTGAGGATTCGCCAGTGCCTGAGGTGTTCAAATAACTCGGCGTTAGAAATTGCCTATCCGCGGTGGGCATGCGTTTTAATGAAGCCCGTACTCTCTCTCTCTCTCTCCCTGAGAGAAGCCCAAATAAAGGCTGCAAAAAAAATTACTTCACATTTGTATGTAAGCCAATTTTATGACTGGTTCCCTTCGGCCACTTTGGAAACCAAAGTTTCGCAACCGGTTTCGAAAACAGAATTATTTTTCTTTTAAGGAAACCTGGTTTCGAATAAAGACAAAGTGTACAGCTTGGCAAAAAAGTCTAGATATTAATTATTGCAACTATATCCATACTAAAGTTGCAAGAAGTGATTTTTCTCCATGCAAAGTTTTGTTTTTAAATTTCTAGACTTTTGTTGCCAAACTATACTTGTAATTTTCTGGTTGGACTTAAGCCATGGAAAGGGCAAAAACTGACATACTTATTAAATTGATTCCAATTTCTTTCACACAACATTAACTATAATAATAAAGAAATCGCAGTAAAGAACCTTAGACTTGGCACGACTTTGTCTAGATTTAATTACTTTTCAGAGATATACGAGCAGCTCCATCGAGACTTGGCTAGTTTTTACAGAATGTTTTTGGTGGGATATACTGTTTCATTTTTTTGTGCATATTGTAAGAGTCCTGTGTGTATCTGTTGCACTTTCAATTAAAATTTCTATCTATTTATCTAACAAACCATGGGAGTAAGGTGCGATCTTCTCTGCAGCGAACTTTATTAGCTGCGGTATTTTTTTTTATTATTTATTAAACCCACAGCACAAGTCATTTAATAATAACATAGTTACAAATACAATTTACTATAGGCCAATTACGGGTTTATTTTATATTAACGTTGCTAGGATAGCTCCATTATGGTAAATAAGATTATATATATTTTGCTGAAGTCTAATAAGCTCCTAGTTTGCTGGGGCCAGAAGCAATGTATGTGTCTGTGTGTAAATGTTATGTTATTTAAAAACCTATTTAGAGGCTAAAAATTTCACCCATGCCGGGATTCGAACCCGCAACCTCTGGCTATCCTTGCCAGAGCTCTTCCAGTTGAGCCTCTAAATAGGTTTTTAAATTTGTCCTTAGCACGGGTTAGTGCATTAAATATAAAAATAGTATAATGTTATGTTATTTCAAATAAGAGTTAAAACAATTTTTATCAGAATGACGAATTGTAAACTGTTTTCGAAATATAAAAATAAGATTCAACTTTACATACATTTCCTGTGTTACTGCGTTCACTTCCAAATTTACGTCACGCGGCGCTGATGTTAGCTGAAAGTCACCTCTGCGAGTCCTTAAGTCAGCGATAACCTCCGCCTAACTCCAAGACGACAATCTTAAATTTATTCCAATTTAATTCGCACATCGATTTTTACACTTATCACTTGACCTAGGTTCGGATGACGTCAGTCTTACGTTTCTGGTTCCTTGTTTTTGTAAGCTGATACAAATGCCGGCAAACATCTTGGGAAAAAAGCTGCGCGTACGGTTTTCCGAATCTATCCACGCGTTATTCGTTGGTACATTGTTATAAGACTTATAGGAGATGATGATGATTGCCCTATTTGCATCTAAATAATGAGATGATATATACAGCGTCCAGTGGTATCCTCACTCACACTAGATGGGTGAAGGGACCACTCCGACGCTGTAGTGCCTGGGACATGGTTTATAGATGGTGTAGGCTTGCCCAGCACCTATACCATCCTGACAGCTTAGTCGGCCTGGCCCGCAGGAAAGACTAGTCAATACGTGCGGAGCCAACTAAGCCGCGGGTTTCCTCACAATGTTTTACTTCACAGTTAGCGTGTGGTAACTATAAGTCTTAAGTTATAAGACTTATAGGAGAACGCATAAAAAATAACTACATTTATTTCGCAAATTAGAAAGCGGTGGTAGCCCAGTGGGTAGGACAATAGACTCGGAAGCGAGAGACCCCGGTTCGATTCCCAGTGCGGGCATGTACCAATGACTTCGTTTTCTAATAATTTATGGAGACATTTGAGAAGTTATAGTACCAATAGCCCTCACTCGTTGGTTTGGCATGTGGAGAGGATGAAGGAGGAAGGATTGACGAAACAAATATAATATATTGCGCATGCAAACAAAAGAATAACTAGTGTCGTCATATCGTATAAAATAATATTAGTAAATAAGCAAAATGGTCATTTAAACACAAACAAAACAAAATTACACAAACAACACAAACAAAATAAGATTATTTTTTTAAAAATTATAGCGTTCGCCGCCTTTATGGCCGACTCTAAGGGCGAGATAAATAGTCGTTGCTTAGCCCAAGTCCGTGCTCAAGCTTCCCTAAGCATTACTTCAGGCTAACTTAGCTAAGTATCAAAGTAGACGTTTGCTTAGCTAAGCATGTTCTTAGGCCAATGCTAAGAATTAGTCCGGGTTTCGCGACTAAAAGAGTGCTAAAGTACTGTCTATGATAGACAAATCGATTCTTAAGCAAGTGCTTTCGCTAAGACTCGTTCTTAGAAGCGACTATTTATCTCGCCCCAAGAGTCGAGAGGCCTTCTTGCCTTGCCTTCGTCCTGGGGGTGACGCGCGCGGCCTCAAGGGCGAATAGGGGCCGGTTTTAGTACAAGCGAGACAAATACCCTTAACTTTATACAACTATCACAAATTTATTTTTGGTCGGGCCGGGCGAGGGTGTATTTTAATAATTTTAATTATTGATATTAATTGAATTTTAATTGTTTTTATCCAGTACCCCGGCCTTGCTTGTGACTACTCGTTGGAGTAGACAGAGATAAGGCGTCGGGGACACCTTACTGAGACTACTCTGTACTGAGAATTTTAAAACTTTAATAAAAATTTCTATTTAATGTTAAGCCTAATATTACTTAGATAACTACGATTACTTAGATGACATTGTAAATGGGTTTTATATATTGTAAAAAAAAGAGAAAATAAAAAGGAAAAAAAAGATGAAATGAAAAGAAAAAAAAAGAAGAAAGGGAAAAAAACACGAGTTCCGATAAGGAAGAAATGACAGAGATAACATAAAAAAAACCAAACCCATCAGTCTAAGCACGTATAGTATACAGCGTTCACATTAACATGACGCGTGAGAGAATTGGTAAAAAGGACATAACATGTGAATTAGCTTTTGGACCTAATCGGAAGATGGTAAAACAAGCCCTCAATCCTTTTATTTTCCCCAAGTAATGGGAATGATTTCTTATTTAACATGGTAACAGTAAACATCTCAGTGCTACCAAATCTCTCACGCGTCAAGTTAATGTGAACGCACTGTGTCATGTAATTATATATTTTTTTTATTTTACACTGTATCTTAATTCTATCATTTTATTATTTTCTTATCATGCTAATAATTTATTGACTTCACTCATCTCACATTTTATCCAATCAATGACTAAAAGGTTGCCACATTAGTGCAGAACCTCGCACAAATAATTAAAAAAAAACCCGTACTAAGAACAATTTTTTTTACAAACCTCTTTAGAGGCTAAAAATTCCATCCATGCCGGGATTGCATGGGTTATTGCGTTAAAAAGAATATAAAATAAGATAAGTCAATCAAACCGTCCCGAGACATGTCCGAGCAAAGGTTCCCATAACGCTGGCAGCATTACCGCGGTGCACTGTTAGGGATATCCTCTGTATCAAATATGCTCCGGAGCGATAGTCCAAGCCACGGTTCGCACCCACGGCTGAGTGGAAGGGCTGGTAATTGACGTCCCAGGCGGACATACATAGACCAAATTAGGGATGTATTAGCAAAGTAGGGGAAAAAGTACCCGGAACCGGCGTGCATGCAACGACTTATGAACGTTGATGAAGCGAAGGTGATCTGTCAGGATCGGGGCAAGTGGCAGTCCCTGGCCTCTGCCTACCCCTCTGGGATACCGGCGTGAGGTTATGTATATGTATGTATGTAGCGCTCACGAACTGTGCAGGAAAACATCGTGAGGAAACACAGGTACTAAGGTTAGCCTCTAAATAGGTTTTTTTTTTAGGTTCTAAGGTGTTCAAAAACCTAAGCCCTTGTAATTGCCAATCCGCGGTGGGCACGCGAGGTGCTTAAGCCCATGCTCTCTCTCTGAGAGAAGGCTTGTGCCCTACTGTGGGACGATTATAGGCTTCATAAAAAAATATCTCCTCCGAAACGGCTTAACACCTTCATTGCGTTACGAGGTCCTTAAAACCCCGTCCGTGTCTTGCAGTCTATGCGAGCGTTAAAAAGGCGTGCTAACGCGCTGGTGCGGAGGGCATATTTTCGTCATTTACGGTTTTACGAGAGAGACAAATATATGTTTGTATTGCTCTACTTCCAAAATACTAGTTTCGATGTAGTCTAGTCCCATCACTACAATTTTACTGACATTATAGTAAATCAGTGCGTTACGGGCTTAAAAGGCCTCGTAATTTTTTTTTTCAGTGCGAAACGGGGCGTAAAGTGCCCCGGACATTTATTTATTCCCTAACTTATTTAATTTATAGCCAACCCTGCGGCGAAGAGAGTGGGCGCCATTTATCAGTCCATCAAATAAAAAAATAAAATTAAAGATTTCATGAGATTTCACTGATTTAGAGCTATTTACATTGAATAAGGTGTTCGGGGCACTTTTATACCCGTAACGCACCACGGCATAGCCCCTCTCCGGGTTGATTGGACCCCGTAACGCGCTAGAATTCAGGATGACGATTTTCACTCCCGCAACCATAGTGTTAAGCGATTTTATGAATTTTTTTGTGTTTATTTATTTGCAGGTCTGAGAATAGGTCGTATTGTAATTAATATGGTAAAACTACGTTTGCGGGCTCAGCTAGTAATTATATAATCCTCGTTAACCACCCTTGTATGTCCCCACTGCTGGGGCACGAGTCTCTTAATGCATCGCAGAAAGGTTAGGCCATACTCCACCACGGGGGCCAAGACCGGGTTGGTGGAGAATTGTAAGACAGTAGCGGGCCTTACTGTAAGAAGTTATCAAGCCGTCAATAAGGCCTCTGACATGGTTTAGCGACTGCCATTACGTGACAGCCGGCACCAATGGTTTAACGTGCCTTGTGAAGCACGGAAGCGTTCGGAATAATGCCAGTAGCGGTAGTCACGGGACGGTAACCCATCCTGCACCAGACCGCGCCTGTTGTTGCTTAACTCAAGTGATTGATTCCAATCAGTCGGATCGCTTAGGCTACGAGCGCTTCTATAATCCTATTCCAAAAATATAACTGCAATTACCTCAGCAAATATGGCAAAAAAAACCCTCTTCAGACACCCATTACGTTTTTCTTCGTAAGTAATCGTACATACCTAACTATTTGAATATATTGCGCGGGATGTTATCATTAGTTTTGGCGACAAAAACTTAATGCTAGAATCCGCTCGAACTAAAAGATAAGTGAGATAGGAGAGGAATGAAGTAAAGTATATTGGGTTGGTCAGTAACAGCGTAATAATGATAAATTTGTCGCGGCCATGGCATATTATAATAACAATACGAGTATCAGCAACTATAACAATTAGGGACTCCCTCCCTGTTATGATAGTTCGTTATCAACCCTTGTATGTCCCCACTGCTGGGGCACGGGTCTCTTCCTGCATCGCAGGAAGGTTAGGCTATACTCCACCACGGGGGCCAAGTCCGGGTTGGTGGAGGATTGTAAGACAGTGGCGGGCCTTACTGTCAGAAGTTATCAAGCCGCCCATAAGGCCTCTGACATGGCTTAACGACTGCCATTATATGACAGCCGGCACCAACGGCTTAACGTGCCTTGCGAAGCACGGAAGCGCTCGGAAAAATGCCACCAGCGGTAGTCACAGGACGCTCACCCATCCCGTACCTGACCGCGCCTGTTGTTGCTTAACCAAGTGATTGATTCCAATCACTCGGTTCGCCTAGGCCACGAGCGCTTTTGCTTCTGTTCTTGCTTTGTTGAAATAAATAGATAAATAAATAACAACTACCTTGCAAGCACAATTACTTGTCCTAGTCTCAAACTGGGATTCCTTGTGATATGGTAACCAGCCAAGGACTTAACAACAGCGTGAATAGAACCCACGACCTCTGGTACCGTAGACAAATTAAAAGTGCTACCGCTAGACCAAGGCAGTGAAACTACATAGTCTCGAGTGAAACATGGGAACCTCTAAAAAATCACAGACCGCTTTTTTTCAAATAATACTCACTACTTTTTGCCGCCATTTTTTCTAACATGCATGATGTAAGTGAGGTCGACGCCCCAACACCTGTTGCTTATGTTTTTTAATCTCGAGACCACGGCTGTCTATTAGGCAGGCACTTGTTTTTTTATTGAGGATCATCGGAGCTCTATCAGCCAGTTATTGATTTATAATTACCTCCTTAAGTTCATGAAGTTATATTTGTAATTTTGCCGTTGAAGGCGTGGCTGGGCGAACATAATCGATCGATTCATTTAAAAAAACTGAAATGTTTGGTTCTGCTGTGTGGTGTCAGCCTAGAGAATAGCACCAACCCAAATTCTTCCCGCGGGTGTTGTAAAAGGCGACTAAGGGATACAAACCGGGGGGTGGGCAGCAGCGCCCCCCACCCGCATGCCCAGCGTGGCGATTATGGGCATTACCCTCTAATGATGGCACAACCATGCGCTCATTAGGGGAGGGCTGTGTCCAGCAGTGGACTGAAGAAGAATGTTTGGTTGGGCTTGTAAAAAACTCTTATGAAGTGACTGGCTGGTTTGATGAATGAAAAGCCATTTGCTATACGTAGTTGCGTTCTATTTGACAATTCAAAAATATTGATTTTGAGAACTGCAAGCTAAGAGTAAAAAGTTCTCACGAATATTTCCAGAACATTACACTCTTTTTTCTCGGTCGTCATTCCGAATATAATAATAAATATCAAGTTTCGTAACAATAAAGCGGCGAGGTGTTGCCACGCAGTCGTGAATAGAGATTTCATAACGTACAAATGGTGCCGCCTTTGCACTAGGCAAGCTGCTCGACTCAAATGTCATGATTATGAGTGATGGGAATTAAAGGAAAAAAAAAACAGTTTAATTAATCGGTCGACTTGCATTTTTTCCTAAATGTTACGTAAGCGGCCGTTTAAGTTGATTTTTACGTGAATAAATTTACTAAAATACATACTAAAATACATTCATATTTGAACCGACTACAAGGAAGCATTATGGCCACCTTGAATCTTACAAAATTTTCTGTATTATATATTATGTATAGTAAAGAAGTCTTGGAGTTTTGCGCACACACATAAGAACCGAAGCTTTATTTTAGATGCAATAAATCGTCGGTCCATTAAATTATACCCAGCAAACTGTGTCTAAATAAAGTAGCAACCATTCAACCTCTATCACTACATGGTCTGTTGTGTGGTGTTACCAATATTGTGTTTAGTAAAACATTACATTTCATGGCATTTACATCTGGAGCAAGTCGCAACTAGGTTAAGAAAACTGGTTTGGATATTTAAAACACTAAGATATATTGTGCCTCGAAATTCCAACGTCCTTAACAAACAAGGTTTACCAAAAAATAAACTAAATGAAATATATATCGCCCTAGTACAATCGGTCCTAGTTTACTGTATTCCGGTCTGGGGCGGTGCGTCCAAGGTTAAACTTCTGAAACTAGAACGAGTGCAGCGTGGTCTTATTAAAGTAATGTATTTTAAGAAAATACGATATTCCACAGAAAGTTTATATAAAGAAAGCCACCTCTTATCCATTAGAAAATTATATATATTGCAAATCCTGTTAAAAAAACACAAAAATCTACCTTATAACCTCAATTCAAAAAGTAAAAGGAGAAATGACTTAGTAGCTAAAACACATCTAACACGAACTAATTTTGCTAGGATGCAGTACAGCGCGCAATCATCTTTTCTTTATAATAAAATAAATAAAATGCACAATATTCATGAAAAATCTCATTTCGAATGCAGAAGTATAATAACGAAATGGCTAGACTCGTTAAGCTACAACGATGTTGAAAAACTTCTACTACGAAACGCATAAATAAATATAGAAGTTTATTTTACATTATACATATATTTTAAATTTCATATAGATCTTGTTCCTGGTTTCGATATCATATCATATCGTATCGTATTCTATCGTATCGTATCATTCATATCATATCATATCGTATCGTCTCTTATCGTATAGTATCGTATCGTATCGTATCGTATCATATATATACTTATTATATAGTTCCAACATGATAAATTCTAATTATGTTTTCATTGTTTAAAACTTCTTCAAACAATTTGAAAATAGTATAATAATAGCAATGTATTGTTTTTCGATTCTCTGAAAGGAGTTTGTTGTTTACTTAATTTTTTTTTTTTTTTTTTGCATGCCAATTTGATTTCATTCTCAGCTATAATCACCTTAATTAATGGTACCCAATTAGGAAGAGCGGGAGTTTTCCTGGCACAGGTAATTCTTACTTAAAAGGAAACTCCCACACAAATTGTAACCTACTTTAAGTTTGATACTGAAAATAAACATATTTTATTATTATTTTTATTATTATTATATATCCTATTATACTATTTTTATTTTTAATGCACTAACCCGTGCTAAGGACAAATTTAAAAACCTATTTAGAGGCTAAAAATTTCACCCATGCCGGGATTTGAACCCGCAACCTCTGGCTATCCGTGCCGGCGCTCTACCAATTGAGCCAATGGGCGACTCACCGGCATCAGTGAAATTTCGAACCTCTTTACACTATTCTCTGTATTACGTACAGGCAGCGACATCTGGCTTAAGCAAATTGCATCACTCACAGCCCCGACTACCTACTTTGCAGTTAGGTTTTACATCGGAACGATATCACTGTACCCACATGATTATACTATTTTTATTTTTAATGCACTAACCCGTGCTAAGGACAAATTTAAAAACCTATTTAGAGGCTAAAAATTTCACCCTTGCCGGGATTCGAACCCGCAACCTCTGGCTATCCGTGCCAGCGCTCTACCAATTGAGCCAATGGGCGACTCACCGGCATCAGTGGTTTTAAATAGGTATAAATAGGTTTTTAAATTCATATCCTATAACAATATTTTTTCGGCAATATTTAACGAATTGATATTTAATCCAGTTTATGCCCATGTATAGTCCTGATAAAGCATGTAGCGATTAAAGTTAACGAGTTACTAATCCAAGTCGCTTGTCCCGTGGTTTGGTGGACAACCATTGTTGTCTCTACCGAATCATGATTTCTGAAAAGACCAGAGTCATCTTCGAACTTAGTCTATAATCTTTGAAAATATTTAGTTGTGTAGATTTTAGTTTATTTTTTCAGAGTACACGCCTTCCCACAGAGAGAGAGCATCGCTACGCATGCCCACTGCAGATTGGCCATTTCAAGCGCTGAGGTATTTGAACGCTTCAGACACTCAGGTTTCCTCTTTCAAAAACTTAAATTGGCTTAAAAACTTATTTCACTGCGTTTTCAACATCATCAAATTATTCCAGTAACCCGACTTGCCGAGCAAGTAAACTTACCCGTACGTAAACGCGGCACGCCACAACTCGCCACTGCCTCAACCTCAGAGGAATGACTATAAAGACATTAGAGCCGATCCCCCTACACCGTAATGGCCACTTAAAAACTCGTAAAAGTCTAAGATGGTTCACTAGACTAGACCAACTCTGATCTCGTCTGATATGACATAAGATTGCTCTAAGTAGACTCGGACTTATCTCTTCGCTTCATGTTTTTTTCTTTTTGTAAAAGACGCCGCGTTTTATGCTCGCTTTGTGTATCAAACTTGAGTATTTAAAGTGAACTTTTTTTGTGAAAGAATACTATTTATGTCTTGAATGGTGTGCTGTATGTAATGTACAATGACGTACAAACTTTTTTAGTGTTCCTTATTTTCATTAAATTTGACTAATTCTCTAGTCGGCAGTAACCCAGTGGGCAGAACAATGGACTGGGAAGCGAAAGATCCAGGTTCGATTCCCATTGCGGGCATGTACCAATGACTTTGTTTTCTAAGTTATGTAGAGGGAAGCTATAGTAACAAATGTTAAAACCTATTTAGAGGCTGAAAATTCCACCCATGCCGGGATTTGAACCCGCTACCTCTGGTTATCCGTCCCAGCCCTCTTTCCAACTGAGCTAATGGGCGACTCACCGGCATCAGTGAAATTTCGAACCTCTTTACAATATTCTCTGTATTACGTAGGTACAGAGGTTAGTACTTCTTCCTTAGCACGGTTAGTGCAGTAATTTTTTTTAGTAACAATACCATTCGCTAACTGTGAAGGAAAACATAGAAACCCTGGTTTCTGAAATATTAACAGACCTCAGCGCTTGCTACGTACTATGTTTGCAAACATTGTTTTAGGGGTATGATACCTATTTTGGATTAGTTATACATTTAACGTATAATTGTATTGCTTGGCGGTACTAATTGTTCACAAACCGGGGGGTGGGCAGCAGGGTCCCCTGCAGTACAATTCCACCAAACTGCGATCCCCAACCCGCATGCCCAGCGTGGCGATTATGGGCATTACCCCCCAATGATTGCACAACCTTGCGCTATGGCGCTCATTAGGGGTGGGCTATGTCCAACAGTGAACTAATATAGCCTAAAAAGAGAAAAAAGAAAGAGAATCGACGTTTTCAAAACAATTACAAGTGGCCAGTGTCTTATACATAAAAACTTTTTTTCGAAAAACTTTCTGAGTGGCCTGGTATATTGTTAAATCATAAAAAAAACTACAATGCAAATAACAAATAAGATTTCCGTTATTATATGGCGACGCCTGTAAGCGCCATCTATGAATGGCTTCGTGAATTTGCGCTGAAAACTGCTCATTGCAGTACATACCAATTCGTTATCAACCCTTGTATGTCCCCACTGCTGGGGCACGGGTCTCTTCCTGCATCGCAGGAAGGTTAGGCCATACTCCACCACGGGTGCCAAGCCCGGGTTGGTGGAGGATTGTAAGACAGTACGGGGCTTACACTCAGAAGTTATCAAGCCGCCCATAAGGCTTCTGACATGGCTTAACGACTGCCATTATATGACAGCAGGCACCAACGGCATAACATGCCTTGCGAAGCACGGAAGCGCTCGAAAAAATGCCACTAGCGGTAGTCACGGGACGCTCACCCATTCTGTACCAGACCGCGCCTGTTGTTGCTGAACCAAGTAACTATTTAAAAACCTATTTAGAGGCTAAAAATTTCACCCATGCCGGGATTCGAACCCGCAACCTCTGGCTATCCGTACCAGACGAATACGGCTGGTACGGATAGCCAGAGGTTGCGGGTTCGAATCCCGGCATGGGTGAAATTTTTAGCCTCTAAATAGGTTTTTAAATTTGTTCCTTAGCACGGGTTAGTGCATTAAAAATAAAAAAAATAGTGTAATCAAGTAACTATTATCTAATCTGTGACCAAGTGATTGATTCCAATCACTCAGTGCGCCCAAGCCACGAGCGCTTCACCATACCAATTAGTGAACCATTTTTCTTCTTTTGCAGGTCGTTGGAGGTATGGTTGGGTACCGGCCGACTACACAGCGAAATACTGGCTGAACAGAAACTGAGCGAAGGGCGTCTGAGGATGCCGGGAGCCACCATCATTTTCTGGCTCAAATGTGAACAGGTATTTATGAAACAAACTCTCTCAGAGAAGTTCTGTTCGCGGATCTTTTCATAGGCATGCTATAATCAAAGTGGACGAGGAGAATCCTCATCGTAGTCTTTTTCTTCTTCATTAAAAGTGAAAATTACTTAGCTAAATTCCGCCAAAAATCCCACAAGCACCATGCGGTTAGTTAATACACCGCCCTCCCTCCCACTTTTTCAAGTAGAAGCAAGACACGAACACACCACCACCGACACCAATACTCTCACACAGAAAACATGCGACGCGTTTCGCCTCTTCTTCTTCTTAAGGCTGTATTAGTCCACTTCTGGACATAGCCCTCCCCTAGTGAGCGCCATAGCGCCCTGTCTTCAGCTTGCCGCATCTAGCATCTGCCGGCGGCTTTTCGCAGATCGTCGATGAAATTTTATTTAGATTAAGTTATATTTAACGTTTACTGTGTTAATGTAAGTTGCAACTCTTTTATTCGTTCGTTATCAACCCTTGTATGTCCCCACTGCTGGGGCACGGGTCTCTTCCTGCATCGCAGGAAGGTTAGGCCATACTCCACCACGGGGGCCAATTCCGGGTTGGTGGAGGACTGTAAGACAGTGGCGGGCCTTACTGTCAGAAGTTATCAAGCCGCCCATAAGGCCTCTGACATGGCTTAACGACTGCCATTATATGACAGCCGGCACCAACGGCTTAACGTGCCTTGCGAAGCACGGAAGCGCTGGGAAAAATGCCACTAGCGGTAGTCACGGGACTCTCACCCATCCCGTACCTGACCGCGCCTGTTGTTGCTTAACCAAGTGATTGATTCCAACCACTCGGTTCGCCTAGGCCACGAGCGAGTCAACTTTTTTATGATTTAAATAAATTAATTTGATATGAAAAAATTAAGTAGTGGACGAGTGTGGCTAATTGCATAGGTCAGCCCACACTCGTCCACCACTCGGCCTGCTACGTGCCACGCGCACACGATTAGCACTGTCGGGCGATTGAAATTACGTACTTAGCAAACCACTTCTTTTAAGATCTCTAACTAGCAAGTATTAATAGCTCCAGTCATTAAATGCTAGTGTTCAAGTTTAATAACTTTTTTAACACTTAAAGGTGCGCCGGCGCCGCAGGTGCTGTTAGACGTTCTTTTTGCTAAGTACCTCATTATTTTTCCCATATGCACACTTGCACAGGTGTACGTTACTCCTGAATGGAATTCCATTTTCAATCTTAACTTTCTTTCTTAACAATCTTTCGACTTGGAGACATAAGTTGCTGCAGCCACGTGCCGACTGATCAATTTTTAAATTATAATTTGTTACTTGCTATTTAAGAAGCGCTCGTGGCCCAGTCGAACCGAGTGATTGGAATTAATCACTTGAGTTCAGCAACAACAGGCGCGGTCAGGTGCAGGATGGGTGACCGTCCCGTGACTACCGCTAGTGGCATTTTTCCGAGCGCTTCCGTGCTTTCCAAGGTACGTTAAGCCGTTGGTGCCGGGTGTCATGTAATGGCAGTCGTTAAGCCATGTCATAGGCCTTATAGGCGGCTTGATAACTTCTGACAGTAAGGCCCGCCCCACTGTCTTACAATCCTCCACCAACCCGGATTTGGCCCCCGTGGTGGAGTATGGCCTAACCTTTCTGCGATGCAAGAAGACTGGGCCATACTCCACTTAGCGGCTGTAGCCCAGTGAGTAGAACAATGGCCTCGGAAGCGAGAGGCCCAGGTTTGATTCCCAGTGCGGACATGTACCCATGACTTTGTTTTCTAAGTTATGCATATTTGTGAAGTTGTATTAGTAATACCACTCGCTAACTGTGACGGAAAACATCATGAGGAAACCTGATTGTCTGAGGTGTTCAAACAGCTCAGCCCTCGAAATTGCCAATCCGCGGTGGGCACCTGTGGTGGTAATTAAGCCCATGCTTTCTCTTTAAGAGAAAGCCTGTGCCCTGCAGTGGGACGATTATAGGCTATATAAAAAAGGCACAGGAGGCTTGTTGTGTTTTACTTATAATAAGCTAATTAATAAGACATTCCTTACATCGCAAAACATATGCACCCTTTTGGAGCGAAGCATCAATTCCGGTCCGCAGAAACATAAACATTAGAATGGCCAAGTCCCCGTTGACATATGTATAAACAAGGTTACTGTGGGTTAAGAACCCTACTATACTTTGTACCAGTTAAAAGTTCTATGTAAAGAAAGGTTTTTAAAAGATAATTAAAATATACAGTACTAAAATATTCCAGGAGTATCAGGAGTTACTTTTAGGT
The DNA here is from genome assembly GCA_934045075.1 of Yponomeuta sedellus. Classification (NCBI taxonomy): domain Eukaryota; kingdom Metazoa; phylum Arthropoda; class Insecta; order Lepidoptera; family Yponomeutidae; genus Yponomeuta; species Yponomeuta sedellus. Next base: position 20,056,163 of record OW203731.1, on the reverse strand, counting down.
GCAGTGTATGAATTACACGGTGTTACAGTTTGAATTTATTAAACATTAATTTTCCGTGAAATTTTCAACAGATTACCGATTTCGGTTTGGATGAAGACCTTAATACATATGTCAGCTCCAACAGGGTCTCGAGAGCACCGTTCTAAGAATTCAATAAAGATAGATAGATAGATAGATAAAACATTTATTTGCTTCTGCATACAATACACATATAGAAATAGCACAAATAAAACAAATCGATATTTATTTACAGCAATGAGACAAATAAAAAAAACAACAAAAGTAAGCGAAGGCAAATTATTAACAGTTCAATCTCGCATTCGCGTGATCTTAGGTCGGGATTCGTAGATTCTAATTTCGGCATGTACCAATACCAAGTATTAAATAACTTTAATTCCTAAGTTTCTCGTACGTGGCATCGTGACGAAACTTGGGTGTCCAAAGAGTTCACATACCTCAGAGCTTAAAATTGTCAATTCGCGTGGCTGTTAAGCACGTACCTACTCTCTCTATGGGAGAAGGCCTGTGGGACGTACTCGTATATAGGCTACATAAATAATTGGACAGAAATAAACAGAGAAGCAACGTTCTATGCTTTTAACGTTCTATGCTTTTAACGTTTTTGTATGTTCAATGATTGAACATACAAAATAATAAATATGTGGGACGTATTTCTTATTTCATTTTTAATCATATGATTGAATATCATATAAAAACGTTAAAAGCATAGAACGTTGCTTCTCTGGTAATTTCTGTCCAATTTATTATGTAGCCTATAAACGTCACACAGGCCTTATCGCACAGAGAGAGTACGAGCTTATGTTACATATTTGAAAGTACGAGTATATATGAGTCTATTTACGTGTAGGGATCTTTCACGCGTTACAAAGTATAGGTGCGCGAGCGCAGCTGGCGCCGCGACCACCTGCCAGTGGCTGGGTTCACATAGTACGATACTGTAACGACATCGTCGCATACACTTCTTCATCTATCCTCAGGTTGTCTAAAGCGATCGTTTAAAGACCGCTGATTGTATACTATTCAGGTATTTATTTAGCGACTCAAATTGACATTGAATCTAAACGTTGGAAAATTGTAAAAATGTAATAAACGAGCATAAATCCGTATAAAAACAGTTTTAATTATTGAATCTATGCTTACTCTTTACTACTCACATCCAAAACAGAGCGTCTAAGGACACACTCGCTTATCTCTCATAAAAATTGTTCCAATCTATTGAAAATGCTTTTTAGATGTATTCATTATATATATATATATATATAATGAATACATCTAAAAAGCATTTTCAATAGATTGGAACAATTTATATATATATATATATATATATATATATATATATAATGAATACATCTAAAAAGCATTTTCAATAGATATATATATATATATATACCTATTTGTAGGCTAAAAATTCTCCTCACCTCTGGCACGGTTAGCTAGAGGTCACGGGTCCGAGTCCCGGAATGGGTGGAATTTTTAGCCTACAAATAGGTTTATAAAAATATAGTCTACTGTGTTTTTGCATTTATATGTCCGTTTATCTAACCTATGTGGTGTGCTGTTTGTTAATGTGTTTTATATGATTCTGTATCACTGCCTCCTCTTACCTACACAGCAATCGATGATGGAATCTGATCACTTCAGATTAGATTAGTTTAGAATTTTCTTTATTGCACATTAAGCATATTTGTACAATTGCGAGCTTAATATTAATGAGTATTTTCTTCCAGCTAACCTTGGGTTGTGTGGATCACTTCAGCACGGGCTTGCCTAGTGAAGTGTTCAGGCACTTACTGTACCCTAAAACATTTAGTTTCGTTATCAACCCTTGTATGTCCCTACTGCTGGGGCACGGGTCTCTTCCTTCATCGCAGGAAGGTTAGGCCATACTCCACCACGTGGGCCAAGTCCGGGTTGGTGGAGGATTGTAAGACAGTGGCGGGCCTTACTATCAGAAGTTATCAAGCCGCCCATAAGGCCTCTGACATGGCTTAACGACTGACTGCCATTACATGACAGCCGGCACCAACGGCTTTACGTGCCTTGCGAAGCACGGAAGCGCTCGGAAAAAATGCCACTAGCGGTAGTCACGAGATGGTCACCCATCCAGTACCTGATCGCGCCTGTTGTTGCTTAACCAAAGCGATTGATTCCAATCACTCGGTTCCGCTAGGCCACGATCGCTTCATATAGTTTGTGAGACATAAATAAATAAAATAAAGTACTCACATCAGCCTTAGTAAATATGTGTAACTACCATTCTGACGAGCTCGTGCAGTTACAGTTATCGTTCAATGTAAAGCCGGCCAATCTCGGGGGCAGGTGCCCCGGGGTGTTTACACTTTTTTGCACCCTTTTGTCCTTAGGGCTTGAACACACGGCGCGATTGGAAAATATACTCCTAATTTGTGTGACCACTCGCTAACTTTGAAGGAGAACATCGTGAGGAAACCTGGATGTTTGAGGAGTGTTCTATTGTAACGTTGCGATCCTCTTTACACATTTCAAAATGTAAAATTACGTCACCAATTTTGAGATTTCCTTGACTTTTTAACATTACTACTTTAACATTATATAATCTCCTTTACCTGCTTATTCTGTATTTTATCAAGTTTTCTGTTTATATTATAAATAAAATAAATAAGACATATTATACTATTTTTATTTTAAATGCACTAACCCGTGCTAAGGACAAATTTAAAAACCTATTTAGAGGCTAAAAATTTCACCTATGCCGAGACTCGAAGCCGCGACCTCTGGCTAACCGTGCCAGCGCTCTCCCAACTGAGCTAATGGGCAACTCATCGGCATCAGTGAAATTTGGAACCTCTTTACAACACTCTCTGTATTACGTACAGGCAGCGACATCTGGCTGACGTAATTCGCATCACGTGCAGCCCCGAGAACCTACTTTGCAGTTAGGTTTTACATCGGAATGATATCGCTGTACCCAAAAGCCTTAGCACGGGTTAGTGCATTAAAAAGAATATAACAACAATCGTTATTATTGCCATGGGACTGTTTATGTTAGCCTGGTTGTATAATTTCCTTGTTGATTTCTCCCTAATTTTGAATTCAACTCAAAGTATCGTTTTATACAAGGTAGAGGCAGGAAACGCTAATCGTGGCGTCGGATCTTGCTCTGTTACTTTTGTTGTTGTGTTATTAAACGTCATTGTTATGAACTTAATTGGGTTGCTCAAATTAAACGAAGAATTAAAGCTAATAGAATTAAATGTCGGTACTTAGGGCGGCTTCATAACTTCTTACAGTAGGGCCCGCCACTGTCTTGCAATCCTCCACCAACCCGTACTTGGCCCCCCTGGTGGACTATGGCCTAAGCTTCATGTGATGCAGAGTGCTTAGTGCGAGTTTGACAGATCCAATCGAATAGCTTTACTACCGCGGTAATCGAGCATCGAGTAGTGAGTATGAGCAAAACCCTGTCACAGTACAACTCGCACTCGCGTTTATTCGTGTTTTGGCTAGTAAACGTGTTCACTTCTCAACGTAAACCATTACAACTCGCACTCAGCAACTTTAATTTCCATACTTGTCGCTAGGTGGCGCTTCCTCGATGCCATAGAAATATGAGTTTACGTTAATGCGATCGAGTAGTCAAAAAACTCGTACTAAGCACTCAGGAAGAGACCCGTTCCCCAGCAGTGAGGATATACAAGGGTTGATATCAATATCGAACTATCGTTCCTCCGCCAATCCGGACTTGGCCCCCGTGGTGGAGTATGGCCTATACCTTCCTTGGGGAAGCGACCCTTTATATATAATATAATGGTTTGGTGATGATGAATTATCGTTTAATGACTAATTACCTCGTTTTCTAAGCTATGTACATTTGTGCAGCAAATACAAAAAAAAAGTAGCAATACCACTAGCCACCACCAAGTTATTTATTATAGTAACCATTTGACTCTCTTTTCAAGTGAGTCTTAAACGGTAAATAACTCTTCCATTAGACCAAAAAATATTTTAGTATATTTTTTGTGGACCTAAAAGCAACATAAAAATATATTTTAAAACTTCCTTTTTTTCAACAGCCAAAAACGCGGTCAGCCATTTTAGTCTATGGTTTGAAGTCCAAAAAATTGTAAACAAAGTTTGACATTCAATTTCCTGTAAGTGATCTCTGAGCATAGTGAAATAACAACAACGCAACCATGATTTCATCGAATTTACACCCAAAATATATCAATTATCATTATTGCATTGTTTGAGAATGAAAAAACACATCAATAAAGACCCCCGGGAAGTTGTGGATTCGTGTACAAAGTGAAATAAACATTCGAAAAACTTGGCTCAAACTTGCCAAAAGAGACCCCGACTCTTTATCAATTGAAACTCGGGTGTATTTATGTGAAGATCACTTTGATGTAAGTCCTATAATAATCAATGTCCACTGGCTCTGGCTGAAAGATATATGTTTATATACTTTAGATGCTTTCAAGATGGCGGATAGCGTTTTCGCCGTTACGAATTAAACGAGAAAAAAAAATTTTTACTTTGCAAATTTTGCAGCCATCCTCCATACTTACTTAGCAAAATCAATATATTTTGGTTTCTTACGTTAAATACTATAGGAAATATTCATTTATCGCGTCAAAATTGGTACGTGTCAAATAGCGGATTCTGCGAGTGGTATTGCCACTATAAATTTCACTTAGACACTTGACTTAGAAAACACAGCCATAGTAACATTACTATAAAAATATAAAATTGTTTTATTCCAGCAAAAGTGATATTCAAAATAGAAAATAAATTATTAGCTGCGCTATTAAGCAGATTTAACTTAACTTAGCGGCTGTAGCCTAGTGAGTAGAACTACGGATTCGGAAGCGAGGGGCCCATGTTTGATTCCCGTTGCAGGCATGTACCAATGACTTTGTTTTCTAAGTTACGTAAGTGACAGACAGATAACATATAACATTTACATACTGGCACATACATTGTTTCTGGGCCCACACTAGGATACCCTGTGTCGTGGGAACCAGAAACAGCGACATCACGAACATGTAAACATCCAAGACCTGGGGTTTTTTTTTCGTCCTCAGCCGGGGATCGAATCCGGAACCTCTCTTAAGGTAGGCAAATGCGCTGCCGCTACGCCACGGAGGTCGTCACGGAGATGGTCGGACGGCCGGATGGACGGAAAACAAAGTGATCCAACAAGGGTTTTTTTTTCCTTTTTAGGCACGAGTGGCGTAGCTACCTAGGGGCTAGGCGGGGCAGTGCCCCGCGGCCCTCAAGCTCAGGGGGCCGTCGAATCCTTACCAGAAATCCCGATCGAACTGACCTTTTGGAAACATCTCCCATTTTTAAAATAAATATGACAGGTAGCAACCCCACCTTAATCATGACAGCTCAGTTGAAAGAAATTCAAAAGTTCTTCCTAGGGAATTCCCCTAAATTCTTTCTATAGGTTGGCGGTGTTGTCAATTTGACGGATAGTGATATGTGCGTTTTATTATCCATCGATGTGCCTTTTATTGTATTTGTATATTTCATATATTTTTTCATAAAACCTAATCAGTTTGCACAGCAGTGGGGCCCCATTTTTTAATTTGCCCCAGGGCCCTTGGTTACCTAGCTACGCCACTGCACGAGACGTGCGGAACCCTAAAACTAGATAAACTCAATGAATTGTCTCTTGTAAAGGCAAGCTGGCAACATCCACAAGAGCTCCCTTACACGTAGCGTGATAAAGTGTTATGAAACTCACAATACGAACAACGAAACCATGCCGATCTTGACATCCAATCTGCGCCATAAAACTTCTTAACATACTGCGCTCGCGTCGAGGAATTTTATAATTTTTTAATCCCAACACCGGCTAATCTCTCTCATTAATCGATTTTGAGCATTTTAATTAAACATTCTAGATTATAACCGACATATGTTTGTGCGGAATTAACAGACGCCACAACAATATCTGCGAAAAACTGCAGATGCTGGATGCGGCAAGCTGAAGACAGGGCGCTATGGCGCTCATTAGGGGAGGGCTATGTCCAGCAGTAGACTAGTATAGCCTGATGATGATGGTGACTCATTTTAAAGAATGGAGTAAACGTGTTATTTGAAGACTGTGACTCGGCAGTGTAGGACACCCTCCGACGGTGGGAGGACGATCTGCGAAAAACTGCCGGCAGATGCTGGATGCGGCAAGCTGAAGTCAGGGCGCTATGACGATCATTAGGGGAGGGCTATGTCCAGCAGTGGACTAGTATAGCCTGATGATGATGATGACTCATTTTAAAGAATGGAGTAAACGTGTTATTTGAAGACTGTGACTCGGCAGTGTATGACACCCTCCGACGGTGGGAGGACGATCTGCGAAAAACTGTAGACAGATGCTGACTGCGGCAAGCTGAAGACCAAGGCTTTCGTTAGGGAAGGGCTACGTCCAATAGTGGACTAATATATCCTGATGATCATGATGTTGATGACATAAATAAATAGTTATTCAATTGCAACGTAAAATTTATTTGCGGTTCCTACATATGTGTATTACACTGACCCGAGGGCTATGTCCAGTAGCAAACTAGTATAGCCTGACGACCGCGACAACAGTATTATTTATCAGTCCTCCAAGCCTTTCCTGATCAAGGTTCATTATCGGTAGCGGCAGCTTTTCCTAAGAGTGTAAATTTACTTTTTGCCACTGGTATTTGTATAAAGACGTTAAGGCGCTTTGGAGTGCTAATTAGCGCCACCAATAGAATAAAAGTCTTAAATCATTTTATGATACGATTTTTTTTTCAAAAAGTCTACATCAGAAATCTTAATACTCGGGGCTGCAAGTGATGCAATTTACTTCAGCCAGATCTCGCTGCCTGTACGTAATACAGAGAATAGTGTAAAGATGTTCGAAATTTCACTATTGCTGGTGAGTCGCCCATTAGCTCAGTTGGAAAGAGCGCTGGCACGGATAGCCAGAGGTCGCGGGTCGAATCCCGGCACGGGTGGAATTTTTTGCCTTTAAATAGGTTTTTAAAATTGTCCTTAGCTCGGGATAGTGCATTAAAAATGAAAATAGTATAATCTGTGATAATATTTTTTAGTACATACAGCCGTATTATCCTAGGACTACAACGGAATTCCGCTAAAAGCGGCCGTTCCTGGCGGATATCGATTAAAGTCCTAGTTTTTTCATCCTAAATTCTATAGACTGTAGGTTCTAAAAATAGCTGTCGTGGTTAAGATTTATGATAATAATAATAATATAATATATATTCATGGAAATTTAGTTGTTCACAAGGCAAACACCAATATTGTACCTTTATGTGTTTAATGTCACCAATTTATTGTTACTGTTTAACGTGTTCAATTACTTGTACTCAGGTTATAGGAACAGTTCTCAGGCTAATTAACGGGCAGTGAATAAAATATCGAATTAGTTAACTGCAGGTTATATTAGAAATTACAAGACACTGTGTTATGTGAGGGAGCGCGGGAGTAACTGCCGAACAGGGGACGCGATTCGCCGGGCGCGCTCACGTTACACGCAAATACATTGTACTGTTACATTGTTGTCACTACAGACCTATTACACAGATCTCGTTAGCCCTATACTAAGTACAACTAAATGACTTGTGTTATAGGTGCTAACTCGACGATAAATTTAATACAATAAATACGTAGATAACATCCAAGAACCGGGACAAACTAGAAAAAATCGTTTCCTAGTTTGACCCGGCCGGGGATCGAACCCGGGACCTTCCGTTTTACAGTCAGCGTGCTAAACCGCTGCGCCACCGAGGCCGACATGATGTTTACTTTTTGAAAAAAAAGACGTATTATAAAACAATTCCATTGGCGGCGCTAGTAAGCACCCCAAAGCGCCTTAAATGTTGAAGGTGCATGAAGCAAAGGTGTTCTGTTTGTTTCTTTGCCTCCATTTATATTTCCATTTTAGTTGTTACTGCTGGGTGGTCTCTATAGTAATGTTGCGCTGAGAAAAATTTCTTGCCCGGAATATTCCATTTGAATTAGTGTTCCATGGCTCTATCAATTTACTTCCAGCTGTAATTGCAATTGATATTTAATGACTTATCTGCGATTATAAATAGCTTACACTCACCAACGCGGGGAATAACCGCATTCAGTTGAAGGCCTTAACGTTTGATTTTTAGGGACATATCGAATAGGTATTTATAGTATATTGTGTAACTATATCAAATCAAAGTCATTTTTTAATACTTATATCAACAAACTGTTTACTTAATGAACGTCAGCTGTTAGTTTCACAATTAATAGATTATGTGGAGAGGTAACTAATAAACTCCACATTTATTCTCCTCAAAATAGGTTATAACTAGTGTTGCCAGATGTTCGGTATTTAAGCGTACAGTCCGGTATTTTTAGGGCCTGTCCGGTAAAAAATAAATGGTCATACCGGACAGAACAATGTCCGGTATTTCGAGGAACAGTACCTATCGGATGAAGAAACTCAGGAGTTTAAAAAGCACGCTCTGATTGCTTATCAACGAGCTGTCTTGGAAAAGTGGTTCCAGTTCGAAAACTCGGTATTTAGTAGCTTCAGTTTCTTGGACCTTGAACGCGGTCCAAGCCGGTACCAACTTATATGCTAGGCCGTATTTTCTTGCGACCTATAGTATATACCGGTTGGGGTTGTCCCTTATTATTTCGCGACTCACCTGGCAACCCTAGTTATAACATAATAATTTAGTCATAGACAAATAGTCATTGGCGGCCTCGGTGGCGCAGCGGTTTGGCACGCTGACTGTAAAACCGAAGGTCTCGGGTTCGATCCCCGGCCACGTCAAACTAGGAAACGAACTTTTCTAGTTTGTCTCGAATCTTGGATGCTATCTATGTATTTACTGTATTAAATTTATCGTCGAGTTAGCACCTATAACACAAGTCATTAAGTTGTACTTAGTATAGGGCTAACGAGATCTGTGTAATATGTCCATGAATATTTGTTTATAGACTGTTTACCCTCCACTGAAAGCGCCCTGTGTTGCTTAACCTTCGTGATCGTTTAAGATCACTCAGGCAGCCGGGGCTACGAGTTGTAATAGTCCGCGTCATTTATTATTTCAGATGTACCTAAGTACCAATAATTCTGTAAATTTGTTAATAGTAATTGAGGCAGTAGTTTTTAGTTTCTAAGTAGGTAGTACCTAGTTACTGAAACATTCGTTAAATCTTCAACAACATCAGGAGTCAGTCGCTTACAATAATTTTTACAGAAAAAAACAAACTACATTCTCATTATTTTGCACTTTGAAGCTTCAAACTGACGCAAAACTAAATTGTCGTCACTTTCCAACCCACTTCCTTTGTCCCAAATTCATAATTACACACATTACACTCGAGCTCGTCAACCTCGCTTTCCACTGAAAACTACACTTAGTTCACCGCAAAGTATGGGGGATCTGTGTCGTGGCTTCATTTCCTTTGTTTTGGGTAATTAGGAAGGATTATAGACTCCCGCTGAGTTTCTAATAGACAAATGCCCATGATATTGTTATGCAAGAGGTATTATGTAACTTTTTGTCCTAATAAAAATAGTCTTAGGTTTAAGGAATGTCCAGTGTGTATTTAGGTACCTATTGAAATAATTTCCTCTCATTATTTACCGTGACGAAGCGCTCGTGGCCTAGGCGAACCGAGTGATTGAAATCAATCACTTGGTTAAGCAACAACAGGCGCGGTCAGGTACGGGATGGGTGAGCGTCCCGTGACTACCGCTAGTGGCATTTTTTCCGAGCGCTTCCGTGCTCGCAAGGCACGTTAAACCGTTGGTGCCGGCTGTCATATAATGGCAGTCGTTAAGCCATGTCAGAGGCCTTATGGGCGGCTTGATAACTTCTGACTACTGTCAGACCCGGACTTGGCCCCCGTGGTGGAGTATGGCCTAACCTTCCTGCGATGCAGGAAGAGACCCGTGCCCCAGCAGTGGGGACATACAAGGGTTGATAAAGATAAAGATTTACCGTGACTGTGAAAGACCTTTATATCAACCGTTGATATCCCCACTTCTGTGGCTCGGGTCTCTTCCTGCATCGCAGGAAGGTTAGGCCATACTCCACCACGGGGGCCAAATCCGGGTTGGTGGAGGATTGTAAGACAGTGGGGGCCTTACTGTCAGAAGTTATCAGCCCCCGTAAGGCCTCTCACATGGCTTAACGACATGCCATTACATGACAGCCGGCACCAACTACTTTGCCTTACAAAGCGTGGAAGCACTCGAAAAAAATGCCACTAGCGGTAGTCACGGGACGGTCACCCATCCTGCACCTGACTGCGCCTGTTGTTGCTTATTTCAAGTGATTGATTCCAATCACCTAGTTCGACTTGGCCACGAGCGCTTCTTGTGAAGGACCTGTCGACTCTTTTTCATTTAAGGGGTAGTTTATTTGCAAATCATGTCCGATTTTTACGTGGATTGGAGCGTAGGAGAAACTTAAGAATTTAATATTAAGTTCCCTGTTTTGTTTTCTTAATGCATAAACGGTGGTTTACAGTGCAGATGGTAGAAATATGTAATGTTTGAAATAATTAAGTCGCGCTGTTTTACTATGATTGCATTAAGGTGTGTTCTCTAATACCTCAGCGCTTGAAAATGCCAATCAGTTGTGGGCACGCGTGGTAATTAAACCCATACTCTCTCTGACAGAAGGCATGTGCCCTGTTTATAGGCTACATAAAAAAAAAACAACCAAAGCTGGCAACCCTGCGAGGCAGGTGCTGCGGCAACAGGTGTCGGAGTCACGCGTGCGCCCGCGCACCCCACGCCACCCGACGGGCCTTAACAACAACACGGCTTTTGTTTACTGTTTGGTCCCCCGCGGCTTCTATCGGAACTTAAAGTCCATTTATTTAAGTAATATTTAGGAAACGCTCGTGGCGTAGTTGAACCGAGTGAATGGAATCAACCACTTGAGTTAAAAGCAACAACAGGCACGGTCAGGTACAGGATGGGTGACCATCCCGTGACTACAGCTAGTGGCATTTTTTCGGAGAGCTTCCGTGCTTTGCAAGGCGCTTTAGACCGCTGGTGCCGGCTGTCATGTAATGCCAGACGTTAAGCCATGTCAGAGGCCTTATGGGCGGCTTGATAACTTCTGACAGTAAGGCTCGCCACTGTCTTACAGTCCTCCACCAACCCAGACTTGGCCCCCGTGGTGGAGTATGGCCTAACCTTCCTGCAATGCAGGAATAAACCCGTGCCTCAACAGTAGGGACATATAAAGGGTTGATATCAATATACATATAATTGTATTTTTTCATTTAACTTAACTAAAAGATGTTTTGTTTGTCGTGCATATATGCACGATTAGGCAATAACCCATTTTTATTCTATTCTATTCAATTACGTTTATGGCGGAAGGAACCCTCGGCGCACAAATGTAAACCGCACTTAGCCATCCTTTTTTCTTCCTTTACCAGCTCATTTGGTAAAGGGATGGTGGAGGCCTTTACCAGGGGTTAATGCAGTATTAATGACGTCAAAAGGTGAGCTTTCGAACCAAATTAGATCAGGAATCAGAACGTTTTTGTTTCTTTTTTTATGATTTTCTTGATGGCCAGTTGCATTTGCACACAATGGAATTTCGAAGTTCGAATGGAGCGTTCAATTTAATTGACATTCGAAAATCCGTTCCTTGTCAACCCGACTGCGAAATCACAGGAGTTTTTTGAATGTTTGTATGATTTTTTAAGTACTAAGGGACGAGACGGGCTGAAAACCAGCGCCGAGACTACGCATGCAGTCACGGCAATAAAGCTGAGTTCCTTTTTACCACAAACATGTGAATGAGACAATAATTATTATTTATTATTTTTTGTGTGGTAAATAAAACTTTTTTCACTTTCACTTACTAGTCTGTTTTGACTACAGTTACTGTTGAGGTGTCAAATAAAATAATTAGTTTGTTTAATATAATTAATGTTCGTTGCCAAGGAGACATTGACCGGAGGCCGCGACCCCGTTTCCAAAATTATAAATTTTGGAATCAAATTTGGGAAATGGAAATAATCACGATGCGTCATGCAATGCGATAAGCAGCAAATAAAAGATATTGGCAATCACTTTTTAATCACTTTACAAAAAAGTATGTACCAATAAAAAAAAAATCAAGCAAATGCACATTATGACCTCAATAACTTTGACAATGTGATGTTTGAGCGGAACACTAATACCCATCTGAGAGGACACTGCTTGAAACTACAAACGACCTCATCAAATAATAACCCACACAAGAACTTTCTCTCCAATAGAATAGTTAAAGAATGGAACAAACTCCCTGAAGAAATAGTGACAGCCACAAGCATTAATATGTTTAAAAACAAACTGGATAAATATCTAAAGGAAACAAAACAGACAAGGAGTTAAACACAAATGTACATCTGGATACAGGCTTCACCAGTTCTATAACTGCCTGCCTGAATTACAAATAATAATAAAAATATTTTTAACCCTAGACACCTAACCTTCGTCGTTTCGACGAATACGCGACAGAAAAATTGTTGTATCTTTTTGGTGCGTGTGCGGATAACCGTGGTGTCTCTTGTCAACTCGGTGTTCGTCGCGGGTTGGCGAGAGGCAATAAATTCCGGCTGCCAAGTACCATGTTTTTTCGAAATTTTACAAAAATACGTACAAAATTGCAATTTGTCGCGAATATAAATTTTATTTTTGTACTGAATGGGCGTAAAAAAGAACATTTTTCTTTTTTTAATGTCTACAGTTTAAGTTTTCCCTTAAAATAAACAACTACTTTTTTTTAAATTTCGGTTGTAATTAAATTTTTCATAAAAATGTCGGGTTTTATCTGTAGAAACGCGTGCCATTTTAAACAGAAAGGAAAATAAGTAAGAGTATGTGATAAATAACAACAAATTATTTTATTAAACAATATAAAGTATGCTTGAAATCTCAGTGCAATAAACGTACCAAAAACAACAAATTTTTATTTAAAACTTAACACTTCAAAAAATGGTCGTCGAATTGACGAATGGTTAGGTATAATGAGCTATGTGAGAAGGTTAGGTGTCTAGGGTTAAACAAATGATGATGATGATATCAACCCTTTCTATGTCCCCGCTGCTGGGCCACGGGTCTCTTCCTACATAGCAGGAAGGTTAGGCCATAGGGACCAAGTCCGGGTTGGTAAACAAATATAACTGCAAAGTAGGTAGTCGGGGCTGTAAGTGATGCAATTTGCTTAAGCCAGATGTCGCTGCCTGTACGTAATACAGAGAATAGTGTAAAGAGGTTCGAAATTTCACTGATGCCGGTGAGTCGCCCATTGGCTCAATTGGTAGAGCGCTGGCACGGACAGCCAGAGGTTGCGGGTTTGAATCCCGGCATGGGTGAAATTTTTAGCCTCTAAATAGGTTTTTAAATTTGTCCTTAGCACGGGTTAGTGCATTAAAAATAAAAATAGTATAAACAAATATGTAAAATTAAATTCAAAGAGTTAAAGAATAACTATAAAATAGCGTATAAAGAATAACGCCCATAACTGTACTTGTCTAGACATTAATTGGAGTGGGTCACTCTGCATGCTGAGCTGAGAACTTGGAGTTTATTTTCAGCAGTTAGGTTTTATATTTACAATTCTTTTTTTTTTCGGTTGGTATTGATAACTACATCGATCCAGGCACGTACCACGATCCACAAGATGTCAATTTAGTAATGATAATGCTTGGGAATCTTGTGAAGAAAAAGCTGTGACGGCCGCGCTTAGGAGCTTGGTTTTTTCATGAGGACACTTTCTTTCGTGAGGAAACCTGCTTGACTGTACACGTCCTGGGTTCCTGACCTTATGTTAAGTAAGTAGTAGTACAGTATCTAACAATATTACAAGTCACACAACATTAACTATAATAATAAAGAAATCGCAGTAAGGAACCTTAGACTTGGCACGACTTTGTCTAGATTGCATTACTTTTTAGAATAGAATACAATGCATTTATTGACATATTAAGACAAAGGGTCGAGGCTCAGCGTATTGCAACCAAGTCCACGCAGTGATCTTGGCAGCGCTGATTTTCAGCAACGACCCGTAAAAACTAAAACTAAACTTAAATGTAGGAGAAGGGTGACAAACTTACACATACAAATTGTACCAAGAATATAATTTTACAATATACACTACATTATACTATTTTTATTTTTAATGCACTAACCCGTAAAGGACAAAAGGACATATTTAAAAACCTATTTAGAGGCTAAAAATTTCACCCATGCCGGGATTCGAACCCGCAACCTCTGGCTATCCGTGCCAGCGCTCTACCAAATTGAATAATAATATTTATATACATTTATATTATTATACATTACAAATCATGATCACTTGCAAAAATAACTTGTAAAATTATAATTATACATATAAATACTATATATCTATAATATAATACAAATGGATACCTATATTGTATCGATTAGAGTAACAAATTGGTTATTTGCCGTTAGTGAGTTAGTGAGTTTTAGAGATAAACGAGCAGCTCCATCGAAACTTGGCTAGTTTTTACAGAATGTTTTTGGTGGGATTTCACTTCTTTTTGTAGAAACGTAGGCATATTGATTTATTTAATTAGATTTTCTTATAAAATAAATCAATCCCCTCCCCCATAAATCAAGGGCAGTAGAAGAATGACGCGGCCGGTTGCCACTTCGCAAGGTTATCGGATAAACAAAACCTAAGCGCGTTTTAAAATACAGTCAGGATTGACGAAATAAATATATATTGCGAATGTGCGTGGAAAAGCCGGAAAGGGACGTCCTAGGCGAGCATACGTCGACCAAATAGGGGATGTATTAGCAAAGTGGAAGATAAAAAGTACCCGAAACCGGCGCCGCGCGTGCATGCAACGACTTATGAACGTTGATGAAGCGAAGGTGAACTGTCAGGATCGTGGCAAGTGACAGTCCCTGGTCTCTGCCTACCCCTCTGGGATACAGGCGTGAGGTTATGTTTTGTCCCAACTGAGTAACCGAGATTACTGTTAAAGATTGACGTTTCCAGAAACTTTGGGTATGACAAATATCACTATCGACAGGCTTCTTCTTCTTCAGGCTTCATTAGTCCACTGCTGGACATAGCCCTCCCCTAATGAGCGCAAGGTTGTGCCATCATTGGGGGGTAATGCCCATAATCCCCACGCTGGGCATGCGGGTTGGGGATCGCAGTTTGGTGGAATTGTACTGCAGGGAGCGCTGCTGCCCACCCCCCGGTTTGTATCCCTTAGTCGCCTTTTACGACACCCGCGGGACAGGCCCGACAGGCTATCGAAGAATAAATGTCGAGTTTCTTTGTTAGTTTCTTCTCCACATAATTTATTGAGTAGTTCAGATACTGACAACTGCGACATTCTTTGATCAAACATTTTGTTTTTATAATGCATAAACATTTTTGGGTTTAATCTATAATATAAAAATGAATCGCTAAATGTGTTGGTAAGCGGAATTGGAACCGATTTCGCTAATTCTTTTTTATTTCTTATACTCGGAAAGTAGTGTTGTTTTGATCTGATTATTGGGTGGAAAATGCTGCTTCCCGCCCTAGAGAGGGAAAAACTCATTCAAATTACTTCCCACCTAAGGGCCGGAATGAATTTTAAAAATAGAACTACTGTCAGCTGTGAACAGTTTTATGTAAAAAAAAGTAATTCAAAAAATGCTGCAGCCTTGTGAGTTTCTAAACAGCCAGTGTGAACTTAGCGCAAACTTTTTTCAGCGGAATAAGCCGCAACCGCGGTGAGTTCCATATTACTCCCTCTACGGTTTTAAATTTAAATTTTAAAAGTCGACATAAATTGGCGAGATACTAATCTGTTATATGTATCTGTGACGGAATTCAACAAAATAGGTAATACTCTTTTATGCTTTTTTGCTTGAATATTAAAAAAATGTTTTTATTTTCCTCATATTCGAAATGAAAAGTAGACTGTGTAACACGGATAAAAGAATCAATTCCTACTCGAACTATAGCCGGTCTAAATACCTCGGGAATTGATTCTTTCCACCCTCGGTTAATAATCTACTATTTTTACAATATTCCTTGAAGTACGAGGATTTTTCTCAAGGAAAGAAAAAAAAATAAAGAATCAACTAAAGATTAAGCGGTCCGAAGTTCGCTGGGTCAGCTAGTTGAATATATAAAACAACCATAGGCTAAACATTGAAATCAAAAAAGAATTCATTGGAGCTACGGTATGTATGCGAGTACTTAATTAAGTCACTAGGTAGGTAGGTAGGTAGGTAGGTTTCCATGCGAAGTTTTCCTTCATCGCTACAAAGTAGTATTACTAAGACAGAATTGACGATTTCCCTAAGAACGTAAAATTTTGGCCTTTGCATCTACATAAAGAGATTATCATATACAGCGTCCAGTGACACCTGCACCCACACTAAATGGGTGAAAGGACCACTGGGACATTGTTTTTTTATGGAGCAGGCTTTCCCAGCACCATATTTTTTTGCGACTTTATATTAGCAGTACCACACGCTAATTGTGAAGGTAAACATTGTGAGAAAACCCGCTTATTCGTTGGCTCCGCACCTACTGACTTGTCTTTCCTATGGTTCAGGCCGACTAGTAACATATTTTTTTGAGTATCACGCTCCTTAGATAATAACATACTAAATAACATAACAATTTAACATTACACTTACATACAAGCACATAATATTGCTTCTGGCCCCACACTAGGATACCCTGTGTCGTGGTAACCAGAAACAGCGACATCACAAACATGTAAACATCCAAGACCTGGGGTTTTCTTTAAATATTAATTTATCCTTATATTAGGTACACAATTCCTATACAAAGCGGTTGGGAAAACAAGTCATACTCGTAGATACAGCGCCTCACATTTTTTTCTCTTAAAGAATGTCGACGCGCTTGCTCTTCAATCGGCAGACTTATGCCCATAAACAGTCTCCTCCAGTCAGCTCATATGCACGCGACGACGTAACAAAAAACTTCGCACCTGTTCCGAGTGTCCTGTGCCTTTCATTTTAAATACAGGGTGCTTCTATCTATTTCTCCTTCGGCAAATTCTCCGATTTGAGGTTACCTGGAAGAAATTGCTATTAGCAATAAGGCCGCCAATTGTATCTTATCTTTTGTATCTGCTGTTTCTGTATCAATTTTCCGGTATACAACAAAGAATATTCTTATCTTATCTTATCTTCTAACGCGTTGTAGAAATATCGAGTCGACTAATAATATAATAGTTTTCAATATTTTCTGCTATTGTTTAGTCTAATCCTTTAAACTATCAAAGTTATTATTCATTTACAAAAAAAGTAAGGTTTGCAACGAAGAAAAAAGATTTAATTAACAAATTCCTTCAGAGTTAGCTAGTGAGGAAACCGGGAGTGTCGGGGGTTTTCAAATACCTCAGCGCTTGCAATTGCCAATCCGCGGTGGGCACGCGTGGTAATGGTAATTAAGCCTGTACTCTCTCTCTTGCCTGTGCCCCGCAGTGGGACGTTTATAGGTTACATTAAAAAAAACAAACAAAGCAAAATTATTTTTATTGAATTACATACTTAACATATAAATTGTTAGAATATTTTCGGGGCTTAATCGCGTAGTAATTTAAAAATATTCTAACTATGTGTACAAGTCGCGAAAGTTTAAAATATGTTATATAAATTTTTGTTTGTTTATTGCATTACATTGTACGTCTGACCTGAAAATCTGTTTGACTTTTTTTCTTTATTTCTACAAACATTATCAAAGAACATATACTCGTAATATAAAAGTTACAATATTTTTTACATGTAAGTAAACCTGTACGTAATACAGAGAATATTGTATAGAGGTTCGAAATTTCACTGATGCCGGTGAGTCGCCCATTAGCTCAGTTGGAAAGAGCGCTGGCACGGACAACCAGAGGTCGCGGGTTCTAATCCCGGCATGGGTGAAATTTTTAGCCTCTAAATAGGTTTTTAAAACGTAAGTAAATACTCAACTGCAACAAAAGATTGTCATCGAGTGAAGAAGAGCAGCACTTGCATAAAAATGTGCTATTAGACCCTGTAGATAAGAATACACAGACATTAAACCTTAAATTCTCCAAAACACACCGTAAGCTTTCTACTTTATTGGTCCCATTTTCGCTCAAGGCCGACCACCCTGTAGCCTCGGGCCCCACCTGCCGTTTTTGTACTTTTTTAAGACCTTTTCCTTCTGTTTCCTGTGCGAGGGTAATGTAAACAGGAACAGAAGGTTTGAACTGCACCTCAGCTTGTAAGGGTGCAAACCTCTTTACGCCATTTTTTTAGATTTCTTTAATTCGGTCACCCAGTGAAGCCTGGTCAGCCAGGGTGATTAGAACACACCCCACAAACCACAAGGCTTGTGAGAGGCCAAGCAAGTCCTGGAGAGGGATGTATGTGGTATTGATTATAATATTTAAAAAAAGGCTCATATTATTTTTATTAATTCGGTCTATCATTTTCAAAAATTTTAAATTACGTCACCCATTTTTGAGATTTCCCTCATTTTTAGCATTACTACTTCACTACTTGACTAGACCTGACTGTTTTTACCTGCTTATTCTGTTTTATCCAGTTTCCTGTTTATATCATAAACTAGCTGACCCAGCGAACTTCGTACCGCCTAACAGGTGTCTCTCCGTAAGAACCGTCCTCGTACTTCAAGGAATATTGCAAAAAAAGAATTAGCAAAATCGGTTCAGCTGCTCTCGAGATTTGCGCTTACCAACACATTCAGGGATTCATGAAATATCGGAACTAATATGATATGACACTTAATTAAATAAACTTAATAAGAAAAGTGTTATACAGAGCAGGAAGTAGTACTACACTCGTGTGCTTTCGGCGAGAACCGAAGCCTACTCTAGAGCCCTGAAAAGCTAAAAGACTGGACTTCTGTTTGTTGTGTAGTCTCGACCTGCCTTTTTTAACTCTCATTAAGGTAGGTCCCCGGTCATAAGCGAGTGGCTTGCCCATTATTGCGTCTATTAAATCATTCGTAGTGTTTCATTACTTATAACGGTGTTGAAACTAAAACTGACAAAACAAGTCGCCCATTAGCTCAGTTGGAAAGAGCGCTGGCACGGATAGCCAGAGGTAGCGGGTTCAAATCCTGGCATGGGTGGAATTTGTAGCCTCTAAATAGGTTTTTAAAATTGTTCTTAGCACGGGTTAGTGCATTAAAAATAATATAATCAAGTTTACAGAAGTCTACCCGAGACCAAGGCAACTGTAACGCTGCCGAAACGTCGGGAAATAAGGTAATTACGTTTTACCTAATAAATAATCGCGATTTGACCCGTTTAATATAAAACTATGTATGAGTATCGCGAATCATTAAGAAATACTAAGTTAACGCTAATTTATCTTATACCGGGGCACTGTATTTAGAACCGTTTATGCAATTAAAAAAAAGTGAACAATACAATAAACTAATTGACAATTTTCGTTGGTGTCTAATAAGTGCTCAGAATTTTTATTTCTTATTTTTAGTTTAGTATATTATTTCTAAAAAAAAGACTTTAATTTTTTTAAAAAGCCGTCTAAAGCTCTTGGGCAATATAGCGTTGCACAGGAACAGTAAACAAACAAATGTGAAGGCAACTCTCGGATCGCTATATTTACTAATGTATGACGTCATCATCGATTCCACCAATCCTGGCCGTTTTCGATAAAATTGCTACAAATTTATCCAGTTTTATCCTGTTTTTTTGCTAATGATCCATTTTTTTTAGTTGAAACTGTTTTTAAAGTCATAATTGATACACGCACCCTCAGAACGAAAGAGGCCTAAGTCAAAAAAATAGTTTAAATACTCAAAAAAATCTCAAAAATTGAGTACCTAACAATCATAGAGAGACATAAAAAGGTATGCTCTATCCGATGAATAGTAAAACAAAGGCTCTTATTGTAAAAAAAGCATAGCGAATCTTCCGTCCACGGCATACCTTTTTAAGACTCTATGATTGTAACTCAATTTCACTATTTTTTGACTTAGGCCTCTTTCGTACTGAGGGTGCGATATGTATATAATTATCACTTTTTTTTTCACACTATCAAATAGCCTACTCCAGAGATTTTGTGGTGAATTCATTAGTTTTGAAAACCGTCAAGCTCTCGCAGGCTTGCAAGTGCTCACAAGTCGCAACCCTTTGTACGACAAAAACTACTATAATTTATGGTAATAAAGCTTAATAATGACCGATATAACTCTTCAGGTGGTCCACTTAATTAGATTCTTGAAATAAAACATGTTAGTTTAGTTTTATTGCTGCAATAACTCATCTTTTCTCTTAAGGTAAAGGCCATCCGACCATAGGTCTTATTGTCAGTGTGTTAAGTTCGAGAATCGAGCAAAAAGGGGTGGTTTCGTGTTTCGTCAGTTGTACCTACTCAAATGTTAAGTGCAAGGTCATTTAATGTTACGCTAATAAGTTGCCTATGCGCCTTGAGCATTCGTCGGGATACAATAGGAAATTTTATTTAATCAAAGACCTACAGTGTTATTTAGAAAAAACACGATTCTCTTTAAACACTCCATAAACGGAAAGTAATTGTAAAGTCTATTTGTACAGCATTATCGACATAGCTTAGAGAATAAGCAAACTGAAATGGCAGTGGGCTAGCCATATTATAAACCGAATAAATAATTTTCTTCTTTGTTTTTCTCTGACTCTTTCTATTTCAAAAACCTATTTAGAGGCTAAAAATTCCACCCATGCCGGGATTCGAACCCGCGACCTCTGGCTATCCGTGCCAGCGCTCTTTCCATTTTAACTAATGGGCGACTCACCGGCATCAGTGAAATTTCGAACCTCTTTACAACATTCTCTGTATTACGTACAGGCAGCGACATCCGGCTGAAGTAATTTGCATCACTTGCAGCCCCGAGTACCTACTTTGCAGTTAGGTTTTTACATCGGAATGATATAGCTGTACCCACATGATTATATTATTTTTAAAGCACTAACCCGTGCTAAGGACAATTTTAAAAACCTATTTAGAGGCTAAAAATTCCACCCATGCCGGGATTCGAACTCGCGACCTCTGGCTATCCGTGCCAGCGCTCTTTCCAACTGAGCTAATGGGTGACTCACCGGCATCAGTGAAATTTCGAACCTCTTTACAATATAATAAATAGATAGGTTTAGTAAATAAATAGGTTTTTAAAATTGTCATTAGCACGGGTTAGTGCATTAAAAATAATATAATGTCTCTTTCTATGTCAGATTTTTCCATATTAAATTCGCCGCAGAGCCTTCACCGGGTGTAACATCGCATTAGCAGTGAATAGCGGCTTTGATTCCCTTAAAGGCTACTAGAGACCCTTATTGAGACTAAACATGTAAGGAGCAAGCCAAAAATAGCGCTAATACATTAATAAGAGCGAGACGGCAACAGGAAGCGCGATCGATGTTATAAAAAGCTCTGTGGCGCACACCACACCCATTTATTTTTTTATTTATAGTGCAATTTCTTGCATCCCATTAGTGGCCCCTTTTCCTCGTGAATTATTTTTTTAAGTCGTGGTTTTTAGCAAAAAGTGTGTTACCCGCCGCGTAATATTTATAATAATGAAAACAAATAACTTACTAGTGCATTTGACCCCTTCCTACTACTTGTACCTCTCAGCTCTCTCTCGGCGGTGGCCCAACTAGGTTCAGGGTTTCCTCACGATGTTTTCCTTTACAACAAGCGGGCGGTATTAACTCTGCAAAACTAAGGTCGTAAAACGACGCTTTTCTTTTAAGTTTCTCCTCTTCTTCTCTATCGCTTAATAAATTCCACTTTAAAAGTTGTAAAGTATACCGTTTAGTTGGCTATCAGTTTTATTAGTTCGCGAAGCTGTTTCACTCGTAGTGTACAGTCGACAGCACATCTTTTATTTTATTTCAAAACAAAATCTATTAGATTAGAACACTTTATTGTACACACCAGAAAACAAAGCTGTGCTCTCTTGTGATAATAATGTAAGTAACTCAGTAAGCCATGTCAGAGGCCTTATGGGTGGCTTGACAACTTCTGACAGTAAGGCCCGACGCTGTCTTGAATCCTCCACCAACCCGGACTCGGCCCCCGTAGTGGAGTATGGCCTTACCTTCCTGCGATGCAGGAAGAGACCCATGCCCCGGCAGTGAGGGTATATAAAGAGTTTATATCATCAACTGAGTAATGTTGTTAAAGTGTTTTTTACTCTTATTTCTCATTTTATAAATTTGTTAGAGCAGATTGGTTTAGTAGAAGTCGTCTTTTGTTTTGTAAGCTGACGTAAGTTTACATCTTCCTGATCGTACGTGTGTGTATGATAAGGCCGCCGTTTGTACTCTTAGGTTAAGAAATATCTGTGTAATTTCCATTTTTATGTACAATAAAGTGTTCTCTATCTCTATCTATGCTTTGCGTGGCATGCTAGATCTTCACTGTTAAGTCTCTTATGTATGTTATTGATGGTTTTTAGTAAATAAGTAAAATAAAAATAAATAAAATACATAGGTCGGTTTTTTAAGAAAGGGAGTAAATAATATATAGACGGCAACACTATATGAGTGGGGGGTGGAGAGCAGCGCCCCCTGCAGTACAAATCCACCGAACTGCGATCCCCAACCCGCATGCCCAGCGTGGGGATTATGGGCATTTACCCCCTATGATAGCACGTGGCGCTCTTTAGGGGAGGGCTATGTCCAGCAGTGGACTAGTATAGCCTGACGACGACTATATGAGTGAAGCAAATGGGTGTCCAGACATATTTTTTGGGTTCCGTTGTCAAAGGACCCTTTTACGCCATGCCCGTCTGTCTGTCGGTCTGTTTGTCCGCGGCTTAGCCCAGTGAAAGCAAAAATTTGGAGTAGACATATACATATTAAAAACGCACGACAAAACGGTAGAATCAAATTAGGTACCTAGTAACTAATTTAGGGATGAATTTTTTTTCTAGCGATGGTAGCGGAGCGGTATAACACTGACTTGTCAATCGGGAGATCGTGGGTTCGAATCCCGACAGGTACGAATGATTTTTTTTTGTTAGCTATGTACATTTGTGGAGTTATAGTAGCAATCGGGTTCGATCCCCGGCCGGGTCAAACTAGGGAACAAAATTTCCTAGTTTGTCTCGGGTCTTGGATGTTACCTATGTATTTACTGTATTAAATCTATCGTCGAGTGATTAAGTGATTATAACACAAGTGATTAAGTTGTACTTAGTATAGGGCTAACATACTAAGTACAACTTAATCTCTCTGATTAAGATCTGTGTAATATGTCCATAAATATTTATTTATTTACAGTAGCAATATCACTCGCTAACGCTCGTAATGGAAAACACCGTGAGGAATCCTGATTATCTGAGGTGTTCAAATACCTCAACGCTTGAAATTGCCAATCCGCGGTGGGCACGCGTGCACAGGCTTACAATAAAGTGTTTTATGCCACACCTGGCAATAAAGTGGCTTTTTCCGCACGCTGCGCGTACGGAAAAAGCCGCTTTCTGGCCAAGTGTAGACATAAAAACATGTACACAACACGGGAGGTAATAAAGAAAGCTCTCGATCGCATATTTACTTCCCTCGCTTGCAGCTCGGGCCGCAAACTTCTGCAATCTCGGCCTTTCTTTGTATTACCACCCTAGTTATGTAATGTGCTATTATAACATATTTGCTCATAAAGTGGTTGTAATTACACCAATTTCAATATCGTAATGTATCTCATTACGTACTTGTGCGATAATGTAATGTAAAAGGCACGTGTTTTTTTTTAATAAAGTTTTAAGATACTCCGTCTAAAAATGAACGATACTTTTAATAATCTTAGCAAAGAGGTTTTATGTCAAAAAAGTGGTCAATATTTTATGAATAAAATTAACTTTGGGAAATAAAATATAACAAATAAACATTTAATTCTTTAATTTAATTAATTTTGACAGTAAATTACAACCATTTATCTGTAACAAAAACACAAAAATATTAATTTACTTTTTTAGTAATACTGGCTGTTTTTGTACCTTTGCCTAAAAAAAAAGTTGATGCGCGCGCATCGCTTATTTGTGGACAAGTAAAAATAAATCCGCGCCCTTTTTCTTTTCGATGTATTGTTTTATTTGAAAATGTCGTCAAGTAGTGATGATAACAAAGTCAGAGTTTTATTAATTTCTTCGTAAATATGTTATAAAACGTCGTATGACATACGTGCGCTTTGAAAATTACAGCCTCTGCTTCCTTATAGCCCTCGCCGATGGCTCGGGCTAGTAATATCGCCTCGGCTGTAATTTTCAACTTACCGCACTTACATCATAATGTACTATTTTAATACAGTTGCTCAAAAAGTGGCGTATTACAGGGACGTATAGCGTGCGGGATGTGGGCTATTACACACTCGTGCTTTTTTTTACCTTTCCCGCACTCGTGCGTTTTCTTTCCCAACTGTCAAAATAAAATAATATCTATTAAAAAGAAAAACCAACCATGAAGTTTTTACTAAAAAAATTCATAGAAGTTTTTATGAGCTACTAATTTGTTTCAATATCAGATTTAATGATTTGATTGAATGAGTTAAGTTAGGTTTCATTTCATTTCATCTCATTAAATTTCATTTTCATTTCATATCAATAAAAAAATTCTACTGATGACTTGGCTGTATGGGCATAGTTTCCTTTGCCTACTAGAATGGGTGAAGAAAAAAAAATCTGCTTATATTTTTTTACGGTTGGCGCCATAGTGGTCATATACTCTTTGGTTGGCGCCATTTTCCAAATAATTTTTCTTTATTAATTTGCTTATTTTTTCGCAACTGTATTAAAAATAGTCGTTCAGTACACGTGCGGAACCGTCATTGCAACTTGTTCCGACTGTCAACCCTCGCCTTTGGCTGCGCCTCGGCTCGGGTAGACATTTGTCGGAACTCTTTGCAACGACAGCCTTTCCGCACTTGCAATGAAATATACTATTTCGTTTCATATTCATCAGTGATCGACTGTACTAAACTCATTACTAAGGTACAGTACGTACTACTAAGTATTACAAACTTATTACTATTCAGTAAGTAGGTATTAAGTTTTATAAATTATCTGTGAATTGATATGATAGCTCGAGTTTCCCCTTATACATATTTCAAAGTGAAAGGTGCTTTAGGAACTTTGTTAGATACTCGTAATAAGCCTTATGAATCTTTCTAATAGTTTTATTGACATATCACCTTTCTTTATTAGTTGTAATATTTATTGGTGAAGTATTTGATTGCCTCGGTGGTTTAGCGGTAGACGCGCTAGACTAGCAAAGCAGAGGTCGTGAGTTCGATGCCGACTAGCGGTTGCCCTACTTGATTTGTACAAATGGCCTCAGTCTGGGTGTAATTACATGTTTGTGATTTCCTTGCCTTGATAAAGCTGTCAAGTAGACCTTGAGTAGACCTCAAAAGAGAAATCGAAATTAATTTCAAAAACGTGGGTACGTACACAAAAAAAAAACTGTACTGTGTTTTCTTCTCTTTGTGTGCAATAAAACATGTTACCAGTTTCTTTGATTGTCCCTATGACCACCAGGGCTCTATTTCATAGAAATTACAATTCATAGTTCACTATGACAATTCAATGTACATCGCAGTCGATTAACTCGCACAAGTTGGAAGACTTAGATTAAATAAGGTTAGAATATTTTTTATTGTAAACCAGGAAAAAACAAACAAACATATTTACAAACTTGAAGCACAACTGGCTGAGAGCAATTTCTTCGAGACAACCGACGATGGAGAGTTAGTTGGTGAAGGATATGTGAATTTAGCTTCGCAATGTACATCGATTATACATAACCGTGAGTTATGGTGTCATGCAACGCCCAGCCCTTTATCGCACGATCTTATTCAATATCTTCACGCCATATCCCACCAGGGGCAATCGGGCAATTAGCCATATCCAGTTAACAATTAGAGGGGCATATTGTAGACAAATGTCCCATGACGCGCTCACTTCCACTGGCGCGGAGGGGGTCCCAGGGGAATTGATACTACAGACAGGTACATCGCGATACACTCGTACAGAATAACAGAAGGTTCATTACATCTGTTTTTATTATCTCTTATCACGTTTTGTATAGAAGCGCTCATGGCGTAGTCGATCCAAGTGATTTGAATCAATGACTTGGGTTAAGCAACAACAGGCGCGGTCCGGTGGGTGACCGTCCCGTGACTACCGCTAGTGGCATTTATTCCGAGCGCCGGGGGCCATGTCCGGGTTGGTGCAGGATTGTAAGACAGTGGCGGACCCTACTGTCGGAAGTTATCAAGGCTTCAAACATGGCTTAACGACTGCCATTACATGACAACCGGCACCAACGGCTTAACGTGCCTTGCGAAAACACAACGAGCACTGTAATCAAAACAGTGTGTCTGTGTGTCATCATAATTGAAGCCGTGCTTCTATTCTTGTCTTGCAATCTCTAAGCTACTCAGTTCCGTTGAAACATAGTACCTAATACGAGTACGTTAGCGCTAAGGGTTACGAAGGTACATCTTACGCTGTTAAGGTGAGCGCCGAAAAAAGTGATAAATGTCCGTGCATTAACACACGAGCCCTCTCGGGTTGTAATTGAAATTAATAGCTGCATTCGAGGAACATAAATAAACACTTAAGATTGGGAGCGACGGACATGGTACGAAGCGGGCGCGGCTTGCGAAGCGGCAGCGATTAACGGTACCGGCGCGGCTAGCGGAATTAAGCTATCTGCGATACGATATCAACCCTTGTATGTCCCCACTACTGGGGCAAGGGTCTCTTCCTTCCAAGGTTAGGCTGTACTCCACCACGGGGGCCAAGTCCGGGTTGGTGGAGGATTATAGGACCGTGGCGGGCCTTACGGTCAGAAGTTATCAAGCCGCCCATAAGTCCTATGACATGGCTTAACGACTGCCATTACATGACAGCCGGCACCAAGGGCTTAACGTGCCTTACGAATCACGGAAGTGCTCGGAAAAACGCCACTAGCGGTAGTCACGGTACGATCACTAATCCATCACCTGACCGCGCCTGTTGTTGCTTAACACAAGTGATTGATTGCAAACGACGGAATGACGGCCTCGGTGGCGCAGCGGTTTGGCACGCTGACTGTAAAACCGAAGGTCTCGGGTTCGATCCCCGGCCGGGTCAAACTAGGAAACGAACTTTTATAGTTTGTCTCGGGTCTTGGATGTTATCTATGTATTTATTGTATTAAATATATCGTCGAGTTAGCATCTATAATACATGTCATTTAGTTGTACTTAGTTTAGGGCTAACGAGATCTGTGTAATATGCCCATGAATATTTATTTATTTATTATTTAATAACTTGTGTAAACACAAATAGAACGCGTTAGCTTACAAGCGTAAACACGAATAGAATAATCCGTAAACTTAAAATATGCAAACTGCAGCTATCCGCTGTCCGCTCCGCTCGTTCTACCATGCCTGCGCCCTAGAGAAATTAAAAATAATAAAGAGAGGTTCAATGTAAACAGAAACTATGAATCACGCTGCTAATCGTGATGCAATTAATAATAACACGGACACCATAACTCCAACTAAAAAACGCGAGGGTGCATCGGTGAGCTTTCCAGTTTGAATACGGCATCGTTCATGGTTTTGAAGGTATTACGTGCAGAAGTAGCACTTGGTTGGAGTTGTTACACCAGGTTCATGATCCTCATTATCCTTGCTATCTTCTTCTCTCTGGTTTTTAATGTCCGTGTGGCTACATCAAAAGTTGGCTCTAAGAGAACGTCTCAAGTAGGCTCCAAATGTATTTGTATTTATCTTCTTATATTTGTAATTGGGGACACAGCCATGGCTAATAAAAAAAAAAATGTAATTTTGTCTTGTATCTGTGTTTTGTGTGTGCAATTAAGTATGTATCCTTGCGTTCTCTATAGAATAAATGTAGTAAATCCACCAACAGTACCGTAGTTACCCTCATTGCTGGATAAGAGCACTTCGACTGTAGACTTCAACACTACGCTATGGTACGTAATAATGACCAAAAAACCTGAAATTATTAAGAATTTCGGTACCACTACAGACACAGAAAGAACATGTCTTGCACATAGTTAAAGAGTAATTTTCCGTGAAACTGAGCCTTTTTACATGCTTCTGTTTTTAATGGAGCAGGTGATACATAATTTACGTCATGCAGACCCGTGGAAGCGCTCGTAGCTTAGTGGAACCGAGTGATTGGAATCAATCACTTGAGTTACGCAACAACAGGCGCGGTCAAGTGCTGCATCGGTGATTATACCGCTAGTGGCATTTTTCCGAGTGCTTCAGAGCTTCGCAAGGCACGTTAAGGCTGCATCCCCAGTAGGCAAAGCGTTCGCTGCTGACGTCGTCGGTAGTCGGCGCGCGTAACGCTGCACATTGCGTAGATTGAGCGCAAAACTGGCAAACTGTGAACCCTCCATTTAAAGTTTATGGAAGGGCATCCTAAACCGATACGCCGCTAACTGAGTCGGCGGCAAACAGTTTGCCAACTGGGGACGTAACCTAAGCCTTTGTTGGTGCCGGCTGTGATGTAATGGCAGTCGTTAAGACATGTCAAAGGCCTTATGGGCGAGTTGATAACTTCTGAGGTCCGCAACTGCCTTACTCGTGGACTCGATTCCCACTGAGGGCTGCCGTATATTTGTACAAGCGGCCTGTGGGTGTATTTTCGTGTATGTGTCGTAATTGCCTGGTTACCATAGTACAGGGTATCGCAGTTTGGAACCAGGTCAAGCGATTGTGCTGTGTAGTAGTTATTATTATTAATGCACAGCCCCAACCGATTGACACTTGAACTAATTAGTTGTATTTGCTGCGTAGCAATTTGTGAACTTCTGTATGAATCTAGCAGCGGTTCCGATGACCGAGCAGGCGTGGAGCTGGGAACCTTATTCCGCTCTGCTAAATAGTGCTGTTACATCATATTATGGTATCTATTAGAGATGGTGTAACGAGATGCTATTGTCCCACTTTACAGGTTCAAGTTCATGTAAGTTTGGTAAAGTTGGAGTCAATTGTGATTGTATTTAGATTCACTCCTAATGAGCTGTTTTCGGCACAAATTCACCAAACAATTCATAGATGGCGCTTAAAGGCGTGGCCTTAGAAGAACTGGAATACGGCTGTCAATATTAATCTGTTCTAAGCAAAATTTAATAATTTGTCGCTCAGCGAGCTATGGAGAGAGCTATGCTCGGAGGTTCTCTGAAGGATAGGATTCGTAACGAATGCATCCGACAGAGAACCAAACTTATCGACATAGCTCAGAGAATCAGCAAGCTGAAGTGGCAGTGGGCTGGCCATATCTCGCGAGGAACCTACAACCGTTGGAGTAAACGCGTTCTTGAGTGGAGACCGCGACTCGGCAAACGTTGTGTAGGACGCCCTGCGACCAGGTGGGATGAGGCTAGCTGAAGACAGGGCGCTATGGCGCTCATTAGGGGAGGGCTATGTCCAGCAGTGGACTACATAATAAAGCCTGAAGAAGAGAAGAAGAAGAGAAGCAAAATTTGACATACGTGTCCCTGTTCTCGTATGTGCCCGCCTATAAGCGTCATCTATAAAGTGCTTTGTGAATTTGTGCTGAAAACGACTTATTAACTTTGAGCTGAAAGGCACTTAAATTTTTACTTTTATTCTAATGAAAACACTAATAGTTTTGTTAGTTCTTGTCTATGATAAATTTCTTGTCTACGATACTGCCGAAACAAAATAAATGCGATTTTTGGTTTCATGTACAGTCTGTTAGCTTTTAGAATATAGATAAATAAAATATTATTTATTGTACACAGGAATTACAGTAACAGAAATTCTATAAAAATACATTACAATTGGCGGCCTTATTACTAAAAGCAATTTCTTCCAGGCAACCATAGACAGAGATAAGAAAGAAATTAGAGACGAGTAGTCGGTGCAATACAGAAATATTGAATATACCTCGGGCTCTAGAGTAGTCTTCTGTTTTCGCCGAAAGTTGCCGAAAGTTTCCGAAAGCACAGACAAAGTGCAATACTAGTTCCTGCTCCGTATTTCGAAATAAAGTGTCATATCAGTTCCGATATTTCTATTATACGAATATATCCGATTCTATACGATAGTAGCCGAGGTATTTCTAAAAGTTAACAGACTGTACCTACTTACGTACAATTAAAAATATATTTTTATTTTTTACATGTTTTATGAAGTGCTCTGGTGTACAATAAAGAATTTTGTTATCTGATCTCATAAATGAATATTGTAAATATTTTGCCGGTTGCTTTAGTTAGACTGTACTTCTGCTAGGAGCAAAAACCTCAAGTAGGCAACGCCTCTGTAATGAATCGACTTTAGGCGGCGATAGGTGAATGGATGTTATTCTGCTTTTTGCTGGAGCACGGATTTATTTTGCGATTTGATTCAACGAGACTGAACGTGTTGATTTGACAAAAGCTTCTCGGTGTAAGAGAACTGGCTATAACCGGTTTCACAAACCATTACTGTTAATGCAGAGGCGCATTTCGCATTCCTTATGCAATAGACGTGACGACAGTATCAAATAATCAAAGATTTGACGATATCAGGTGAAGTACATATTAAAAGGATTTAAAACACTGATTTAGTTTTATAAAAAAAGAGATCACCAATATTTTCAATAAAATAAAAGATTATAATACTGCTTTCAGCCATTTTGACTGAAACACGCATCATATCGCGTGACGTCACGCTTAGGGTAACAGTGGTAAACTTCACCCGTGCTTTGTTGTGACTACTAGTGATTACGATGGTGCGTGACGTCAGATTCGACGCCATGATACTGCCAGCTGTTTTCCAACTGATTTAAAATAATGTTAGAAACGTGGCTTTAACCTTCGTTAAACTTTAGTTTATTTCTGAAATATAGGTTTTTGTGTAAATAATGGTGGAGTAAATAACATAATAATCGTGGTGGACTATGGCCTAACCTTCCTGCGATGCAGGAAAAGACCCGTGCCCCAGCAGTGGGGACATACAAAGGGTTGAT
The DNA here is from genome assembly GCA_934045075.1 of Yponomeuta sedellus. Lineage (NCBI taxonomy): Eukaryota > Metazoa > Arthropoda > Insecta > Lepidoptera > Yponomeutidae > Yponomeuta > Yponomeuta sedellus. The sequence goes on along the minus strand of OW203731.1, from coordinate 20,025,153 downwards.
ACTTGGATACCACGAAGTGTAAATAATAAATGTGTCCCCGCATTATAGAAGAGAATTTACAAATCTTTCATCATGCATGTTGCTTATGCGACCGCTTCGTACTTAGCAATCAATTCTGAGCGTGGTCCACAACACAGGTACGCCTAGTGTAGAGTCACTGTGAACTGCAAATCAAACTTTTGCTGCCTACCCATGTTTTGCAATCAAACATTCATAAGTTTATTATTCCCGTGGCTTGTTAAGTTTATACCTCGTTGTTTGTTTGATGTTTGATTTTACGTGGCGATTAAATAAAAAAAATCATAATAATTTTTTTTTCCATATCTTATGTTATGACGATTCGATGTCATTGCATAGCCCTTCTACTTGTTAGTCTCTGGGTTAATTGACTTTGCAATGTGTGTGCATCGAATTTGTAGGTACGATGGGGAACTTGAGTCAAACTGAGCATGAAGCGGAATTACTTTTATACCACGTAGAAAGCCTCAAGATTTTTTTAAAATAAGTATTAATTTTTTTTCTAGGTCTTCGGGATCGCAAAAATGGGAAAAGTCAAGTTACTTTAATTATAAAAAATATATTGCATTTAGTTTTTTCATAAACTCTTAATGTTTCCTAAAAAGGGTGTATATTTTTTCCATTAAAAAATATTTTAAGTTACCTCTAGTTAACCGAGAAACTGCTGCACGTTTTGGCAATCTTAGCTAATATTTGTTAAACTAAACAGATAAATAAAACATTTAGATTGTATTATATTACAGATTATATTATACTGGTTGGAGTCTCGGCATGGGCGGTATTTTCAGCCTTTAAAATGGTTTTAAACATTTAGATTAACTATTTATTTGATGACCAAATGCTTCTCTCATCCCACTATTGGGCAGTAAGATCTTTCTATCTTGCTGGGGTAAAGGTTTTGTTACTTTTCGTCCGACTAAACTTCTAGCCCAGAGATACGAACTTGTATTTATTTTATTTGCGATTACTTTTTGTATTAGAAGCGCGGGCACGGGCGCAATAGCTCGGAGTATTGGCGCGAACAGTCGGCTGTCTGTGACTTTTTCTTTTTATCACCTTTTTTCCGTCACCCAAACAAGCGGAGAGCAAAAAACTGCCAGCTCTCCTAGGAACATTGCCCGTTGGGCGATGGCCTCTGCCTGCACGCGATAAAAAACACCTACGAGAAAAAAATAACTAAATGTAGATTGTAATAAGCATGCGTGAGGTGACGTCTTTTTCGTTTGTCTCTGGACAGTGTTAAGTTTCCGTGTTGGATGAAGAAATTCATCACGATTTCCCGCCTTTAAAGTTTAAAAAGAAAAAATCGCGTCGTGATGTGATTTGAAGTAAGGGAAAAAAATAAAACAATAACAAAAGCGGACGGCGGCGCGCAGTCTGCGCGAAGAAAAAACTTTTACTTTTCTCGAACAACGCAAACTGTCAAAAATTGTAGAACGAATAATACTGGCTGGGCTTGGGCGTTTGCACGTGCCGTGCCGCGGCGCCGGTCAAGGGCGGTCACCGCGCAGCTGCTTATTCAATGGCCAGTTTTTTTCTAGTTGTCTATCACCACAAGATCACGATGTAGTCGACGCCAAAAACGAATTACGACAAGAAAGTAGGTGTCTTGTGGCTTTACCTTATTAAATCGTTTTAAAGTTTAATTATCGTTTCAGATATTTAGAGAAATTAAAATACCTACTGTGTTAAAGGAGCATTTCCAATGCAAACTAAGTAGTCTTAGTTTAAAAGACGTTTAAAAGTAATTTGAAAGACGCTGTAAGAATTTGTAAAAGATCAAATCACTTTTTTTTATCGAAGATCATTTCGTCCAGTTGGTTCCGTCTACCATGTAATTGCAGTCGTTAAGCCATGTCAGTGGCCTTATGGGCGGCTTTATAACTTCTGACACTAAGGCCCGCCACTGTCTCGCAATCCTCCACCAACCCTAACTTGGTCCCCGTGGTGGAGTATGGCCTAACTTTCCTGCGATGCAGGAAGATACCCGTGCCCCAGCAGTGGGGACATACAAGGGTTGACATCGATTTCGTCCAGTTAGGTATTTATTTATTGCATTTCATGCAGTGTAGGAAAATCTTCAGCGAACATGAATGTAGAGTTTGTTCGTTACCTATTAAATTTATTACTATTTCATTCATGACCCGGTCAAGAATAGCTTAGCAAGCTGTTTGCTAATCGGCTAATCACATGAAGTTGAATGACAAGATATGGCTTTTAAATAACTGATATTTTTAAAGAAGCGACTGTGTATCTCTTAACTCGTTTCCAAACGAACGCGACAATGTTTTGACAGGAGTTTTCAAAAATAGAACAGCGCTCGTGTCATTAAGTTCAAACGAAGCGGTCTGTCAGCTGCCGCCACTGCCGCTGCATAGCGTTCTATTTTCAAATCTGACAGGTCAATTCGAACGTATACTTTTTCAACGGATGCGTTCATAAATCAAAACATCGAACGAACATCGTCGGAACTCGACAAACCTAAAATAGGACAAACCTAAATTAGATATCCATTAAATAAAAATACATCTTTAAAATCATCTCAAATTCTAATTAAACACGAATCTACTTACAATGATTAGCATAAATTAGCTTATTCTAGAACTGTATCGGGTGTAATTTTTTTTTTTTTTTTTTTTTCTTTCCTATCTGCCATCGGCTCTTCTAGCCATAATCAGATGCGGTCTGAGGGTATTTAATATTATTAGTTGATGCTCCATTAAGCATCAACAATTCTTTTGTGGAACTATAGTCCATTATTTTAGTTTCTTTTGTCAAGATTCAATATCTCCCATCTTTTTAGGCGTGTTCTGTTTCCCTGTTTATCAAACAGGTTTCTTGCCAATATGTTATTATGTCCTTGGAGTCTTTGCTTGTAACTTTTGCATTTTTGGTTCACTTCTTCTTTGATAGTTGGCATCTCCAGATATTCGTGTATTTCGGAGTTTCTTACAAACCAGTGTGCACCTGATATGGATCTTAATGTAATATTTTGGAATCTTTGGAGGATCTCTATATTGGAGTTGCTAGCAGTGCCCCACAGTTCAATTCCGTAGGTCCAAACGGGTTTTATTATGGCTTTATAAACGAGCAGCTTGTTGTTCACATCCAGCGGCGATTGGCGTCCTATCAACCAGGATAAGTTTTTCGATTGCATTGATACTTCTTTTTTCTTTGCCTTTATATGGTTGGCCCAGGTTAATCTTCGGTCTAAATGTAGGCCCAGATATTTTACGCAATTGCTAGTTGGCAGTGGCTTTCCTTCCATATTCACAGGGCCGCAGTCTCCTTTTCTTAGGGTAAAAGTAATCTGCGTGGACTTTGATAAACTCGGTTTTATTCTCCATTGTTTCAGCCACTTGTCTATTTTATTCAACTGAAGTTGCAGTTTCTCTGATGCTTTATCTGGGTCTTTATCGCTAGCAAGACACGCAGTGTCGTCGGCGTAAGTTGCAGTTGTCACTTCTTCACTTTCAGGCAGGTCTGAAGTATAGAGCGAGTAGAGCACTGGACCAAGCACAGATCCTTGCGGAACCGAGGCTTCAACATAGTAAAGCTTTGAGAGTTCATCTTCGAACTTTACTTGAAATTTTCTTTTATGTAGGTATGACTTTAGGATCATGAAAAATGAGTTTGGTAAAAGAGTTTTGAGTTTGAATAGTAATCCCTTATGCCAGACTCTATCAAATGCCTGTTGGACATCTAGAAAAACCGCAGAGCAGTACTCTTTCCTCTCCAGAGACTGCCTTATTTTATCTGCAACTCGATGTATCTGTTCGATTGTAGCGTGATTCTCACGGAAACCGAACTGGTGATCAGGGATTATCTTATTATTCGCCAGAATTGGTTTCAGTCTTCGTAGTAGTAATTTTTCGAAAACTTTCGACAGAGTGGGCAAAAGGCTTATGGGTCGGTATGAAGTTGGTTCTGTTGGAGGTTTTCCCGGCTTCAACATCATACAAATCTGCGATATTTTCCACAGTTTAGGATAGTAATGAATCCTCAAAATTGCATTGAATAGGATTGTTAGAAATACTATCGGTTTCTTAGGCAGACGTTTTAAGATTTCACCAGTTATCAGATCAAAGCCAGGCGCTTTTTTGTTCTCCAGATAGCGTATTACTTGCGTTACTTCTTTTGGCGTTGCTGGTTTTATTGGCAGTGATAGTTGCTGATCAGAATTGATTTGTTTGTCTATTTGTTCTTCAAATTCTGTCATCGTAGAGTCGTTTGGAGTAAAAACTAGTTTGAGGTGTTTTGCAAAGAGTTCGGCTTTTTCTTCTGGCCTGCGTGCCCACGGGCCATCAGGCCCTGTTCTTAAGGGTGGAATAAATTGTTGGGGCCTTTTAAAGTTCTTAGTAATTTTCCATAAGGAATAGTTATCTTTTTTTCGCGCTGACAAAGCGGACAGTTTTTGTTGAAAAGTGGAGTTCTGGTTTTCAATTATGATTGCCTTTAAATGTCTTGAAGCTCTATTTAGCTCTGTTCGGTCTTCGTTTGATCTACTCATTTGGTACTGCCTCCTAATTTTCCGTTTCTCTAACAGCTTCCGACGTATTTCTAGAGGAACATTATTTTTTGGTTCACCATTCTTCAATGTCGGTGTAGCACGCCATGACGCCACTTGAATCAGGTTTGTTATGTAAAAAGTTGCCTCATCTATATCTTCCTCAGTTTTAAGTCTAATCGTTAGGTTTATTTCTTCTTCTAGGTATTCAGAAAAAGCATCCCAATCAGTTTTATTATTGGTGAGCACGGAGTCTTGTTCTTTGTGGATTGCCATAACACTTAGTGTGGCGATAACCGGAGAGTGGTCAGATAGAGTGTCGAGTGATGATTCCACATCAAGATAGACATTTGAAAGTCCCTTAATTAGAAAGAAATCTATAACGTCAGGAATTCTATTGGGGTCTGTTGGCCAATATGTTGGTTCGCCCGTTGAAAGAGGCATCAGTTTTTTGTTATCAATACACTTCTTTAACTCACGTCCTCGTGTCGTAGTCAGTCTGGAGCCCCAGTATGAGTGCTTGCTGTTCCAATCACCACCACATACATATCTATGACCTAGGGTGTCAAAATATTTGCCGAACATATTTTCTTTAATATTATGTTTGGGCGGGCAATATATAGCACTGACATTTATGGGGCCTAATTTTTCTTCTATGGTTACAGTCGTTCCTTGTAGCCAATCTTCCTTGAACTCACTGTGGAGGTGGTGTTTTATATTTTTTCTCACAATTACTGCTGAACCTCCATGTGAAGTGCCATCAGGGTGGTTAGTACAGTAGATGTAATAATTGTCATCATTGCAAATTTTTCTATTATTGAGATGAGTTTCTGATATTAAGGCAATATCTATGTTGTTTTCTTTTAGAAGTATTATCAGTTCTTGCTTATTTGGCAGTAGGCCATTGATATTCCAGGTGGCAATGCGCAACGAGCCCATCACGGCAATTTACTGATGAGTGTCATGATTAGGTTAATCATTGTGGTCATTTGTGATACAAGTTGATCAATTTTTTCAGCTTGTTTGTATAAAAGTGTCTCGAGATTGTATCTGGGTTCTTGTTGACTGTTATTATTTTCAGTATTATTGAAATTTGTTCTCTGTGACTTTATTTCGTCAATGGGTTTAATTGAAGTATTTCTTGTTTCATAGTTCGCTGCCCAAACTGGGTTGTTTTTTGGTGTAGGTAACGCGGGAAATTCTTTCTCGGTGTACGTTTTCCTTATGTGAATTTCTTTATTTATCAGTTCTTGGGTTGGTTCAATGGCCTCTTGGGTATTCATTATCGTCTCCATATCTTTTTTCTCGGTATTTTTCTGTTTCTCTTGCCATTTTGCTCTATTTTTAAAACCACTTTGTTTTCTTGCAACAATGTCTTTGTACACTTGACACCCTTTGTAGCTAGCAGGATGATTTCCAGAACAGAGTGTACATACTGCAGGGGTATTCTTGTCAATGGTACACATGGTTGTTTTGTGTGGTCCAGCACATTTAACACACCTGTAGGGTCTCATGCAATTATTCCTGGTGTGGCCATATTGTTGACACCTTGTGCATTGTACTACTGTTGTGTTGCGTTTTGGATCTTCTATTATGACCTTTTGATGGTAGATATATTTGATGTCTTTAACAAATTTATTGTTGTCGTGAGGAAGTATATTAACAAAAAAGGTGTTCAGGGGTTCCTTTGTTCCTTTTTTTCGGGCTGTAACTATTTCTCCCTTTACTTTATTTCCAGTTTGCTCTATTGCTTCAACAATTGAATCCGTTGGTGTGCTGAAATGGAGGTGTTTAATTACTATCCTCATGCATCTTTCATCTTTACGTGTGAATGTGTGGCCAATTAGCCCTTTGCTTCTGATATGCTCTATCAGGGTTTGATATACTTCAATAGACTTAGAAGAGACTATCAGTTGATCTTTAGACACCACTTTATAGGAGTAGTCATCTTTATCCATGACTTCCTGAATGAATGAGGTTAGTTCTTGGAGGTTATCAATGCCGTACAGCATTATTGGGGGTGGTTTTGACGGTTTCTTGGATTGACTTGTAGTTGGTGTATTGTGGCCCGGTTCATCAACAGATAGTAGTGTGAATCTGTTGGATGTCTCAATGCTCGGTGACAAGCTTTGGGTACTGGCAGGGTTAACCTCGACCAAAGTCTTTTTGGACATTTTTGAGGTGGACTCCTTTTCATCGGGTGAACGGATTCGTTTTTGCGTATTTTCTGGGACTCTTTGCCATGGCGCAGCTGGATTGTAAGAGTCAGTTGACCCTTCTGTGTTAGATGGCCTTTGCCGGTTAAATAGTCCTGGGTGAAATACTTGTTGAGTTAAGTTTTTTTGTTTTGGTAGTATTGGCTCTTTTTGTTGCAGGGTTGATGAGCATGAGCTACCAGTAACATCACCCTGACCGGGAGCCTGGTTAGTCACTCCCGTCATTGTTGTGGTAGTTTTTATTTTTTCTTCCTATGGCAACATTTTAAATGTCACTTTGATTGAGATGGTTTTAATATTATTTTTTGCTAATGACAATTGGAGGGTACTTTGCAAACTTTTGGATATTCGTTTTAACTTCAAGAAGTAATTTTGTCTAATTTCACGAGTTTTTTAGTGAGATAACACTATCACAAAACGTCTAGCACTGAAGCTTCACTTTGCAAATAGCTTCATCACCAATAAACACAGTTTTCACAATTAATCACAATATCTTTCGCCTAGCCGTTCTTGGCGAGACGACAGATGACAGATGTGTATCGGGTGTAATTATAACAATTATTATAGGACATTTAACTGGAAATTATAGCCAGTACATTTCGGACCACGGTCAATAACGTTTAAATATACGGGCCTGTCCCTGAGTTAATATTATTATTTACAATAGGCATTCTCATTTTGCCTAATTAATATTGTATTTGAGGCTTCGTTTTATGAAAACGAAGCAAACAACTTTGCTTCCGTCTCTACAATAATGGTTGTTTACTTGCGTAATTCGCAAAAGAATGAATTTGTTACATAAGCTAAATCGAAAACCATTTCGAGGTTTTTATCCAAATAGCAGTATTTTCAGTGTTAGAGCTAATGAAATCAAAAGATGGGCTTTATTTTCTGAAATTTAAATTTGTTATCAAACTGCTGCGTGACGTCATACGACGGTTACTCTGTAGGCAGCAGACCAAAATATATAGGTATATTGTGAACACAATATCCAGATCGAGCTGTCAAAATTTGCTGACAGACACGTAGTATCTCTATGGAGTCTGTGTGACTGACTGACTTGCTTGACTGATCACGTTTGGTTGTTGTGGATTTGCTTTATTGGTTTTAAATTTTTCTTGGCAATTTTTATTTGTATAGCTAACACCGACGATTACGCCCTGGACACTGATGTATACCATCATTGCATATTGACCCGGCTATTTGAGTCTGTGTCTGTCTTTTTTGACAGTATTCACAGACTCCTGACTTTGACTCACTCCTAGGCTAACGCAAAATCGCGTGATACTCTACACGGCTGGGCCGCCGTATGAGGTCACAAATTTAGATATTTCAAAAAAATATTTCATAGTGATAAACTTAATTAATCGGAAAAAAACGAAATTAGTTTCTTAAAATTACGTCTAATATCAGGAAAAAAATGAAAATACAGCTATCATAAAAAGTTTCCTTCCCGAATTCACCGTCGGTAGAACCACAGAATAGAAAATCTGATCTGTGGATGGAACGTTGGCCTCATAACGAGTATGTGAAGTCCTGCCGGTCGAGATTCGTAACGATTGTCCTAAAAAACGTTAGTAAATAAGTTAACTCTCTAAGGTTTGCTGGAAGAAATCTCCTTCATAGATAAGCTCGCCTTTGTACATGTTATGTAATATTTTTCTTATGTAATGTCCTGTTAAATGTTTCGTGTGCAATAAAGTATAATAAAACCTAATAAAAAATGTATTAATAATAATAGTTTTTTTTTTTTCGTGAAAATGTAATTATGAGATCCTGGGCTTTTTCGAATCGATTTGATTCGATTTGCTGCTTTAATAAATGTTTAATGAAAAAAAATTAATAGGCTACGGAACCGGAAGTACGTCATCAAGTGACATCCGTTAGTTTATCTATCTGTATCTGTATCGTATCTGTTAGTTTATTTTGATACCATCAGCAATAACTCTTTAAATAAAAAAATACTAAAAACTCCTAATCTGTACAAACGTAAAAAATATAATATCATTGTTACTGTTAAGGAATACCGGGTTGTCAATATCTATAGTTGTCTTTAGTGAAACGAACGCTGGAAGGTCGAATTAGTCACACACCTTTTCACAAAAAAATACATTATATTTGACACGAACCGGGGGGTGGCCAGCAGCGCCCCCTGCAGTACAATTCCCATGTCCACGTGGGGATTATGGGCATTACCCCCTATGATAGCAGAACGTGGCGCTCTTTAGGGGAGGGCTATGTCCAGCAGTGGACTAGTATAGCCTGACGACGACGACGACGACATTATATTTACTGACCTGTAAATGAATTATCATTTGTCTGCTGTCAATATTTACAATGCCTAGTCGTAGTCTCTTTGGACAATAAGAGGTACATTGCAGAGCAGAGATCTTTATTTTATTTATTTTATTAAGTTTACAAAACAGAATACAGTCGTTACAAATTCAATTGAAAAATACATCTGTTTGTGTTCTGGACTGCAGTCCAAGGTATGTAAACATAGAGGTTTTCCAAATTGAAAGCGGGATATGCAGTAGGTAATAACTTAATCTAGAACATTAAAACGTTTAACGTAAATTACATCACAAATAAGTTTAATTAATCATTCAATTATCGTGTGAAGCGTTGGATGAAGACGAGTTACAAATTATAGAGCCAATCATTTAATCTGTTGGTTAATCGACTTTGAAACGTATACATCGAACTTGGTAGGTCTGAGAATAGGTTGTAGGCTAATTAATATGGTAAAACAACTTTAGCGGAGTCAACTGAAATGAAATGAAAAACGTTTATTAGGTACCAAAAGTTACAGTACTTGTCCTGGCTCCCAAACTAGGATACCCTGTGCTATGGGTAGCCAGGCACTTTCGTAGTTGTAACTAGCTTTTTTAACTTTTCGTAACTAGTTCGTCGTTATCGTTATCAACCCTTGTATGTCCCCACTGTTGGGGCACGGGTCTCTTCCTGCATCGCAGGAAGGTTAGGCTATACTCCACCACGGGGGCCAAGTCCGGATTGGTGGGGGATTGTAAGACAGTGGCGGGCCTTACTGTCAGAAGTTATCAAGCCGCCCATAAGGCCTCTGACATGGCTTAACGACTGCCATTATATGACAGCCGGCACCAACGTCTTAACGTGCCTTGCGAAGCACGGAGGCGCTCGGAAAAATGCCACTAGCTGTAGTCACGGGACGCTCACCCATCCTGTACCTGAGCGCGCCTGTTGTTGCTTAACCAAGTGATTGATTCCAATCACTTGGTTCGCCTAGGCCACGAGCGCTTTGTCAACTAGTTAAATATATATATTTTTAGATTTTAATTACTAACCATTAGTGAGTAGATACGGAAAACCCAGCCTGAACATATTGTAAGTTATGTTTTTTTTTAATGCACTTACCCGTCCTAAGGACAATTTTAAAAACCTTCAGCCAGATGTTGCTACCTGTATTGTAAAGAGGTTCGGAATTTCACTGATGCCGGTTAGTCGCCCATTAGATCAGTTGAGAGAGCGCTGGCACGGTTAGCCAGAGGTCGCGGGTTCGAGTCCCGGCATGGGTGGCATTTTTAGCCTCTAAATATGTTTTTAAGATTTTAAGTTACGAGAAATTCGGGTTTACTAAGCGCCGTAATGCCCTAAAGCAATACTTCTTAAGTTAATTGTAAGAAAGGACTAACTCGCTTTGCAGATAAACCTATACAGATTTCAGTGAAGGTTTTATTGCATTATGTATTTTTTTTAATAAATAATAAAAAATAAGGCGTCTACCGGAGACGGATCTCAATCAGAATGCAATGCGCGGGGCACGCGGTTACGTCACCCGGCCTACACTGAGTCTGTAGCCCATTGAACCTGCGCCTACGCCTCTACTCTCGATGTGAATGAGCGCTTTTCAGAGGGACTTAAAAAAATAAAGTTGTACCAATTTTAATCAATAGATGGCTCTAGCGCTTACCCTATCTGAATGAAGGAGGCGAACCGACCAGAAACTGAAGAAACCTGTCTGCATAGCTGATAGTATGCAGCAAGGTATAATTGGTTACTGGTTTTCTTTCTACTCTATGATTCTGTCACTCCTATATACTCTGTGTCAATAACCTCCATTCTCAGACAGAGTTATGCAGGGCGCCATCTAGTAGCTTTTGGGGAACCCAACTGACAGCTGTCAAAAACGCCGAGCTGAAAAGCCCTCATTACATGAGGGCCCTTTCTTAACATTTTTATGCATCCTATAAACTTCCCACTCCAAAGCACAGGCCATCTCTCAGAGAGAGAGTATTCTCCACCACGGATTGGCAATTTCAAGCACTGTGGTATTTAGTCAGCTCATCCCAGTTTCTTTATCATATATTACTAGCTGGCAAACGTTGTTTTCGCCATATTATTTACCCCACGATTCTCCTATTCTCAGACGAAATATACACGAAGCAAAACCATATCGGCCTCCGTGGCGCAGCGGTTTAGCACGCTGACTGTAAAACGGAAGGTCTCGGGTTCGGTCCCCGGCCGGGTCAAACTAGGAAACGAACTTTGCTAGTTTGTCTCGGGACTTGGATGTTATCTATTTATTTATTGTATTAAATCTATCGTCGAGTTAGCACCTATAACACAAGTCATTTCGCTGTACTTAGTATAGGGCTAACGAGATCTGTGTAATATGTCCATGAATATGTATTTATTTATTATTATTATAAAAATCGGTGATGACAGATCGGAGGAGATCGATAACAGACTCTGTGGAACGAGATTTTTATATATTTGACATTGTAACAATAATATTAATCACTTCCACAAAACAATCACCTTTCCTGGTCACAAACTAGGACACCCTGTGCTGTGGTAACCAGGTAAGAACACCAGACACGTGGAATCACAACTAAAGATGGGCGTTTGCGAAAAACATTTTCGAAATTTTCGAAAATGGTAGTTATTCAAATGTTTCGAAAATATTCTTTGTTATTCGAAAAAAAGTTACTAATTTAGTGCTCTTTCATTTGCACGAAAACAATATTGTGAAGACAGCATTGAACGAACAAAACGCGCGCGACTCGTGTAAAGTCGTGTCATTCCGCCACGAATCGTGTTTTCGAAAATCGCGAGACTAAAGCGTTTTCGAAAATTGGGCCGATATGAATTTCTAAATAATTAACGTCTTTTAGTCAGTAGTAGTGTTTTCGAATATTATCACTAAAGCAAGCGAAATGAGCACTTATTTCCGAAACTGTCACAGTTTTCTCGAATTTCGACAGTCGCATTCGCGCAATCGCGGATTAGTAAGTGAGTAATATTAGTAAAACTTATTCGAAAATGAATATTAGTAATTTACTAATCTTGTTTTCGAAAATAAACATTAGTAATTTCAAATGATTCGAAAAGAGATGTCATTCACAATCTCCCATCTTTAATTACAACCAGACTGAGGAAGAAGCAGTACGAACTGCCAAAGTGTGGTAACAATGTGGTAGCCAAATTACAGTTACAGAGCTTATATTATTTTTGTTGTACTAACCCGTGCTGACGACAATTTTAAAAACCTATTTAGAGGCTAAAACCTCTTTACAATATTCTCTGTATCATTTACAGGCAGCGACATCTGGCGAAATTTCGCTGATGCCGGCACTTGCCCATTAGCTTAGTTGCGAGAACCCTGGTACGGTTAGCCAGAGGTCGCGGGTTCGAGTCCCGGCTTGGGCGGATTTTTTAGCATCTAAATAGGTTTTTGGAGTTACAGATCCGAGCTACATAGTATTTCCTAATGATCCGCGATACTCTTAATTAATAATAATTAATCGCTGAATGTGTTGGTAAGCGCAAATCTCGAGAGCAGAGAGCAGCTGAACCGATTTTTTTAATTCTTTTTTTAGAATAGTCCTTGAAGTACGAGGATGGTTCTTAGGGAGAGAAAAAATTAAAAAAATTAAAGTATCGATGTAGGCGGTATCAAGTTGTACATAAAAATGGAAATTACAGAGATAATATACCTCGGGCTCTAGAGTAGGCTTCGATTTTCGCCGAAAGCACACGAGTGTAATACTACTTCCTGCTCTGTTTAAAACTTTTATGCACTATTTTGAAAAGTTATTCGAAATTAAGTGTCATATTAGTTCCGATATTTCTATTACACGAATATATCCGACTCTATCCGATAGTAGCCGAGGTATATTCTAAAAGCTAACAGACGGTACGTCCATCTGAGGACCGCGAAAGTGAGTAGAGGAGCCGGGCGTGGAATGACCGAGTCAATGTGTCACTCCTCCGGAGAATGACGCTTGTTTGTCTATTAGTCAGAGCCCAGATATTTGCATTTGAAATACCTAGATGCAAATTTCTTTACAGTTCCAAGAAATGTTACCAAAAGCTTAAAAGTTGGCAACAGGGTAATACGGACGAGGGAGAAGTGTTGTTGTTAAGGACTGAACTGATATCGATCTGTTTTTATTCTCGCGAACCTTAACGGGGTATCAACCATTGTAGGTCTCCACTGCTAGGGCACGGGCCTCTGCCTGAATCGCAAGAAGGTTAGGCCATACTCCATCACGGGGGCCAAGTCTGGTTTGGTGGAGGATTGTAAGACAGTGGCGGGCATTACTGTCTCATAACGCCTCTGACATGCCAAGCTGCCATTACATGACAGCCGGCACCAAAGGCTTAACGTGCCTTGAGAAGCACGGAACCGCTCAGAAAAAAATGCCACTATCTATACTCGGTCAGTCGGGACGGTGACCCAACCTGCACGTGACCGCGCCTGTTGTTGCATAATTCAATTGACACGATCACTTGTATTATGCAACAAAAGGCGCGGCCTAGTCGAACTGAGTGATTGGAATCAATCACTATAATAAGTGGTTGAGTCAAAATGTTACTTGACGCTATTATACCTATGTTTTACAAATCTTATTCTTCTTCTTCAGGCTATATTAGTTTACTGCTGGACATAGCCCTCACCTAATGAGCGCCATAGCGCAAGGTTGTGCCATCATTGGGGAATAATCCCCACGCTGGGCATGCGGTTGGGGATCGCAGTTCGGTGGAATTGTACTGCAGGGGGCGCTGCTGCCCACCCCCCGGTTTGTGTCCCATAGTCGCCTTTTACGATACCCGCGGAAAGAATTGGGTTGGTGCTATTCTCTAGGCCGACACCACAAAATAAAGTATTTAGTGAGATATATTTTTTATTGCATGCCTAGTACATAATTTAATCATGTAAGTTTAGAATAAGTGGCATGTTTCTGTTTTATCTCCGAATTAAATTAAATAAACAAAAATACCACTCTACCGTAAAGAAAAAAATCGTGAGGAAACCCTAGTGTCTGAAGTGTTAACATACCTCAGCGCATGTACATACGTACAATGGCCCAACTATGAGGCTAAGTACGGAAAACTCATGATGTCTAACTAACTAACTAGGCAGACCAAACCCTGTCGGCTTCTTAAAGTTTGCGACTTTGATAGTTACAATACTGGAATCGTTCAACATTCAGGAATAAAATAATAGGCATAAGAGCTGGCCTTGAAATATAAAATTCCCTATTATTTACAAAATTATAACTAATTTTATCCCCACCGTGTATGATTAAGCCCAGTTGAAAACATACCGAGCTGCTGCCGAATAGATCTAATCGGGCGTCGATAGTCGTGCGCAGGCGCCTGCCTCATTAAATCAACCTTAATCCTGCATGCATCTAGGTTCTTACAAACGTGATTGCATTTTACTTCTCGCAGAAGAAATAGTTCATGGCTACCTAGAGCGCTGTACAAATTGTAGGGAAACTTAGGTCTCTAGTTGGTTCATAGATGTTCGCCAAGCTTCGACCCGACCTAAAGACCTGCGGTAATTCGAGTTGAGTTGCAGTGTGTCAAGGACTCAAGGGTAATTTTTAACCCCCGACGAATCAGAGAGGTGTTGTAAAATTGCCGCGTTAATCTGTTGCACCTAAAGTCACGAACAGATTTGGATGTGATTTTATACATAACATGACACCTTAACATGAGTCCAACGTAAACATTTTTTTTTTATTTGTGAAATATGTAAAATAACAAGTGTTTCTTATAATCTAGCCGCTCTCGGAAACCTGTTCGGTTTATCTGTTAGCGGTGGTCGTTCTTAGTTTTTAATTTTACATGCACAACTTAAGAAAGGCATACGGAACGTACGTTTTGGCACGCTATATTTAGAAATTAATTACAATAAGTAGCGGCCATTCACAACCCGTAGGTTCGGTATTTTGACTTATTTATAGTTGTTAATAAAATTATTCTTTATCTTAAGTTTAAATTTATCAGAGCACATAAATAGCACATAAATTTAATAAACTAATTTAATTTAAGAAAAAAACTTCGATATCAACCCTCGGTACGACCCCATTGCTGGACACGGGTCTTTTCCTGCATCGCAGGAAGGTTAGGTCATACTCCACTACGGGGCCCAAGTCCGGGTTGGTGGAGGATTTTAAGACAGTGGCGGGCCTTGCTGTCAGAAGTTATAGAGCCGCCCATAAGGCCTCCAAAATAGCTTTACGACTGCCATTACATGACAGCCGGCACCAACGGCTTCACGCAACTTGCGATATACGGAAACGCTTGGAAAAACGCCACTAACGTAGTAACGGGATGGTCACCCATCCAGCACCTGACCGCGCCTGTTATTGCTTAAATCAAGTGATTAATTCCAATCACTCGGTTCCACTAGGCCACGAGTGCTACAGAAAAAAAACTAATAACAAAAAAATTTTGAGTAAACATATACAAAATGGGGACGAAACGAAATCCGCGCGTCTTGTATACGATGCTATCAATATCCAACTAAGCCATACAGATTTTGGATATGAAATTAGTTTGAAATGTCAGACGCCTAATTACGCCCGACAAATCCTGTCAGAATCCTGAGGTGATGATAGCAATCAGTATGAAATTTGATACTTAGACGATTGAAATCGTTCAGGATTTGGTTCGCGTAATACATACAGCTTAGCTTGTACCTTATTACAGAATAAGTAAAGACATATAAATCACTGATTTTAACAAATGTTTTCGTTAACTTTACTCCAAAATGATTTGCTGTATTTGTCCATATGAACTTGAAGCAGCGATGATTTGAAAAAAATTGTCAAAGTCAAAGTGGATTTAGAATCGTTTCTCACATTTTTGCTTAAACAGAATCTAAGGCCTTCGCAAAAACCTATCTTACCTTATTTTGTTGCTTGTGAATTTTTTCGTCGAGGGTTTTTGAATTTTGTAATTTAACGTTTTTAAGTGTCACTTATGCTCGTAAAATATACTCGTGTGGTACGTTGAGCCGTTACAAAGTTGCTGAAATTGACTAGTTTTTGGGTGAAGGAAAACTGCTGTCATGAGTTCCATAATTAAACGATTAAAATTTAAGTCTGTTTCACAAGATTCCTCCACGCAGAGTATCCTGACGAGGGTACCAGGATTACACCTACTCACTGTACGGGTTGAATAGGCCACAATTTTTTATGTCTAAGAATATCCTTTTCACGTAGTGCACAAGTTGTCATCATCAACCCATTATGTCCCCACCGAGGAGCACGGGTCTCTTCCTGAGTAAAGTATAGGCCACACTCCACCACCGGGGCCAAGTCCGGATTGGTGGAGGTTTGCAAGACTAGTAGCTGGTGTTAGACGGAGTTTACACATTTACTCTGGCGTCAGTCATTTCCATCAGTCTTGTTAGACTGACGGCAGACTGACCGTCTATACAGTGGACTTATGGACCAGACTGACGGATATTCGAATATGTTGATGTTTCATCAGTCTGGCATCAATCCAAGCTTGATCAAGGTCACGGACTTAACTGACGTCAGACTGAACGTGTAAACTCCGTCTGAAGAAGTTTTCAAGCCGCGCCGTAAAGCTTCTCACTCAGCTTAACGACTGCCATCTACCGACTGCACCCGGCACCAACTGCTTACCGTGCCTTGCAAAGCACAGAACCGCTCGGAAAAATGCCACTAGCGTTATTCGTTGACACAGGGATGTTATACGTGTCATAATTATGGTACATGTACCATAATTCAGTTGTTCGTACCATGTACCATGATAGATCCATTATGGTACGCGAAAGTACCATAATTTTGCCATTTTTTGATCACAAGCACTTTTGCATCACACATTTTCATCTTTCGCTTTTGCTGTTGACGAGTTTTTTTCATATACCGATATCTAGCAACACAAAAAAATCATTCATTCATTTCGTGCAGTAAGTTGATAAGAACGTTCATATCTGTGATAGTTTTTGTAGTCTGAGGATTGTAAGTGAACTTCACAGATGAATTTTCAAAAAGTTGAACTTAGTCAGAAGTAGCGAATAGCACAGACTAAAAAGAAAAAAGCGAGTAGAGTGTTTGTTTGAACAATTTATGAAAATTCGAAGAAATTTTAACACCTTAATTAATAGGACCTGCCTAATTTATTAAATCTCTAAGAGTTTTCCTACCCGTACCTTATTTTTTTCTAAAATACCATAATTTTGAGCGTCTGGTGCCATAATTCAAAAGTTGGCATCTAACATCCCTGCGTTGACATCACTTGACAGTTACCCATTCATGCACTGACAGCGCCCTATGTTGCTTAACCGTCGTGGTCGACACATGTTTTACATTTAATTAAATATGTAATGCACATTTTCTATGTAGTACACATAGGTAAAAATTGTCAAACATCAATTCGGTTCCCTTTCTGACGAGTGAACAAGAAATATTCTCCTTAGGGATACCTAGTCATTTAATTTTGGCATACGGCAGTGGTGAATTTGCTTTTTTCAATTTATAAGCATTCAAGGATGCGTTCTCGGTGCTATAAACGTGCACATGTTTGTTACTTACCATCCTGTCCATAAACTAATGTTACCATCTAAACACCATGTCCCAGGCACTCCAGCATCCGAGTGGTCACTTCACCCATCTACTGTGAGTGAAGATGCCACTGGACGCTGTATAAATCATCTCATTATGCAGATGCTGAGGCCAATTAGAATTGGAATTCTGGAAGACTGGAATTAGGCCAATGCAGGACTTCTACGTTTTATAATAATGATATACATACATATATACATACATACATACATACATACATACATACATACATACATACATACATACATACATACATACATACATACATACATACATACATACATACATACATACATACATACATACATACATACATACATACATACATACATACATACATACATACATACATACATACATACATACATACATACATACATACATACATACATACATACATACATACATACATACATACATACATAACCTCACGCCTGTATCTCAGAGGGGTAAGCAGAGATCAGGGACTGCCACTTGCCACGATCCTGACAGATCACCTTCGCTTCATCAACTTTCATAAGTCGTTGCATGCACGCACGCCAGTTCCGGGTACTTTTAATCTTCCCCTTTGCTAATACATATACTAATATTTGGTCGATGTATGTCGGCCTGGGACGTCCCTTACCAGCCCTTCCACTCACATTCGCAATATATATTTGTTTCGTAAATCTTTCTTCCTTCACCCTCCTCACATGTCCACATTCCCTTAGAATAAATCTAATATATAAAAATCTCGTGTCACAGTGATTGTTATCGAACTCTTCTCAAGACCCGTGCCCCAGCAGTGGGGACATACATCGGGATGATGTCATCATCATAATCTTCCTCTCTTTCCCGCAGAAAGTGCACGACGCCCGTCTGGACGGCCGCGTGGACTCCATGATTCAGGAGGGACTCGTCCGGGAGCTGCTGGACTTCCACGAGCGGCACAACCGGCAGCGGATCCAAGATGGACAGTAAGATACTTTAAAAACCTATTTAGAGGCTAAAAATTTCACCCATGCCGGGATTCGAACCCGCAACCTCTGGCTATCCGTGCCAGCGCTCTACCAATTGAGCATGATCATCGTGGGTACAGTGATATCGTTCCGATGTTAAACCTAACTGCAAAGTAGGTATTCGGGGCTGTAAGTAATGCAATTTGCTTAAGTCAGATGTCGCTGCCTGTACGTAATACAGAGAATAGTGTAAAGAGGTTCGAAATTTCACTGATGCCGTGAGTCGCCCATTGGCTCAATTGGTAGAGCGATGGCACGGATAGCCAGAGGTTGCGGGTTCGAATCCCGGCATGGGTGAAATTTTTAGCCTCTAAATAGGTTTTTAAATTTGTTCCTTAGCACGGGTTAGTGCATTATAAATAAAAAAAAAATAGTGTTATCATGTGGGTACAGTGATATCGTTCCGATGTTAAACCTAACTGCAAAGTAGGTGGTCGGGGCTGTAAGTAATGCAATTTGCTTAAGTCAGATGTCGCTGCCTGTACGTAATACAGAGAATAGTGTAAAGAGGTTCGAAATTTCACTGATGCCGTGAGTCGCCCATTGGCTCAATTGGTAGAGCGCTGGTACGGATAGCCAGAGGTTGCGGGTTCGAATCCCGGCATGGGTGAAATTTTTAGCCTCTAAATAGGTTTTTAAATTTGTTCCTTAGCACGGGTTAGTGCATTAAAAATAAAAATAGTATTGTAAGATACTTCTTTACACGGCGTACATTAGTGCACAAAAAGAGGTACGTTGGAGCAACCAACCATCATCATCATCAACCCATTATGTCCCCACCGAGGAGCACGAGTCTCTTCCCTACGGAAGGTATAGGCCATACATACTCCCCGCCGGGACCAAGTCCGGATTGGTGGAGGCTTGCAAGACTAGTGGCTGGTTTTACTGTCAGAAATTTTCAAGCCATCTGTCGACGGCAGCCGGTACCAACTGCTCAACGTGCCTTGCCAAGCACAGAACCGCTCGGAAAAATGTCACTAGCGTTAGTCGCTAACGGTTACCCACTTATGCACGTATACTAATTTTGCATCTACGTAACTGCAAAATTAGATGATTTATACAGCTTCCAGTGGCACCTTCACTCACACTAGATGGGTGAAGGGACCACTCGGACGTTGCATTGCCTGGTACATTGTTAGATGTAGTAGGCTTGCCCAGCTGTTGTATAGATATGTTACGGCTAGAACCCGAAGTGCGACTAGTTTTAACCGGTTAGAACTAGGTTTCTAGACTTTGGCCATCCGCGTCTGGCGCCGAGGTCGCGGGTTCGAGTCCCGGCATGGGTGGAATTTTTAGCCTATAAATAGGTTTTTAAAATTAGCCGAGTTTCACTTATAATAACAATACAATACAAATGACTTGTGGTTCATTTCAGTCTACCCGTGACCACCCATTGCAAGGGAATTGAGTACTAGTAATAATAATAGCCACTATACCCGTTAAATGAGTAAATAAAATATATTAAGATTACTTATAAAGTTATAACTAATATTACTTATATTGCCTAATACAAGACAAATAGTGGGCTAAGCGGAGCACAAAGTAATGCGCAGGTCAAGTCCGCGCGAAACCATATGCGTAGGCGATGATTATATTCTGTCTCAGTCATCTAACAGAGTACTACAACTAAATCAACGGGCACCTATTGTTGTACCTTCGGGTTAAAATAAATATGTTTATGTTGCACACAGTAACAACATAAACATATTTATTTTACAGTTTTAATACATATATGTAAGTAACGTAAATAAATACTACGTAGCAATTTAATAACTATTTATTTATATTATCATCATCATCAGGATATAGTAGTTGTTGGGCATAGCCCACCTCCAGCTTGCCACATTCAGCTTGCCACATCCAGCATCTGCCTGCAGTTTTTCGTCATCCCACCTGGTCGAAGGGCGTCCTACACTACGTTTGCCGAATCGCGGTCTCCACTCAAGAACACATTTACCCCAATGGTTGTCGGTTCGAGTATGGCCAGCCCACTGCACTGCCACTTCATTTATTTATATCCTCGTAATTATGTCTTTTGCTGAAACGTAGTCAAGCATACTTCATCTTCATCCAGAATTTCTGCTGAACCCATAAGAGCATTGAACTCTAACATTTTCCCTGCCATCTCATATTCTATATGCTGCAGTGTCTTATTCCTAGTCTCTGGCAAATAAAAAAATAAGTAAATCATGCAAAGGACTATCACAATTGCTATCTGCAAAAACATCCCGTGAATCGCGAACTGAGATATTATCGAGGGCAATATCTTAACACCGACAAATGTCAGAGACGTGTAAATAAACCCGACAAAAGCAACCCCCAAACCTCGGTGTGATAGAGGGAACACTTCGCCAAGAACATCGTGGACTACAGGGCACAACCCAATATCTCGCGTCACGCAATAGAGCATCAGCAAGGTAATTTTCATCCACACGTAGCTGCTCGGAATAACGCCTCGATCGAACAAATACGATACGAGGCAGAACAACAACTGAAAACATACAGCCGGAATACCCATTGTGAACAGCAGAGTCCTGCGTTGAAACCGCTTAACGAACCAAAGTGATAAAAACAAACAACAAATGCCTTCAAAGTCCATGCCAGCAGCGTAGTAATGCACATTTTCCTTGTCACCCGTGACGGCAGTTAAAATATCGATTACATACATCATTGAGACCCCGATGACCTCCATAATCAGGACACACGCGATGCTGATAAGGGAAGCTTGCAAAAAGCACTTGTCAGTGAGGTACTTCGCAGTGCGACGCAGTGAGCTGCGTTGGGTGTTCAGTGAGGCTTCACGGCGTGCAGAGCGTTGTGCGTTAACGAGAGCGCGCAGCTCTGCGACATCCTCGTCTCCACGTAGCCACTTAAACGCGCGCGCGCATTCGCGGAAACGCCCGCGCGCCGCCAGCCACGCTGGGCTCTCGGGGCTCGTCAGTGATACCACTAGCCCAAGGACGCAGGGTGCTACGCCCAATAGCACTAAGTGGCGCCAATCGAAAAACTTCCCTAGCAAGTGAGCAGTGAAGAAGCCCAACACTATGCCGGTCAATTTTGTGGTGAGCAGAATTCCTCTATGCTTGGGCGAGGCGATTTCAGCGATAAGTACTGGGCCGATGCCGGTGCCGCCGCCGGTCAGACCAATGATGGCGGCCGCGGCCAGCAGCGCTGGGGCTCCACTTGCGGTGCTTATAAGTACGCAGCTCACAGCAGGGATCAGTAGCGCAAAGCTCACCACGCGCCTGCGTCCGATTCGCTCCGCTGCAAATGCTCCGACACACTGCGCTGGGAACATCAGCAGGAATGGGAGCGATGCTGAAATCAAACCAAAAGCTTAGTAAATCGTCTCTTAACGGCTTGCAGTTCGAAAGATGTTTTCTATGATCCCTGGATGAAAATGAGGAAGGATGGATGGATGAAGATGATCATTAATTTGTAGAAGCCTTCCCTTTGCACACTGAATATAGCTTTAAGAAATCCAAGTCAACAAGTTTCTGGGCATCAGCTTCTTCAGGTGAACCATAATTCAGTATCTATTTCACAGAAACCCTGTAAGACTCTTCGTACACACAATAAACACCTGCCATGGTAGCATGGCAGATGTCACTGTAATAAATAAAAAAAATATTTCCAAATGTTCCAAATCTTTACAATTTCCACATACTCGTATCTGACTTTCAGCTTCTAAGGCACTGTTTATACAAAATAGGCGTGGCAAGGACGTGCGATTGTGGTGGATAGACAAAGTTACACACTATAAACCTTAATAGTACTTAGCATACCGTCGTTTTTGTCGCGAGTCGTAAGGAGAATTGCGCCCGCGTTTAAACACGGAGTCCCGCCTTTAAGGCGCCTGGAGACGCGGGCCACTCGCAATAAACCAACGTAGGAACCAAGCTTTCAGTCAGGAAGGATAATCTTATAGACACAATATAGTATGTACCTATCCAAGACTCTTCGTCAGCAGTGAGCTTAATGCCGCTCCCAGGACGCCGCAAGCTCGGCGTCATGACGGTGATGATGCCATTGATGAACTGGTTTACGTAGAACAAACATAACACGTCAGTCCCCGCGTATACCTGCAACACGAATATGCGTTATCAACTCTTGTATGACCCCACTGCTGGGGCACGGGTATCTTCCTGCATCACAGGAAGGTAAGGCCATACTCCACCACGGGGTCGACACAAACGGCTTAACGTGCCCTGCGAAGCCCGAAAAAGCTCGGAAAAATGCCACCCGGCCGTCACGGGACGACCACTCAACCTGCACCTGAACCCGCTTGTTGTTGCTTAACTCAAGTGATTCCAATCGCTTGGTTCGACTAGGCCACGAGCGATTCGCTCAACGATTTTGCTTTTGTATATGTCTCCGGAAGATAACAAGATCCGCAAGTTAATAAATTACATAGGAAATTTATAAACTTTCGTAGGATTGTAAACTAGAGATAAATTAATACTCAATACTTTATTGCATTCCACAAGTTTCAAGGTTGTTGTGATCGATGTCGCCAATGCTTGTGTCCATAGACTTAGGTACGATCAAACTTGCCAAACCAGAATAAATTGATCAGTTTCGATTACCTACCCAACAGTATTTTTACTTAAAAACTAGGTAGGTGGCTATAATACGGGGCTACTTTCTTACATAATGTGCTAATGACCCCTACTTCACTTTACCAGAATAAAAGAACTAAAATCGTGTTCTACGATTTTAAAGAGTTTAATTATAAAAGAAAAATAAGAATCATAAAAACCGGTCGTCTAAAAAAAACAATCATTTAACAATTACATTTTC
Source organism: Yponomeuta sedellus (assembly GCA_934045075.1). Lineage (NCBI taxonomy): Eukaryota > Metazoa > Arthropoda > Insecta > Lepidoptera > Yponomeutidae > Yponomeuta > Yponomeuta sedellus. Next base: position 20,001,743 of record OW203731.1, on the reverse strand, counting down.
AAAAATTCGTGAGCTTAAGAAATCGCGAATTGGTAAGACGAAAGATTTAACAAACCTCTTCCATAATTTCACAATTATTATTTAAAGAAATCTGTATTTTTTAGCCATTTTTCCAAAATTATTTTGAATGTGGGAAAACAGCTCGCAGTTTTATGGCGTAGAATCTGACAGGCCAATGTCCTAAAGCTTTAGCTTTATTATAGTCTTCTATCATGCTATCGACCTTTTTAATTTTTTCCTCTGTCCATTCCGACTTCTTACTATTTTGGTCATGACCACTACAAAACTTTCGTAGCTCTGTGGTAAATTTCACTTCATCTATTTTTTTCTAGATGGAGAAGGAACATGTGACTTATTCAACCAATCAGAGCGTACGTGGCGTTTTGTTAATGCTTACTTATTATTTTATGATAAACTTACTCAACTCAAGTGTAGTGTGAGTGAAGATACCACTGGACGCTGTATAAATCATCTCATTAAGTAGATGCAAAAAGGCCAATATTATTATTACTCAACTCAAGTAAGTTTGTCAATTTGCGAAAATGTGGGCGTAAGATAATACAATTTATCTCTCGTTTACAATCCTACGAAAGTTTATAATTTTCCTAGGAAATTTATAAACTGGCGGATCTTGTTATCTTCCGGTGACATACACATTTTTATCTAATATGAGAAATCTCATGTCACGGTCTGGCAAATCCTTTCACCGCGATGCCTTGCCACGACACTCTAGGAAGATGTCACAGTGCTTATTATTGAACTCTTCCGAAACGGATTTACCGATCTATTACATAATTTTTTGTGTATATTTGGCAGGTCGGATAATAGTTCGTAGGCTAATTAATATGGCAAAATGACCTCAGCTAGTAATTTATATAATTATTTATATAATTACTAAGTAATTCTTTGTAATCAGCAGGCAGATGCTGGATGCGGCAAGCTGAAGACGGGGCGCTATGGCGCTCATTAGGGGAGGGCTATGTTCAGCAGTGGACTAATATAGCCTGATGATGATTTTTTTATATAATTTTTCTCCGCAAATAGATTATCATTAAGTTTCTACAATTGTCTTGATTTTTCGGTTGCTTTGGCAAACTGAAGAGGCAGCGTGGATCGCGGGGGGATCGTTCCAGCTAGGGCATCCAATCCCGCAGCATTTTTGTGATCTCGGTATTTGCGGGATTGATATTTCTCAATCCCGCGGGATCTCGGTATTGGCGGGATCCCGCAAGTGTGTATGTGGTACATTAAATTGTATATTAGTAAATATAGTGTAAGGATTGAAGGATACAAAAGAAATAAAAATCAACATAGCTTTATTAGTTTTAATTATCAAATCAAGCAAGAAGTACTATTATAATGACATATTATTTTTTTTGGAAATGTTTTCGTAAGATACATAATGTATCTAATGTATCATCTGCCAGGCTGCTGCGAATATGTGAAGCTAAATATCCGGCAGCTGAAAAAGCCCTCTCGGCTTCTACACTAGTGGGCGGAATGCATTTAAGTGCATTCATGTCCAAACTTTACTCGTATACGTTTTATGCACTGCACTTGTCATTTTCGATTCGATAGTTCGTAAATAATCTTAGTAATGTTAGTAAACGCAAAAAACAATTAACTATGTTAGAAAACGAATTTTGTTTAACGAACGAATAATTACTTGTCACTTCAAGTAAACAAATAAAACAAACATGGAAGCCGGCCGCCCCCGGCCGCCGCGGGCGCGGGGGGCGCGACACGGCCGCGGCGATCCACTCTTTTCGCTCGCGCTTGTCAGTAGTCGCGCGGCAGCGCGCGTAGGAGGGTGTTTTTTTGCTGCAGATCAGTCCCGCAAATCCCGCGGGATCCCGCGCATGTAATCCCGCATTGTGCGGGACTGAAAAATGATGCGGGATCTCGGAATAACGAGATCTCGGAATACCGGGATTGGATGCCCTAGTTCCAGCCACGCGATTGATTGATATTATAATAATAATAAATATTCATGAACTAAGTACAACTAAATGATTATGTTATGTTATATGTCCCTCCACATCCCCCCCACCCTTTCGCGCACCTTTTTTGCCCGAGAAGCATTTGTTTCAGCCTACAGAAACTTAGAACGAAGAAACGCAAATAAATATGTCTCGTGTTTTATTAATATGTCGACAGTTTAGTACAGACTTGACTGAAAAAATATACACATCGATTATTCAAACTTACAATGATAATTCAGTAAAAAAAATAGTATTAGTTTCTTTTTTATGGTATGTAAACACTTTCTCACGTTGATTTATGATTGGAGCATTATATTTAGTGACCTTATGACTAAAATGCGTTTTAATGGCTTAAAAAGCCATTAATTTTGGCCAAAAGTGGAAGTATGAAGGGAAATACTTTATTCAGAAGTAGGACTGTAAATTGTACAGAATTTATTTTAAGTATCAAGCTCGCCACTGTACAAAATTGTTTTTATTGCAAGATAATTTCAGGGAGTAGAGATATTAAATATCTTTATTTTTACCTGTTTATAAACCGCCGGCAGCATTAAGTAACACTGATCACGCTCTTTCTTAACTTCAAATAACACGTTATGGCTAAAAGTTTACTCATTTATGCATTTTTAAGTTATCTTTTGTTTGGTTCCGTATATTATTATTCGTTGAAGCATGATAGATTGACCCACATCTTTGATAGAGATAGATAGACAACACTTATTGCACAAGCAGAAAAAAGAATACATCCATGATTTCTTAAATCTAAGTAATGTTATACAATTGGCGGTCCTATCGCTAAGAGTTATCTCTTTCAGACAACCTTTGGATGGAGTGGGTTGCACGAAGAATATAGTCGGTTAGTGCATAAACATAAAAAATAGAGCTTCAGCTGTAAATTACTTTGAATCAATGAATTTGCTAGATCTTGCATTATTTATTACTTTTACTCGCGTGTCCTCGGATATTTAAGGATATTCTACTAACATCCTACTGAGGTGTACTGTCATTTGACATTCAGCAAACAGAATGTAAATTCTTTGAAACGTTGAAATCAATTGAATTGAATTGAATTGGATTGAATTCTGTTGAACATATTAGGGAAATAATGAAGGAATAGAAATCGACAAAAGAAATATGTAACGAAATCGGAAATATGACGAAAGAAATAGAAAAATGCACGTGGAAGGGCCGGTGGAGGCGAAAAAGATCTGTCAGGATCGTGCGCGATACAGGTGTGAGTTAATGTTCTGTGTCAAATATAAAAACTAATAAAATGTAGTAGTGTTCATGATTAAATTGACGATATTTTCCTCTGAAAACATCAAAATTATCCTACATCTCTATTTTCAAGCAACAAAAGCATCCTTTCGATCAGAGGCGTCCAATTGATAAAATAAATGTTCAGCGGATCCTAAAACGAAACACTTGTCTAAACATAAGACAATGAAGATTAATGACATTCATACATAAAATCCACATAGAACATTTGTAAAAGGAAAAGAACTAAAAACCGACCACGTGAAAAAGTAGGAAACAATATTTATGGTGGAAAGTATTCATAAAAAAACACAGTCGGAGGCATTCAATACATTTTGCTACCTCACTGTGCCAGAAAGAGAGTAATTTTTTATGTATTTATTAAGTGTGTATGTGTATTATAATAAATATAAATAAATATTCATGGACATATTAGACAGATCTCGTTTGCCCCATACTAAGTACAACTAAATGACTGGTATTACAGGTGCTAACTCGACGATAGATTTCCAAGACTCGAGTCTTGGATGTTATCTATGTATTTATTGTATTAAATACCTAGAAAAGTTCGTTTCCTAGTTTGACCCGGCCGGGGACCGAACCCAATACTTTAAGTTTTACAGTCAGCGTGCCACACCGCTGCGCCACCGAGGCCGTCATTTATTACATTTCTAAGGCATGCTTTGTTGCCTGAAATTTTATATAACTCTATACCAGTCTCGAAATTATGACGAATCTAACGACGCCTCTCAAGCTAGAATTCGTAGCGCCGCCGCTTAGACTACAGAGACTAAATGCATACACTCGAAAAACATAACCCTCCTGACGCAGCCGAAAAATAATAATCCCATCAAATTATACCTAAGTGTAAAAAAAGGCCAACTTCTCATCTCAAAAAAATACATTATATGTAAGAACGTGCTAAGGTCCTTATCGTAAGTTTTTAGAGGATGTTGAATACTTTTATAATGAAAACTTGCCAAAAATGATTTGTGAACTTCAAAGTCACACATTTCTTTTGTGTTTATTAAAATACTGCTAATTCCATGACTTTAAAATTTAGGGCACGCCCTCTAACTAAGCTTTTCTCTGTCGATAACGGATAAGGTAGCTACCTGTAATAAGTCCTTATAAATAGTTTGTTACGAGTATTATGATGATTAACCGCCGTATTAAAAGTTTTTTTTGAACGTTTTATTTGCAGTAAGTAATAGGGGAGGTCTCTTAACAAAGTATTTCTCGATCGATTGTTTATTTATTATTTTATTTATTTTATCTACTCTGATACTATAATACAAAGATTATAAAACTGAAAACAAAACTCTTATGACAAACATTACGCATAGACCAAAAAGAAAAAAATAAAAAGTTTTATTACGATACATGGACACCTGTATCATCATATAACTTTATAATCATAACGATACACCTATATAACCTTCAGCTGGACCAAGAAGGTTGAACCTCTACTTTAAAAAAAAAGGTTTCAATGAACGAGTCCGCGGCGACGCAACACGCGTGCGCAATCGATGTTTGCGCCTTGGCGCCAACATTTTACATTTTAAAAAACTTTTCAATATTTAACCAAAGTTTGGTTCTTTTTAATATTATTTAATGTGTTATAGTATGAGAGTAGATAAAGTAGTGTATGTCACTTTACCTAACTTGGTCTTATAGCACTCGTGTGATACTATAAAAAAACTCAAGTACGACTCGTTTTTTTAAAACACACTTGTGTTATAAGAACCCTCATTATGCAACAGTATCATCAACTACTATAACAGAAACCCACAACAATGCAATTACAGCTAACAATAAACTTTACATATTAATTTATACATGCAGCCAATGATGTAGTTTAGAAAATTATATTAAATTATTTATAATTTTTATTAATTATTATATTATTTATTAATTATATATATTGATTATTTATTAATTATAATTATTAAATATAGTCTAATTTAAAAAATCTCATGCCAGTGATCACTCCGGTGTCACATGACACGATGCCTAACGGTGGACGAACACGGACTAATTGATCGAGTAGCTCATGACAATTAATTAGGCCTAAATACGTCGTCTCAAATTATAACATAGGTATGTAACCTGCACATATAACCTGGTCGCTCTGTATGTTTTTAACTATATTTCATTTGCTTTTTGTCTTTACATGTCTAATGAAATGCTAAAAAGTTTATAAATACGATTTGTTGCCGTTATGAAAGTAAAATATATATTATTTTTTTTACTGACAGTACATTTTTCAAGATGTATAAATGCATATATTTATAACTGCTACCGAAATGTTTGTCCATCTACTAAGGATTAGGTAAATCCACTTCGATATCAACCCTTGTATGTCCGCACTGCTGGGGCACGGGTCTCTTCCTGCATAGCACGAAGGTTAGGTCATACTCCACCACGGGGGCCAAGTCCGGGTTGGCCCCCGTCCACTTATATGCTCTTTAAAATTAAGACCCTGTAAAACCCGATCTACCATGTATATTTTTAATGTTTTTTGATTTTTTCCGTTGCTAAGTCATTGAGCTCTAGTTATATTCCAAATTTCAAGCTCTACCTCAGTCACAAGTACCTTAGTGAGTGAGTGACTGAGTCAGTGAGTGCCGAAAATTGCAATTTTTGAACCTCGCCTTATAAACTATATTAGCTGGATGCCAGTTTTTTTTTTCAGTAACCTTATTCCCTTTGGAAATTTTCAGTTTGTGACGTAACTGGCTCCAAAGATAGAGGAGGATCGAAAAGGGCTCTAATGGGTTCGTTTAATATACATTGTGCGGGCCGCCCGAGAACTTGGCCTAGCGCTCTCTGTGCGCCGTAATTAAATTACATTAGTTTGCATAACGCATTTAAGACACATAAGACACCTAATTTAAATTGTAATGTTCACTAAGCCGTAGTTTCCACTAATAAAAACTTTTTCATTTTATTTAAGGTGAACAATAACAAAAAAAATTTAACATGTGGGATCTATCACCAATTTTCTATCCAAGCCGGATATAAAAACGAGACCGTTTGGGTCCGGTCCCTGTGCTTTGGTACCGCGGTACCGCCTATAAATGTTGAAAGCGCTGACAACAGCCAATTTGATCAAGCAAATTGTACCTTGAAAAGTCTTCTGAAGCTTTAATTCCTTTTTACGAGTATTCTGTTATTCACAGTTGTAAGTACGTTTTAACCATATTTTGTGTCCCCTAAACGTATTGGCAAATGTTCATAAGGATCCGCCTTGGCGTTTGTAAATAAAAACCAAACTACAGTCTGTTAGCTTTTAGAATATACCTCGGGCTCTAGAGTAGGCTTCGGTTCTCACCGAATGCACACGAGTGTAATACTACTTGCTGCTCTGTATAAAACTTTTCTTATTAAGTTTATTTAATTAAGTGTCATATTAGTTCCGATATTTCTATTACACGAATATATCCGATTCTATCCGACAGTAGCCGAGGTATATTCTAAAATCTGACAGACTTTGCTCCTTGAGGGAAACTCTTAAGGGTTACACACAACAACGGGTGGGGGTGGTGATCCATACAATACGAAACAAACTGGAAAACAAAACAAGATCGTTGCTTGGTCCAACAGTATTGACCATTTTAATATATTTATATAATTGTTAATAAAATTATGCTTAATGCTGAAACTTGGTCAAGCAGATTTCATTTTCATACAGAACTTCTTGTGAACTCTTAACAGTGCTTAACTCTAACGTTTTCCCTGCCATCTCATACTCTATATCCTGCAGCGTCTTATTACTAGTCTCTGGCAAATAAAAATACAAGTAAATCATGCTAAGTACTATCACAATTGAGAGCTGCAAAAACAACCCGTGAATCCCGAACTGAGATATCATGGACGGCAGTATCTTAGCACCGACAAATGTCAGAGTGGTGTAAGTGAACCCGACAAACGCGACCCCCAACCCTCGGTGTGATTGAGGAAACACTTCACCAAGAACGTTGTGGATCACGGAGTTCAAACCAACATCGCGCATCACGCAATATAGCACTAGAGATGTCACTTTCGTCCACAGATAGCCGCTCGGTATAAAGCCGCCATCGAACAAATACGATACGAGACAGAACAACAACTGAAAACACACAGCTGGAATACCCGTAATGAATAGCAGTGACCTGCGTCGGAACCGCTTCACGAACCACACGGATAAAAACAGACAAATAATGCTCTGAACGTCCAAGCCAGCAGCGTAGTAATACACATTTTCCTTGTCACCCGTTATGGCAGTTAAAATATCGATTAGGTACATCACTGAGATTTCGACGGTTTCAATAATCAGTAAGCAGGCGAGGCTGATGAAATATGCCTGCAGGAAGCACTTGTCCGTTAGATACTGTGTTGTACGACGCTGCGAGCAGCGGTTGATAGTCAGGGCGTCACGGCGCGCGGCGCGTTGTGAGTTAACGAGCGCGCGCAGCTCGGCAACTTCGTCGTCTCCACGCAGCCACTGGAAGGCACTGACGCATTCGCGGTAGCGCCCGCGCGCCGCCAGCCACGCTGGACTCTCCGGGCTCGACAGTGACGCCACTAGCCCAAGCAGGCACGGTGCTACGCCCCACAGCACTGAGCGCCTCCAATCGAAAAACTTTCCGAGCAAATGAGCTGTAAAGTAGCCCGATACTATGGCGCACATTTTTGTGCTCAGCAGGATTCCTCTGTGCTTGGGTGAAGCGGTTTCGGCGACTAGCATAGGCCCAATGCCGGTTCCGCCGCCGGTCAGGCCAGTGATGGCGGCCGCGGCCAGCAGCGCTGGGGCTCCACTCGCGATACATATGAGGACGCAGCTCACAACAGGAATGAGTAACGCGTAGCTCACTACGCGCCTGCGTCCGATTCTTTCGGCTGCAAATGCTCCGACACACTGCGCTGGGAACATCAGCAGGAACGGCAGCGACGCTGTAATCGAACAAAAAATTCACTAAAAATAATGAGCCTATTAACATGTACGAGTAGAAGCCTTTAAGCTCTCCATCAAGTAGCAAAGTTTGGATTAGAGAAAGAATCGGTGCAGCCAAAAATCTGAGAAAATATTTTTGAGTGGATTTCGTACCATACATTTTCGTACACTGTATAATATCCGCTATGGCAGCAGAGCGAAGCGATAGCCAAATCAAACGGAAGACACCAAGTTTCTGACCTGTGCCTTCTTCAGATACAGTTGAGATTTCTGGAAGATTGGTCCTGTCTGCTCTATAGCCCCTACAGCCAATCTCACATAAATACCGTACCTATCCAATACACCTTGTGCACATAATAACCATCGTTCTATGCCTGCCACACCAGCATATAATTGAGGACAATTCGATCCATCGATGGTTATTAAAAAAAATTGCGGCACATACTTTTCGCGTTAAAATCTACGGAATTTCCAAATTTCAAATCTTACAGAAACGTGTAGTCGAGCTTTACATACGTGCAATCTACTTTGTTGCGTTACAAGCAATTCAATTAACCTAAATCCAGTTAATTTCAACGTAAAGAATTACATTCTGTTTGCTGAATGTAATTCGTATCGAAATCTTGTAATCAAAGTACAACGTAAAATGTAAGCCGCTGCCTTCGGGCCGTATTGTAGTGGAACTAAGTCGAGTACCTAACTTTGCAATTAAAATGTAAAGGTCGATAGGGTATCGACTGTGTGTACCTATCCAAGACTCCTCGTCAGCAGTCAGCTCAATGCCGGTCCCAGGACGCCGCAAGCTCGGCATCATCACCGAGATGATGCCAAAGATGAAGTTGTTTACGTAGAACAAACATATCACGTCGGTCGCCGCGTATATCTGCAATTAAAACATTGGCTATTCTTCTTGTTCTTCAGGCTATATTATATAGTTCACTGCTGGACATAGCAATCCCCTAATGAGCGCCATAGCGCCCTGTCTTCAGCTTGCCGCATCCAGCGTCTGTCGGCAGTTTTTCGCAGGTCGTCATCCCACCTAGTCGGAGGGCGTCCTACACTACGTTTGCCGAGTCGCGGTCTCCACTCAAGAACACGTTTACTCCAACGGTTGTCGGACTGTCGGTTCTTCGCGAGATATGGCCAGCCCACTGCCACTTCAGTTTGGTTCTCTGTCGGATGCCTTCGTTATGAATTCTATCCTTCAGAGAAACTCCGGGCATAGCTCTCTCCATAGCTCGCTATTACTGTCAGATATTTTGGCGTGGAGCCACGTCGAAATATCCCAAGGACTTATTGGATTTCCTTAAAACTCGACTGATAAGAAGTTTTTTTTCTGTAGCCTATTAACGTCCCACTACAGGGCACAGGCCTTCTCTCGAAGAGAGATTATGGGCTTAATTACCACGCGTGCCCAGCGCAGATTGGCAATTTCAAGCGCTGAGGTATTTGAACACTTCAGTCACTCAGGTTTCCTCACGATGTTTTCCTTCACAGCTAGCGAGTGGTATTGCTACTATAACTTCAGAAAAGTACATAAGTTAGAAAACAAAGTTATTGGTACCTGCCCGCACTGGGAATTGAACGATTAACGTGCCTTGCGAAGCATGGAAGCGCTCGGAAAAAATGACAGTAGCGGTAGCCACGGGACGGCCACCCATCCAGCACCTGACCGCGCCAGTTGTTGCTTAACCGGAGTGATTGATACCAATCTCTCAGTGTCACTAGGCCACGAGCGCTTCTAGTTTAATAAATAAAAATAAAACCACAAGGTTTTGGCTTTAAATGTGGAAAATAATTAGTCTGTCACTTACGAAGTGATTATATGTAACCAATCAAAGAAAAAGTTTGAGAAACGCAGCCGTCCCTTTGAGTAAAATAAAAAAAATCATAGTATGAACCACTATAACTATATATTTTTTTTTATTATTCATCCTGTAAAATAATGTGAAATAAATTTTGAAGGTTTTATGTCGCGAGCAACTGCCTCGATGTCGAAAAACGGACCAAGATGGTGTTCGAATAACTTTTACTATATATATTATAGAGCACATTTTTACCTGTTTATAAACTGGTGGCAGCATTGAAGTAGCACCAAGGGACAGTGAGTGAGTAACAGTGACCTTTATTAACTTGAACTAAGAGTCAATAAATAGTAAATATCTTGATAATTTTTTTTTTAATATAATATTTGTTAATTATTTTCTTGGGTTCCGTACCTATAATTATTTACTGTTTATTGAATAAAAGCGCTAAATAGAGGTTTTTTGAGGTAGAAATAAATGACCTAGAGTCAAATGAATGACATTAATTTTCTTGAAAAAAAATAAAATTATATTATTTTCAAGAAAGTTCATCCAAATAATTAAGAAACTACAAAAAGAAAAAATATGTTGAGGGAATTCTAAAATACATGAAACCAGGGGCATACCAGGCGATAATCGCGACCATCGAATTTACGCCCGGCGCCGTCTCATATGGCGTCTACATGCAAGCACTAGTCTGACGCCCCCCAGCCCTATCAAGTAACGTCGATTTCAGCTGGTGTATTATAGAACCCATTAAGTAAAGTCGTTTTCAGCTCCTCGAGGCCATGGCTATTGCCCCAGCTCGTGTTTTCTTATTTTAGAAACGTCTTTGAAACACGTTTCACTAATACGGGTATGAATAAAATTTTGCTTGAAAAAACATAAAAGTTTTTTCGAAAATAGAAATAACCCTGTCAAAGACCCGTGGAACTCAGAACCCCCAGAAAAAGACCCGTGTAAATTAAACGGTAGAGTAGATAGTTTAAGTTTCAATACCTCAGAGTAAGTTTTTTAATGATTTTGCGCGCCCCTACAATTGGCGCCCAATGCATGTGGCCTACCTGCACCACCCTAAATCCGCCACAGCCTCAGGACAATACACATTAATTATTTTAAAAATAAGTATTGCAGTACAAATAGAGTGTTGCGTTTTTATTTATAATATTACAAGAATAACAAGAACAAGTGTGTATGGTGTTACTTTGAATGACAGGAAGACAGAAGACTCGATAATGTGAAGAGAATGTTGTGGACTAAAAGTGGATGAAGTGAGGACCATTGAGAAAATATATATAGGTGGTAGCGGATCGGTAGAAGTAAGTAATGTACATTTGTGAACTTATAGTGAACGCAATACTACTCGCTAATGTGAAGGAAAACAGCGTGAGGAAACCCTAGTGTCTGAAGTGTAAACATGCCTCAGCGCTTTCTACGTACAATGGCTCAACTATGAGATTCTTCTTCAGGCTATATTAGTCCACTGCTGGACATAGCCCTCCCCTAATAAGCGCCATAGCGCAAGTTTGTGCCATCATTGGGGTGTAATGCCCATAATCCCCACGCTGGGCATGCGGGTTGGGGATCGCAGTTTGGTGGAATTGTACTGCAGGGGGCGCTGCTGCCCACCCTCCGGTTTGTGTCCCTTAGTCGCCTTTTACGACACCCGCGGGAAGAATTTGGGTTGGTGCTATTCTCTAGGCCGACACCACACAGCATGAGATTAAGGGCGGAAAATCTCAGGTCAAACCAACTTACTAGATAGAGAACACTTTATCCACTACGAGGGCCAAGTCCGCGTTGGTGGAGGATTGTAAGATCGCAACTATCTTACAATCCTCCACCTCCGCCTTACTGTCATAAGTTATTAAGCCACTCTTAAGGCCTCAGACATGGCTTAACGACTGCCATTACATGACAGCCGGCACCAACGACTTAACATTCCTCGCGAAGCATGGAAGCGCTCGGAAATAATGGCAATAGCGTAAGTCACGGGACGGTCACCCATCCAGCACCTGACCGCGCCTGTTGTTGCTTAACCCAAGCGATTGATTCCAATTCCAATCACTCGGTCCTACTAGGCCACGAGCGCTTCCCGCGTCCTGGCTGCCAAAAAGTAATACTGTTTGCCTTTCCTAACTCCCCGTTCGATAAAAAGGAAACAAAAGAGAAAAATGGCGTGGAGTAGGGGGCGAATGACCGCGCGAGTGGCATCTGCCGTGTGTAAACCTGCGGTCGCTCTATGGTTTCAGATTTCATGCGTGTGCACACTATTGTAGTGAGACTGACAGAGCTTGAGACTTGAAAATTGTGAAGCGTCCGCAACACAATCGGCTAGGGACTGCTGTATCTACTCGTGCTAAGACAAAGTAAGATAAGTAGTTTTATATTAAACGGGTCAAATCGCGATTATTTATTAGGTCTCGGTTAGACCACGGTAACTGTAACTCAGTAACGCTGCCGAAACGTCGGGAAATAAGGGACGACCTCTGTGGCGTAGCGGTAGCGCGTCTGCCTACCATGCAAGAGGTCCCGGGTTCGAATCCTGGCTGGAAACAAAAAAAACACCCGGTCTTGGATGTTTACATGTTTGTGATGTCGTTGTTTCTGGTTCCCACGACACAGGGTATACTAGTTTGGGGCCAGAAGCAATGTATGTGCTTGTACGTAAATGTTATGTTAATTACGTTTTACCTAATAAATAATCGCGATTTGACCCGTTTAATATATACCTAACTATGTATGAGTATCGCGAATCATTAAGAAATACTACAAAGTAAGATATTTATATCAACCATTGTATGCCTCCACTGCTTTTGCACGGGTCTCTTTTTGCAACGCAGGAAGTTCAGGCCAGCCATGATCCAAAGTAAGATATCATCATCATCAACCCATTATGTCCCCACCGAGGAAGGTATAGGCCAGGCCATACTCCACCACAGGGGCCAAGTCCGGATTGGTGGAGGCTTGCAAGACTAGTGGCTGGTCTTACTGTCAGAAGTTTTCAAGCCGCCCTAAGGCCTCTGACTTGGCTTAACGACTGCCACCTATTGACGGCAGCCGGCACTAACTGCTTAACGAGCCTTGCGAAGCACGGAACCGCTCGGGAAAATGCCACTAGCGTTAGTCATAGGCGGTTTACCCATCCATGCACTGAACGCGCCCTGTGCTGCTTAACCTTCGTGGTCGTTTAAGATCACTCAGGCAGCCGGAGCTAAGAGCGAATCAAAATATACAGATGGTTAAATTAGTGACGTTCGACTCCAAAATTACGCGTACTGGACACCAAAATCAAATTACTTTATCCATAACATTTTGCAGGAAATCAGTCAAACATTGGGGTTAGTTTTAAATCAAAAAAATATGACGTGCCGCATGACTCTCAGTGTTTTCGTGTCTGTGTCATGATTAAGTAAGACTTTAAACATGTGTACAGGGGCCTAATTATGTAAGTGTCCCCTGAGTTGAGTGACGTTGATTTTTGCTTTTTTTAAGCTACTCCAGTTGTCAAATGCATACATATTTTGACACTTTGAAGTCATCTAAATGCTTAACTCGATAGAATGGAATGTTACGTAATAAAAGGGCTGATCCTGATATTATGAAACAACATTGTAACTTCAAAATCGTTTTCTAAAAGAAAGCTTGAAGATTCCGATCAATTTCCTAGTGAATTTTCAATACACGATACTCTCCATTTCTAATAAAATATTCATAATGCTTGCTTTATAAGCGGCCTTATTGACACAAATCGAAAGTAATTTCCCGACCAACTAATTTGGTGGCACTATCTGCCGTCGCGGCCACAATAACCAATGTACTTCGATAAATTTAACCTTCAGTTTATCCGGGCAGACTGGCCAATATTTTGGTGTGTACGAATGTAATCTTTTCGGTAGAAAACAAACTTACTCGAAAATTTCAGTATCAGTGTCAGTTCAATGGTAACACGAACGTCATATACATAACATTTGCATACATTGCTTTTGGCCCCACACTAGGATACCCTGTGTCTTGGGAACCAGAAACAACGACATCACAAACATGTAAATATCCAAGACCTGGGGTTTTATTTGGTCCCAGCCGAGATATGAACCCGGGACCTCTTGCATGGTAGGTAGATGCGCTACCGCTACGCCACAGAGGTCGTCAAAATCGTCAGAGGTCAAAATCTCATAACCGCGCATTTTACCGGCAAAACCAGCAAGACTGTTCGGTCGTAGCAATGGTGCACAGACTAGACATTGTGCGTATCCCGGGAGCGACCGCAGTCCGCAGACTGCATCTCGACTTTACCCACGCAGGGTTGTCAAACGAACTATTATATCGTAGGTATTTTAATTTTTTTTTTTTATTTGTCCGCAGCACGGGTTAGTGCATTAAAAATAATATAATCGTAAAAGATTATTTAGATGACAATGATGTCTAGTGGAATCAAAGCCAGTATAATGCGTGAGTTCTATCGATATCGATCGATATGGACCCTTGTATGTTCCCACTGTTGGTGTACGGTTCTCTTCCTGCGTGAGTTCTGCTTTATAATAATTATATCAACTATGATAATTGAACCAATCAACAGTTTCTATTTTTTTTAACGTTTTAATTTTTCTTCAAAATGATCTAGAATTTGAAATGGACACCGCCATATGTATAACATAACTTAGATTTAAGAATCATGGTTGTAATATTTTTCTGGTTGTGCAATAAAGTGTTCTCTATCTATCTATTATTAAAACTTAATTCAGGAATCACTTACTTAATTTTTTGTCGAAACAGTCCGATCATATCACAAAAGTTCCAAAAACGAATGATTCCTGAAACGAAGACCTGCGAATGTATGCGCCAAAAAGAAACTCTCAGACCACATTAATATCAAAAGTACCTATATAGATAGAGAACACTTTATTGTACATAAAAATGGAAATTACACAGATATCTCTTAACCTAAGAGTACAGACGGCGGCCTTATCACAAAAAGTGATCTCTTCCAGAAAACCTTGAATAAAGTAATGGATGGATAAGTATGTTTTTTTTTTCAGTACAGCCAGTACAGTACAGTATGTTTAGAAGGATTTATGTTTAACTTATATCTGGCAACATTCATTACTATTTAATGATTTTTAGCTATGGCATGAATTGAATACAATCCGCTATTTGACTTACTTGAAAAGAGTTTCAAGTAAGTCTTAAACGGTAAATAACTCTTCCATTAGACCAAAAAATATTTTAGTTTTTTTTTTTGAGGACCAAAATGCAACATAAAAATATATATTAAAACTTTATTTTCCTAAACAGCCAAAAACGCGGTCAGCCATTTTTGTCTACGGTTTGAAGTCCAAAAAATTGTAAACAAAGTTTGTCATTCAATTTTCTGTAAGTGATCTCTGAGCATAGTGAAATAACAACAACGCAACCATGATTTCATCGAATTTACATCCAAAATATACCAATTATCATTATTGCATTGTTCGAGAATGAAAAAAACACGTCAATAAAGACCCCCAGGAAGTTGTGGATTCGTGTACCCAGTGAAATTAACATTCGAAAAACTTGGCTCAAACTTGCCAAAAGAGACCCCGACTCTTTATCTGTGAAGATCACTTTGATGTAACATATATACATAACCTCATGCCTGTAGGTAGGTAGGCAGAGACCAGGGACTGCCACTTGCCACGATCCTGACAGATCACCTTCGCTTCTTCAACGTTCACAAGTCGTTGCATGCACGCACGCCGGTTCCGGGTACTTTTTATCTTTCCCTTTGCTAATACATCCCCTATTTGGTCGATGTAAGTCCGTCTGGGACGTCCCTTACCAGCCCTTCCACTCACATTCGCAATATATATTTGTTTCGTCAATCTTTCTTTCTTCATCCTCTCCACATGATGTAAGTCCTATAATAATCAATGTCTACTGGCTCTGGCTGAAAGATGTTTGTTTACATACTTTAGTTGTTTTCAAGATGGCGGATAGCGTTTTCGCCGTTACGAATTAAGCGAGGAAAATTTTGTTTTACTTTGCAAATTTTGCAGCCATCCTGCATACTTACTTAGTAAAATCAATATATTTCGCTTTCTTACGTTAAATACTATAGGAAATATTCATTTATCGCGTCAAATTAGATACGTGTCAAATAGCGGATTGTGTGTTTATTTAATTTTATTAAAATTTTCTTTTATTTTACACTTGCATTTAATTTACACTCAATTTATTGTAATGAGACAAGTTAAACTAGGTGTCCATATCGAATTGTAGATCATTTTGGAGAAAAATTAATACATTAAAAAAATTTAAACTGTTGATTGGTTGAATTATCATAGTTGACATAATTATTAAAAACAGAACTCACGCAGGGCGAGAACCGTACACCAGCAGTGGGGACATACAAGGGTCTATATCGATCGATATCGATAGAACTCACGCATTGTACTGGCTTTGATTCCACCAGACATCATTATTCTAAATAATATTTTACGATTATATTATTTTTAATGCACTAACCCGTGCTACGGACAATTTAATTTTTTTTATTAAATTAGCCTCTGAATAGGTTTTTTTAAAAATAATCGTTTACGCTTTAACATCCCTTTTAGCATAAAATATACTTAACACATTTTTTGAACCGCATTTTTTGATCTTATTGTAGAAACATATTACATACCATAAAAACCTATTTAGAGGCTAAAAATTGTCCTTAGCACGAGTTAGTGCATTAAAAATAAAAATAGTATATTAAATACCTACAAGATTTCATTCTTAGACTTTAAAATGAATGGCCTACAAAGCTCAACCCTCAGAACACAACAGAAGATGTATAGAAGCTCTGGGGGCCTAGTGGAACCGAGTGATTGAAATCAATCACTTGGGTTAAGCAACAACAGTCGCGATCAGGTGCTGGAAGGGTAACCATCCTGTCCCTACCGCTAATGGCATTTCTTCCGAAAGCTTCCGTGCTTCGCAAGGCACGTTAAACCGTTGATGCCAGCTGCCGTCTAATGGCCATGGTTAAACCATGTCAGAGGCCTTATGAGCGGCTTAATAACTTCTGACAGGAAGGCCCTCCACTGCCTTACAATCCTCCCCCAACCCGGACTTGGTCCCCGTGGTGGAGTATGGTCTAACCAAGGTATGCAATTTTTTTTTTAAATTTATTAGTATTTCTAAGAAAAATGTGGAACTTGGTAGCCCTATCGGGTAGCGTGCGTGAGGGGCGCGGGGAGTCAGCCAGCGCTCTACTCGGGATAAGCTTTCCTGCTTTATTGGCAGTTTTTGTTTTTTCATAACAAACTTTATGTATAATTCCTTTTTTTTTCTACTTTTCACTAGATGTAAATAAATCATTGCTAGTCTTAAAAACCTATTTAGAGGCTTAAAATTCCACCCATGCCGGGATTCGAACCCGCGACCTCTGGCTATCCGTGCCAGCGCTCCATCCAACTGAGCTACTGGGCGACTCACCGGCATCAGTGAAATTTCGAACCTCTTTACACTATTGTAAGTGATGCAATCTACTTCATCCAGATGTCGCTGCCTGTACGTAATACAGAGAATAGTGTAAAGAGGTTCGAAATTTCACTGATGCCGGTGAGTCGCCCATTAGCTCAGTTGGATAGAGCGCTGGCACGGATAGCTAGAGGTCGCGGGTTCGAATCCCGGCATGGGTGGAATTGTTAGCCTCTAAATAGGTTTTTAAAATTGTCCTTAGCACGGGTTAGTGCATTAAAAATAAAAATAGTATAAGTAATCATTGCTAGTCTACTAACTAAACCACAGCTCAGCCTCACTAGGCCCTTTTACTTTTTTATGTAGGTAATATTACTAAACTTTATCACTTATGTATGGTAGCGAGACTTGGGTGTGGCAAAGGAAGCAAGAAAGTAGAATTAATGCAGTAGAAATGAGGTCCTTGAGAAGTATGTGTAGTGTTATTTTGAATGACAGGATACGCAATAGTCTGATTAGAGAACGTTGTAGACTGAAAGAGGATGTAGTGACTAGAATTGAGAAAAGAATGTTGCGTTGGTTTGGACATGTGGAGAGGATGAAGGAAGAAAGATTGACGAAACAAATATATATTGCGAATGTAAGTGGAAGGGCTGGTAAGGGACGTCCCAGGCGGACATACATCGACCAAATAGGGGACCAAAGGACCAAATGTATGTATGTATGTATGTATGTATGTATGTATGTATGTATGTATGTATGTATGTATGTATGTATGTATGTATGTATGTATGTATGTATGTATGTATGTATGTATGTATGTATGTAAGGGTGTATGTATGTATGTATGTATGTATGTATGTATGTATGTATGGATGGATGGATGGATGGATGGATGGGTGTGTGTGTGTGTGTTACGACGTTACAGTCATCGTGGTCACGAGAAGACTGATGGCTGGCACCAGTTCGCATCTTCGGCTGATGAGGTGTCAGACTACCCTCAATCAGCTATCACAAAGCACTATTAGGGTTGCGACACACTACACTGACAATGTCGGACGATAAGCCATGCGACTTTTTTCCACTCGAACACATCTTGATGACCGGATCCCACGTTTGCGACAGTTTGAAACCACATTCCCGATTAAAATTTTTGTGTTTCTTAATTTCAACTTCTTGCTTCACGCACAATTCGGCTATAATAATTGCGATCGTTGGAAAGCACCGATGGTTTGTGCAATTCTATCCAGTGCTTTGATCCTGATTCAAGAAGATGTTCCGCTATCGCTGACTTTTCCACCTGGCGGTTTTTGACAGCTGCGATATGTTCCTTGACTCTTTCAGCAATGGTCCGCTTAGTTTGTCCGATATAAGAACTACCGCAACTGCAATCGACTTTGTACACACCTGGTGTTTGATAGGGTATGGTGTCCTTGACTGTTCCTACCTGCGCTGCTATCTTGAGCAGTGGAGTGAAAACTGTCTTGATTGCGTACTTCTTTAGCAAAGAACCGACATTGTCCGTCACACCCCTAATGTACGGCAAGTATGCTCGCTCCCTCGGAACGTCAACCCTCTTTACCCTAGTTGTACGCCTCTGATACATGCCCTTCACCCCATAGCCATTCTTCTTAAGTACCCCTTGTACATGTGACAGTTCTTCATGTATAAATTCCGGGTCACACAATGCATAGGCTCTGTCCACCAATGAAGATACTAAGGATGCTAAATGCATAGGGTGGTGGTGCGACGTAGCATGTAGGTACTTGTCAGTGTGTGTAGGTTTTCTGTAAACACAGCGAGTTACTCGTAGGGATCCATCCGATCTCGCCATAACTTTAACATCCAGAAATGGTAAGGCGCAATCACTTTGGAGTTCAAAAGTAAACCTTATTTTGTGGTGTAATGAGTTTAAGTGATTCAAGAACTGTTCAACTTGTTACCTTTCTGCGCGTACCTGACCGCGCTTGTTGCTTAACCAAGTGATTGATTCCAATCACTCGGTTCGCCTAGGCCCTAGGCCACGAGCGCTTCAACAGCGATACAACCCATTGCGATAAGATATTGGAAAAACATACTAATCTCCGTATTTTCTGGGATTCTTGGCAACATTGAAGATACATAATGGCTATACGTACATAATGGCGTTTTAACCGTTTTATCCAGATAATTTCGCGTTTCCGCGTATACAGTCGTGTCAGGCTACAGAGTATTGAAGAATACACACGATGCTAAAACAACTTGTTTTATTCGACTGTTACATTAGGAATCGTCTTGTTTTATTCGACTGTTACATTAGGAAGTGGGTTCCGTCACCAACCAACGCCGCTGACTTTTTTAAGTTGTTATTGGTACCTGCTACCAACAATCTACATTATGTAACGAGAGAATTTTGCGCGGCAAGAACAGCCTGGGAACGAAAACGAGCCTTGTTCTTATCGACTCTGCTTTTTAGGGTTCCGCGGTCAACAAGGAACCCTATAAAATAAGAGTATTCTAGTAGTAGCCTTAAATATTATTATTATTAGATTTTATTTAGTTTTAAATAAAATACTTGAACATTCAAGTGATTTATTTAAATACTTACCTTTTTTTTTACGTAGCCTCTATGTTTGTGTCCCACTGCTGGGCAAAGGCCTCCCCCAATTCAGTCCAGAGTTTCCTGTCCTGGGCCACCTCAGGCCACTCCGGCAGATGGTTGTAAATACTTACTGGTTTCAATTTTAAATTTAAGTTTAAATTTATTTATTACTATTATTATCTATCACTATTGTATGTTTAAAACTGTTTTTATACGGATTTTACTCGTTTATTACATTTTTTAAATTTTTCAAGTCAGCTGTCGAATTTATACTCATGAGGCTGGGGCATCCAATTAAAGGCTAGCCTTTTTAATATTATAAAGCATCACCTTAATTGTTTAGCGACTTGGCTGATCGAAAGTTAGCTAAATGAATAACCGCCGTTTAGTTACCATTTAGTTTATCAATACCTACGAAATTTCAGATCACTAGTGCTAATCTTATCATATTCTTATCACATTTGCATACTGGCACATACATTGCTTCTGGCCCCACACTAGGATACCCTGTGTCGTGGGAACCAGAAACAACGACATCACAAACATGTAAACATCCAAGACCTGGGATTTTTTTCTGTTCCAAACCGAAATTCGAACCTAATGTTGTTTGTTTTTAATTCATAAAGCTGGATTAGGACTGCACAAAATCCACTTTTTATGCGCAAAACATTTTCCTCGCTAGGAGAAAATTTCAATCATTATTATTTTAAGTAATGTTCCATTACAAAATACGAACAGGGGAGACCGCATTACAGGTTTTCGTTTTATAAATGATACTCTGAAAAATAATGTTTAAATTAGTAATTTGTAATAGTCACTTTCATGTTTTAATTTTCTATTAAAACTCAGGCAATTTATATTCTACTTTACTTTATAGCGCCTTATCAAAAAATCTGTGTAATTCAGCGGTAAAATAGGTTCTAAGTAGGTTTTTAAATTCAGCGGTGTTTAACAGGATTTTTTAAGTATTAAGTATCCCCAAGTGGTCCCTTCACCCATCTATTGAATGTGAAGGTACCACTTGAAAACCTTTAAATCATTTAAAGTTATTAATGGCAACTGATGTTATTTGGTTTAAGATGGCTTGAGAAAAGATGGTCAGAGTGGAGTTCTTTTTCCTGCTGTCTTTTTCTCCTCTAGAATACTGCCTGAAAGCAGGGCTTTAGATTTTGATGATATCCCGTGATATCACAATCCCGTGACTACCGCTAGTGGCATTCTTTTCGTGCGCTTCCGTGAATTGCAAGGCACGTTAAGCCTTTGGTGCCGGCTGTCATGTAATGGCAATCGTTAGTTAAGCCGTGTCAGAGAGCTTATGAGCGGTTTGATAACTGCCACTGTCGTAATCCTGCACCAACACGGACTTGGCCCCCGTGGTGGAGTATGGCCTAAGCTTCCTGCGATGCAGGAAGAGACCCGTCCCCCAGCAGTGGGGACACATAGTTAAAGGTTTGATTGATATCATCATAATCACACCCCTTCTATGAAACCCTACACTGCGCGTAGTGTAACATGTACTTGGCCAGTTTTTTTTCTAAAAAATTGGGTGTGGTTATATGATTCAATAAAAATTTTGCCGCCATAAACGAGCACTTTTTTTCTTCGTTTATAAGTTGTAGTGTAACTGGCTGGCACATAAATAACTTTAATTGAGCTAAATACGTCAAGAGGTACGTGCAGTCAACGTCACATCTACTGTTACATAGGTAAACTCAAGTCCATTACGTTAAGGGTCATTTTGGAACGCGCTGTAAAGGTTACCTGGGCCGTGTGTCATAAATCCACAATTCATAGGTTATTATGACAAACTCGAATTGGTAATTGTAGGTGGCGGTGGTAGCTCAGTGGGTAGAACAATGGACTCGCAAGCGAGAGACCCAGGTTCAGCCCCGGTGCGTGCATGTACGAATGTCTTTGTTTAATTTCAAAGTTACGCACATTTGCGAATTTGTAGTCGCAATACCACACGCTAACGGTGAAGGAAATCCTCGTGAAGACACCCGCGGCTTGGTTGGCTCCGCGCCTATTGACTAGTCTTTCCTGTGGGCTAGGCCGATTAAGCTGTCAGAATGGTATAGGTGCTGGGCAAGCCTTCACCATCTAAACAATGTTCCAGGCACTGCAGCGTCCGAGTGGTCGCTTCACCCATCTAGTGCAAACACCACTGGGCAGAAACTAATTCTCCAGGAAAATAAATCAGGCGTGCATTTTTTTAAAACTCTTTATAGACCGTATATACAGGGTGTCTCATTCAAATCGGTCAGTATGGGAAAGTCTGAAACTATAAGACATACGAAGATCTGTTCTGAGGAAACATGTCATCGATTTTAATAACAAGAAAAACTGCATTCATACATTTAAAAAAACATCTGTACTCCGTTCGGGAATCGAACCCGGTTGTTTTGAAAAAAAAAAACTTCTATTAATCAAACACTAACAATCAATTGAAAAGCCCACTTAAAATCAGTATGTAGATACTTATTTAAAGATTAAGATCGTTACCTGAACGTGTTGATTATTGTATTGAAAAAGGCGGCGGTCACTTCCAGCACCTACTAAAATAAATTAAAGTATGTGAAAACAATGCATTTTATTAATTTTAGACATCATGTTTCATACAGACATTTACTGTTTAAGACCTACACAATCGATATCTTAATAGAAATAGTGTAGGTTTTTATTTTCAAAACAACCGGGTTCGATTCCCGAACGGAGTACAGATGTTTTTTAATATGTATGAATGCAGTTTTTCTTTTTATTAAAATCGATGACATGGTTCCTCAGAACAGATCTTCGTATGTCTTATAGTTTCAGACTTTCCCATACTGACCGATTTGAATGAGACACCCTGTATACAGTAGACAGCATATCAACCTTGTGCACTCTTATAATTGGTTAAGAACTACTGTGCAAACTAATATGTGAAGATTGACTTCCTGTCGACTGTGCTAAGTCGTTATACTGATGGATGATAGATAAATAGATAGATAGAGAACACTTTATTGTACCTACATAAAAATGGAAATTACATTGTGACGCAATTTGGAACTCCATAATGTTGAGAGTAGCTCCTGGCGACTGTACCTAGGTACTTTATTTGGCTATAATCAAACCACATCGAAAAGAATAAAGGTTAGTGTACGTAACATTTAAAAACATTAAGTAGATACCTATCTATATTTATTCGCCAAAATGTGTCGCAATTTTTTTTGAAGTGTCTTCTTACATTAATTAAATAAAATTCAAAAGTTCTTTTGGAATAACAAAACATAGATAATACCAGACCTCTCTACAAGCGACCGTTATTGCGTTCCAAATTGCGCCACAATTAAATGCAGTACCTCTGTCAGAAACAATTAGTCAGTAAACCGTTTTAGTCCGACTTGCTCTTGGGCAGTGTTTATCCGAATTCAACGCGAACGAAAAATTTATAATATATTTTCTCTTTGCAGACCTCTCGACTACACAAAAGGCGTGTTCCAAACGCTAGGATTCAAGGAGTTCCACGAATATCTCATGCTTACAGAAGAAGCGCGGAACAGTGAAGGCGGAAGGAAGCTGCTGGAAATTAGCATCGAGAATATGAAATTGGCTACCAGACGCTATGCTAGAAGACAGAACAAAATGGTCAGAGGAAGGTTCTTGGAACATCCCAATCGAGTAGTAAGAAAATTAACGTCATAGTTTTTGTAAAAGCGCCATCTTCTGGCGAATAGCTGAAGGAACGAAAATTTTCTTGGCACTTTAACTTATTTGCTTATAACGCCACCTAGTGACGAGTAGTAAAACTATTTAGTTTTTATAGATGGCGTACATAACTAATTTTATTTATTTTTCAGGTTCCTCCAATTTATGAGTTGGATACCACGGATCTTACAAAATGGTGCAAAGAAGTGTCTGGAAAAGCCAAGCATATCATAGAGAGCTACCTAACTGGAACCCAATGTACCTACCAACCTTTAACTTCGAATATAGATGAAGAAAAAAAGTCTGATACAAATTCAACTAATTACTGCGAGGTTTGCGAAAGAATTATTATTGGGGATCGAACATACCGAATTCATTTGACCTCATCGAAGCATAAGAAAGTTTTGAAAAAGAAGAATATTGTGCCCAAATCCCATATCCAAGAAGACAAAGCCGAAAAACCTGATGAATAATACAATTTAATTTTAGAATCTAGGTACCTGGGTACTAACAAAACTAAATAAATAAGTAAACAAGTGTGAAACAGCAAATAATAATTTTATTTCTAAATCACTATAAACTACAATTTATTTACATAAAAGACTGAGACTTAAATATCTGCCTCCTCCACTTCAACTTTTTTATTCTTCGGTCCTCTGTAGTTATAACTTTCAAATTCTGGATACTTCTGTATGATTTCATTGTATGCGTGACAAAGTCTGGAGAATTCCGTATTAGCCAGCTGGAAGGGTCTGGTAACAGGGTCAATATCTGCCAATTCATACATTTTGGCGCCCATTTCATCTCTTACTTCTTCTGGAAACAAAGTTGATGCTCCCCTTATGGAATACTTTTGTCTCATGGAAAATATGTGGCGTAGAACTTTCTCCACCAATTTAAAAGGCAATTTAATGATAGGTTCCTTTATTGGAGTTAATGTGACCACACCTACATCAACGTCTGGTTTAGGCAGGAATGCACGGCCAGGGATATCAAACTTATAGTTGACTTTGCACCAATTTTGACACATAACAGACAATCTGCAGCGTTGCTTATTCAGCATTGGTGCTACCATGCGTTCAGCTACTTCCTTTTGGAAAGTCAGTGTCATTCTCGTCCTACCAAATGCCCATGGTCCTTCTTGTTTAGATATCATCTCAAGCCAGTTTATAATTAAAATAGTTGATATACTAAATGGCAAGTTACCAATTAGATTGATAGGAGGTGGTGGGTCTTTCCAATCATATTTGACATCTGAAGGAAAATACTTTGATACATCAGTTTGCAAAATATCTCCAGTGATTATATCAAAGTCCACTTTGTCCTTGCATGCATCGGCTAGTAACTCCAAAGAAGGAAGGAATCGCTTGTCCTTTTCAACCAAAATTAGTTTTCTCGGCCACTGGTGAACTATAGATCTTGTTATGCCACCAGGACCAGGCCCGACTTCACAGACTACGTGATTCTCTATCCGGCCAGCCGCACGAACGATTTTATCTATGAGACGAGGCTCCATGAGGAAATTCTGGGAGAGCTCTTTCAATGCACGTAATTTGTACAGTCTTATGACATCTTTGATAGTTGGTAAAGGAGGCAATCTTACTTGCAAGGTTTTCTTAGCTACGGCCATGACTAAGGCTGCTGCACTTTAGCGGGTTCGTTGAAATCGTCAAGGAAGGTTTCTTGTTTCACGGCGAAGATCGAGTACAGATAGATTCCGAAAACACCGAGTCCTATTGACGATCCTACAAGTCTGTTCTTTTTCGCTGTTGCCTGGAGTTTCTTTACTCTTTCAGCGTTCACTTGCTCAATGAGTTTCATGTAATCGAGCTCGGCTTTCTTCAGCACTGGGTTTTGGCCGTCCGCGCTGCTGATTTTAGGTTTGAAGTCACCCATTTTTTCTACCGACCCGAAGCTAACCTCAAATCACAACATTCAGAAATGGACTGTGTTGCTACGTGAAGTAAATATTTTTCCTCGTCTTTTCTTTACAGTACTATAAGTTCTAGACAAGATCTCTAATCTAACATTGACAGCCTTATTCCAAGACGCGGTTTAAATTTAGTACTGGGATTGTTACCAGGTTTAAACCATAGACCAAGTAAAATGTTATTACAAAACGAAGTTTATCGCTACATCAAGGACTATCTATGGTACTAAAGTTAAACATCTGATACCCCTAGTTTATCTATGGACTAACCTCCAAGTTGACGTTTGAATTTGTTTGGTTTTATGTGTGTGATAGATTGCAATAAATAATGGATATTATGGACGCCATTGATATGATGGATTTCGATGATTTGGACGATTGGGACATGATTTGGACTTCGTCATCGTGTGAATCCCTTCAAATTAAGTGATTAAGATTTTCGATACAAATAAAGGTTCACGTTTTTTTTCAAATGTTCCATTTTATTATTATAATAATCAACAACGAAACCGCCCAAAGTTTAAAAATTAATAATACCTATTCCCAGTATGAAACTATCAGAAAAATTTTCACGTCTTGGATTGGCGCGCGCGCTCGAATATTTCACTCCATTTCACACGAGAGTAGCCATTTGATTATAAAAACGCTTCAATAACAATATAATAATTAATAGTGCTCATTTTAGTTACATTGGAACCTAAACAAAGAACAATTAACGATGTATAGGTATTTTAAACGCAATAATGAATATTTTTGCGTTTAAAATGTGAAGATTATATCCATTTAGTGAAACGGAACGCAGCATTGAATGAACGTTGAATGAACGAATCAGTGAATATTATTTGAACCATGGCTGATCTCTGGTTTAACTGATCCTCAAATAGTCTTCTATTTGTAATAACGACACACATTTGATCTGGGTCTAACTTTGATACCGTAACAATCCTAGATCTTTTAGTCTTGGTTTAAACCAGGACTTATTCAGGTTTTTATAATAAGGCGGTGATAATTTAGAAAATTATTAAAATATTATATTCCCTAAGAAAGGTAAAAATATAATTTTCCTTATAATTTTAAAATTATTTACTGTTGCAACACTACATTTCAAAGACAAAAGTTACCTTTTTTGTTTTCAATGAGAATTTTATTTTGGAAATAGTATTTATTACTTATAGTCTGTAAAATATAGCTTGAGCTTGAATGGGACAATGTCGACATGTGGTCGACATCAAATGTCACTTAAAGCGTGTGTGATAACATGTATGGAAAGAAGAATTTCGAGAAGTTGGAAACATGAAATCAAACACGAGAAATATTATTTTACAAAGTTTTATTCAAGTAGAGCTACACATAAATACATAACCTCACGCCTGTATCCCAGAGGGGTAGGCAAAGACCAGGGACTGCCACTTGCCACGATCCTGACAGATCACCTTCGCTTCATCAACGTTCATAAGTCGTTGCATGCACGCAAGCCGCTTCCGGGTACTTTTTATCTACTTTTTATCTTTTTACAAGTAGAAGTGTACATCCTAATATCCCTAAATCAGTTTTTGATTACCATTTTCATTTTAACGCTCTTTTTATATGAAAACCCAATTTTTCTTAGAATTGTAGCCAATGATGGTAAGCTGGATGTAAACAAATTTGCCTCTTTAAGGGACGCTCCCACTTTTCTTAATGTGGATAAATTGTCCTCTAGAGTAATATGCGTATATGTGGTTGTGGATTGCGGCGGCATCAAAACTATCAACCTCTGTGATGGAAGAAGTTTTTATTCTCTTTATTTGGCGATGAAAGTTTTTTAATCACTTCATCTTCTGGCATTTCGCTTGATGACTCTCCGTACTTTTCTTTGCTAATACGGACCACCGTAGATCGTCCAATACCAAGAGCATCCGCAACTCGGTCATACACTCGCTCTAATGGCAGAAGCGGACCACGGTTTTAGTTTTCGCGCGTGAAATATTCGAGCAAACGAATTACAAACTCACGGCATTCACTGTTCAAAACAGTTTTCTTTGATATTTTTGGCATCATGCAAACAAAAAGGAACAACTTTAACTCAACTAATCAACTTCACGATAGCAACTACAGTCTTTAAAGCATGAAATACTTTAATAGAAAATAATTTAAAAAATGCATCAAATACCAACAATAGGCTTGTGTCCACTAAGAATAAATCGGATGGAAGAAAGTCTTTAAATACTGATTATGATATGCAGATGGAAAAAACAAAGCTATTAATGATAAAATATAAAGATTATTATTATTTTCTGAAAAAAAATTCGAAAAACTTACTCATTAAGTCACGAAACAGTGAACACCAATCAGAGCGTGCCACGTCACGTCGTGGCGAGCATCGTTGTTGTTGACATTTTAGTATGTGTTTAATTGATGATTATTTTCATTTTTGATATGAACAACTGTTATTATTTTATTAGGAAACGCAGAGGTATTGAAAGTTATTTAGTTAAACATATTAGGCAAGATGGAAACAGGTTTTAGGAAAGCTAATGGCAATAATTTGCCCAGAATTGACCCCGTAATGCTTGGTAGATTTTTTGCATCAAATAGTGACTTTTGCTCATCGGAATTCCGTAATACTCGTATTAAAACTTCAATTTAAGTATAAACAAGTGTTAAAATATTAATTATAAGCTTAAAGCGTAATATTTCAGTTTTTTAATCAGATTTATTTCACTATTAAATCACTAAGATTACGTCATATAGTTACAGCAAAATGATCTTCACAAAAATACATTTTTCATTTTGTCGATGAACAATGGAGATCGCTCTTTCTTGCAAGTGTTAACCACTTTTTTCGTATTTCTTGCTTGTGTGGGACATACAAAAATAATTTATTTATTTGGTGTTTTTACTCTTGTGCTTTCACACGGGGGCACCATGACGCTTTTGCAATACGCGAAAGTCATATTTAATTGAAATAACAGCAGAAAACTAACAATCGCGTACTGAAACAGTGTTCGTAAACCACCTCGTGACGTCACTCAAGAAGCCATGACAGTCTTGAGCGTTTTTGAGAGAAATTTGAATTGATTTTTTTGGATTCAAAATACTTATTAAATATGTTAAGTTTTATTTTTAAAAACACATATTTGTTGTATAATACACTTAAAAGTACGTTATAAAACCATTTCCCAAATTCAGTCAACTAGCCTATTATTTCGTCGTCAGGGTAAACAAGAACGTCACTCAATAAAAATCAAAACTTGACCATAGAGCCCGCGGCTGACCAGAACCCAGAGGCATGGAGGTTCGGAGCAAAGTTGGAGAGACGTGCACACACGCTGTAGGTTATTGCCCCACAAGAACACCAGTATTTTGTTACATAGGTATTAACTAAAACAATATTCATTATTTTAATTCTAATGAAATTTGATAATGGTTTTCAAACAAATAAAGTTCAATTCCAATAGTAAACCTGGCGTTTAGATCATCCATCACCAAATCATCGAAAGTTTGTAATTTACAGTTACTATAATGGTTAGACATCACTATCTGTGCAGTAAGTACGGAGTTTTCGCAGTACAAACATTCTGTGAAAAAATTCAAAACTTCATGGACTCAATTTCGATGACAGCTGTCGCGGAGCTCAAGCTATATTTTACAGACTATAGAGCTTCTATCAGGATTTGATTATAACCTCTGATTATTTCTAACCATATATAGCTTTTTACGACTTCAGCGAACTTGCAAAACGAACCTCATTTCAGAATTTGCGCGTAGTAACCTGGAAAATGAAAAGATCTTCTATATTGACTGTGGTCTGTTATATTTATAGATATTTTACAACATCCGGTTGAAATTGGAAATCGATCATGGTAGTTACTTTTTTTAAATAGGAACAGAAAGGAAATTACACCTACAAACTATTCTTATAATCCAATATCAATAAAGAAATAATTTAATATAAACAACTTTCTTAGCTAAATAAGAATCAGAAAAATAATAAACACAAACAGCTGATAGGTGCCAAAAACAAAACAAAAGCCATGCGCGCACCCGTCCCTTTCTAAACAAATCTTCTTTGTTACTCTCGTAGGGGCGGTCTGCGTGCATTTCTACTGGGACTGGCTGATTTTGACAGCATCGCAAAAGCAAAACGAAAAACGCCTAATTTCCTTTCGCTCGCTCGAAGTCGGTCGTCCGAGTCGCGCATCGCAGCACAGTTCGCGTTCTTGACATCGCAGTGTGTGTTGTGTTCTACAATGCCTTTTATTTCGAAAGACTGGCGTTCTCCAGGGGAAGAATGGGTCAAAACACAAGAGGGATGGGAAAAGAAAAAGGTTCTCGAGTGTACATCGCAAAGGTACGTTCGTTCTGGTTGATAAAACAAATGAGTGTCGATTCTTTGTTCGCAAATCCCGTACACGTACTTATTAGTTGCGTATTCCTCTAACAGTACCTAACTTTACCTATAAATACCGCTATTTCCTAGCTACAAACATCTTATAAAGTTTTTGGAGTGTGATTTTGTGTGAGTATTGTTAACGCTTTTTTATTACTTGCATTGCAGATATCCCGCTATATCTAACTATAATAACCCAGAAGATACCCAAGACAAGTCATGGTAAGTTTCGTTCATTTCTTTGTTTGCCTTGAACAGCTGTTCATGTTTTCATATTGATTTTATTTGTATGTGTGCGTAAGTCCTTCGCCTGATTCCGTGTAGAGAGTACATAAATGCGCGTGTGGGTGTGCTGTAAGACACTACACGGACACTACCGTGTATTATATACTGTCATAAAACTTTGATTGTAGGCATCAATAAACATTGCATATTTTACACAATCAGTATCAAAATACATCCTATTAAACCAGCGATGGATATTAAGTACCTATAGCCTTAAGATTGGTGTGCAGATCAAAAATCTGTGGATTGCTGAAATATCTTGAGTGAACTCCTATTCCTTGTTTATTATTATTAGTTAATACACAAGCAGCTTTTAACTGAAATTAGTCTTCAAATCTCTGTCTTTTATCTTGTGACAATAGCTCAAATGCAGCATGAGTAGATTAGATCAATACTCTATATTGAAAACCATACAACATAAAAGTAAAGTGACTGCCTCGGTGGTCTAGCAGTATCACATCCTGATTACCATGCCGGAGATCATGGGTTTGATTCCCTCTGGGGTACACAAATCAAAATAAGATCTCCTGCGGACATATACAATTTATATTCACTGCCCTTGTTTCGGCCATGTAATATTAATTTGAAAAGAAAGACAATAAATAAACTAACTAACTTCCCTCTGGGGGCCACTGTACATTTGTATAAATGTTATATAAACAGTCGGGTGTATTTTCATGTTTGTGGTGTTATTGACTGGTTACCATACAGTGAATATAGCAATAATCTATAATATAAAAATGAATCGCTGAATGTGTTGGTAAGCGCAAATCTTGAGAGCAGCAGAACCAATTTCGCTAATTCTTTTTTAGAATATTCCTTGAAGTACGAGGATGGTTCTTAGATATAATTAGTAAATTTTATATTGTTTAATATTTCACTACCTGTAATATTGCACTGCCTGCTAATCTTGTCTCCAATACTTAGCCGATAGATAATGCTAAGTAGCATTAAGCTCACCTATGTGCAAAATTTTTATGCAATGAAGAATTTTAATAATAAATGCTTGCTACACTTTCAAATGTAATTTATGTTGCATCTCTTTGTTCTGTGGTAGCCTCATAGTTGGTCCATTGTAAGGAGCAGGGCTGTGAGGTCACTCCAGCCAGCCAATCTCCTTTCAGAAAGCCACCAGTGCACCCATGTTATCGCTGGCCTCTCGAAGGGATCCCAGCTTTTTTTTCTCATTTTGTTTATATGCCATCAGCAATCATATTGTGCCTTTATCAGATTTAAGTAATAGCTGTGAGTTTAACTTGAGAAGTTGATGTCCAGCAAGATCAAACTTATACACTTTTTTTAATGCACTAACCCGTGCTAAGGACAATTTTAAAAAACCTATTTAGAGGCTTAAAATTCCACCCATGCGGGGATTCGAACATGGATAGCCAGAGGTCGCAGGTTCGAATCCCGGCATGGGTGGAATTTTTAGCCTCTAAATAGGTTTTTAAAAAAGATCAAACTTCATTGAGTGCATTATAGTATTATTTTGTTATAAGTGCATACTAATCCCAGCTTTTATTATATCTGTTGCATCTGATAAGTTTAAACTCAAAGTGGGCTATTTTCGTGTTGACCCAGATGTTTGGTGAGCTATAAAAATTCGCGGATAGCCAACCATCCACCTGGCCTAGTTTTTCAGTGAAGAACTTTAGAAAGTGGGGTCAACTTGGTTTTTAACCGATTTAAAAAAAGGAGGAGGTTACCAATTCGACGCGTTCATTACATTTTTTTGTTGATTATGTTCTCGCATAACTTCGTCAAATCTTAATCGATTTCGATATTTTTTTTGTCCGAATAGTTATATATATATATATAGCGGGTGTTCGTGCTCTTCCACTATAAAGGGTAATTTCCCACCAAGCAGACCGTATGCCTGGGGACGGCCGGTCCGACTGTTGTTAGTCGGACGTCGTATTTATGTTATTTCATGTGAAACACTTTGATTGCGCGATGCAGGAATGTTGGAGTTTGTAGTACCCGCGCAGAGTTGACATGTTCTCGCCACAGGTATAACGTCCTATTGGTCACATTTTAATTTGATGAATTATTTCAGAAATGCCTTAGTAGCTGCTGTCCATTGAAGAACAGAACTCTTCAATGGACAGCAGCTACTAAGGCCCATCCATTACCTATATGCATATGTTTCATAAAATACAGCGTAAAATCTGTCACAGGGTAATTTGGTGAGGTTCTGTTGAAGACTTGCAGAGATGGAAAATGATAACTAAAATTTTTAGCCATAAAAGTTAAGTTTTGATGTTACAAACACTTTGCTCACTTTGTTCAAACACCGAATTCCTTCATTCAGTAACTCATTCCTTGGTGTCTGGTGGACATTGTTTCGAAGATCATCAGCTCGAATGTCCCCGGAAACCTTGAATTAAAGTTGAAATGTATATATAGTTTCATTGTCACTTGCTACACTGGGAAAATTAAGAATCAGATGACGACTAGCCCAATAACACCTAGATCTAAGGTACCGTTGCCCCCATAAATCCAGAATTTAAGTCAAAATACACAATTTAATTTTCGTTGTTATTAGTCGCTTAATTAATGATACGATAGGCACGCGCAGTTATTAACCTGTTAGCTTTTAGAATGTATCTCGGCTACTATCGGATAGAATCGGATATATTCGTGTAATAAAAATATCGGAACTTTTTAAAATAGTGAAGAAAAATTTTATACAGAGCAGGAAGTAGTATTACACTCGTGTGCCTTCGGCGAAAACCGAAGCCTACTCTAGAGCCCGAGGTATATTCTAAAAGCTAACAGACTGTACAGTACAGAAGTCGGTTTTTATTTCTTATTTTATTTTTTTTCTATTTATTTAGCGGCGAATTACCGAAGCCAGATAATAGCTACATTCTATTTTTCCAGGTATATAGGTACTGATGAAGTAATACTGATACAAATACATTTCCAGTTAGAATTGATTGATGGTACTTAACCGAGAACAGAAAAGATTCTTCTCAAACTTAAAAGCTTATGCTTGAAAGGAAATCAAGACTATTAGTAATAATTTGTTCGTTGTTTTTTTGTTCTCTTTTATGTAGCCTATAAACGTCCAATTGTCGGGCATAGGCCTTCTCTCAAAGAGATAGTATGGGCTCAATTACCACGCGTGTCCACTGCGGATTAGCAAATTCAATCGCCGAGGTACTTGAACACCTCAGACACTCAGGTTTCCTCACGATCTGGTGCGGTCTGGTTCTGGTGTGGTAACTATAACTTCAATAGTTTAATTAAATAATATATAAATATTCATGGACATATTACACAGATCTCGTTAGCCCTAAACTAAGTACAACTAAATGACTTGTGTTATAGGTGCTAACTCGACGATAGATTTAATACAATAAATACATAGATAACATCCAAGACCCAAGACAAACTAGAAAAGTTCGTTTCCTAGTTTGACCCGGCCGGGGATCGAACCCGAAACTTTCGGTTTTACAGCAGCCTGCCAAACCGCTGCGCCACCGAGGCCGTCAATTGTATTTTGATTTTACTTAGTTTAAGGAGTTATTTGTTATATGGATTTTATTTGTCTGAAATTACCTATACCTGAATAATACCTATATTTATTTTTTTATAAATAATGATATACTTAGAAAATTACGGTACACCTGAAATTTGCCCCCTATAGTTACAAAATTCTGAACCGACCTGACACCGGGCCCGAATTGCAAATAATGTCGCCTTGATTTCTTTTCTGACGGATTTAAAATTGCATATATCGATTTGGCTGTAGATTTTTTTTTTGCAAGGGCATTGTTATACGTTTTCCATATTTCACAGATATTTTCGGAAAAATCTCGCTGCGAAAAATCGTAATGCTTGCTAAGCCCAAGATAATAAAATATATGACCGACTTAAATAATACTGTATTTATTTTAAAACAAATAAATTGATAATTTGTTAGGAAAAGATTATTGTTTGTACTCTTATCTCGTCAAAGGTGAAGTAGGAAGTAAAGAAATGCAAATGAAATTTAGAGTGGGTGATGAATTTTTAAATTTTGATTTAAAATTGAAAGGAAAGTTTGTACCGTTACAAGAGTTTGACATTTACGAATGTCTAAAAACTCAGATTCACTGCAGCATGCACTGTGTTAACAAATTCACAATCCTAGAGGGACTGTCTTATGATGTTGATAACAAAATAATTTCCATGCCAACATGCTAAAAATAAAATTTATAGTTTCTACTATAAAACAAAACTAAACGCGCTTTTTACATTGAACACGGAAATGTGAGTGTGTTGCTTAATTTCACCGAAGTCTTATACTTTCGAGTATCTGAAAAGGAGGAATTAAATCTGGTCCCCAACCCTATATTTTTAAACTTTCTCAGCACGACACATTATTTAGTTCGAGTGGGTGATTCCGGAATTTGTTAATAATCTACTAGCTGTGCCCTGCGGTGTCATCCGCAGTTTAGTAGGGAACATAAATTGTGTTTTAACAGTAAAATATATATTCCCGCAGTAAATCGTAGTCTATCTGTTAATCCAGGGTGTGAGCTAACTCCATACCAAATTTTATTAAAATCGCTCCAGCCGTTTAGACGTGAAGAAGTAACAAACATACGTACTCACAAACTTTCGCCTTTATAATGTTAGTGTGATATATGCATAGGTTAAGAACAAACTAAGGTAAAAGACAATTTTTTATTTTAGTTGTAAGTAGTATGTTATAGTGCAAATTATTTATTTTAACTTCATTAGTTTTAATTTCTCTTTTAAAGCGCATTTAATAAACCCCCCTATTGAATATAATGAAGCATTGTGGGATAAGTTAATTTAAGAATACTGGCAGGTTAGTAATTTCGACACAATAAAAAAGAAACACATGGCCTATTCAAATTCAAACTTAGAACATCAGCCATATGGGATACAACTCTCCCAGCCAGCATTATCCAAGATATTTTGTATGTGCCCTGAAAAGCACACTGGCAGACAGCCAAGGATGGGCGGGCAACGACCAACCTTTATTCACCCTTATAGCACGAAATATGTTATGCAAACAGAACACCCGCTCAAACAAATAAACGCTGACTAGAGGTATATTAACGCTGTCTAGGAATCTGGTTGTCCGGAAGAGATCGCTTTTAGCTATAATACCTCTAGGTATATAGTTATTGTGTATATAGTAGTGGTTACATTAATAATCACTACTAATAACTAGATATCTAGCGGTTTTACAGACTTCTTCTTCTTCAGGCTAATTATGTAGTCCACTGCTGGACATAGCCCTCCCCTAATGAGCGCCATAGCGCCCTGTCTTCAGCTTGCCGCATCCAGCATCTGCCGGCAATTTTACGCAGATCGTCATCCCACCTGGTCGGAGGGCGTCCGAAACTACGTTTGCAGAGTCGCGGTCTCCACTCAAGAACACGTTTACTCCAACGGTTGTCGATTCTTCGCGAGATATGGCCAGCCCACTGCCACTTCAGCTCGCTAATTCTCTGAGCTATGTCGATAACTTTGGTTCTCTGTCGGATGCATTCGTTACGAATCCCATCTTTAAAGAAACTCCGAGCACAGCTCTCTCCATAGCTCGCTGAGCGACTTTGAACTGGTGGACAAGCCCTTTCGAGAGTGTCCATGTCTCGGCTCCGTAGGTCATCCATCACAGACTACTAATAACTAAATTTTTGTGACATACTTGATACTATGCCCCGGTTTCTCGTACCTACACTAACAAGCCGTTAATCTACTGTTAAGTGTGTGCCAAAGTGCATACAATAAAACATTTCACTATCAGATTGTTAGATTACGAGAATCTATGCTATATTTAAACCATAATTTGTACGCCAAACCATGATTGTTTTCAGTTTGATTGTGTTTTCTAATCTGCTGGAATCTAGCAAAAGTAGCAGATTATACATCATAGATAACTCTTTATAATTATCTATCCAGCAGCTAGATACATAATTTATAATGTGTTTTCTATGATCTATCTTCAGGGGGTACATACCTATATCTCAAATCAGGGTAAACGTTTTTTATGCATCTTAATAAAATTAAATCAAACATATTTGTTCGGCGATTGGTTTACGATAAAATCATAGATTGGCGACATTTGTGACGACCTCTGTGGCAAAGCGGTAGCGCATCTGCCTACCATGCAAGAGGTTGGCTGGGGACAAAAAACCCCAGGTCTTGGATGTTTACATGTTTGTGATGTCGTTGTTTCTGGATCCACCGACACAGGGTATCCTAGTGTGAGGCCAGAAGCAATGTATGTGCCAGTATGTAAATGACAAAAAAAAATATTGTAATTACATAATATAATATTCGGCTTAGTTGTGTTTTATCGGTCACATATTCACATCACAACATGACATGATAATATTGACACATTGGCCGCGCCACACCAAGCTTCTTTGTAAAAATTGTTTCAAAACTCCCATTATGTTTCATTGATCAGTATTAAAATGGGTTAATTTACGGATGTAATTTTGGGAAGTATTTCCAAATTTCCCAGAAACATTTCTAGCCTTCAACAGGGCAATTGCGAGTCAGTCTTACTTACAAAATAAGTCTCTTTCCTATCTTCATCGTAACGGCAAGCTTGCAAGAGGCACACAGCCATTTTCCGTCCCATTTTAGAGCTAAACGTAGTTTTGTTTCATTCCCGTGTCGCCACTTAAATGTCAAACTAGTAAATCAAAGGTTTTATTATGTTTATTTACTGCACTTGGATTGAGTTGTGTCGCTTTCAAAGACCTAGAGGGAGTTATTTTTCAGTACAATTTTGTAAACACTCCTTGCTCCTGTTTTACGCGCTTGAACTTCCGAACGAGTCCAATCGTTCAGCTGTCAAATGATCGGTCTTTACGATTTAGCGGTGTCACGTTTGTTTACCATGCCGAAGGTAGTGGGTTCCACTCGAACTGGGGATCGCTGTACATTTGTACTTATGACCTCAGTTCGGGTTTATTTCCATGTTTGTGATGTCCTTGCCTGGTTACTATAACACAGGGTATTCTAGTTTTACCTTGATTATGTAACTTTTCACGAACACATCTTAAGTATAATATGTTGGCTTTTAGAATATACTTCGGGCTCTAGAGTAGACTTTAATTTTCGCCGAAAGCACACGAGTGTAATACTACTTCCTGCTCTGTATAAAACTTTTCATCACAAAACGTTACAAATCAGAAAAGTTTGTAACGTTTTGTGTCATATTAGTTCCGATATTTCTATTACACGAATATATCCGATTCTATCCGATAGGAGCCGAGGTATATTCTAAAAGCTAACAAATTATACAATAACGATATATCTACTAGACTTTGTCGTACAAATATGTGGTTCAATATTACTGTCACGTATCGACAGAATTACAGCATCCACTGCGTTGTGATAGTGTGATATACTATATTACGCCTGGGACTTGTGATTCTGTCGTATCGAATTTATTTATTTACTAGCTGTGCCCGCGGTGTTTCCCACGGTTTATCGACTTTCCCATGGTAATAAGATATTTTCCCGCAGTAAAACGAATATGTGTTTATCCAGGGTGTCAGCTAACACCATACCAAATTTTATTAAAATCGCTCCAGCCGTTTCGACGTGAAGAAGTAACAAACGTACACACTCAAACATTCGCCGTTATAATAAAAAATTGGCACTTCTAATTTTTAACTGTCTCATCAATGAAGTCTTGTCATGTCTGTAGTTTAGCATTAGTGTGACTATAATCACATTATAGTCACCCTAATGTGACTATAATGTGATTAGTGTGATAATTCTATACTAATTGCTATCCCAAATTTGGTGTTCATAATTAGACTTCTGATAGTATAGCATTTCATTCAGCTTGTGTCTGTGTGTAAACATGTTTTTATACCATCCAAGTTAGAACTTGATAATAATTGGGGGGGAGGGATGACCGAACTATTTTATGGTTTTCCTTTCTCTGAGAGAATGGCTGTGCCTGCAGTGCGACGTTTTGAGTCTAAATAGAAAAAAAACATTAAAGTTAAGATTTTCTCTTGCAACTACCAATAAAAAAGTAAACCAAAAATAGTTCTGCACTTATTCTTGTAAAATTCTTATTCGCTCCATTACCTCATTAGTTACGCTATGCAAGCAGTTACGTTTGCGTAGTTATAGAGCGATTGCAAATCCAGCTAACGGTTAGGCACTGCGCCCACTTCGTTGCTATTGTTGCTTCCTATCGTTACTATAGTGATAGTGGTCTCCAAAATTCGCAGTTCCTGAAGATTTTCTCATACAATTCAATTCAAATTTTCAATTAAATTCAATCTATTTCAACGTACAGAATTTACACTCTGTTCGCTGAATGTCAATATAAAATGTAAGCCGCTGCCTTCGGGCTTCAACTCACAATAGGCTTAAATTAAAAATTCTCTATTTGTTTTCATATTCCATTCATTGTCTATCTTTATTTACTATTGTAGTTTGCTCTTGGTTTCAAAATGCTCGTCAGATCAGCTAAACTACAGACATGACAAGACTTCATTGATGAGACAGTTAAAAATTAGAAGTGCCAATTTTTTCTTATTTTCAGACACACAATTTAAATCCAGACTAGAACAAAAAGCTGCAGTGTTTTTTCTAGCAATGAGAAGAGGGCCTTACCGTAAGAAGGCACCGATTTCAAAACAATAGCACTAATGCACGCTGAAGTCATCGGTGCGCGCGGTTCGATCGAAGATAAAATGCTGAAATGTTGCCGGGCTATTGTTCTCTTTTCAAAAATTTGTTGTGCAACTGGCTGGTCCAATATTTTTTCTACATCTATATCCGTCTACAAATAAAAAAAATATATTACTGTGTTGCATATAACAATCTGTGATATAACTGCCAGCGCTGGCTAGTGAGATGCCGATGCTGCTGGTTTTTTTTTATTATATTGTTTTCTGCGATCTGTCTTCTAAAAGTCGTAACTTCTAAATAGAATGGCTTCTAATATATAATTATTACTACCTACTTT
Organism: Yponomeuta sedellus; assembly: GCA_934045075.1. Taxonomy (NCBI): domain Eukaryota; kingdom Metazoa; phylum Arthropoda; class Insecta; order Lepidoptera; family Yponomeutidae; genus Yponomeuta; species Yponomeuta sedellus. The sequence goes on along the minus strand of OW203731.1, from coordinate 19,962,494 downwards.
CCCGAATTTAATTTCCTTTTCTGGGGTTTTTAACACTTATTTAACTTCCAGCGTTACGTAAAATCCGACCGGAACATCAGGTTAGCTGAATAAATAAAAAAAACAATAGTACTACAACAATTGGTTCTTTCCATTGTTTTTGTGGCTTAACTTTTCAAATAGGTATATCTAGTACGCAATCTTATGTAAATCAGTGATACGTCGGTACCTTTCAATAGGGATTAGGTTGCTCAAACATCATAAATTAACACCAATGATTTTTTTACTTGACTTATTTTTTTTCACATATATATGTGGCTTCTTTTATTTAACCCTCAAAATGCATCTTCTTACGTTCCTGCCTAAACTGCTAAGTCGGTAGCCATTGGTGTTAATTTATGATGTCTAAGCACATCATAAATTAAAACCAATGATTTTTTCACTGTTGACTTAATTTTTTTCTTACATATCTGTGGCTTCTTTAACCCTCAAAATGCATCTTCTTACGTTCCTGCCTAAATAGCTTAGTAGGTAGCCTCATTAAAAGCAATCGTCAAACTATTTCTGTACTTCCTCCAGTCGAACAAAGCTGTAGCCATATAAAAACTGCGTTCAGTGCAACAACCTAGCCAACTTTCACTCTCTGTCCGCTTTTACTGTATAACGCTAACAAATTCAGTTGCTACGTTTACTCTACCGCCACGTTGTACGTCATACCTTCTTAACTGGTCGGGTTTGCCATCAATCATCCTTTGTTTGTTTGGTACACTTTATTGGAAAAAATACAAGATTTAACAATTAAAAGTATTGTTTTAGATTATGAGCAATGGCGGACATACAAGAAAATATGCCTTTAAGGTAAAACTTAGAGGCTATTTGTTATGTATCCAGGAATCCTAAACCTTTCTTTCTTTTCCAGCATAAGGTGCTATTCTTTCTGTCTATCCTTCCCGTATATAACTCGAGATCGCTTCATTATATTGTGTAGTACAGTATTACTATGCTATATTGTGATGTGCTATCTTGTATTATTGTATTGTATCGTACGTTGTGGGTCTCGATCTTTCGATCGATCGATCGACTTTACATGAGTCACTTGACTAGGCCATTTCTGAAAATCAGTGCTGTTGTGGGCAATAAACCTGCAGCAATTACTGTGCTTGAGGCCGATTTACCGCCGCATGGACATTTGTTTGTTTTCAGGACTTTTTTATTTAGTTTCTATTTTACGTTTTGTAATGTCTGTGTTGCGATAAATAAAATGTGTTTCTTCTTCTTGTTTATCTATTTCTAGAGAAGTTTTTCTATTTCTTTAGTGGGTTCCTATTTAAGAACCTAGGTAAGTAGGTAGGTAGGTACGTAATGGCATCTATGTTTAAGTCGCGTCCATTAAACAAGCTGTTTCAGCCACTTGACGCTTACAGGACAGACAAAAATAATTACTAATTGCATGCATTTACATTAATTTTAAATATGGTACAATAATATCTACACATTTTTAAAAACCTATTTAGAGGCTAAAAATTTCACCCATGCCGGGATTCGAACCCGCAACCTCTGGCTATCCGTACCAGCGCTCTACCAATTGAGCCAATGGGCGACTCACGGCATCAGTGAAATTTCGAACCTCTTTACAATATTCTCTGTATTACGTACAGGCAGCGACATCTGACTTAAGCAAATTGCATTACTTACAGCCCCGACTACCTACTTTGCAGTTAGGTTTAACATCGGAACGATATCACTGTACCCACATGATTACACTATTTTTATTTTTAATGCACTAACCCGTGCTAAGGAACAAATTTAAAAACCTATTTAGAGGCTAAAAATTTCACCCATGCCGGGATTCGAACCCGCAACCTCTGGCTATCCGTACTAATGCAATTTGCTTAAGTCAGATGTCGCTGCCTGTACGTAATACAGAGAATATTGTAAAGAGGTTCGAAATTTCACTGATGCCGTGAGTCGCCCATTGGCTCAATTGGTAGAGCGCTGGTACGGATAGCCAGAGGTTGCGGGTTCGAATCCCGGCATGGGTGAAATTTTTAGCCTCTAAATAGGTTTTTAAATTTGTTCCTTAGCACGGGTTAGTGCATTAAAAATAAAAATAGTGTAATATCTACACATGCAACATAAACCCACATAAAGACACCTTATAAAGGAGAATACATAAGTTTAACTTTTACACACCTATTATATAATAATGTATAAAAAAACACTAAACATAAGTACTTATAAATACTTGGACATCTATTTAAGTACATAAAATATTATTATTATTAATAGTCCAAACATCTTCACAAATTTTCACATTTTTATCATAATATAATACAGTATAATAGTATAAATGTGAAAGTTTGTGAAGATGACGTTTCTACTTTACTTAATCAATAATCATGCAATATCGGCTGAAGGGACTTCCATAAAACTTGGCCCACAGAGAGACAAAGATCTGAATTGAGACATAGGACACTGGATAATGTGTCCAGGTACAGTACTACACATCATAAAAGTCCCTTCGGGAATCTACGTTCGCGCAGAGTAGGAAGAAGTGTAACGAAAGTACCCGAAGCTATGAGTACATTCACCAACTGATACGGTTAAGGTGCAGAATTGATTGCCGCAGTAGCGCTACCTATTTCGCTCACGCTAATATTGCCAAACGAATAGTCCACCTGCATCGATGACGTTGAATCAACCAATAGCAACAAAGGCGCGCGGCCTGCCACAAAATGAAACTATCTGATTGGTCGATCAACTTGCCGCACATCCAAAATTTTGTTATCTGCGCAGGTACATCCGCGAGACTTATATCTTGTGTAGCACTGTACCACGCGCGCCCAACGCGGATTAATTAAGCCCATCCTTTCTCTCTGAGAGAAGGCCTGTGCCATGCACTGGGACTTTTATCGGCTACGACTGCCTTGGACTAGCCGCCAAGACGGGCGCTTGGGCACCAATACAGAGGTCGTGGGTTCGATTCCCAGTGGGGGCTGCCGTGCATTTATACAAGTGGCCTCAGTCTGGGTGTATTTTCATGTTAGTGACGTTCTTGTACGGTTGCCATAGAACAGGCCTTGAACTATCTGATTAACGATCAACTTGCCGCACATCCAAAATTTTGTCATCTGCGCAGGTACATCCGCGAGACTTATTCCTTATGTGTTTTCCGTCGGATAATTTCGCCGCGGGCTAATAATAAGCTAGTTTTCCTGAAATCCTAGTCTAGTCCTTCAATTTTTCATTCTAATTTTAGCCTCTACTTCTGTCTATTTGAATTTCGTTCTGTAGTTTGTACACCGACCGTCTATATATTGTGTACGTTTGTCTTCGCCTCATAAAAACACCCAAATATCATTACCCTAAATTTTTAAATAGCTTAGGTACAGTCGACCGTACATCAACTTTTACATCCGTGCACTCTCCTCTCGGTTACCTTACGGACTACTTCGCAACTAAAATGGAAAGGTTGATGTGCTGTTCACTATAAAAGACCCAAAGCGGATAATGACTTACATCGTAGTTGACTTCACAAATTGGCTTTACAGAATTAGCGAAGCGTTTTCATTTGCGTTCTACTCATCAGATCATTTTTAAATTTCATTAAATATCCTATTTTACGATTTAGTGGGATTGTATTCATCACGTCCGCGTCCGTTTAACTCGGTTTCTCAATCGACAACGATTTCCGTTAAACATTGGCACTGACCCGCATTATGTGAGATACTGTACAGTCGACAGGCAGTCTATCATTATTCATTACATTTTTGTTGCAGTCTTTCTTGACGTAACTAATGTTAAGGTTTTTTAGGTGCTGTCGACTGCACTTCAATCTTAACGTACGTGATAGACTTTTTTTTAGACTTTCAGAGTATATTCTCGTTTTCTGACGACATTGTAAAAGCAGCTGGGAAACAGCTAGCGAAGGACCGGATGGGTTGGCGTGAAAGAGAAGATACCCAACAGTAGGCTCTGTTTATGGCCCGATTAGATAGATATTTGGGTGAAGGGACCACTCCGACGCTGTAGTGCCTGGGACATGGTTTTATAGATTGTGTAGGCTTGCCCAGCACCTATACCATCCTGACAGCTTAGTAGGCCTAGCCCACAGGAAATACTAGTCAATACGTGCGGGGCCAACCAAGCCGCGGGTTTCCTCACGATGTTTTCCTTCACCGTTAGCGTGTGGTATTGTGGTGTAGCGACTACAAATTCGCAAATGTACGTAACTTTGAAATTAAACAAAGTCATTGGTATATTCCCGCACTGGGGATCGAACCTGGGGCGCTCGCTAGCGAGTCCATGGTTCTACCCACTGAGCTACCACCGCTCTGTGTGTGTGAGCGAAGATGCCATTGGACGCTGTATAAATCATCTCATTAAGTAGATGCAAAAGGCCAATATTATTATTATTAGATATATAGATAGACTTTCTGCGTGGCCTAGCATAAAATCCGCCAATAGCATACCGATATTATTACGAAAACTTAAATACTGCGTTCTCTCCATTATCCAACCGCCACGATAAAATGGAAAGTTGCAGCTCCCTATTATTATTAAATTGGACGTGATTTATAATGATTGAAGCTGATACGTTCAGGTTACTTCTCGTTTGTAGTTTCGCGAGGATTTGTTAAGTTGTCCTCCATTGTTCCGTTGGCAGGATTTCACTAAAAAGATTAAGCTTACACCATAGGGAAAATACTGTAAGTATATACTGTATTAAGTAGTTCTCTCTAGTCTCTCTCTCTCTCTCTCCCTCCAAAAAAACGGTCTGTACCCTGAGTCGCGTTTCATTAAACTACAATCCATGGAGTTCATGATGGCAATTTGATGTTGAGGTTGTGTAATTGGTCTTCCTACTGGTTAATCTGTGAGTAAATCGGCTATTCAATGCACATCTAATCGTCATAGCAATTGAATTGTAGGTCTATGAAATGGTGCCATGCAGTTGGATGTTTCCAAGGTTAGATTACTATTGCCTGACCTGCAAGCTGCGCATACTGCAGAGGTAGCATAGAGACACGAGTCATGCGATTTATTTATGCAAGAGGTCCCGGGTTCGAATCCCGGCTGGGAACGAAAAAAAAAGCCCGACGGTTACATGTTTGTGATGTTTTTGTTTGTGATGTCTTTGTTTCTGGTTCCCACGACACAGGTGTCCTAGTGTGGGGCCAGAAGCAATGTATGTGTTTGTATGTAAATGTTAATATTTAATACGCGTTTTTTCAAAAGTTCCTAACGAAGAAATGAAAGGAATATCCAAACGATGTACATTCTGAGCTAAATAAAAAAATAACCCAATGCGTTTCCTGTCAGGACACGTCCGAAAAAAAGCCATACGCGAGTGGAACTTGCGCACTTGGTTCCGTACAACCACAAACATAGTCTGTTAGCTTTTGTAATATAACTCGGGCTCTAGAGTAGGCTTCGGTTTTCGCCAATTTTCGCCGGTTCTCGTACTGATGATCGAGTTCTGATTTCAAAATTAAGTGTCATATTAGTTGCGATATTTCTATTACACGAATATATCCGATTCTATCCGACAGTAGCCGAGGTATATTCTGAAAGCTAACAGACTATACAGTATTGCGTATTTAGCAAATATATGACGACCTCTGTGACGCAGCGGTAGCGCTTCTGCCTACCATGCGAGAGGTCCCGGGTTCGATCCCCAGCCAGGAACAAAAAACCCCAGGTCTTGGATGGTTACATTATGTTTGTGATGTCGCTGTTTCTGGTTCCCACGACGCGGTAACCTTAATATGTCTAGAATTAAATACTATTTAGTATTAAGCCTGCATGGCATTGTAATTTTTTTCCGGTTCAGTAAATAATTTAATAATAATGAGCAAAAAAAATTTATTGATACAAGTGAAAATCGGTTACGGGCCCCTAAAATGTTCGCTCTGACTCATCTTTTCTCAGCAAATTCCAATCTTAATGGTTGTGTGGGAGGAGCAACATTAAAAGGGAACATTTTGATTATAAATATACCTTTGCTGTCGTAATATTTTATTCCTTTACAGAAGTCTGTATATACAATGGAGCCAATATTCGTCCCATTGCAGGGCACAGGCCTTCTCTCGGTGAGAGAGTACGGGCTTAATCTGAAATCTGTATCATCTATGAACATGACAATTCTCTACTACAAAAGTAATTTAAGATGAGGTAAGAATATTCTTTATTGTATACCATTTATTGTATACGGAAAATTGATACAGAAACAGCAGATACAGAAGATAACATACAATTGGCGGCCTTATTGCTAATAGTAATTTCTTCCAGGCAACCTCGAATCAGATAATTTTCGGAAGGAGAAATAGATACGGGTAGTCGGTAAAAATAGGAATATTAATAAACATACGTAAATCATACTTGAATACTAAAAATAAATATAATATACACATACTTACATAAATAGTGACTTATATATAACAATGTGTTATGAGGACAGGAAACAGGTGATAATTTGAGTTCCTTGACCCCTAAAAACAGGTGGTTAACGTACATTTAACTCTCAAATTATTAAAATTTGAAAACATCACTTTAATACTAATTTTGGTTACATATTTCCTAGAACATGTGTTAGGGCGCCCATGACCTTGTGTTTTAGCATTGCAAATTGTACTGCATGACAGACAGACTGATTGTCCGGTTTGTTTACAAGTTCAACGTTTATTATCATTGATATGGCCTTGATATTGCACCTATGCACTATGTAGCTCCGGCGGTGAAATGAGCTAGTGTCCTTATTTAGATGTACAGTCAACAGAGTAATTTTTATGCCATGATGTGTGGAATATTGAATAATTCTTATGTCATTCGTGCAGTCGACTCATTTAGGGGTGAATTTGACCGCCACCCCCTTTAGTGGGATATCGTGGGATTTGGCTCGACCATAATCTCACGTGAGTCTCACGTTTTAAATCAGGTATTTTTAGTGTAAATTTGATTGGTTGGCCGGTAGTGGCTAAATAACCGAGTGCTTTTGTAATGTTGCATGTACGAATTTTTTTCGCAATTATGGACTTCGTAAAAATTACAATTAAGTTTCCCGAGACAACCCAACTCGTGAGATTGGGTGAGATTCGGCTTGACCCCAAAAAAAGACTCATAAATAATGGACGCCCGCTATGTTATTGCATCTTAAACTTTTGGGGATTGAAAGCACAAAATATATGAGATATGGGCATTTTAAAAACAGATTATATGTTGTCTCTTTATTTAGTTACCAAACCTTAGTGGTTTATGTTCGCTGTAAGGTGGCTTCCTGATATGTGAACATCTCGGTCATGACCCAGAAATTGAGCAGGCCACGTCCCTAAACCCATGTCTTCAAACTCCTTCGTTAGTTTTGCTGTTGCAACTCCTGAGTCTTCAATATCTTCTCCGTATTGGTTCGCATATGCAGGTGCCCCTGTTATTGGCACATTTGCAGTTCTTTTTGGGTTTTGTCGGAGGTGCAATGAGCTTGACCAGTTGCTTACGACTGAAATCAGACAAATTAAACGTTAGAAGCGTCAAAACCCGACAATTGTCACGGGCGACCAATGGAATGTGAACAGAAGAACACACTATGAGTCGCACGTGGTGTGCGTCTATTCCTCAATATTGGTGTCCACTTATTATAGTTTTTGGTGTTCTTCTCTAGCTAAATATTTCGCCTTGTCTGTGGGAAAAGTCTCACCAGCTTTTATTATCCTCTTTGCTTATGAGACTGAATTTGGACTTAATCACAGGGCCGATTGGGTTAAATTATCATTACGTCGATTATTTTTTCCGATGCCCTAACGGGGGATATAACATTAGATACATAAAGAGCATATAAGTCCTACTGCAGGACACAGAGGGCGTTCCCACCGCGGATTGGCATTTTCAAGCGCCAAGGTGTGTGAACACAGGTTTCCTAATGTTTTTTTTTAACATTAGCTTTTTATTAGAAATACTTGCTAATTAAAAGTAACAAACATACAGTCGACGGAACATCAACATTTACTTTTCCGTTGCAAAACGCCCGTAATGCAACGGAGAAGAGTGCATGGAGTCGAATGTACATGCCGGAATAGATTTCACAATCTCCCGGAAGCTATCTAGATTTAATAACTGATCTAAATGTTAAATGATTTAGATTTTTAAATGGACACCTAGTATTACATGTTCAATAAAACACAGCGTCACAATAAATCACGTTGATTTATACATACGTTTTACCCCTGCGTTACCACTCCTAAAAGCGTAGAGCATGACTAGCATTTTTTAATGGACTTGGACTTCGCTTCCAGGTCAGGTAAGGTTGCATTTCCATTGGGTTAGTTATTTTTCTGTTGCTCTGAATAGGATCAATCACATCATTGCTTTTAGCAATAAGGCCGCTAATTGTACTTTGTATCTTTACATGTTTTATAATATGTGCTCTGGTTTACAATAAAGAATATTCTTATCTTATCATTATATCATCATCATTACACATCTCAACTCACGATTTAAACAGCTCCAATCCCTTTATAACTTCGTTTTCTTTCTCGTAGTCCGACGGGGTCTTTAGCCTCTTTGGCTCGCTGAAAGGACCGCCGTATATGAACTCCGGCTTCGTACAATACTCCGGGTCGGCAATGTCCAGGGGCTGGTAGCAGTTGCACTGGCTAGGACACGGTTCCGAGTTCTCTGTGACCTTGTTGGTGCAGGACACCATTTTTGGCGTGCTGACCTTCCGTATTGGCTTGACTTCTTCAGGCTCCACGATCTCCACCTTACTCGGTTCTGGCTCGGGTTTCGCCTTGCCTTTCTTGGCTTTGCCCTTACCTGCTTTTTCCTTCTTTTTAGGTGGCATTTTGCGCAGGAAGCTGTGGTTTTAAAAGCTGTCGACGTCTTAGAGATGTTTGCATAGATTTAGGAATTATGGCGATCGCTGTTTGAGTTTAGGACATTGGTGATGAACCGAAGTATTCCAATATATTTTCAAGAACGTAACCTTGTCAGTGGATTTCAATTGGTTAGAAAGGCAAGAACGGGAAAAAGAAAGCTTGCATCTTGAAGATTGACTCCAGTATTGTAGCTGAAAAGGGCAAAGATTTTCGAGAACTTAATTACTTTCTTTTAAAAACTTTCTGTACACACTTACAGGTTTGTGGTTGCTGAGTGTGCCTTGCAATATTGCGTTTCCTTTCACAGTAGTCTAGTATAGTAGGGCAAGGTTGTCTCTGAAGGAATGAATTCCTCATCGATCAAATAGACCGTCGGTCGTGAGATGGATAGGGGCTACCTGGACGTGGACAACTGTATATCCGACAGAACCTCGCGCCTTGGGTATGACCAATCTTTATTACAGGCCTGCCCCAGGCTCATAATGGCAATACCATTAGCTGTTCTGTTCCTTTATTCGTCTGAGGGAAAGACTTCTTCATAAGGGTTCCAATACATGCAACTGTTAGCTGTTTTATTTATTAACCACGTCATGATTGAAGTCTGCAGAATTGCAGGTCTAGTAAAGAAAGTTGCCGCTCCGTCCATTCCGCTGAAGAGTCAACCATGGGTTTCGTTTTTTTCGGAGTTTTGGTTTTGTGGCGTGGATTTTATTTTGTGATTGAGGCTATGTACATTAGATTTATTACGGGACATTTAAACATTTTGCTGAATTTTTTTCACACAACACTAAACTTATTTATCACAAAATGACAGAATTATAAGACAAATTAAAAAAATATTTAAAAAAATAAAAGAACCCGACTGCAGTGATAAATCAACTGAAAGGGAAAAAATAAGATAATTTTATTTTCAAATGCTGATGTCGAATCAGAAGAGTTCATGCTGCTTTACTTGAGGGACCAAATAATATAACTTTATAAGCATTATTTGCTCAAACTGTTGCATTTATTATTTTATATAAAATGATGCAGTCGGGACCCATTAGAGGACTTTAAACAAACAGTAATGGGTCCCGACTGCATCATTTTATATAAAATAATAAATGCAACAGTTTGAGCAAATAATGCTTATAAAGTTATATTATTTGGTCCCTCAAGTAAAGCAGCATGAACTCTTCTGATTCGACATCAGCATTTGAAAATAAAATTATCTTATTTTTTCCCTTTCACTTGATTTATCACTGCAGTCGGGTTCTTTTATTTTTTTAAATATTTTTTTTTATTTTTGACCTTTTAGTGACTCAGTAAAACGATAAAATTTAAAGTTCCATCTGTTCTGCTTACATGCTTTAGATCGTTATATTATTTTATTTCCTAAATGAATTTTAGTTTATTGCTTTATTTTCTTTTGTTCGACAATGGACATGTCTCGGCAAATCATAAATATTTTTACTGATATACTTGTTTGATATAGTCATAGGTACCACCTGCCTGCATTAAAAATTTATGTCGTACGATATTTTTTAGCTAGTATAATGAATATGGTCTAATGGTGTTAAACTATCTAGAATATTTGCAAAGGAAACGACAGATTTTTTTCTTTATTATCCTTACATAAATTGTCTGTTTTTTATGTAGCCTAAAAACGCTCCACTGCACCTAGTTATTTAATGATAACGATTGTAGGTGGGGACTGGAATAGTCACGAATTATCTCTTCGACCTGAACGGCGCTCAGCTTTCGACATCTCCAGAGTAGAATTCTTCGTGCTTGCATTGCTGGGCCCAGTCTTCGGTCTCGCTAATTACTTAGAATAAGGACTTGTAAATTGGAACATAAATGGTCTGAGCCTTCAGCCGCGGCCTGTACAAAGGCGCGACAGGTTTCCTCCTAACAGCAACTTTAAGTAACTGTCGCGGCCTTCGGCCGCGCTAATAGTCTCTCCATTTGGCATCAGCGTAAATAGAGCTCAGCATTTGGAATCGCCGTGGGAGTATTCCTCTAGCCCGCTTCACAGCCTTCGGCCGTGCCGCGACCTGTATTGAGCTCGGCCTTCAACCTCGTCGCGGCAAGTTTCCTCGCACCCGCATGATGGGGCTCGGCCTTCGGCCTGGCGTAGTTATTTAGAGTTGTGGCATGGGCGTGGAGACATACAAAATTTTGGTTTTCTGAATGCCAAAATATTACCGGTATTAAAATGAAACTATAACAAATTCATCTTGAGGTGGCCCCCTAAAGCATTAAAAAATTTTACTGAATATTTAGGTGTAGATAAGCAATCTTTGGTATCACAAGTGAACAGGAAACCTAACACAAAATCATAATCTTATTTTCGGAGGAAACGAGATAAAATTCGTTAAGATGAATAGAGCTAGAATTTTTTTAAATTTCATGGGTCCTACGATACGAGGTCACGGAGGATCCGTCTTCGGTTAGGTACCAGTGAGAGCGTTCAAATATTTTTTTATCATTTATTGTTTCTTCTTTGAACCCAGCTTGTCTGACTATGACCGCACAGGGGAAAAGGAGTTACATTCTACACTTTATATATTTTGTTCAGTTAGTTTTGGTCTAAGTGTCAGTAGGAAATTAATATCAGTGTTAAGAAATTAATTATTTTTTCTCAAACATGCTCGGAAATGTTTGTGTTATTACCATGAAATAAAGCCATAAAGTTTCTCTTTTATGGCTCCCGCCTCACTTTACTGGCCTAAGCCAGTAAAGTAAATATGAAAATCCATTACCGTCCGCTGCTCTAACTTTTTAAATTTACTTACTAAAATTGAACTGACCAAGGAAAAATTACATACAGCCAACCACCTACTAAGTTATGTAAGCATACTTGCAAGATTAAAAAAAAAACAATCTATGGTATTGGTTTTTGTGCGGTTAAACATGGTGCTCAAATATGTTAGTGTATTTAAAAAAAAAGGCGGCAAACTAAACTATTATTTCTTAATTACCTAGTAATTATTTTAATATTAATATTTCCTCGCATTGTTTGAGAAAAGCATTATACAATCCTCGGCCGGAACAGGGATTGCAGGACGTGTTAGGCGTAGTTAAACAAAATTATATTTTTTAATTAAATGAATGATCTAGAAGGATCAAACCACTTTATAGGAATTATTTCTTTCGCATTTGTACCGATTCTATAAATGGTTTGTTTACATGTAGACCAAAGCCGAAATTATGTATACACATGTATTAGAATAAATAAAATATAGCAGCGCCATCAAGTGGCTAAAAGTGGTACTTTAATTGCTTAGAAGTAAATGTTATTTTTTGTTCCGTTGGTTCTCTATTAATGCTGATTTTATGTAACCTACGTCATCCGCAAAATTCTGTTTTAAATATTTCACACCTGTTAGGGGTAGTTCAATAAAATTAGTAGGTATTCGAATTCAATAAACTAAATATAACAGCGCCATCTAGTGGCTCCTAGCTGTACTTTAACGAATCTTCTTAACTAATTTAATTTTTCGTCACGGTTCTGATCGCATAATTATGATTTTATATAGCCTATGACACCCGCGCAAGGATGCCGAATCGAATGACACCTTGTTTAACAAAATCTGACCATTGGTTAAGGAGTTATGAGGGAACATAGAATCGGACATACTTACATACATACATACATACATACATACATACATACATACATACATACATACATACATACATACATACATACATACATACATACGCACTAAACACATTACCCTCCTTTTGGGCTTCGCTGCAGTCGGGTAATAAGGACAATGACGTTTGATGACGTCCATGATGTTTTCGTAAACTTTTTAAATGACTCTTCGAAAAGAGTTTTCTACCATGCAAACAATCTTGAACTCCTTAAACCACCCTTAAACTACACAATCGGCTACAAACAAGAACGTATCCTTGGCTACAAAAACACTGCTATCAAGCAATAGTATGTGGTATGATAATATCCCACTAGCGACTGATTGACAAAATAATATGACTGTTACCAATCGCTAGTGGTATATTAATATAGATGCACGAAACATATCAGACGATTGGAATTTCAAGTACTGATTAACCTTATATTAACATCGCACTATCTAATACTTTCTCTATGTCACAGTACTTTTCCTTTCGGACAAGAACTTGCTGTCGGAACACAAAATAATTATAATGCTGGTCGCTTGGCATAAATATGGGGACTCTATCGGTAATTTATTACTTGATGAGATGGTAAAGATTGCATTTTTACCTGAAGCTGAAGCTTATAGTCATTACCTTTTTAAAGAAACATCCTTGTTGGTATATCTCTAGCGGTATCAGTGTTTGATTGCCACGACACCGTACTACAATTTGTACATATGACCTGGCTGTTTCTCGTGGTGATGTCCCAATCACAGGGTCTATTATTAGCATTAAGTCATTGTAAGATTTACTTAAGTGCAATAAACATATCGATAATAATAATATATTCATAGAGGTCCTGTCTCCTTAAAGACGTTGGAACCAGGTCATGTGATTGTGTTATACTGTGAGGATGTTATTAGTAGTAGCAAGTACAGTCTGTTAGCTTTTAGAATATACCTCTGCTACTATCGGACAGAATCGGATATATTCGTGTAATAGAAATATCGGAACTAATACAACACAAAACTTTACATAACTTTTCAAAATAGTGATGAAAAGTTTTATACAGAGCAGGAAGTAGTATTGCACTCGTGTGCTTTCGGCGAAAACCGAAGCCTACTCTAGAGCCCGAGGTATATTTTAAATGCTAACAGACTTGTTTCCTCGTGCGCCTCTCAGAACTTCGAAAGTTAGTAATCAGCTTTTCGCTTCTGCGTTGTGGTATCTAGGTTCTCCGCCTACGACTAAGGGCCAGTTTCTGAATTGAGAATTTCAATAAGTACTCGTAAATACTTAAGTAACGTTCTATCACACTCTTTTCTGAGAAATTCGAGGAGACCGCACAACATTTAACTATTTATATTATTTTTAATGCACTAACCCGTGCTAAGGACAATTTTAAAAAACCTATTTACAGGCTAAAACGTAACACAGAGAATATTGTTCGTAAAAGTAAAAGAGGTTCGAAATTTCACTGATGCCGGTGAGTCGCCCATTATTAGCTCAGTTGGAAAGAGCGCTGGCACGGATAGCCAGAGGTCGCGGGCTCGAATCCCGGCATGGGTGGAATTTTTAGCCTCTAAATAGGGTCTTAAAGTTAACTATTTACTTAGAGAAATTCTCAATTCTGAAACTGGCCCTATGGCTTATCAAATATACATAAAAAATCATAAAAATCGGTAAAACCGTTTCGGAGGGAGTTCGATTAACAAACACGAAATTTTTATATATTAGATTTTATGTCAACTCGAGCTAAATATCGTTATTTTTCCGCTTATTTGCATTTAAAACAAGTCTTTAACACATAAACAACTTTTAGTACTTCAGTAAAGTTTCGTATTGACGTGTTCTATATTTATTTACTATACTTTTATATTTATGTGTTTAACATAGGCAGGGCTGCACAAATAGGGTACGAAATTAAAGTTTAACATAACAAGTCTGCAGTGCACACAATGGAATGTATATGTTACAGCCAGAAGTCTTAAACGGTCGAAACTAGTTCTAACTGCTGAAAAATAAGTAAAATTCTAATAATCCAACAATGTAGAGTTGGTTTTTTTCGGTCTTGCATATTCAACCTAACACGGTAACACGGACCTTCGCGCTCCGCTACGCTACGCGCTTCGTCGCATCTATATTTTTGTTGTCGCAGATTGAGTCATGCATAATTTTAGGTGTTTTTACCATTTGGTATTTCAAATGTAATCTTTGGCAAAAGTACTTTTGACTGATTTTAGCAGTCAAAACTACTTTTGGACGTTTAAGATTTTTGACTGTAACATATATATTATTTCATGCGAATTTAAACACCAACACTGCAAAATTACTTAAAACTAAGAGACGCAAACTAAAAACATTAAAGCTTAACTAAAAAAGAATTTAAAACATAAATAAACTTTGGAAACGAAAACAAACTACATGTTTAATTACCTATTTTTAGTTTCACCTTAAATACTATTTTTAATATGTCACAATAAATAATACGTGTTCAATCCCCCATTTAATTTTTTTTACACCCAGTAGGTATAGTGGAATTTAATTGATGAAATCTATCGGAAATGCCGACAGAAGAATTGGGTCAATACGTTCGATTTCCGGGAGTGCTCGGGGCAATTCGCTTATCTGCAGCAGTCCCGAATAGTTGCTTCGGAGCCCTTACGAAAGACAAGACAGTCACATAGATAAAACATTAACTTAAGGGCACAATAAGTTAAACACGACATAAACAAAAATAATACCATAACAAGTCAGATATTATTGCAGAGATACAAAAAGAAAAAAAAACAGACTTACATACATGATTGACTTTTGAAAACAAAAAGAGTATCTATATCATGGAATTTTAAAAATCAATGTCCTTACTATGTTATTTATACTTACTACGCTCTAAATGTGAAACTTGGTTTCGCTAAACTGATTGGGTGAAATTCGGCACAGAGATAGATTCTAGCATGGAATAGCACAAAAGCTACTTTTTAATGCGGAACAATCCATATAACTACATTTAAAAAATTCTTCGCGAACTAAGTTGTGTGCAGCAGCCAGCCTAACTTTATATTATGTAGCAAAATTCCTATTTCCCTTGAGTGACCAAGGCATGAACGGGTGGACCAATTATTCTTTTTTTAATTGTGTTTATAAGGTTATTGAAAAAAAAATAAGAAATTAGATTAGAACTCTTAAATCTATATTCATAGTTAAGATAGGACACCGTCTGTCGGGTCAGGTAGCTAGTTTATATGGTTTTATATTTTCACCCGCGTGTTTAAAGTACGGAGCCACTAAGATAGTTTCTACTAACATGGCTGCGGGTCAGTTTCTGAATTGAGAAATTCGTTACTTAAATAGTTAACTGTAGTGTAGTCTCTTCGAATTTCTCAGCAAAGAGGGTGATAGAACGTTACTTAAGTATTTACGTATTGAAATTCTCAATTCGAAAACCGACCCCTATATCTATTAAAGAAAGGGTCTAGACAAGCATTGGTTTTTTGCTTTTACAATAAAGCCGTCCACATTCTGTAAGGGAGACACGAATAGTAATTCAATATTAAAAATAATTTAACCAATAAGGTAATCGTGATTAGGCCAGTTAAATGTATAACAATTAAATGCAGTACAATTCCACCGAACTGCGATCCCCAACCCGCATGCCGAACGTGGGGATTATACCCCCTATGATAGCACAACGTGGCGCTCTTTAGGGGAGGGTATGTCCACCAGTGGACCAGTATAGCCTGACGACGACGACGAAATGTAAAACTAAACATCCAGTTCCCTTATCATCTTAAGTCGTGACCCTGAAAATAACCATCGACGTTGTTATTTTTAAGATCAGGATCATGCTACATTACTATCTGCGTCTCGCTCAAACAATATAGACGGCAGTATTAGGTGAGCGAGAAGCAAATATTTGTCCAGTTCCTTTCTTTAATTAACACAATGTATTTAAAATTTATAGCCCCTAAATTTGATTTTATACTGTTTCTTATTGCGTTATATTAATGTCATAATATAACAATTATTATAGTACACTTTCCCCCCTCGTTTATAATGTCCGTATCACCACATCAAGGGTTGGCTGGAAGAGATTTCTGTTGAAATAAGCTCGCCATGTACACTTTTTATTTTGTATATTTTGCGTTTTCTGTATGATTTTTATGTGTGCAACAAAGTATAAAGTAAGTAAGGGTGCTATCGAGCTATGTGAAAACGGTCAAGCGTGTGCAGTGAGCGGAGCCGATTGGCTAATGCGTCGTCGGTGTTCGTGCGGCTGGTCTGTTCCCGGCTTTAGGCCCAGGAAGTGGGTCGAACAGCTTCCCTTTCTACCTAGTGACTGACCCATTTTTCCCGGAGTTGGATTGTTTCGGTCTGCAGGCTTTTCCCCAAAAAGTGTTCTCGATGCTCTAGTTGTTGATTTTAAGCATCTACGATGGGAAAAGAGAAAAAGTTTTACCTATGTTGAACTACTGTAGGTATATGCATTCTGTTGGTGCTCTTTAATAAAAAAAATTAAATAAAAAATTACTGCACGAACTTAATTTACTATAATCTTACTATTCATTATTTTATTTATTTTGTGGGACATTGGCACTCATGCCTCTCTCAAGAGGCGTGCATACCAATCGTATTATGTATTGTAAAATTGTCCTTAGCACGGGCTAGCGCATTAAAAAGAATATAATCGTTCGTATGTATGGCTTGATTTATCCATACAAATACATGCAGAAAAAAAACATGTATAAATACACAAATATAACTTTTACAATGCATTTAGAAACAATTATAAAACGTATCAAGTAATAAAAAGAGCACTTTATTTTTTTACACATTTTCACGTCTGGTTTGAAGTAATTTGATTGAGGAATAAGTTGAAGTATTGAGCCACTAAAATGATCTCGACTCAGCATTGTGTCGTAGGAGCTCCAAGGTGCCCCCACAACGCTGATATCGAGTTTGTAGTGAGAGGTAAAAATTGTGATATCGACCCTTTGTATGTTCCCACGTTCCCACTTCTAGGGACAGGTCTCTCCTGCACCGCAGGAAGTTTAAGCCATATTCCACCACGGGACCAAGTCCGGGTTGGTGGAGGATTATAAGACGGTGACGGGCCTTGCTGTCAGAAGTTACCAAGCCGCCCAAAAGGCCATTACATGACAGCCGGCATCAACGGCTTAACGCTCGCGAACGCAACGGCGAAGCGCTCGGAAGAAAATGCCACTAGCGGTAGTCACGGGATGGTCACCCAACCAGTATTTGATCGCGTCTGTTATGTCTTAACCCAAGTGATTGATTTTAGTCACTCAGTTATACCAGGCCACGAGCGCTTCAAAATAAAAAAATGTTTCGTCTAATTGTTTTTTGTACTTTTACGGATTTTATTTTTAGCAGAACGACCACCTTTACTCCGTAATTAGATCATTGAACTGTATAAAGCATGTTTTCGGGTTCTCAGAGTTTGTCTCGTAATCAATTTTTAATCGGATTTATGGAACCCAAACAGGGGTAAACACTATATCTAAACGAGTCTAAGACTACCTATGCGTCTGGAACAGTTCACGGAAACATCACGAAGCTATTTCGGTGAATCGCTGCACGTGTTTCAACATTGCGAGGAATGCCGCAGTACTCGTGCTCTGCAACTTTAGTCACACTTATGTGACAAAAGTTGCAACTTTTGTCACACTTAGATATGAGACAAAAGTTGCAACTTTTGTCACACTTTTCATCGGTTGATGTAAACCTAAAATTGGAAAAAACGTCAAACGGAAAATCCCGGATACGATACTAACGATTTCGATGAAATTATGCATGTATTGCAGGTCCCATCAATGGATCTAGCTAGGCTTTATTTTTAGCGAATCTCGTTTTCTCCATGTTTTCAGGCATAGCAAAATTGCTACTCAATGTTGTGATAAATCATATTTAGCAAGATTTTCATTTTATCTATAAGTCATGTGAAGCATAGTGATTCTGCCTAAATAAAACATTATTTAATTCTTATAATTTAGAGATTGTAATCAACAAGTAAACAGAAGTTGTGCTCATCATACTGCACGAGCAGTTCTCGCGCGGCTGGAATCGAGTCATAAACCGCTGCGGAATGGAAGTTATATGCTGCCATAGACATATCACGCATGCGTTGAATAAAATTCCGTAACATGTGTGTGCCTAGGCGGATCGTAGTATCAGACGTTCGCAGATACGCACACATTCGCAGATATAGTACAACACTGATAACCGGCTACGCAAATCTGACGAATTTGGCTGCAGTTCTATTCCTTACAATAATTCCATGTATGCTGCATTGCCGCAAACTACACGCCGTTGCTTGCCGGTTCCCTATCAAATTGTGTCTCGGTACTTTCCAAGGTAACTAGAGCCGAACCCCGACTATCCAACGGTTTCTTGACAAGTGCCGATCCGATAATTAGCAATTTATCGACGCAGCCATAAGTGGCCATAATGCACCGCCTAAGCGCATACGCCGCTTATCAATCAACCTGCTATTATATCGTGAGGTGAAATCTGAGAAGGCTTTGATCACTATGATTAGTGGAATGTGGTATTAATGCGGGATGAGAGTAAAAGTCTTGGTTTAATGGGGTAAGGTTGGCAAAACTTTTGCCTAGAAGTATAAGTTGACAATAATGTTTCAGCAATCACATTCCGGATTTTGCAACTTGACAAGCATCTACAATTTTTGCTGGAACGTTCTTGCTTTAGTCCATCACTAATATTACCGGAATGTGATATTGATGCTGGAGGAGAGTAAAAGTCTTGGTTGCATGGCTTAAAGTTGGCGAAAGGGCTCGCAGACCCCAATATACGGTATCCCAGAAGTTATAGTCCTATATTGCTCAGACAATAACTTTACTCTTAAGAAAGAACGTTCTGAATAGGCATGGCAAAATATTTTTAAAGCCTCTTCCATAATGTGAGGGGGACCTTTATTATTTACAAAAAACCTATATTTCAGTAACAAACTAAAGTTTACCGAAGGTAAAAGCCATTTTTCTAAAATTATTTTAGCTGTGCGAAAAAAATCGCAGTGTTTCAGTCAAAATGACTGAATTCAGTATTATACACTTTTATTTTATTGAAAATATTGATAGCCTCTTTTTTTTTATTAAACTAAATCAGTGTTTTACTTTTCCTTAATATCGTTAAATCTTTGATTATTTGTAACTGAAGTTGACTAAACAAATCTGTCAAAATTGTCCGCCAAACTGATTAGAGGAGAATGAATGTTGAACAGAAGCGCATTTTTATTCCTCCAACGAGCTGGCGTCACACGCGCCGTACCCATTTCAGTTATGGACAGTTGTCAATCAATCGACCTTTGCCGGTTGCGCAGATATCATGATCAGACCGTGCCACTTTCTATTCCTTTTCTTGTCTGTCGACCGTACTAACAGCAAGATGATACGTTTGTATAAATCCTGTATTTTCATTCACCATCTAATGGTCGTTGTTGTACAACGCTTCATTATTCTCTTCTATGCGTTACAGGTCCCAGGAAAGCGAGGACGGCGACAAGAACACAGGTGACGGCACGAATCGAGTGCCGCCTCACTGTCACATCACAATCAAATGCACGAGAGAGGTGATTCACTTTTGTCGTTGTCATCTAGTACATATAGCCTAACTACGTAAGTAGTCTTCCGCAAACGATTCAGTTCCATTATTTTGCGGCAAAATTCATACCGGACCTCTGACGATGACATTGCATTAGGAGTAATAACTGACCTCCAGTGTACCAGGGTAGGCACCATGTATGTTAAGAATCCTTCAGAATCTATTGCCCATAATCTAAGGCGGCTGATCATTTCCTGCGCCTATCGACATTTTGATAGTTCATCAATTTTGACGTCAGCGTATATAGGACATTGTATTTATGCAAACTATTGTGGGATCTTTTCTGGCGCTATGTAGGAACCTGAATCATACACGGTCTCTCAACTACATTAACTTTATTAAAAAACAAGAAATACAATACCATGAAAACTTACACAAGAGCAATTAGATAAGCTTGAGCACCTCCAGAACTTCGTCATACGGTTCATATTCGGTTTGCGAAAATATGACCACATATCTGAATATCGCACTAATCTCAAGTGGCTCCCTATCCGCCACCGCAGGAACGCTCACATTGTATCACTTCTCTACTCTGTGCTGTTCAATCCTACCACTCCTGTCTACCTTAAACAATGCTTTCTGTTTCTGCATGATTTTCACAGTCGCACGTTGCGTTCAGCTCAAAATCTGTTGCTGAAGACACCTAGTCACTCGACGAAGTTCTTGAGTAACTCCTTCTCAGCCACAGCCGTGCCTCTGTGGTATGCACTGCCATTACTAATAATAAGACAGTCTCCTTCATCTGCAATATTTAAGTGTACAGTGAAGGATTACTACCTTTCAATAAATTAAATACTGGCGAATCTTGTTATTTTCCGGTGACATATTATTGATTATATATTCATTTAATTATTTCTGTATGCAGTTTAAGTAACTTTATATAAATTTCATTGAATTCCTTATTTCAATATTTCTGTATTGCACCGACTACCCGTCTCTAATTTCTTTCTTGTCTCCGTCTATGGTTTCCTGTAAGAAATTGCTTTTAGTAATAAGGCCGCCATTTGCACTATATTTTTAATATAATTTCTGACTGTAATTTCTGTGTAATGTGTGTGTAAAGAATATTCTATCTATCTATCAAACTAGTCAATGGCAGAATCTTCTTCGTATTTTTTTATTGTTTCTTCGTTTTTTCATTTTAGATCGCCGGCTTCAACGGCCTATCGGAGGCCGTCCGCCGTCTGGACTTTTCCTCGGCCGTGCGTGACGTGCGGCGATTCAACTATATTTGCGCTCTGTTGAACTTGTTGGTTGGCGGGCAACGACTGACTCACCTGCCCGGGGCTGCGCAAAGACTGCTGCTGAGTATGCTGGAAGAGGTCGCTAACCAAGGTCAGTAGTTGAATAGTTGGTTCAACTAACTACACTATCTTTTCTGAACCTATGATAATGAAGAAACTGTTGAGTATTCCTAAAGGAGTCACTCACTAGCCACACCATACTTTCATTATGTTATTGCATTAATCCTATCAACGTTAACGTCACCTCGATAACGCACAGAACGAACCAATCAAAGAGTGTTAAGCAGTGTAAAACACTCTTCTTAAAAATCAATACTTCTAGCCATACCTCCCGACATCCATACTTTGTATCCATACCTCCCGACATCCAACGCCTTCATCGCCCATTGAGTGCCATCTTTGTCTTTTTAATTTGTGGTGCCAACTATCATACTCCGTCATACAATTTAAACCCTTCTCCCCTTCCAGTGGCGACATCGAAACAGAACCTGAACTCGCTGCGAGCGCTTCTAGGTGCGCTCTCGGCCCTCCGCGAGTCGGAGCGGCGGGCTTGCTGGGGACGGCCGTTGGGGTCCAAGGCCCTCTGGGGACACCATGACCACGCCATCGCCAGAATCAATCACATCGCTAACAGCATCTGTATACAGGAGGTGGGTCCACCCTATTTTATTTAGTGAGTCGTCTCCTGAAAAGAAAGTGGGAGCAGCCTCCTCAAGCGCGCTTGCTGGGGCGTCCGCTCTTTCTCTAACCAAAGGCCTGTGGGGGCATAATGACCTTGTCAGAGCCAGGATCAATCCAATCGCAAACAGCATCTATATACAGGAGGTGGATCCACCTTACTTTATTTAGTGAGTCGTCTGCCTAGAAAGAAAGAGGGTGCAGCCGCCCTAAGCGCGCTTGCTGGGGCGGCCGCTAGGGTCCAAAGGTCTGTGGGGGCACCACGACGATGCCATCGCCAGGATCAATCACATCGCTAACAGCATCTATATACAGGAGGTGGGTCCACCCTACTTTATTTAGTGAGTCGTTTGCCTGAAACGAAAGATGGAGCAGCCGCTCTGAGCGCGCTTGCTGGGGCGGCCGCTAGGGTGTAAAGACCTGTGGGGGCAAAATGACCATATCAGCGCCAGGATCAATCACATCGCTGACAGCATCTGTGACTGGAGAGGACCTATCACAGATATCTTACTGATTTGTCTAGCTAAAAGTTGCGCGGCCGCCCCCGATGCATTCGCTAGGGATGTCCGCTGGGATCCAAGGATCTGTGGGGGCACCAAGGGCACACCATCGCCAAATCAAACACGTCGGTAATAACATAATTATTTAACCAGGAGTTGGGTCTATCTTACTGCTTTATTGTATTCGCTCCCTCTGAGAGGGCCCCATAGCCAGGATCAGCCATGTCATTGTCGGCATCTGTCTGTATATAGTAGATGGCTCCAACTAACTTACTTTTTGGAATCGACTGGTTAGGGAAAGAGCGGCGGTATTGCTGGGGACAGCCGCTTGAGTCCAAGTCGCTGTGGGGGTCTGACCATGCCAAAGCTAGGGTCTACTATATGGCTGACAGGATCTGTGTTTAGGAGGTAGGTTAAGTAAAGATATTGTTTTTATAGTTAAAAAAAAGACAACAGGTACAATTTGGCGATCAATTGGGGATCGGCACTGTCGATTTCTAACTTTATTCTAATTTTAATTGTCTGTTTCAGCCGGGACCCGAAGTGAGGCCTAAACTACACGACCTCCCAGAGGAATGCATCAGAGAGATTCTACTAAGGATATCGGACCACAGGGATTTAGACGTAAGTCCTTATTCGTTTGCCTGGTCATTTGTGTATATATTTCGTCAATATTGAAGTTTTTTGGCCTTTTTTTCTCCGAAATTATATAGATTTTGAAATGGACACCTAGTTTGAATTGTAACTTTCCTTAAGCCGCAGTTTCTGCGCTACGTTGTATAAAACCTTTTTATTTCATTTCATATTACTGAGCATAAACACTAAATAACTGCCAGATACAAAGGAATTTTACTGTTATTCACGAGGGCATTAAAATGCCGGCGTAAGGAACAACATTTTTGGGTGTAATCCAGCTGTAGGCGAAAGACTACGTCAATTCATATTGCCTGCCTCTCTATAACATAATATCCATGGCCATAAGGGCATGGGCCTTTCTTTTTTTCTTGGATATGAAGATGAGACAGCAGTTCTACTAGATAGATGATATTCGCTACACCGTGACATGATTAATATGACTGGTGACGACAATCAAGAATTGGTGGAGGTTATTGACAAATTAACAGAGCTGTGTATGAATATGATACAAAAGGCTATTAAGAAGTTCACGCCGCGCTCTTTTCTAAATAAGATATCTGTTAAAGTTAATATTCTCCAACAAATGAAGATGTACGGCCCTCTGTTGGAAATTAAAAATTAAACTGCATCTTATTTCACCGCCGCCGCAAATGGTGACCAGTGGGTACTAGGGTACTACATACCTGTATCTAGGGTATGTAGTACATACCCTCTCGCAACCTCGCTCTGTTTCCCGGAAAGCTGAGCAAGAAGCTCTGTCGCCTGATTTCTTTGCGTTGTCTACACGATTGGAATGGTCAATGGACGGGAATGAACAGGGAATTAGTGCTGGTCTTTGACCGCTCCGACTTGGTTTCCAACCTGGGAGCCTATTCTCACTTCATTACCAAATAATTCGTATAGGTACGACTCTAAGACTTATGACTTGAATTCTACAAAAAAAGTCGAGTCACAGCCAAAATCTGTATTCTGAACGTCAGTGTAGCAACTGAATTCGGATGAGAAAATAAATGTCTAATCTGTCAAGTTATCTTATTTTTATGCGACAAATATCCTATATACATACATACATACATACATACATACATACATACATACATACATACATACATACATACATACATACATACATACATACACCCTTACATACATACATACATACATACATACATACATACATACATACATACATACATACATACATACATACATACATACATACATACATACATACATACATACATACATACATACATACATACATACATACATACAAAACCTCACGCCTGTATCCCAGAGGGGTAGGCAGAGACCATGGACTGCCACTTGCCACGATCCTGACAGATCACCTTCGCTTCGTCAACGTTCATAAGTCGTTGCGTGCACGCACGCCTTTGCCGGTCCGGTCCGGTCAATGTCCTAATCCTTCGAATCGCTTTCAATTGGCATGGGTGAGAATCGTCTCCCTGGTGTGTCTACAAATCCCTTGTCTAAAAACCTATTTAGCTAAAAATTCCACCCATGCCGGAATTCGAACCCGCGACCTCTGGCTATCCGTGCCAGCGCTCTTTCCAACTGAGCTAATGGGTGACTCACCGGCATCAGTGAAATTTCGAACCTCTTTACAGTATCCTCTGTATTACGTACAAGCAGCGACATCTGGCTGAAGTAATTTGCATCACTTGCAGCCCCGAGTACCTACTTTGCAGTTAGGTTTTTACATCGGAATGATATCGCTGTACCCACTTGATTATACTCTTTTTAATGCACTAACCCGGGCTAAGGACAAATCCCTTGTCTCCTTCGCAGGCCGCCTCATCTGCGTGGCAGCTTATGTCGAACCTCTGCTCGGAGCAACGCGTGTGGCGGGAGCTTACGCTGTTTCACTTCACGCCGGCACAGGTCTGCAATTATGAATAAAATCAACAGAATATTGTATTAGTTTTAATGCACTACCCCGTGCTAAGGACAATATTAAAAACCTACTTAGAGGCTAAAAAATCCACCCATGCCGGGATTCGAACCCGCGACCTCTGGCACGGATAGCCAGAGGTCGCGGGTTTGAATCCCGGCATGGGTGGAATCTTTAGCCTCTAAATAGGTTTTTAAAATTGTCCTCAGAATATGTTTACATAATTATAATTTTAAGTTACTAGCTGACCAGCGAACTTCGTACCGCCTAACAGTCGATTCTTTATTTTTTTTTCTTTTCCTCTCCGTAAGAACCATCCTCAAAAAAAAGAATTAGCGAAACCGGTTCAGCTGCTCTCGAGATTTGCGCTTACCAACACATTTTTTTTTATATTACAGATAGATAGGTACTGAAATGAATAATAAAAAAAGATTTGTTCAAATCGGTTCATAATTGGCGGAGTTATCGCGTAACAAACATAGAAAAACATACGGGTCGAATTGAGAACCTCCTCCTTTTTTTGAAGTCGGTTGAAAATGCATATGAAACTATTGGCAGGTTGCGGCGGCGGGGGAGAGGCAGAGGCACGACTCGGATGCGTCCGAGACCGATGAGGAGGAAGTCAACAAGGACGTGGACTGGAAGGTGCTCTTCCATAAGCTCAGGAGGTGAGGTTTTAGCACAGAGATACGCTGACGCGTTTATCTTCATGTTGATTAGCGTCAACTCGCTTTATTCCACTACCTAAAGGTGCCTAAAGCAAAACTGTGCTACGCGAAAGGAAGACAGAACGTCTGAATATCGCTCCAACAACTTGCAGCGAAGCCAGGAGACACATATACTGATCTCCTCAAGATCAATAAACTTGGATATAGTCTTCTTTGAGCTTGGTAGTCTCTAGCACGAAGATATGCGCTCTCTCCAGAAGATTTAAATACTCGTTCATTTATATTCCTCTGCAAGTTTAAATTTTTTTTCTGCTGTAATACAGGTCATGAGCCTAGCACAGCAGCGGATGCTCAATAATTTTAATTATAGACCAAAACATGAATTACTACATACATACATAACCTCACGCCTGTATCCCAGAGAGGTTGGCAGAGACCAGGGACTGCCACTTGCCACGATCCTCACAGATCACCTTCGCCTCATCAACGTTCATAAGTAGTTGCATGCACGCACGCCGGTTCCGAGCAAAATTACTTACTTCCTAATAGCTTCGTTATTAACCCTTGTGTGTCCCAATGCGGGGGCACGGGTCTCTTCCTGGATCCTTCCTCTTCCATCGCAGGAAGGTTAGGCCAATACTCCACCACGGGGGCCAAATCCGGGTTGGCGGAGGATTGTAAGACAGTTACTAAATTACTTTGAGAAAATGTTATAATTCTTGAAATATGTTATCCAAGTACACTAAGAAGTTTGAACTGTCTCGTTACAGACACTACGGCCTAAGAGAAGACGCTCAGTACGCGGAGACTCTGTCCCTGTGTCGACATTGCAAGTGCCTGTTTTGGCGCTCCCTGGGACATCCGTGTATCGCGGACCAGGTAAGACATAGTTGCTAGGGTCCCGTACGGTATTGCGGACAAGATAGTCCGTCCTCCCTTCCTCCCGTCCTCCTTTCCTCCCTCCCTCCCTTCCTCCCTCCCTCCCTCCGTTCCACCCTCCCTCCCGACCACCCTCCCTCCCTCCCTCCCTCCCTCCCTCCCTCCCTCCCTCCCTAAATTGGCCCTAAATCGAACCCACGATCTCCCGATTGAGAAGCAAGTTATAACCCTTTATTTTATTCTCTAATTGCAGTGCCCAGAGTATCGGGAGCGTCTAAAGGAGGCGGGCGGCCCGCTCCCCCCGCATCCCGTCCCCCCCGCGGCCTTCCTCAAGTTCTTCTCGCTGTAAGTCCGCCTCTGCTCGGCATGGTCTGGTCGTACATACGAACTGTTTGGTTGTTCAGAGCTACGAAAACTTGCGATAAAAATACTCAGATTTTTAGTTCGAAGATGACTATGAGCCGAATTAAAATTTGTATGTTGCGTTAAGAATATATTAATCAAAAGGTTTTGTTCAAAGTAGCACACAAACTGCGTCTTTATGAACGTTACAAGTCAAACTAGGTGTCCATTTCGAAATCTAGATCATTTTGGAGAAAAATTGACAGCAAAAATCCAAACTTAGTCTTTTCAAACTCCTTAATTAACAGTGTTTACAATATTATAAAACATAGAACTCATGCATTGGCTTGAGGTTACGTTAAATAAAATATGATTAAAGGCCTATGCCTAACCGAATGCCCAAGATCCAGCAATGGATAAATACAAACTGATCGATACTATTGGATATTGAGAAAAGTACACTTTTGCAACACTCATATTAGAAAAAAAATTGTGTTGCCATATCTTACAGACCCTCTCTTTTTTCACTTAAAAACTTGGCACTGACATCTATGTTTACAATCTATAGTTAATAGATTGTAAACGTACACATTAATACACATCAATCTAGTTGATGTGTATTAATAATAATAATTATTGTTAATATGAGCTTACAGTTACGTAATTGTGTTACGTTGGGCAGCTTCTACGGTCACTAGTGGAAACTAGAGGAATCATGGCACCATCAGACAGCCAAGTGATTGTTGTTGAACTATACCAATCCGCTATTTGACTCTCTTTTCAAGTAAGTCTTAAATGGTAAATATCTCTTCCATTAGACCAAAAAATATTTTAGTATATTTTTGAGGACCTAAGAGCAACAAAAAAATTTATTTTAAAACTTTGCTTTGTTTAACAGCCAAAAACGCGGTCAGCCATTTTTGTCTATAGTTTGAAGACCTAAAGTATTGTAAACAAAGTTTGACATTTAACATCTGCGAGTGATTTGTGACCATAGTGAAATAACAACAAAGCGACCGTGATTTCATCGAGTTTACATGCAAAATATAGCAATTATCATTATTGCATTGTTCGAGAATGCATCAACATGTCAATAAAGACCTCCAGGAAGTTTTGGATTCGTGTACCCAGTGAAATAAACATACGAAAAAATTGGCTCAAACTTGCCAAAAGAGACCCCGATACTTTATCGACTGAAACTCGGGTGTATTTACGTGAAGATCACTTTGATGTAAGTCCTATAATAATCAATGTCCACTGGCTCTGGCTGGCAGATGTTTGTTTACAAACGAAAGATGCTTTCAACATGGCGGATAGCGTTTTCACCGTTCCAAATTAACAGCGGAAAATATTTTTTTTATTTGCAAATTTTGCAGCCATCCTGCATACTTACTTAGCAAAGTCAACATATTTCAGCTTCTTACGTTAAATACTACAGGAAATATTAATTTATCGCGTCAAATTTGATACTAGTCAAGTAGCGGATTGAATGGACACCTCATGCAAAGCCTCCACATAATAACGTTTGTCTTAGTTTTAGCTACTTAAACGCAAGTCGTGTCAGGATGTGACCCTGCTGTCAGAATATACATCGGCGGGTTGCCATTACACCAAATATTTAATTGAATTGAACTACATAAATAATGGAAAATACGACAAAAAAATATGTTGCTGAAATAAAAAATACCGTGTCTAGATTAACCTCTATATAGTACATGAAAAATACTTTTTAAATTTTTCCTTCCATAATTATGGGGAAAAAATTTAAATTCGAAACCTATGTGTGACGTCACAGCTCGACCACAATAAAAACGTTTCATTAGCTCGCGTCGTCGCCGCCAAAAAAATTAGTGTTTGTTTGACGGATGACCATCCTAACAGGAGATGAAATTGATTAATGAGACGAGCAGTTCAGTAACAAAAACACAACAGCGTGGCGTCGTTTTGTTTTGTGGACGCTGATATTTGTCATTTTAGGTATTTTATGTATAGAAATACAAAGTGAGGCATTGACAAAATTTTAATACAGGTCTCAGAGCTACGTCACTTTCGGTAAAATAATTTATTTTAAAATCTTTATCTTATTAAATTTGTGTCCAGAAAGAAATCGAAAAGATGCGGGTCTATTCTTTTCTCCTCCTCTACTCAAAAAAAAATAATTTTAAAAAGGCAAGCATTTTTTTTTGTCGCATTGAGCATTATAATGTGACAGGTGAGTTTTGATTCGGCCCATTTCTAACGTTATTAGAATGTTTCGCATTAAAAATTATTGTTACGTTCGTGCAAACGGCGTTGTAGTGTATACGCTAGGTTCAAGGCTTCGCCAGAAAGTTCATCGATGTCTTTTTATCGAACAAAAAGTGCAATAAATCTTGGTGATTTTACAGGAATTTACAAATTGATTTTAGCTCTCTTTTGTCGTGCGAATAGTTTCGGTATTTTGATCTCTAATGCATCACGCGCTGCGTGCCTATTTCATTGCAGCAATTATTAAGTAACTGGCAACATTGTATTTTACGATATTAAAACAAATATTCCTTTTGATTCAATAAAATTAATTTATTTGTATTAACGCATATGGTTCACTAATATAGGTTACGAAATATAATTTAGTTCATATTGTAAATTTATGTTAACTGATGCTACTAAAATACTAAACTGATGTGATATTTCCAAAAAAGGCGGTGAAGCAAATTATATCGAAAAAGGTTTATTGAAAATGTTTAAAAAGGGACTAATCTTAATGTAATGGCAAGTTCCAGATTGTATTATACCGATTCTCCAGTAGCTAATGAAAAAAAAAACATAACAGTGCAGAAAAAAACAGGATTATTCTATTATATACGTGAGAGAACAAATTAACTCAAATAAAAATGTATCATCAGTCTTACTGTCAGGTCTTATTGTCAGAAGTTTTCAAGCCGCTATAAGGCCTCTGACTTGGCTTAACGACTGCCATCTATCGACGGAAGCCGGCACCAACTTAACGTGCCTTCCGAAGCACGGAACCGCTCGGAAAAATGCCATAGACGGTCACCAATCCGTGCCCTGTACGCGCCCTATGGTGCTTAACCTTCATGATCGTTTAAGATCAAAAACGTGTGTTATCGCAAAAAATAATCCTTTTTCCGGACCTAAAGCACTTAAGATAATTATGTTTTGCCCAGATGGCGCTATGTTACTGTCAGCCACTTAAGGGCTCATGAGAACCACGAACACGAAAGGCCTTATTCTTTTATGATAAACACAGAATTTAGGCCTTTACAGACAGACTTTACAAACTTTACACTGTTAGAAACAGTCGCTGGAGACGTGGCTTCGAAAGAAATCATATCTTATTCTGTAATACGTTTTTTCAGAAAGTTGTATCGCATCATAAATCTCGAGTACCTACTATTTTTAGAACCTACGATCAACAACCTAGGACTTTAATCGATTTCCGCAAAAAACGGCCGCTTTTAACAAAAAATCTTTAAATACCTACATAACATTCTTGCAGCCGAGTTACTGTCACTAGGTTCTAAAACAGCTACTATATTTATTGAGTTTTATGATGTTCACTTTTTCCTAAGGGGCGTTATAAAAGAAGATATGTTTTTTTTTTTTTTCGCTTAAATGATTACAGAATCAAGATTTAAAGACTTCCAACTACTGCCAATAAGATTAATATGTAGAGTACACATTTTTATCGATTGATT
The DNA here is from genome assembly GCA_934045075.1 of Yponomeuta sedellus. Taxonomy (NCBI): domain Eukaryota; kingdom Metazoa; phylum Arthropoda; class Insecta; order Lepidoptera; family Yponomeutidae; genus Yponomeuta; species Yponomeuta sedellus. Next base: position 19,931,841 of record OW203731.1, on the reverse strand, counting down.
ATGTACATCCTCCTAATTAATCGATGTACAACTCTGTTGTTATACAGTCCTTATTTATAGAAATTATATTCCTTAAAACGCTTACTAAATAATTTTTAAACAGTTTGTTTTAAGGCGCTTAGAGACGCCACCAATGGAATAAAAAGCATAAATTGTGTTATAATACGTTTTTATTTAAAAGTGAACATGAGAAATTTTAACGCAATTTTAGTTAGCGCTCCGAAACGCCTTAAGGAATCTTGTTTTTTATCATTCGAACAGAAAAAAACACCGTTTTATTTATAAAAACATGATTCCACGTAAACACTATTTAATCTGTGATTACATCTTTACCTCAGCTCAGAACAATGGCTTTACAGTAAGACTATTTAGTAAGCGTTTTTGAAGTGTTTTAAAGGGATTATGTTTTTATAAATAACGCCGGGTAGTGTATAAGTAATCCAGTGCGGATTGTGATCTGTAAGATAGTCCCTAAAATGAGTCCCTGAAAATCTGATCAGTATTAGAACAAGTGAGTATGATGCGCCTATAGAACTGTTATCCTGCTTTAAAATTACAAATTAAACAGCCTTTAGCTAAGTGAATGGTACCTCGATTTAGGTAGATATCGTCATGTCCTTTTAGCACGTATTAGAAAACATAGGGGCGTACATTAATCACGTGACACTAAAAAGGAGTGGAAATGGAATCATGAAATATCCTTATGGGGAGGGAGGTCTAGCGACAAATTATCTTATCTTATTTTTTTCGTGGAAGGCGCGATTTTTGAACCGTTTTAAACACAATTGATCGGGAAGTCGTGCGTTCGAATCCCGTCATGTTGACTTTGTTTTATAAGTTATGTACATTTGTGAAGTTATGGTATTAATACCACTTGCTAACTGTGAAAATTTAAACATCGTGAGGAGACCTTAATGTCTGAAGTGTTATATACCGAAGCGCTTGCTAAGTACAAAGACACAAGTATGTTATATACTAAGACAAAGACAAGCATAAGTGCGGAAATCACATGTCTAACTAAATAACTATGCTTATAGTATGTTAGCTTTTAGAATATACCTCGGGTTCTAGAGTAAGCTTCGGTTTTCGCCGAAAGCAAACGAGTGTAATAATGCTTCCTGAATTTTGAAGTTATGTAAAATTAAGTGACATATTAGTTCCGATATGTATTTCTATTATACACGAATATATCCGATTCTATCCGACAGTAGCCGAGGTATATTCTAAACGCTAACAGACTATACATAGTTGTAGTTAATTAGACCGGAGATTTCTGCACTTAGCCGTTTTTTGCGGAAATCGATTAAAGAAGTAGGTGGTTGAGCCTAGGTTCTAGACTGTAGGTTCTAAAAGTAGTTGTCAAAGTTGTTAAGACTTAAGATGTTGCCTTTTAGAAAAAAAAACCGGCCAAATGCGAGTCAGACTCGCGCTCCGAGGGTTCCGTACAAACCTGTATTATAGACCTGAGTATTTGGTATGAATTTCAATTTAATACCTCTACGCGTTTATGAGGAAATGGGTAGTAAGTTTAAAATTATTAAAAAAAAATATATTATGTGATGTAACTAAAAATTTATGGTTTTCGTAATTTTTCCTTTATCTATGCTATAAGACGTTGCTTCGTACCAAATTTCAAGATTCTGAGTTCACGGGAAGCACCCTGTAGGTTTTGATTCCCTTGCAAGTGTCGAAAATTTGCGGCATAAACGGCTGTATCTTTTGATTGCGTTGGCTTAGAAGTTTGATTTTTTCACAGCTTCAAGGGACAGTAGACCTGAGTAATTGATATAAATTTCAGCTTCACACCTCTACGCGTTCCTGAGAAAAAGGGTCTTGACAGACGGACGGACGGACGGACAGACGGACAACAAAGTGATCCTATAAGGGTTCCGTTTTTTCCTTTTGAGGTACGGAACCCTAAAAACGTGTTAGAAAACAAGTTATGATTTTATTTCCTATTGGTGGCGCTAGGTAGCTCCGCGTACACCCTTAATAAGGCATAGGTAGTATGATTTATTGATTTTGAACTCTATTTCAAGGTGATTAAGTTTCCATTTAACGTGGGAACTATTTTCCCCTTGCCTACTTAAGGGTTAAGATATTTTGTAGCAAATACTTCGTGATTTTTTGCAGTTAGTTCGCGCTATTACCAGGCGGGAATGAGTTTGAAAAGTTGGTGAAAATCACGTGATTAATGGGCGACCCCAAGCCGGAGTTTACACGTTCAGTCTGGCGTCAGTCAATTCCATCAGTCTGGTTAGACTGACGGCAGACTGATCGTCTATTCAGTGGAGTGACGGATATTTCGATGCTTCATCAGTCTGGTATCAATCCAAGCTTGATTAAGGACACTGCACTGACGCCAGACTGAACGTGTAAACTCTGTCTATAGAAAGATAAAGATGATGTATAGTCTGTTAGCTTTTAGAGTATACCTCGGCTACTATCGGATAGAATCGGATATATTCGTGTAATAGAAATACCGGAACTAATATGACACTTAATTTCAAAATCAGAACTCTATCATCTGTACAAAAACGGACGAAAACTGAAGCCTACTCTAGAGCCCGAGGTACATTCTAAAAGCTAACAGACTATATCACATTAAAAAATAAATTATCAAGGGAATGTAAAAAGTGAGAAAATTACGTATACTTGTTTGTTTTGACTGTTAAATGTTTACAAATAATCTTCGTTTTGTGTTAAGGCCTACAATGTTTTAGTTAGTCGAAGGAGAAATCTATCCGTCACATTCGATAACATTAAGCGAAAGTTCGTTATAAACTTGTAATTGTAACTTCGTTAATAGTGAAATTACTCGTAAAATATATTGTAAGTGGAATAGAAGAAAATATTTTCTAATAAAATACAAAAAAAGTCTGATGATGATGATGCATTCATCTGTCCAAAAATGTTCAGTTTCGTACATTTTGGTGTTCATTCATGTAGTGTAGCGGTTGATATTGTGATATTTTAAGATACATTTACGATTTAATGTTATATTCTCTCTGCTAGCTTGTGGAACGATGTTCTAAGGGACTATATTATTGGTCAATGTTTGGCGTGGCCGTGCGTGTGTGACCTTTAAAATGATGCCTTGCCGCTCTGCAAGCTAACAAAGACCCGAAAGTGTGATATTCCCAAGAAGCTAACACTGTAGTAGGTAGTGAAGAAAATGCAGCTTTTACTTACACTTATGTTATGATGAGTCATTTTTTTGTTTTTCTTTTTAGTTGAAACCTGTGATTAGTTGTTTGTTTTATTTGCAATTGAATTGTTTGCTGTTTGTCTCTAAGTTAAGCCTATACTCGATATTGTAATTTCGAAAATAAAGTTATTTTGAATACTTATCAAGACAGTATTTTTTTATTTCATATTAAAAACTTGGTCGCCAAAAAAAGGAAAGCAGAGTCGATACATAATTCCTATCCACTCAGCTCTCATCCTAATTTGTGATCTCACCCATCCCCCCACAGTTATAGATCTTAGTCTGTGCTTCCCCCATACAGTTTTATGTCGCCTCTAGAATTCTGACAATATTAGAGATGGCATATTTATTTCACCTTCACCTACACATCGTTGATATAGTGAAAAAAATCTCAACCACCGGAGGAGGGAGATTACTCAAAGAAAATCCCAGCGACAGAGTGTATTGCCAAAGGGTGGAAGTGAGCCGTACGACTCGTTCGTAGCGCCCGTTATATACTCTTTGGTAGCGCCGAACCCTTACTGTCTCCGAAATACGGACTAACATTTTTTGAGCATTTTATTGGTTTTTTACACGATCTAGCTGTACCTAACCTAAACCTTTTGATGCCTACTCTGAATATGCTCGTATTTCTGTAACTTGGCTGCATAGGTGTATCTGTTGCCAATAAAGAGGATCAAACGCTCACTAATGTCAACTTTTGACGTTTTGCTCGTGCGTGTTTTCATCTCTATTTAGTCTGTGGTAATATTGTTTTGTGGAGATCAGCGTTGCCAATTTATAGGGAATTCCCCAAACTGCGGGGAATCTCAGAGTGATTGGGTAATTTGTGGGGAGAACGTTTATGTGGGGAAAATGCGGGGAATTTAGACTTACCCACTTTAGAACTGAACTTAGAAGTAATACCTTCATTACTATAAGAAGGACGTATGTATTATTACTAAATTAATTTTCTTTTTACTTCAAGTCAGTATTATTTTAGTTTATTTTATGGCAAAATTTATGTACATCCAACTTTATCGTTTATCGGAAAAGTCCCGATTGTTTAGAATTTGAATGAAATAACTTGAAAACAGAGAATCGTAATCGCCTACATAATGACAACAGATAAGGCATTAAGATGATAGGAGGGAGCCTAAAATTCGATCCTTCAAATGATATCTTAACAAAACAAAGGCACAATGAAGATTTCCATGCAATACATTGATCAAAATAATTAAATAAGAGCATAAGTACATAATAAATATAGGTGATTTAATTGACCAGTACGTTTATTTCTCTCCTGAAAGAAAACTTGTGGGGAATATCGATTTTATTTACCCTAAAATTGGGGATTTTTGGTTGTGTTTGTAGGTAATTTAGACCGCTAGAGTTAGCAACGCTGGTGGAGTCTAATAGTCTATGGAGATGAAGACTGTTCTTTCTTCTGTGCTTTGCTATGCTTGGAGACACAGAGTATATAAACACTTGTGGAGAGTTGTTTTGACTTTTGATTGTTGTCTTTTTCAGTCCTTATTTTTCAGCAGAAAAAGAGCTTTTATGGACTTTCATCTGCATATCTAGTGAGATAACACAATTATCAAACCCTATAAGCAAGCATGGCTACGAATGGAACTACAGAAGGCGGCTTTCTATCCAATATCATCGACGTGGAATGGAAGCTAGAGGTTTTAACGAACACCTGCGGTTCTGGGGCGGATAACTTGCAATACACGGTGGTTTTGAAGACCGACACGGGGAATGATGTCGCCTTTACCTGTGACAGTCTAGAGCTGCACGATTTGGTGTACAAATTGAAGGATTTGGTCAGACATGTAGAGCGAGTGAAAAACGAGTTCACTTGAAGATTTGGATTCCGTGAGAGTAAATACGCAACTGATGTGCTTCTTGTGGACATTACGGTATTACTCTTGATGCCGACTAGTATATAATACTACATTTTACCCTAGCTACCTTAGGTTAGTGCAATAATTTTAGTTCAGTTACATGGTATTTGGATACCATACACCATCAATCTGTCTGCTGGACAATGCTCATTGCGGGACAAGGCTCACTTCTACTTTCTGTCCTCGGTCATCTTCATCTAGCTGAGGCAAGAGATCTGTGGGAGATTGTCAGTCCAGAGATGTTCTCCAACGACATTTGCCAGTTTTTAGCTTCTACTCGAGTTTTATGTTGCTATGTAGCAGAGCATACTTTATGAAAGAAAAATTGTGATACAATTTGAGTATTTAAAGAGCAAAAAACACTCAGAATGCAGTTTACATAGTCTGGTAAAGGGAGTCTTATTGATAAAAACATGATTATATATTATTTTTAATGCACTAACCCGTGCTAAGGACAATTTCAAAAACCTATTTAGAAGCTAAAAATTCCACCCATGCCGGAATTCGAACCCGCGACCTCTGGCTATCCATGCCATTTTAGCCTCTAAATAAGTTTTTAAAATTGTCCTTAGCATGGGTTAGTGCATTAAAATAATAATGTGGGTACAGAGATATCATTCCGATGTAAAACCTAACTGCAGTGATGCAAATTACTTCAGCCAGATGTTGCTGCCTGTACGTAATTCAGAGAATATTGTAGAGGTTCGAAATTTCACTGATGCCCAAGTCGCCCATTAGCTCAGTTGGAAAGACCACTGGCACGGATAGCCAGAGGTCGCGGGTTCGAATCCCGGCATGGGTGGAATTTTTAGCTTCTAAATAGGTTTTTAGACAAGGGATTTGTAGACACACCAGGGAGACGATTCTGCCCTTAGAGGCAGTTTATATAGTCTGTAACAGATTATTCTAATCTTTTGTGTTTTTGTGAAGTTCTCTTCATATTGAGTTATCATATTTTTGTAAATTAAGAAACCTTGTAACAAGTCCCTCAATCAGTTTCAAATTCAATAATTACACTGCATTGTAAATAATGATAATAAAATAAAATGCAAACATTGGAGATTTTTTTTATATTGTTTTATTACAAAAGTTAGTATATTAACAACTTTATGAAAGTTGCAATGTTTAATTCACATCTGAAAATATTATTTATAAATACATAATTATATGCGTATGTAACATAAGACAGATTAATTATATTAAGGCATTATAATTTTAATTTAATTTCTAGTTACATTTACATCATCTCATCATCAGGCAGTTTAAGGCACCAAACATTTATAGTGTTTAGTTCAGTTTCAAAGTTCAAAACATCCAGAGCCCAAAGAATTTTGTTTCTAACTTTCTAATCTATTATTCTGTCATTAATATTTCATAAGTATAGGTATTTCCTATAGGACAATATACAAAAGAAAACTTTGAAACTACTAAAACACATTGTGTTTGTATTCTACAAGCACAACATAAAAAAACATAAATAACTTACGAGACATTGGAACTATATTATTTTGTTTTAATCTCATTGGATATAAAAATAAATTGAAGCAAAACAATTTATTGATGTACAGCGCAAAACTATTGTATTCAACAGAATCACGTAATTGCCTATTTTTGGAGATTCTAATCAATCAACAATACATTTTAAACATTCAAAGTATATACTTTTTTTAACTTGTTAAAAATTACATTTAGCACCAATTAAATACATGACGTTAGTGTGTTACAAAATGTAATTCATAAGTATTTTTTTCTCTTCATAATCACCTCTATATTCATTGAATAGATTTTATAAAAATTCAATTTAAAAACAAACACAACCATCAAAGAAACAACAATTCACAGTATTGCCAAAATAAAAATTCACAATATAATGTAAAACCATACATTGCTGAAAAATAATGTAATGTTTGATTGTACAGTTTTGTTTAATGGCACGGTATAAATATCTCCAATGCATCTTGACGCACTATGTTAGAAAAGTAAAGTTCTGTTACAAAAGTCACCCAGACACTATTACATCGTACTAAACTCATCAAAACTTCTGGACAAAAACTAGAAAGACTTGTGGATTCTGTACTTGTTCCTACAGTTTCATTATCACTGTTATTTAAGGTCACTTTATTTATCAGAAAAGAAAATGGCACAACACAGAACAGCTTTTTTTTCAAAAATTAAAATTTGTAGTCTTCAGTAAACACAGATGAAATTATGTTACCAATTAGCAACATATGGTAAAGCTACAATTAGTAATGGATTGCTAAATTATAGCAATAATTGTACCAATAAGGCTATGTTGTTTTGTTACTACTGCAGTGTATAGAGGTCCGCTAATCCGCTTAAACCCATAGTACATAGACAACGCAGCATTCGTATCTAATTTATTCAAATAGTGGTAGATTTTCATTTTTAGGTAATACAATATTTTAGGCAATGCTGCATATGTATAAGGATCCAAAACGGAGTTTTTTTTTTATAAAATTGGTGTTTAATACGGTTTATAAACCTGATATTGGAAAATGTAATCAATTACTTTTTTTTAGCGTAATTAATAGATTGCAGACAATGGAAACATGCTACTTTTTTGACAATTACTAAAAGTACCTGTAAAACCAGTTATTTTGGGAATTTGAAAAATATCGTTGCTTACTAGTTTATTATGTACTTTGGGTATTATGTTTAAAGTTGACACAATTTCAAACTAGAACAATCGTTAAGTGTGTACTTGCGGAGTTAGAGACTATACAATACCAGATAAAAAAGGTGTAACATGCCCGGGCTTTTTTTGCTCTCGCATTGTATTCTATCATTAAGAGTATCCGTACCTCGCCCGCTTGTATCGTAGATTCACCTCTATTGGTAGTTCCCTGCCCTTTTCTCCGTCCTAGCGTTTCATCTTCTCAAGAATGGGCAGCACCATGTCGAATGAGGGTCTCTTGCCTGGGTCCTCGTGCATGCAGATGCGGATCAGCTTTGCGATGTGCGCCGAGACGCCGGGCCCGATCGTGATGCGGAGACCCTCGAGCGCGATCTTCATCCCACACTCCATAGGAGATAGGTCTGCGAATGGGACCTGTGGAGGGAACTCTTTCAGTAATTAATCAAGGTTTTATTCACAACACAACTGCAGCTTAATGAACGTTACAAGTTAAACTAGGTGTCTATTTTAAAATGTAGACCATTTTTAGGAAAAAATTGACAAAGAAACTCCAAACTTTATCTTTCAAAGTCCTTAACTAACAGAATTTACATAATTATTGTAAAACATGGAACTCATGCATTGTACAGGTTTTAATTCAAGACACATCTTTAATTTTTTAAATTTATACACATCTTTAAATTTATTTTTTATTTTTTTATCAAGTAATTAATTTTCATTGTCATCTAAATGATCCTTTACGTTAAAATAGGCCTTTTGGCAATTATATTCTTGAAGCGCCCAACTACTGACCTCTCTAGTAGCCAGTTCCCACAACAGTACCGCAAAGCTCCACATGTCAGCAGCTTCCCAGTTCCGTTTGGCTTGCGGCTTGCTCAAAGCCTCCGGCGCCATCCAGGCGGGGTCGTACACCCGCCCCTTCTCCTGGAAGGAGAACTTCGCGTCCGCCATGTTGATGCGCGCCGTCAGGTCTTCGTCGATCTGCGGGGAATATCACAGTTTTTTATTTGGACTCCCCATAACATAGTGGAATGAATGAAAATTCTTTTTTGCACTAAAAACATAACTCGTACTAAGGCGAGCTTAATACTTGATAGTATTTTCTTCCAGCTAACCCACGATGGTGCGGACAGTGGAAGGGGTAGGGCCAGTAAACAATATAATATAGGAGTGATGAAATGGTACGTCGGCAGAATCTTGTCCCTGGAGAGTGGAGAGTGATGCAAGTAACTCTACAACCTCAGCCACCTTTCTATTAAGCGGTTAGTTTGTTAGACCTGAGATTTCCGCACTTAGCCTAATAGTTGGGCCATTGTATGTAGCATGCGCTTAGGTATATGTTAACACCTTAAACACTAGGGTTTCTTCACGATATTTTCCTTCAAATGTAGCTTAGAAAACAAAGTACACGCCGGGATTCGAACCCATGGTCTCCCGATTAAGAAGCCGGGGTTTCTACCACTCGCTAACACCGCTCTCTCTCTCTCTCTATAAAGACACGACACAAAAAGAAATTCATCATAATGTGCTTGCTATTCAAGTGGTACGTCAGTAGAATCTTGTCCCTGGAGACCGAATGCAAGCAGGCCATGCCCTTAGCGTCGTCATAGGCCAGTCTCAAGGCTGTCTAGGTCACAGCTGTCTTTCTATTAAGACACACCACAAAGAGTAATAAACTCACCATAACATGATTGCTATTCAAGTGGTACGTCGGCAGAATCTCGTCCCTGGAGAGTGAATGCAAGTAGCCCATGCCCTTAACGGCGTCAAAGGCCAGTCTCAAGGCTGTCCAGGTCACAGCTGTCTTTCTATCAAAACACGCAACAAAGAGAAACAAACTCACCATAACATGCTTGCTATTCAAGTGGTACGTCGGCAGAATCTTGTCCCTGGAGAGCGAATGCAAGTAGGCCATGCCCTTAGCGACGTCATAGGCCAGTCACAAGGCTGTCTAGGTCACAGCTGTCTTTCTATTAACAACTTCCTTGTCCAAGATATAATTCAATTCCCCACGTCCACAGTAAGATAGTTGTATGTCTGAAGATGGAAAGAGTCAAATGCGACTCATGAACTTGTTCCAATACACTCCTCTGAGTCATATACGACTCTTGGACAGCGAAGTTGTTAAGACACACCACAAAGAGTTACAAACTCACCATAACATGTTTGCTATTCAAGTGGTACTTCGGCAGAATCTCGTCCCTGGAGAGTGAATGCAAGTAGCCCATGCCCTTAGCGACGTCATAGGCCAGTCTCAAGGCCGCCTACGTCACAGCTGTCTTTCTCTTAAGACACACCACAAAGAGACACAAACTCACCATAACATGCTTGCTATTCAAGTGGTACGTCGGCAGAATCTCGTCCCTGGAGAGTGAATGCAAGTAGGCCATGCCCTTAGCGACGTCATAGGCCAGTCTCAAGGCCGCCTACGTCACATCTGTCTTTCTATTAGGACACACCACAAAGATAAACAAACTCACCATAACATGCTTGCTATTCAAGTGGTACGTCGGCAGAATCTTGTCCCTAGAGAGCGAATGCAAGTAGGCCATGCCCTTAGCGACGTCATAGGCCAGTCTCAAGGCCGCCCCGCAGTCCACCACCACGCGACCGCCCGCACCGCCTGCTCCCCCGTGCAGAAGCGAGTAGAGGGAGCCCCAAGACATGTACTGGGAGATCACGACCAGGGAGGGCGGGTCGAGACAGCAGCCGACCTGCGGGAGCGTCTAAGTTAATGCCGTAACCTTAGTCATACAGAAATCTACCAGTGACTACAGTAACCGCAACGTTGACGAAACGTCGGGATTATCTAGACAACAAAAAATTCTACGGGAGGACAATGTCACGATAAAAGTTGTAGCGCATTACCCGCCAGCGCTATCTTGCTTTATTTCACCGCGCAAAGCGAGATGCCGCTGCCCTATAGTAGCGGCATCTCATAGTATACCCAATAGAAGTAGGATCAAACTTTTTATCTTGACCTTGAGCTCTCCTAGCTGGTATTAAAATAATGTTGATGGGGATGTTTGCGTCCCTCCTTCGCAAACACCACCACGCAAATCCTTTCACCACGATGGCGTGCCATTGACACGCTAAGAAGAATGAAGACCACTAACCACAGGCAATATGTTCGGATGAGAGAAGATCCTCAGCTTGGGGAACTCCTCGTTGAAGTCCCGTTGGACGCGCGGCGTGCACTCGCGGATCGCAAGTACCTTCGCCACAATGTCGTTCTTCTGCCAGCGGCCGCGGAAGGTCTCGCCTGTCGGTAATAAACGGGTAAAGTCAATCGAGATTGACTTCAAACTCGATTGACAAATTTTGAGGGAATGTTCTTTTCAATAAAAAAAAAAGAATATGAATATGAATATGACGGTGTCCTGCAAGCAGCGCCATCTGCCGGGCTGATTTGTGAATCTAAACCATCTATGGCGCCACACAAACGCGTACAAAAAAAAATCAATCAAATATGTCCATCCGTTTAGGAGTTTAGTGACATACACACATACAGTAGAATTGTATAATGGACAGATTTGATTGATTTTTTTTTAAAGAAGATATTTATAATATTTATAAATATCTTCTTTACATACATTTTATCTATAATATAAAAATGAATCGCTGAATCTGTTGGTAAGCGCAAATCTCGAGAGCAGCTGAACCGATTTCGCTAATTCTTTTTTTAGAATATTCCTTGAAGTCGAGGATGGTTCTTACAGAGAGAAAAATGAAAGAATCGACTGTAAGGTTGTACGAAGTTCGCTGGGTCAGTAAGTTTTTTCGATTTCTCCTGATATAGTTTGAGTACATTTAAAACAATTAATTTCTCACTACATAAGGCTTAAAGATTTTCAATACAAATAATTTAGGAACTTGTATTAATTACACTATTTTTATTTTTAATGCACAACCCGTGCTAAGGAACAAATTTAAAAACCTATTTAGAGGCTAAAGAGGCTGTACGTAATACAGAGAATATTGTAAAGAGGTTCGAAATTTCACTGATGCCGTGAGTCGCCCATTGGCTCAATTGGTAGAGCGCTGGTACGGATAGCCAGAGGTTGCGGGTTCGAATCCCGGCATGGGTGAAATTTTTAGCCTCTAAATAGGTTTTTAAACTTGTATTAATTTAAAAAAAATCTTAAATATGCAACGTCACACCAAATGAGGTCAGGGGGGTCCAAAATGATGAAACTCGGGTGACGTAATGCGTGGGAGGCTCCGGTATGTAGAATCGATGTGTTCGTTTGACTACTACCTGATGGGGTAACAGCGATCCGGGTGTGCAGGGTCAAGTCGTTGATGTTGATCCCCTTATGACGGGAGAGAGTGGGGTCGCGGCTGCGCGTCTTCAGCCCGAGCCACGACTGGTCCTTGAACTGGATCTTCTTCATGTCCTGGCCCTGCTGGATCGCTAGGTCGTGGAGTCTGGAAGAAAGCAATGCGACATATTGTATTGTGTCGTATCATATTTTATTGTATTTCGACACTTCGTACGTTCCGATCCGATTTCCCCTGAGTCACTGGACCAGGCCCCTGCTGAAAATCAGTGCTGTGGGCAACATACCAGCAGCAATTACTGAGGCTGAGGCAATTTTACCGCCGCATAGATTTAGATATGTGCTGAACTATAATCTCACTAAGTATGATATTTTTATCTATTACCATTGTTAAGGTTTTCTAATATGTTGATTAATCCGCCATAATTCCACATCTATCTGTCTAATCGCATCGCATAAACAGAGCGCACTGTTCATAGGGCTCTTCTCTTTTACGCCAATCCATCCCCGCCCCTTTGCTTGCTTCGTCCAATGTGTCCCAGCCACTTTAAGAATGTCGTCACAATACCACATAATTATTCTGTGACCATTTGAAGCGAAAACACCCATAGGAATATATGGCTTCTCTTTGCCCGTGTGGCGAGCACATGTCAACTCTGCGCGCGAACTACAAACTCCAGTATTCCTGCATCGCGCAATCAAAATGTTTCAATGACATACCATAAATATAACGTCCAACTAACAATAGTTGGACCGGCCGTCCCAAGGCATACGATCTGCCTGGCGGGAAATTTCCCTTTATAGTGGAGGAGCACGATCACCCGCTCTTCCCATAGTGGTGACCCCTGACAGAACATTGTCAACCTTCCTTCGCTCTCGCAGCACTCCACATACATTAGTCTCAAAGCAAGGCCAGCAATCTTCCTTCTCACTTCATCAGTTCCACTACAGTCAACGCACCGACTACTGGGACTGATGGTGATCTTCCCCCGACTCCTCGGCACGGCAGCCACACAGCAACAGCACACGTTGCCAGTGGTACAGCAGCCTTCACCGGTTCCTACCACATGCGCGGTCTCCATGGTACTGTCGCCGGTGAAGTGACTGTTAGCCGCCGAACACCCTCAACCGCTAGTCGACTCACTGACTTACCGTCACCTGGCACTTGCAGGCTTTAGAGCACAGACTTCGATTCCTATCAGACCTAGCTATGCGTAGCTACGGTCTTGAAGGGAAGTGATGTGGCGAGCACATGTCAACTCTGCGCGCGCACTACAAACTCCAGTATTCCTGCATCGCGCAATCAAAATGTTTCAATGACATACCATAAATATAACGTCCGACTAACAATAGTTGGACCGGCAGTCCCCAGGCATACGATCTGCCTGGCGGGAAATTTCCCTTTATAGTGGAGGAGCACGATCACCCGCTCTTCCCTATACCCGATTTTGTAGGCCGACAAACAGAGGGTTCTGTTGGCACCCTTCGATTACTTACTTATATCCTGTTGTCCCACATCACTGACGACTGACGAGGCCCTTTAAAAATATCCCCACATGCTGCAGTCTTGAGCGGCACGAAGTAACTGGTCGAACTGGTTTCAAATCCTAAAACGGGGAATGTTGCCTCACCTCTGAATCAATTGCCCCCTGGTCTTCTCCAACGGCGTGTCGCCGTCTTTATTGGCCAGCGATATAAGCGCCCCGGCCATGACGAGGTCCTCCGCTATGGCGTTGTACCCCCAGAAGCAAGCGTAGTGCAGCGGCGAGTTGCCGTGCTCGTTTGTGAAGTTCACGTCGACGCGATTCTGGAGTAGCTGCGGGCAATTGAGGGGTTTTTAAGGTCAAATCGATATCTGAACATTGAAGGCTTGTGTTCGGAAAGGTATAGATGCGGCCGAACTGTGGTGCAGACGGAGAATGCTTTGTATATCGTGGTCCGAACGATGAACTAACGAGTGTAGAAAAAGACGAGGCTTTCCACAATCCGCGTCCAACGCATCCGGAAGTTATTCATTGTCATCGATCATTGCCTTGGAGTTTTTTGTCCATTTTTTCTCCAAAATGATCTAGATTTTGAAATACCTAATTGTAATGTTCATTAAGCCGAAGTTTCTGCGCTACTTTGAATTGAAACACCTTTTTATTTAATTTCCTACAATCCAACGCGGCACTGATAGTCTGGGTTACGTTTTTATCACTGTCGGAAAGACGGGAAATGAAGTGATAATTTTGAAATGTGACATCACAAAACTTTGGACCCCTCCCACCCATTATATCATACAATATCACACTTTGTCGAGAACCTCCCCACATTCACGTGTGACATTACGAATGATCCCTTATTACTGATAGCTTTATGAAACTGTGCCTTGAATAGGTGGAAACCGCCTACCAACTGTACGATGGGCCTGTGTCCGTGAGCGGCAGCCAAGTGCAGCGGTGTGTCGTCCCCCATATTGGTGACGTTAATACGGGCGCCCCGCCTCATGAGAATCTCGACGATCTTGAGGTGACCCTCCTTGCAGGCCCAGTGGAGAGGGCTGAAGCCGTGGTCATCGCTGGAAGGTCAACTTATTTTTATGGAACCATATGAGGCAGGATGAGAGACTCGTCAAGAACACATCTGATAAAGCCTATGAATTAGTGGCAGATATGGGTTTTTGAGGTTTGTTAGGGTTCCGTAGTCAACAAGGAACTCTTATAGTTTCACCATAGCAATCCAAACTGTCTGTCTGTATAGTAAATATATACGAGAACATATTATGCGAAAAAACGGTACAATGAAAATTAGAAAAAGAGTTGTTTTCTCTCCCTAACTAAGAAATGCTTCAGTTTATCTCACCTACACCATAGTGGTGTGTGGTGTAGTAAATATATACGAGAACATATTATGCGAAAAAACGGTACAATGAAAATTAGAAAAAGAGTTGTTTTCTCTCCCTAACTAAGAAATGCTTCAGTTTATCTCACCTACACCATAGTGGTGTGTGGTGTCGGCCCAGAGAGAATAGCACCAACCCAATTCTTCTCGCGGGTGTCGTAAAAGGCGACTAAGGGACACAAACCGGGAGGGTGGGCAGCAGCGCCCCCTGCAGTACAATTCCACCGAACTGCGATCCCCAACCTGCATGCCTAGCGTGGGGATTATGGGCATTACCCCTATGATAGCACAACGTGGTGCTCTTTAGGGGAGGGCTATGTCCAGCAGTGGACTAGTATAGCCTGACGACGACAACATAGTGTATCATTGGATTGGTCTTTAAAAAAAAAAATGTCAATTTTATCTAACAATTTTTTGTCAGAATACAGCGTCCCCTCTCCCGGCTAAGTGGTTCATTGTAGAAACATGAAAAAGTTCAGGGTCAAAGCAAAACCTACAAGGAAAACTATATTATAAACTTAAAAGCAAAATGATAACAACTAAGTAGGCTTTACAAGTTAATGAGTAATAGATGACCAAATATTAAAAGGGAAACTATGTACTAAATCCACTGAAACTTACTTTGATAAAGTTGTTAAGTTCTGTAAAGCACATAAAAAAAGCTTTCTACGGAACCTTAATGCGCATGGCTCGGGACGCACTTGGCCCGTTTTATTAAAGATTGACAAAGTATCTGTATATGTAGGACGACCTCTGTGACGTAGCGGTAGCGCATCTACCTACCATTCAAGAGGTCCCGGGTTCGAATCCCGGCTGGAAACAAAAAAAAAAACCCCAGGTCTTGGATGTTTACATGTTTGTGATTTCGTTGTTTCTGGTTCCCACAACACAGGATATGCTAGTGTGGGGCCAGAAGCAATGTATGTGCCTGTATATAAATATTATGTTATGTTTCATGCAACTTTTTTCTCTTTCTATTAAGTCCTAATGTATGCACATTTCGGGGCTCCATGCAAAAAATATCTTTTCTGAACATTTTATGTATGAAAAAAAAAACAACCATGGACCTGGGATCACAGACCTGAGGCTAGATAGCATTTATGCCAACAACGGCCTTTTTGCAGGGTTAGTTTTATGGTCATAGGTCCATAAAATAATGTAATTGAGATTTTACTGACACTAATGTAATTTCTTGTAAAATGCATCCCTTGTATAAAGCTGAGTATTACTGTAAATGTTCGAAATTTAATTTACATCTAAGCAAGCACCCACTAACATATGTATGATTTGAGAAAAACTGATCAGAGTCGCTGACTTTTTCTTCATTGCAAACCGATCAGAAGGCAGCTAACATTATACAGTGATTTAATAAAACAGGAATCGCAGTGAATGAATTTGATTTTGTAAATAAACAGGAAACATTTGCCAATAATGATTTGAGATGTCGAATTAAAGACAAATAGGTCAAGCAATGCACCGAACGCTAGAGAAATTCACAGAAGCATTATAGATTTAGCAAAGCTACGCTCTAATTTGCCTTTACCACGGGCTGACACATTTTTTTTAGGCCAAGATCACAGAATGTAGGCGTTACGTACTTGTTGCCTTATACGGGACAGATGGTATTCCAGATGGGTGAATAATGACTGAATATGAGTAGTTTAGGTTCTAAACTCACCCCTGGTTCATGTCATGTTCAGTCTCATCCAACCAAACCCTCACTTGTAAAGCATTTCCTTCTCGACACCATTGAAATATATCTTCCATGATTTTGGACTTTTAATAGCACAGTTTCAAAACACACTGCACGATTGCAATTTACGTATTTATGCGGAGGAATACAAAACAGATAGTAAAATGGTGATTTTAACGCAATTCTAAAGAAAAGTAGGACCCCATCACACCCTAGGAATTATTCATTCTTGTTTTGACGTTTCGCAATCACCAAAAATAAAGTTTCACCCTACAAATTACAAAATGTACGCAGCGAGTGAACTCGTGAGTGATAATTGAGGCCTTTTTTATTTGATAGTATACTATAGAGTTGCCAGTGGAAATCGTGAACTTTCTACCTTATACTAAAGATACCACTAAAGAAATCCTTTTGTAAAAAGGTTACAAGTGTCTTGTAATAATGCCCCACGCAAATCCAATTTTTAGATTGAAAGGCTTAATTTATTTTTATTGATTAAAAAGCTATCAAAACAATGCGAGCGAGTTATGTGGACTCGCTCATTTTAAAAGTTGAGCTTCATAAAGGCCTGCGCAGACGAGGTACTTTTTTGTCCGGCGATATAGATCTCCTTATAAATTGTATCGAGTTACGCACACGAAGGACTAAAAGTACCCCGTACAAAAAGTCCCTCAAGTTACCAGAGGACATCAAGAGACCGGAGTGGACAAAAGTTCGGTACCTATTCTCTTTTAAAACGCTTTTTCTTTTTCAACTTCATGTAAACTAAAACACAATGTAATATCAGAATATTTGCTTCCATAGCGTACGCTTCACTAATTTCCGGGGAACAAAATGACCGCACACCGTAGGCGTTGAGTCCGCGACAAGTACTCGGAGCTGTCTAATTTGTGACTCGGAGGACATTTTTTACGATTGACTTTTATCCCTCGTCTGCGCAGGCCTAAGGTGATCGCACATTTCTAACGTATGTGCTGCATTTCCTGCTAGCCTCGTACGTAAATTAGATTATTGCCTGCAATTTCTTCCTAGCCCTGGTTACTTTACGAAACGCAGCGTGTACCTTTTTAATTTGTGGTGGATGAAACGAGGTTTCGCATCATAGCAATAGGTTCCTACAAGGAACGTTCAGCGCGAACGTTACTTACAATGTGCGCTCACCTTAAGTTCGGATTGGATAGGTAGCCTCTTCTCTCATATCCAGTCAGTGTATACCATTGCTTGGCCGTCATCGGTTCTAGATTGTAATTAAGGAATAGAAAGTTCAGAAATGAAATTACCTTTTCGGGGAACTTATTACAAATATCACAGCTGAAGAGAGCTGTTTGGCGTAGTGCAATGCTCAAAACAGTTCTCAGTATCTTTAGTCTTTATTGAACTTAAAATTACAAGACAAATCCTTAAAACTACTTTTTCGCGAATGTAATCTTCATGGCGTGAGTTGGAGTGATCTTGAAACCTTGGAGAGCCTCTTTAGCTGCTGCAGACTGCATTTCGTTCACAAATTCAACAAACGCGATGTCATGCCTGTTTGGCACCAGACGTACTTCTTTGAAACCAGGGAATCTAGAAAAAAATTCAATATCATTATTCCTGTTAAATCCCTGGCACAAAATAGCCAATAATAAATATAGTAAAATACAGAAAAAGTGTGAGAAAGATTTAACAGTAGAAAGAGATTTTGAACCTTATCTAACATGCTGGTAGAATTTGTCGACATCAGCTGGTTGCCATATCAATAAGAAATAATAATAGTTTGCAATTATCAATAAGAAATCATTCATTCATCCTGCTGATGACTGCCAAAGCTTAGAATCAAGCCCTTTGGGGCATATTAAATAATCTCTTGCTCTATCTTATGCATTGTATTGCTATACCTATAAACACCTATTACCAAAAAGGTACATTCTAGACTTCCAGCCTATGCATGGGGATGCATTGCACAGGCTTAGGGAAGAAGGGCCATCAGCGGTGTTATATTTCAAATCGCAAGGAGAAATAATGGAGAAAACTTACTGGTTGAAAAGCATAGACAACATCATCTCTGAGGTCTCATCAGGCAGATTTGTAAGGAACAGAATTTGGTTAGGAGGCTGTTCAATGTTGTTGATATTGTTGAGTAGACCTCCGGCGATGCCTCCACGGACCACATCCTTGTTCTTCTTCTTGCGACTGTCATCTGTCTTTGGCATCTTAGGGCGCTTGGGACGCTCCTGGAATGTGCCCTTGACTTTGGCTATCAGGTCGCTGTCTGATTTGCAATACTGGATCCTCTGTAAAGGCGAAAAAATTAAATAGACATTGTCTAAGAAAAGAACAACTGTAATGCTTGGTAAAACTATACATAATGGTGTATGAAAAAGACCGTTCAACTGAATAGCAACAAATACAACCCTCTTTTATCAATATCTGTCCTTATGACATAAATCATATTTCATTAAACACAAATACTGCACAAAAGAATATCAAATTAACCATCAATAGCACTTATTATATTGCAGTTACAGGTAATTTATTTAGGTAAATTAATGATTTCCTACCATTGGCTTGTCGTAGAAGGGGAAGCCCTGCATACTCCTCAAAGCAACTGTAGCACTAGAAATTTCCTTGAATATAACAAAGGCTTGCCCTCGCATTTTCAGTGTCTTCATCGCAACTATGTCTAGGATTTGACCGAACTGTGAAAAGATAGCGTAGAGAGACTTCTTCAGCTCATCTTTCTTGATTTTCTCATTGAGATTGTTAATGTAGATCGTGTGATTTGGTCGGATATCCATGGCTGCAAGGAAATTTATAGGTTAAGTAGTATGGTACAACCAATATGCTGTTGTCGGGGCGCAGTCCAACTTTACCGACCAACTTAGTTTTGGAAGAGAGAAGTGGCAAAATACATGGAATTGGTCGGTGGGTAAAGTGGTAAAACTTACTGATTTTTGAAGACTACGGTAAACTACGGCCGCGTCGCTTGCAAGGTTATTTCTATGATTTTTCTACAAAAATATAAAATTTGGTACCAATTAATGTTGCCCAATCAGTTTCTAGAAACTTCGTTCCTTAATACGTAATGTATTTTGCTTCACAAATATTTAAACCGAAGGAATCGCAGAAAATAAAAATAACGTGGACGCGACGCCTTGCCCAGACCACAAGACTTTTTTCTTTTTTTTACTGAATGAATGAACAACAACACGAACGAACGGAACGAACTACTTTTTTTTTTTTTTTTAATATTTTTATTTTACAGGACCATGGCGAACTACTTTTATGAACCACAGACTACATGTAAAATTACAATCATGTATGAACTTCGTTCATTCAGAACTGTCAAAATTAGTCTGTGTTCCTCATGCCTTCGAGTTTTCGCCTGATTTCCTGAGAACTGAGAAGTTTGGCTAAGTAATGGAAAAATAAGAGGACTAAATAAATTAAACAGCTTTTAAGAGCTGGGCAATTCTAATATCGTGAGCCTTCGATTCAGATTCTAGCTTTAAAAACATGGTCTCTGAGGACTATGACCATCGTTGGGAGGCGCTAGCAGAAGTGCATTTTAACGCAGAAGACGATCTTACTGACGAAAATTACATCTATTGTTTGTGCAGTCGCGTTTTTATAAGGTAAACTTATGGCACAAAATAGTTTTCTTGTTTATTCATTTTATAATCTTAGAAAATCCGAAACTTGTAGCACTGGTAGGCCTGACATTTTTTTATTTTTGCAGGGATGGGGTAAAACTATACATGGTCGAAAAAGAGGAAGGGAGCGAGAGTGAAATTGAGGTTTTCCGGGACTCCAAAATCCAAGAGTTGGATGACCACTCCCATGTCCATTTTTCTGTTGACACATCTTACAAGGTGAAATGTGAGGTAAGAAAATTGTGAGGTTTTTTCATTTGTGTAGTAAACTCTGCCATAAAAACTGTAACACCTTTGTAAAGTACCATCTGCTTGTATACTCAATGTAACATAAAGATATTGCTGTGTTTTTGTGGTAAAAATAAACATTTTGGATTTTTTGTGTGTAAAGTTGAGTGTTTTAATAACCTGTGTTTATTTAATATATTTCAAACATTAGAAGGTAAATTTTACACTGTTATAATGATTTGTGTTGGTTGAAACATCTAACCTTACTTTTTTCCTGAATATCCCTCTGCTTAGATAGACAATAAAGTGTAGGCAAAATATGCAACAAGATGTTACAAAAATCACTAATATGCTAGTAGCTCTGCCTCCTGCTTTGTTTACATGAAATTTAGAGACAAGTTGTAACCATTTAAAGTTTTTTAAATAGTAATTGATGTAAATAAAAAAAACTGCAAATTTCTGACATTGTAGCATGTTGCTTATTAAATAGATTTTGTTTGTTGAATTTTGCTTATTTGCAGAAGGATGAAGGCGCCAGCTGTTACTGCAGTGCATCCCACACAGACAACTATTGCTCAACAGATGAGCATGATCCTGCACAAGTTCACACCTCTATCCTCAACGCTCTGCAACCAAGCGATAGTGGGGCTGACCTAACCTACCAAGAAAGCAATTTGGACTATATGGGCCTGGACAAACCTGAGAAAATGGAGCAAGACTGTCCAACCCAAAGCATATCGGGATTCGAAGAAAACTACCTTTCAGAAAGCACTTGGGAAAAGTTCTGGTCAGTCAATGGCGAAAGAATAATTTGGGCTTCATGGATAAAACAGTACAGTGACTATATCAACCCAGCGTACTTGGATGAAAATAACGATCTAATTATGGATGAAAACATACCGAGAGATAATTCTGTAGATCAGATTTCTAACATCAAAAGCAGTTCTAAAAAAGAGGATGATGAGAATGGTATGAGGGAAAGAAAGTTCTCCTATGATTCAAAGGTTAACCCATATAAAAAAGGGAGAATAAACAGTGAAGGCTCAGGTGAGAAGACTAACAAAAGCAGTGAGTTGCTAAGCAATAAAGACCATGCTTGGCTCCCTGTTGGTGGCAGAAGACGATCCTGCTCTGAACACGATCGTATCTTAAGCCCTAGAACTTTACCATGTACAGACTCAATGACTAATGTCACGAAAATCACGTTATCAAGCTATGATGTAACATCAAGTCACGTGACGTCAGTGTCCACTCCTACCGATGAATACAGTGTATCTTCTTCAACCTCTGATGATCCATCAAACGATCAAACAAGAATCGCCAATTTGGAAGAAAACCTGGAGACTCAGACAGAAGAAATGGACATGGATCAATCATGGCAGTTTTTGTGGAAGAAACATTTTGGCGAACAGTATGCATTACACTATGCCTACTATCTTGAATCCCAAGAGCTCTCTAACAAAAAACACTACATTAATACTGAGCTTACAGAGATATTAAAAGACAAAATTGAGATTGACTATGAGAACAGTGACGGGAACTCTCAAGAAATGCCCACCATCATCGAGGTCCAAAACCAAGTGGACAAAATTAAGCTAGAAGAAAAGGTGCGCCCAAAGAAAAGGAATAAAAAAGCCAGTACCAAATACATTGGTTCCGTTGGCGTGTTACTCCAAAATCTGCTCGAAGAAGAGAAGAAAAAGACGAACTTAGAAGATGTTTTGGAAGCTGGGGATGAGAGTTCAGACAGGAAAGACACTCCTCCAGTGGATACGGTTGATGGGCCCAGTATGGACAGCACAAATGTGGTGCCAACTGTCAATTATGACAACTACTACAGTGGCAACTATGACGATGACGAAGATAACAGACCACCTGAAGATAGGCCTGTTAAGTTGAAGAGGAGGTGAGTTTATAATTATTATTTAGTATTATAAAGGAAAATAAAAGAAAGGCCATACTCCACCACAGGGGCCAAGTCCGGGTTGTTGGAGGATTGTAAGACAGTGGCGGAGCTTCCTGCAATGCAGAAAGAGACCTGTGCCCCAGCAGACATTCAAAAGGCTGATACCATTATAAGGGGATTTAGAGCTCCTATAAGAACTGCTAGCTCAGTGTGGTTAGAATAGAATAGAATAGAAATGGTTCATTTATTACACACAAACACAGAATAATTTTAACACAGAATAACCAATCAAAGAAAAACATTAGACACTTATAACTAAAAGTTAATACAAAAGCGAAACTGTGTGTCGTGGCAATAAATGGGTACCTGACTCAGCATTGTGTTACGAGTTTTCCCGTAACGCTGGTATTCTGTCAAGACCCAGGGTGACAGTCACGAGAATCAACAAAACAATAACTTTATGCTTACAAACAAAAGACGAAGTGAGATTAAGTAGGTATGTAGTTTACATTGTATTTATATTTTTACTTGCATAGGTACATTTAATTATTGTGGAATTACATTATTATAAACGTTACACTAAATATATCGAATTTGCTCTAAATCATACACATATCCAATGCAAGCTCCTAAATTGGGCTTTGGGATTTTATTTATTGTTTGTTGTTTTTAGTTGTTTTAGGGCATGCTACCTTGGGCAAGGGGCATATAAGCTGTGGCAAGCTTTTAATTATTCTTTATGCTTATGCTTTTGGTTAAGGCAACACCTCTCTCTTTCTTGCCACGTCCCAGTCGAGAGTTAAAGAGTTTTGAACCGTAACTCACTAATAATCGCGTCTCGTTACGTAAACTCATCGCGCTACCGCATTATTTTTAGCGCGATACCGTCGTGTACCTACTCAGGGTGGCGTTGTGACGTTTCATGGTCGGTAAATCGAGTTGCGACGAAACATTTTGTGGGAAGAAAAAAACACTTTCTACTTTTCAACACAAAGATATTCGCTGATGTGGTAAAGGATTATTCGCCGTTTGCCGTTTGTTATGAAGGGTCGAATCTCGCCATTAAATGAAGTTCTTTTTCCACAGTCATGAGATCGACGCAGATGAGCAGACTTACGAGAAGATCAAGAGCACTTTCGAGCAAATGGGCCTCTGCCTCCACCCGGAAGCCGTGCTCAGGGGGCAGCTGGTCTACCGGAAGCGACTCCTCCGCCCGCCAAAACCCCGGACCAAGAAGTTGGGAGTCGCCAGGAAGACCTACTTCGATGAGGACGGCAACGCGGTAGATCAAGTGAGACTGGACTCTTGTTCTGCTCCATATTGTTACGGGCTAGGGTTCTGGATTTGGATGTAAAACACCAATGACAACTTCTTAGGATTTATTCACGCAGGGTCTGGTCTGCAGGTCTTCACGACACGAAGTCCACACGTAGATTCCAATCGCAGGTCCAATCGAAGTCCAATAGTATCGCTGAGGTCGTAGGTTATCGCTCGTATCGCAGGTATGTTCGCTCGAAGTTCACTCTTCGCTCTTCCAAACGGAACTGACAGGTCGCCGCGGCGGCCGCTATTTATATACTCATTTAAAGAGTTTTGCACCTTACGCTAGCGGACATACGAGTCATTATTGCTTGCAGCGTTTATTGTTTACTAAAACGCAGCATGCGGCGACTATTCGATAGGCTTCCAGAAGGCTCTATTCTAGATGGTTCGGGATAGGACCGCGACACTGCTCCCCTCTTAGAGATGCTCGTCCCGAGCATCTTCATTACTGCCGTGATAAGAAGCTAAGCGGTCGATGTGAACCACTTTTTGTGCACCTCTTGGCTGCCGTTGAATTCGGTACGTCACGTCATTTAACCGAGTTACCACTTTGTACGGTACCTCCCATCTTGTCTGCAATTTCGGAGATTTTCCTTTTCGTCGAGTTACATTGTGAAGCCAGACTAGTGCTCCTTCTTCGAAGCCGCTTGTATTTGCTCGGCGGTCATACCTAGTCTTCATGTTTTCACTCGACTCCAATCCGTTTTCCCGTACTATGGCATGAATCTCTCGCATTTTCTCACGTAACTCGGAAATGTAGTCGTGTAGAGAACGTGAGTCGTCAGGAGGGCCTCCAGTCAGCAGATCTACTGGTATTCTCAGTTCTCGGCCAAAATTTACACGCGCCGGGGTTACCTTCGTGCTTTCATGTTCTGCCGTTCTGTAGGCCAGAAGAAATGGCGGTATGTATTTGTCCCAGTCTCTCTGGTGCCTGTCAACGACTTTTGCTAAATGTCTCTCAAGTGTTTGGTTAAATCTTTCTACCATGCCGTCAGATTGAGGATGATATGGGGTGGTCCTAGTCTTATGCATTCCCAATATTTTGCAGAGTTCTTGAAATACTTGAGACTCAAAGTTCCTGCCTTGGTCGGAGTGTATTTCCAAGGGCACACCAAACCGGCAAACTACTTCCTCAAACAACTTGGAGGCAACAGTCGTGGCTTCTTGATTGGGTATGGCGAATACCTCTGGCCATTTAGTGAAGTAATCCATAACTACCATGAAATACTTATTTCCTGATTCCGTTACTGGGAACGGTCCAGCCACATCAACTGCAATGCGTTCCCATGGCGCACCAACGTTATAAAGTTGCAGATTTCCTCGGCTTCTAGTTGGTGGGCCTTTCACCGCGGCGCAAGTAGCACACTTGCGGCACCAATCTTGCACATCTTCTCGACAATGGAGCCAGTAAAACCTTTCTCGAATCTTTGTTAAGGTCCTCTTTACGCCCAAATGTCCACCTGACACGCCGTCATGTACTTCACGAAGGACATCTTGTACCTTATCTCTTGGGACAACTATCTGAAGATGGAACTCTCTGCCGTTAGGTTTCTCCCATTTGCGGTAAAGTATTCCGTTCCGAAGAATAAAACTGTCCCATTGAGCCCAGTATGCCTTGGTGACAGCACTAGTAGGAGCGACTTCGCACCATCTTGGCTTATCCTCGCCTCGTTTCTTCCATGCGACAATGAGCCGTACATCTTTGTCATCTTCCTGTGCTTCTTTCATCGCCTCATCTTCCCAAGATCTCGATGGACTCATTTTTGTCAATCTTAATGGCAGTTCCTTTGTCTCTTGTTTGGCACAGTGCTTGCAGTCTTCCGGACACGGCCTTCTTGATAATTTGTTCCCATTGCATACTTGTGAGATTCTGGTTACCTGGGCTTTCTCCGCTCCAGACAGTACGCGCCTCGGAATCCTGGCTTCGTTTCTCTGATTCACAGTGGAGGCCGGAGCGTCATGCTTCTTTACGAACTCCTCAAAACGCTGCTCCATTTTGTTGAGGCGCGCACCCAGTCTGTCATCTGTTTTGGTCGGTTGCCTCTCCTTCTTAGGACACGTGAACTGCAGATGCCCTCTTTCTCCACACTTGTAACACATGGGCCTGGAGTTCCTCTTGGGCGGTGTCTTGATCTCTTTGACCTCCTCCTTAACTTCTCGAAGTTTATGCCCATGCCGGATATCATGACGCACAGCTTCAACTTCCAGGGCGTGTGCCAGAGCTTCTTTTAATGAAGAATGGTGGCGAAGCTTTACTGCAGCCCTAATTTCAAGATCCCTAATTCCGTCGACGAAGGCTTGCAATATATTCGTATCCACCATTTTACTATCAGCAGAAGGGTACGCCTTTCGAACCAGCTTCTCAATTTCCAACGCCCATTGTTGAATTCCTTCACCCAGGCGCTGGGTCCGGTCGCGTAGCTGGGCACGAAAAACGTATTCCAGGTGCCGTTCCCCATATCTAGCCTCAAGTGCCTCCATCAGATCCTTGAACTTGCTGCCTGAGGTGGGCAGTGCCTCCAGGACAGATAAAGCCGAACCTCTGAGCGCGACGGTGAGGGCTGTCAGGCTCTGTTCGTCCGTCCACCCGTTTGAAGCAGCGACAGTCTGAAACTGCTGTCGGTAGGCGACCCAAGACGTAGTACCATCGTATGGAGGCAACTTCACTTTAGGCCCCTGACTTATGCTGACAACTCCGCTCGACGTAACTCCATTAGCTTTTATACGCCGAACTTCTTGCTCTAGTCCAGTGAGGCCGTTTTTCAGACTTTGTAGGTCCTCCTCTAATTTGGTAACCCGTTCGGGCACTACCTCTACATGTTCATGTAGCTTAGCGACCGTATCACTGAACTTTGTAACGGCAGAAAGGATCACCTGTTGATCTGCCTTCTGTTCTTCTCGCAGGCCTCGTTGTTCTTCTCGCAGGCCTCTTTGTTCTTCTCGCAGGCCTCTCTGTTCTTCTTGCAGGCACTGCATCTGCTTGCTCTGTTGTTCTTGCAGGCACTGCACCTGCTTGCTCTGTTCTTCTCGCATGCCCTTCAACATTGCCATCAGGCACGACATATCCAAAACCTCCATTGTACGTGACTGAGGTTTAATGTCTTCGGTGGGCGTGGCCAGGTGGGCGTGGCTACGAGGCGGAGCCTGTTGGTCGGTTGGTGAAACCTGGTGGTCAAGGCCGGTGGGCGGAGCCTGGTGCACGGGGGTGGTGGGCGTGGCCTGGTGGGCGTGGCCAGTAGGCGGAGCCGCTGGGCAGGTATGCTGTGTCTCCACTACGCGCGTGGCCTGGTGGGCGGGGCCAGGGGGCGTGTCCCTATGGCCAGTGGGCGTGACCTGAGGGGCAGTGGGCGTGGCCTCCGCAGCACTTCTGGACCTGGTCCTCACTCCAGAAGTATCCTCTCTCGGAGTCAGTGGCATCTCCAAATCCCACTTCTGACACCAAATGTTACGGGCTAGGGTTCTGGATTTGGATGTAAAACACCAATGACAACTTCTTAGGATTTATTCACGCAGGGTCTGGTCTGCAGGTCTTCACGACACGAGGTCCACACGTAGATTCCAATCGCAGGTCCAATCGAAGTCCAATAGTATCGCTGAGGTCGTAGGTTATCGCTCGTATCGCAGGTATGTTCGCTCGAAGTTCACTCTTCGCTCTTCCAAACGGAACTGACAGGTCGCCGCGGCGGCCGCTATTTATATCCGCCGGCCAGGGTTCTAGAACATTCCCGTAACTAAGTACCTACACTCGGTACACGCGGCAAGGTCGCTCGAACAGTTACTCATTTAAAGAGTTTTGCACCTTACCCTAGCGGACATACGAGTCATTATTGCTTGCAGCGTTTATTGTTTACTAAAACGCAGCATGCGGCGACTATTCGATAGGCTTCCAGAAGGCTCTATTCTAGATGGTTCGGGATAGGACCGCGACAATATTATTAATATTTTTTATCAATAGAGAAGCTGCTTCAAGCTGATGCGTGTATATTACTTTCGTGCACTTCGATATCAACCCTTGTATATCCCCACTGCTGGGGCACGGGTCTCTTTCTGCATCGCAGGAAGGTTAGGCCATACTCCACCACTTTCGTGCACATGTAAAATATTTATTAATTCTGATTTTTAATTAGTTCACTGAGGGGGCACTACTTACTGTCTCTGGTAGTTTATTCTACGCGTTCACTATTCGGTTCGTCAAGAAGTGTTTTCTGGCGTTGCTAGTAATAAATAGTTAAAATTGTTTTCTTCAACTGAACATAAGAAGTCTAAATATTATTTCTAATTTTTTTTATTGGACTTACGCTTAAGAGAACTCTGTTCTGCCTCCGCCTTCGATTCCGGTTAAGATTTCGGTTCCGACAGACCAAATTTAAAAACTTTGAATTCCGATAAAACCACCTGCGTAACATTCCTAATCATAACATTCCTAATAAAGAATACCTACGTTGGCAACACTTCGCTTCGGTTGGCCTTAACATTTCACGTCTCTTCTTACATTTTCCTCTACAGCCACAAGACTCGAACGAGGAGAAAGATATGCAGACGGACGACGACTGCCGAGAAGTCAGATCGGACAGCGAAACTCGCCAACCCAACCAAGGCGAGCCTCAAAAGATGCTCACAGAAAGTGACACCGACAAACCCAGCGGTCTCCATGACAACAGCGACTCCCAGCCAATGGCCACCGACGCGCACGATTCGAACAAACCCGGTCGCCATGACATCGGTAACGTCACCGATAACAAGACCGAAGGCCTTGGTATACCCACACAGATGTACGCAGGATGCGCGACGGATGTCCCCGTCAACCCGGGCGGTTGTCAGGAAGTAAGGGGGGTGATAGACGAAGCTGCGACAGTTCCGCTGCCCCCAGAAGTTGATAGCGATGGACAGGGGACCGATGGACCGGAAAAATCTGGCGAGGATGTTCTGGAGTGTGTGGGTAAGTCGGGTTTAGTTACTTTCTGGTATGTTCAATCAATCAGCCCGAATTCAACCAGTACTGGATATTGAAATTGAAAAATGGTTGAATTATGATATGGCTGTCTCCAATCCAAACAAACACCATGCGAACAAAAGAATAACATAAACTATATAAATCCACAACAGTATCGTCATATCGTGTAAAATAATATTAGTAAAAAAGCAAAATGGTCATTTAAATACAATGCTCAATTGGTAGAGCGCTGGCACGGATAGCCAGAGGTTGCGGGTGCGAATCCCGGCATGGGTGAAATTTTTAGCCTCTAAATAGGTTTTAAAAAAAAAATTACACAAACAACACAAACAAAATAAGATTAGTCAATCAAACCGCCCCGAGACATATCCGACCCAAAGGTTCCCATAACGCTTGCAGCATTACCGCGCTGCACTGCTAGGGATATATCAAATATGCTCCGGAGCGGTAGTCCAAGCCACGGTTCCTCAGACGACGACCTACCTCTTTAATAAAGGCTTTGCCCTGAACACCCCAGACCCCAGTGGTTTCTAAAGCCAGGGGCACGAAAAAATAGCTGCTCATCAACTGATACCTGGGTATATCAACTTATTTCTAGAGCGACAAAGTTAGCGAGCGACTCATATCAAGGTAACTTTCGAATGACGAGGCTCAAGGGGTTAAAAAGACTCGACCAAACTCAACCAGACTCATCAAAAGAAGATGCTTAAAGCTAAAAGTAGTAACGCTCGTAGCCTAGCCGAACCAAGTAATTGGAATCAATCACTTGAGTTAAGCAACAATAGGTGCAGTCAGGTGCAGGATGCGAGACCGTCCCGTGACTACCGCTAGTGGCATTTTTCGCAGGAAGAGACCCGTGCTCCAGCAGTGGGGACATACAAGGGTTGTTTTCGAAGGCTAGAAGACTCCAGTTAGCCATAAGGCTTGAAAACTGAGGCGAGTCTCATAATGGTGCTTTGGATTCTGAATAATAAATTATATTATTTATTCTTTGACTACTGCTGGAGCCTGACGT
The DNA here is from genome assembly GCA_934045075.1 of Yponomeuta sedellus. Lineage (NCBI taxonomy): Eukaryota > Metazoa > Arthropoda > Insecta > Lepidoptera > Yponomeutidae > Yponomeuta > Yponomeuta sedellus. Next base: position 19,902,177 of record OW203731.1, on the reverse strand, counting down.
AGGAAACAAGCTTGAGATGAGGGCATCGATTTTAAACCTGGTTACTAAGCCTCACATACAATTAAGTAATAACTAACCATAGTCACCAATATATCCATATACGCACAATTAATAATGTCCGTAAGTTATCTGTATATTAAGTACATAAAAACTAATTGCCAAACCAAAGGACCACCGAGTTTGGCAATTAGCTGAATTGATAACCTATACTGTTAGCCATTAAGTGATTTTTTAAAGTCCTCAAGGCTTATAAATAATACCCCGCCTGTATGCTCTTTATGGTGAGAAATAAACTTTTTTGAACTAAACTTTCGTAAGCACCAACACACTGTAGACTTTTAGTCCGGATCTACTTACGGGTGTTGTTATATCCGAAGAGTCCGACCAGGTTTCGCTCAGATTCCGATATAACAACACCCGTAAGTAGATCCGGACTAAAAGTCTAGAAATAAACTTTTCTTTTTACTAGTACGAAGGTCGATTTTCCGCAGACGCGACGCCCGGCGAGGCAACGAAGCGTCGCCGGCGCAAGCGCCGCCGCAGCCCCGACAACGCCCACGAGATGCCAGCCGACCTACAGCTGCACCCCAATATGAAGAAGTACTGGAAGAAACGGCACTCGCTCTTCCACAGGTAGTGTTATAGTAAAATTAAGTAAAACGTATTATGAAACATAAAATAAAAGCACTACACATTATTAACTATTTCGGATTCACTCCTTTCAGCTCCTTGATTATGTAAAATTAAACATATACATCTGTCTGTAAAAACAAAATATGTAGGTACCGGACTTTGTCGTACAATTGACAACATTTCATATTTTACAACGCGCAAAATTAAAAATAACGTTTCTTAATTTTGCTATCTTGATTACGAAAAAAATATTTAGAATTTTGAAAAATGAAAGGCTTAATTTTAGAGAAAATAAATAAAAACCAAAAATTATGTGATGACGTCACACATGCGGTGGAATGAGGAGGTACCGTTGCCTAACATTAAAAATGATATGACAGATGTCATTTTCAATTTCATTCAAATGTCATGTCGGAGAAATTACTTTTCCTGCCGTATGTGTGACGTCATTTGGCGGTTACGTCCTTTTAGAATAAGACGATATTCAAACAGAAAATTATTAATGAAAAACATCGTATAATTCCGAAAATAAAAAAAAATATGGATCGTTTTATTTCGTATCTAGTTTCCTTTAAAACAGTAAAATACGTATGCTAAAAAATTTTAATGTTGTCAATTATGTGCCTTAACATCCGATATCGGAAAAAATGAAGTAAGTGAATCCGGAATTTAGTAACGAACTGTCCTTTTATAAGTTATTTCAATTTGTATCGTCTTCTTGGAAATAAATTGTTTACTTACTTAAACAAACAATGGATGCGGATTGTCCTCAGCTACCAACGAAACACCCATTGAGTCGGTTTAGTCCAAAAAGTTATCAATACATTAACCCAAGCAGCTTATACGATAGATACGACCCAGAATAGTTGTTAGTTGGGTATACATCTTATACTTACTTCGCACACCTTGCAAATGCCTTGTTATAAAAGTACAACACTCCTCTGTAACAATACGACCCTATCGAGTTTCCAACTTCTATTTCTGCTGCTACAACTGGTAACTGGTGGATAATGAAATAAAGGTAATAATAATATTTCCATCCCCAGATTCGACGAGGGCATAAGGCTGGACGTAGAGAGCTGGTTCAGTGTCACACCAGAGAAGGTCGCCAAGCATTTGGCGGAGAAATGCCGCTGCGACCTCATTGTGGACGCCTTCTGCGGTGCCGGCGGCAACGCCATACAGTTCGCCTGGACCTGCGAAAGAGGTACTCACACACTCACACAAAACACACACACACATTATGGTTCAAATTAATATCTATAATATAAAACTTAATTGCCGAATGTGTTGGTAAGCGCAAATCTCGAGAGCAGCTGAACCGATTTCGCTAATTCTTTTATTAAAATATTCCTTGAAGTACGAGGATGGTTCTTACGGAGAGATTTGCGTGGAATTTTTAGCCTCTAAATAGGTTTTTAAAAGGAGCGGTGGTAGCTCAGTGGGTAGAACCATGGACTGGCAAGCGAGAGCCCCAGGTTCGATCCCGAGTGCGGGCATATACCAATGACTTTGTTTAATTTCGAAGTTACGTACATTTGCGAATTTGTAGTAGCAATACCACACGCTAACTGTGAAGGAAAACATCGTGAGGAAACCCGCGGCTTGGTTGGCTATGCACGTATTGACTAGTCTTTCCTCTGGGCTAGGCCGACTAAGCTGTCAGGATGGTATAGGTGCTGGGCAAGCCTACACCATCTATAAAACCATGTCCCAGGCACTACAGCGTCGGAGTGGTCCCTTCACCCATCTAGTGTGAGTGAAGATACTACTGGACGCTGTATAAATCATATCTCATTAAGTAGATGCAAAAAGGCCAATAATCTTGTTCGGTGTTGTTTGCTTACGATGCTATGGTGTTTCTTGTACAGTGATCGCCATAGACATCGACCCGGCGAAGATCGAGCTGGCGCGGCACAACGCAGCGGTGTACGGAGTGGCGGACCGCATCGAGTTTGTGGTGGGCGATTTCTTTGCGCTGGCGCCGAGTCTCAAGGCCGACGTAGTGTTCCTGAGTCCGCCCTGGGGCGGGCCCAAGTATGTCGAGGTGAGATCGTGTATGTTTTGTTCGACTCTCTCTCTATATGTCTGTGGTAACGATGGATGATATGTTGAACATAATATTATTAATCTTGTCGGGCCATGTAAAAAGATGAAGGCGCTTCGGGGTGCTTGGGGAATAAAAATCTAACCTGTTTTATAATACCTACTTACGCTTTTTTAAAAAAGTAATCACCAAAAATCTTAATATATGTAATAACAATTTTTAGAATATTAAACGTATTCTAAAAATTGTTATTATTACAGATATTAAGATTGACATGATTTTATGTATTTTTTTTAACCTGTAAAATGCATAAAAGAAATTAATAGCTGCTATTTTTCTTATTCTGTAACCTATTTAGCTAAGAAGTATATTAAAAAAGAAATAAATAAATTAAGTAAAACGAAGATTTTCACACACCACCTCGCTTCCAGAACTCCCAATACGACCTGGAGTCAATGCTGGAGCCCAAGCCGGCGACGGAGCTAATGGAAGCGGCGCAGGCCATTTCCAGCAACGTGGCCATCTACGTGCCAAGAAACAGCAGATCTGAACAGGTACTTTTCGTTCTAATCTAACACATGTCTAAGCTTGCTTACACTGTATTGAACGTTAAAGAGTTGCCTTTCAGTTGCCTGAAATAGGTAACTTTGCAGGTTTAGAACCTAGTTCAGGCACAGAAGTGAACTGTAAACAAAGCACTTTTTGTAAAAAAAAAGGTTTTTAACAAAATAAAGGCAAAGATAATTACAAACAAACAAACGAACCAAACGAACGAACGAACGAACGAACGAGCGAGCGAACGAACGAACGAACAAGCTGGCGAACGTACGGACGAGCGGGCGAGAGAACGGACGGTTGGACGGCAGACAAACAATAACCTCACGCTTGTATCCCAGTCAAGAGACCAGGGACAGCCATTTGTGGAAGCGGATCCGAATCGCATCTGTGCGGTGTTTATTTTAGACCGTGCTGTGTTATTAAGAATCAATATTTCATTTTCCCCCACAGTTGGTGTCGCTGGCGAAATACAGCGGCGCAGTGGAGATCGAGCAAAATTTCCTCGGAAGGCGGTTCATAGCGCTAACGGCTTACTACGGAGAGCTAGTCAATTACTGAACGAAACTGCTGGTCTGCAGTCCGTATCGTTAATATTGTAGAGGCATTTGGCAGGAAAGCACTGTATATCTAAATGGGGGGTGTGCTTTTTCGTATTTCGACCTACTTTGTGTTGTGAGCACCACGTTTTCTGTATGACACGTTATGCGCGGTTGCGATATGTTACAGAAGTAAAACATGGGGCTTTAGTGCGCAAAGAATAAGATCGAATATTATACGAGCTCGATACAAATTCGTAAGGGAACAGATCCAACAATATTTGAGTGGTACCTTCGGCGTTTTTATTTTTTCTCGAATGAAAAGATAGAGCAACGTCTAAACACAAAATAAACTTAACGCCGAATTGGGCCTCGATTCTTTTGTCATTATAGTTCAATGACAGATTCACGGTCACGGGGGGTCACGTGACAAGTTTTCTCATACTATTGATGCCTATATAGAAGATTTGATAAGACCGCGTGTAGACTTGAAACGGAATGAACTCTGCGCGTTCTTGCAATTGTCAGTGTAACACAATGCATTAACAGAAGCTAGTTTCCGATTGCTTCCATTTTTGAAAAGAAGAAGAAGTAATTGATTGAACAATTATTTGTCTATCACTGCTCGCACACAAAATTTGAACAACTATTTGCCTCTCGCTTACGCATTGCGTGTGAACGAGAGGTAAATAGTTGTTTATATGCTTTATTAGACCGTATAAAAATGGATGTTAATTTAGAAAATTACTAAAATAACTTTGTGACCAGCTCGATACCGACAAGCGAAAGAAAGATGGCGCTACTCATGTAACACAGTTTGAAGCTCATTGGAAGAAAGTTATTGCCATGCTACTAGACTGGAATGAAAACTTAGCTGTAAGATTGTAAATGTAATACTTGTCATGATACTTTTGAGGCTGATACATTTTCCTCTTTTTTTTTTTTTAAACCCTATAAAGGGCACCCTCCGGAGGACACGGGGGAGGGAGGTGGTGAATGCTCATGCATAACAGCACGGACCCGGCCGTGCTGCCAATGTGGGACTCACAAGAAGTGCGCCTACCCACTAAACACCACCTTGGGACTGGTTTTGGTCCTAGAGACCCCTAAACCCACATCGGGAGCGACCCCCCTCGAGGCCGAGGAGGGCGCACGCATTTTCCTCCCGTATATTTTTTCGCAGGCCAGTTTTCTTCCAATTTTGGCCATATTTAGCGCAAACATTCGTACATTATGTACCTACATGATATTTGTTGATTTATGACGTGTAATGTGTATCTATGTTTTGTTTGGTCTAAAGTCGCGAGCAATATTACACATAAAAAGTGTACTTGTATTTAACCAACTACCAAGTTATGATAAATAGTCTACTGCATAGATTTTAGGGAGTTGTTAGGGTAAATGTGGTGACAATGAAATCATGGTTGTTCTTCGAGACATTGCTCTTACCAGTAAAGACGACCAACGTATTTTTTTTCTTTGTAACATTTATGTATGATTTGTTTCTTGTGTGCATTAGAATCTTATCCCGAAATCAACATCGTTTATATGGGTACGATATCGATATGAACCCTTGTAAGTCCCCACTGCTGGGGCACGGGTCTCTTATCCTGCATCGCAGGAAGCTTAGGCCATACTCCACCACGGGGTCCAAGTCCGGGTTGGTGGAGGAGGTAAGACAGTGGCGGGCCTTACTGTCAGAAGTTATCAAGCCGCCTATAAGGCCTCTGACGTGGCTTAACGACTGTCATTACATGACGGCCGGCACCAACGGATTAACGTGCCTTGCGAAGCACGGGAGCGGAAAAATGCCACTAGCAGTAGTCACGTGATGGTCACCCATCCTGCACCTGACTCAAGTGATTGGTTCCAATCACGCGGTTCGACTGGGCCACGAGTGATTATATGGCTGTATTTTTATTTTTAAATGTATTTTTATAAAGCTTGTTCCTTGATAAAAATTTAATCATTAAATACGAAAAGCTCAAGTTCTCGTCCCTGCTTCTCGTAATAAGTTATTAATTAATATCATTAATTCCAGAAATATCAAACCATATTATCCATTTTGTGTAGAGGGCCGAAAAAATCCAACTCCTAAACATAATGATTATCAATTTCGTGAGTTTCATCTTGACTTTCAATGTCTTTGAAAAAATGTTTATACCCATGGAAAAGATGAAACGTTAAACGTTATGTCGACGAGTGGAACCACAAGATCGTTTCCAAAACTTTATATGACTCCTGTACACACTACAGCGCACCGGCCTTTACGCAGTCGTTCGCAATACACACATACTTGTCCAATAAAATAGTAGTAATACCACTTTAGCTGTTATTTCGTAGTCTACTAAGCAATATCTGTACAATGTCATTCTAATCGCGAGGAGCCGTGGAATACGATTGGTTAGTAGACTACCAATAGAACTACCATTACCATACTAATATCATGTATTGAACAACGATGGAGTTAGAGAATCACCCCCGCAGGTGTATATGCAACTTCTTAGATTAACCGTATCTATGTTTAATTATTAACAAAATATCCACCATGAGAGCTGTTGTAACCAAGGTCGTTAAGGTATTTTAATCTAGAATTTATTACATAATTGGTGCCGCATAGAAAGGCAAAAGTAACGACTGAATTATTACTCAATTAAAATGTTTCTTCTAAGGCTTGGGTAATGGAAGTTGTGAATATTGCATGGATATGAATGTGCCAAGAATTTCAATTCAACCACAAATAGTTGTTTCTGAGATCTTTTGCTCACCAAATAACCTAAGATCTTCGTATTGTTTCATGAAATTATAGTATTGGTGTCCTGAAGCTAATAAAAATATCGCCATAATCACTTATTGTGTATGTGAATTTTATCTCTTGCATTTGTTTACTTCTCAAATTCTGGTTGCTTTGCTTGCTTCACTTGCTTACCTACTGGAGATCGTTTTGCACAATGGCACCTTTCTCTTCACTATATAGGAAATGGCGGATACAGGAGCAGAAAAAGTTTTAGTCAATAATAGTTGCCTAAAACTGAGATGCTATAGTGACACAGGCATGAATCTAGCCCCAGATTTAATTAAAAACAATGCTTGCCGATTTTTACTCCCTACTATGACAGTAAGTAAGGGAAAATGTCTTCTATTCTTTGGGCGCAAGCCGTGGAACGATATATGTTGCAGTTTATCAATATATATCTGATGAGGCATTTTGACTGCCAAGCGCGAACTGAAAGTAGCGGCGGCAGAGGTGCCTGGCACTTATATCAGGCACGCAAAGTAGGTGTACTACTTGTGATATACTTGTGATACGTATAGCTAGATTCATGACTGTACTGTCGGTACCAACATCGACAGTTTTATTCGTACTGCCAACAGCACTACCTTTACGTGCATGCACCCTACTTTGTTAAGATGGTAGTGACTCTCCAACAAATTGAATCTGAAATCAGCTGAAGACTTTACTGTCGACTCCTTTACTCACACTCAGTTATTATGTACAGGTTGATATGTTATTGACTGTACTATCTTCTCTACGCCAGCACCTTGCCTTCGGCATTGTACAGTAATTGATAGAAATAAAGCATTTTTAAAGTAAAAAAATATTCTGTTTCCGCCACTGTATGTAGGCCTTTATCCAAATGCTGTGTGGTTGTATAATTGATGTTGTATGTACATAACTGTTATGTAAAGTGGTATGAAATAAACACATTGTGATCTATACAATTATAGCCCTTTTTTACTAGCACAACTGCTTATTCCCTCTTAAATGGCATAAAATTCCTCTGAAATGAATGAAAACAATATTCATTGAACTACCTACAAATATGGTATGCTTCCTTGAGTGGGTTTTGAAATAAATGAAACCCAAATGTTTGCTGAAACCTTATCTTATGTATTTAGAAAATAAATCACAATGTTCTCCTGAATGTTATAATAATGGAAAGTTATAAAGGCAATTGCTATTGACATAGCAGGAACTCTGAATGTATGCCTAACCAAATAAGAGCCCCCTATTTGCTAACAACTGACATTAGAAGTCTGTCATCCACTGGTATCAGATTTGAAAATTTCTTTCATGGCACAGATGGATACTTCAGTACTTTGTGGAACTGTCAATTCAGAGAAACCAGTTAGGCTATTGAAATGCTAGCTATGTTAGTCAATGGTGTGAACAAGTGGAACTTTATAGACGCAAATAGGGGTACAAGTCGTCATTGTGAAGTGTCTCCACACTCTTACAACTATTTTATGCTATCCTAGAACTAACTATGACTATTCCTTCATTTCACCCTCTTCATCTTCTTCTTCCGCCCCTCTGATGTACAAAACATTGTTACATCTGATGAGCACTTCTCCGAGGTTTCCTGAAATTTAAAGACAATCCATTATATTTAAGCCCCAGTGCTTGCAATTGTCAAATCAATAGGGGGAACCGCCCCTACTCTCTTTAGTGAGAAGGCACTTAAAATATAAGCTCTCTATGGCTTATTCAATACAAATGTTTGGTGGGTCAAAAATATTGTGGAAGCTTGATAACAGAGCCTTGATTCTCAGAATATAATGCCAGATTCGTGCCATTGAAGCCTACGTTTAGCAAATATTGTGGCAATGACATGAAATTGATGTGTTCATGCAATTTTATTTGTACTTTTATGCATTAACAGAATGTAGGTCTATAGAAGAGACTGGCAAAGGATTGCCTGTATACCATGGTACCTGAACCTGTTGATGGTGAGAATGTAAATGATTTATCCTTGCTGTCAAAAGCCTCTATGGATAGGCTGGTTAAAGATGCACAGTTCTTTCTTTTTTATACTTAGATATGTACTAAAAACATGGTAATTGGCTTAGATTTCAAATGGAAATTGGTCACAAACCTGTGCATTGGCCTTCAACGTGTTCTTCGGTGTTGGCGAGCTGCAAATTCATGTAACCATCGGCGGAAACGAGGAGACCTTTGTATTCGTGGCCCCACTTCAGTTTTACAAGCACAGATTTTCCTGTGAGGCTGTTGAGGAATGGTTTCGGGTTGATGGGCATAGCCGCCGCCATTTTCGTAGTTTTAGTGCTGAAAACACGAACGAATATTACAGAAATTTAAGACGCGAAGTGTTTAGATATATATATTATATTAGGGCTTACTCACGTTTTAACTGGCTAAAGAAACTCAAAACTGCTGAAAATTAGGATTCTAACCTAAAAAATGCCGCTCAAACACTCGCGCAAGCAAACTTTCATTTATCTCTCTCTATGTATTATTCTGTGCTTTCATTCATTCTTTTAGTTCATTCACTAGGGAGATTGCAAATCTTGCTACTGTTTATTTACCGAACTTTTACCGGTCAGGGCGCTATGTTAGTTTTGTTTTGTTAATAATCAATCTGTGAATTTTGTTGTGTTGTCACGTCAGACGTCACGTTTTACAATAATTTGGGGTTGAATTGAAAGAAACCCCAAAAAGTTTATAAAAGTTCGTGAATGCAACAATGTGCATCGTTTCTCGACTTTACCCATGCTTTTGAATTCAATATTCTTTCACATCATATAGAATAAGGCCGGCAACTATGTCAACTTTTACCGGTTTCAGTGAAGAAGACTTGGTGAGGATAAAATCTGCTGATTCTGCAGCGATAAATGGTAATTTTGACCTATTGTTACTTTTATCATCCTCTACTAATAGGGCTAGATAGATATATTCCATTCATATTTTATAACAGTACATACATAGGTACCTACTTTCCAAGCCTAATGTCTACCAACACCATTCATATTTTTTGTACAATGTTCTCAGCATATGAATAATAGTGGGAACTTTGCCACTATTCCAACTATCGGTAGAGTCATTCAAACATTTATTTCAGTTGACTTTATTTCTATGCATAGAAAATAAATGTTTCAAATATTTTAGGATGATGACATAAATTATCTTATTTGACCTTTAGGTACTGTCCAGTGACCGAAGTTTTATAATATCTGCAATAATCTGTCCCAGGAAACTGGTAATTGATAAAAGTTCTGGGTGTTGCTATTGGTTCATAAAAGCAAACCTTGTATGTTTTTAAGTCAGTGACTCATTTTAACTGTTTGCAATATTTTGTGCAGTGAACGTTAGCAAAAGTTTAGCATTTTATGTAGGCTACTCATTCTTGCAACATAACATAAAAACAGCATGTAAGTGATCATTTTTAACACCTAAATTGAATTCCAGGTACAAACAATAATGTAACAGTGCAAAGTGTCAGAAAAATTGATAAAATCGGCATAAAAACCAATAAAATCTTACCATATAAGCTAAAACAGTTAGCGAAGCAGTCATCAGACGAAGACATAGACAGTATCACATTTGAGAAATGCCGCTTGAGTCTAAAATCACCGACTTCACCTCCTTCTGATGTTATTAACAACAACAATGATGTCACTGGTAACTCAAATCTAGAACAGAACACGACAGATCATACCATTTATCCAGAAAACTTCCCAATAGAAACTGACAACATCAATTTAGTAGACAGCAGAAGAAACAGCTTAGAACCCAATGCCAACATAGATCTAAGAAAGTCTAGTGTAGAATCTGGACTAGATATTGTAAGAGGAGTGACAAACTACACAGAAGATGATCAAGCTGCCCACAGGGCAAAGTTGGGAGAGCTGCAATTGAAGCAAAAGCTGATGGAGGAACAGAATAAGAGACGGAAAGAAATGCTGGCCAAAGCTCTCGCTGATAGGTAAAGAAAATAAAACCTTATGTCGTTATTTATATAAACATGATTCCACTAAAACACCCCTTAGAGGTGTTTTATTTAGTCTGTGGATACATCTTTTCCTTTTGAAATGTCCAGTCAGCGTTTATGGAGTAATTTAAACAAATATGTTTTATAAATAGGGCCATTAGATTCTAACCCTATTCTAACTGTGCTTGTATTAAATAATTGTTAGAAAATAAGTGAGACATTCATATTACACTGTTGATAAAACAGTTAAAAAATTTAATTAATATTGTGTTTGTCTCAGAACCAAGCAAACAGCAGAAGAAGTAATGAGACTGGAAAAGATAAAACGGGAACTTCAAGTGCTGGACGGTCAATTTTCACAAGACGTTGCTGTTCTCAGGAAGAAGATTGACCAGGCCTGTTTGACGTTTGCGGATGCTGAGTAAGTACAGAAATGTTTACAATTAGCACAAATCCAGTTGGATTCAGTTTTTCATTTTTGTTATGAAGAAAACTAACAGTCTGCTTCTTTGCTCTTGATGTCACATTCTCGAAAGGTTCTCTATGAAATAAATACCTTGTATGCAATGTTAGTACATATTTTGAGTGAAGAGAGTTTTTTTTTATTTGTCTATAACCTTTCACATTAATGTTATTTTTGAGTTAAATGTACATTAATTAGTTACCTATTTCCACTTGGAAGATGAACATAATCTTTTCCTTGAGTTATCAATATCATTAATAGGGATGCGATGGTATCATAATATTGTCAATCACCCTACATCTGTAATTCATACTTACATCTACACACACATACAATACCCATGTTTCGTGATACACATTTTGTGTTGCCTCACAGGAAGCAGTACTTAAAGGTAGAAAAGGAATTTCTCCAGGCGAAGATCCATTTACAGAAAGAAAAAGAAAAGAAAGAGTTATTGACAGAACACCTCAGTGCGCTGATAACTCACAACGAGACCAGGAAAGCTGAGAAACTAGAAACATTAATGTTGCAACTAGTTGAAGAAAAGAAAGACGAAGTGGCAGTAACTGATGAAGAGCCAGTGATAGTGGATGGGGTTGATGAGAAGACTGGTAAGATTGTAGAGTTGAACCTTAGTTGATAATGCACATTTTCATGTGTAATGCAGCTAAGTATAATATAACCTGCAAGTGCATTTCCAAAAAATATTAATTTTATCTGCAAAATGTTTCAATGAAACGGTGAATATGAAACATCTGTATTTAAAGACTAACAAGTGCCTATAAAAATTAGAATACATGGTAGGCGACATACAAATAGAACATCATATCAACACAATTTGTTACTACTTATGTGTGGGGCATTTTATTTTTGTTATTGCAAAGTAAGTTAGTAAGAGAGAATTATTAGTCATATAAAACATGACAAAATAGGTATTAATGATATTTTTACAACGAAATTATTTATGAAGTAAGCTTTATTTAAAAAGTTAATAAACTAATTTTAAGTTAAAAGTGCCTATGCCAGTATCTTAATGTTAATTTATATTACAGGCATAATCTTAACTTATCGTATTAACAAATAAAGATATTCTTATTCAAAACATTCTTTATTTTCAATAATTATGTCATAAGTAAATTTTTTACAGTATTTTAAATGCAAATATCAGTATTTTCTCGCGAGTAAAATGCTATATTTGCATTGCACATGACTTTTTGTACTTATCCACTAAGGCAATATCAAATTAGAAATATTTGGAAATACTCTTTGAATACCATTTAACTTTTTATCTCTACTGGAATGCACAAAAATAATACTGATCATAATTAAGTGCTTAAAATAAGTGAGATTTTCTTAATTCTATGTCGACCAAATGTAAATTTTTAATACAGCATGATAGTTTATCTGGCAAATTACTATTTTGCATTCAAGACTAGACATCTTGTCAAATTCTTTTGTCACTCAGTAAAACAGGTACTAGTTTGAACACAGCTGATGAAAATTCGCAACGCTCTAACATCTAAAAATACTGTTTCAAGTTGTCCAGGAAGATAATTCACCGGCATTTGTCGAAAAACATCTTCCTTGCCGTGTGCTATCCCCAGTTGCAATAGGAAGACTTTTTGTCTCTGTTCTTTAGAATTTGTTTTATGTTAGATTCTGCATTTTGATGTTGCCTCCTTGAATCCCGTTCCATTTGTATAAGTTCCAGACCTCTTTTTGCAGCGCAGTGATAACGTTGGCTCAGGGAAGCCTCCGACCCTTTGATTCGTGGTATGTGTCCCGTGTAGCCGGCTATCGGTGGGAATTCCGAAGATATTGTGTTTTCTGTAAACATTGAAATTATACATTTTAAGTGCTACAGTAGTATATGTTGTTCTTGAAAATTAGGTATAATAGTGGCCCTATTAAATATCCTGTGGAACACCATTAGACCTATAAAAACTTGTTTCTTTTAAAAATTGGTAAAGGAAACCTATAAAATCAATAACGCTTTGTCATTACCTTTGTACTTATTGATCTCTTTAAACCTGTGCAAATCCCGTCGGATCTCATCCCTAGAATGTATTGTCTCCATTTTGGGCGCGCTGCGGGATCGCGCGTAGCTCTTATTCATCTCTGCCTTACGACGTAACTGTCGCTGTTGGTGCGTGAAATCGGTCATGCAGTCGTCAGCTGCTCGCCCGTAGGATTTGCCGTATCTGTGAAAATAAGAACAAAAATCAGCTCTTTTCAGCGGTCTTGACTATATCTTGACTAATAGAGCAAGAGAAAAAAAGAGAAGGAATAAAATAGTCAATGAGTTTAATCGTTTGTTGGTCATGTCGCTTTTTGCTGAACACCATAGAGATGTTTCGCTCCGCAACTGCACTGGTCGAAGTAATACTCCGACATGAGATGTCATTTCGCAGTCCCAGAAAAGGAAGCGAAAAGGAGATGACTGTATCAATTAATTGTTTGGTTGGTCAGTCGTTGGAGATTTTTCCTCCAATACGATCTAAATTTTGAAATGGACACATAGTTTAACTAGTAACGTTCACTAAGCCGTAGCTTTTGTCCTCGTCCTCAGGCTATACTAGTCCACTGCTAGACATAGCCCTCCCCTAATGCGCGCCACTGCGCCCTGTCTTCAGCTTGCCGCATCCCACCTAGTGGGAGAGCGTTCTACACTACGTTTGCCGAGTCGCGGTCTCCACTCAAGAAAACGTTTTTGTCGTTTTTTAAGTCGGTCGGTCGGACTTTATATAATCAACGAATGATTGATTGATTAATTGATTGATGTTGATGATGACATCATTGTTCCAACTGATGTGTGAAGGCTACTGTACGATATTCTCTCCTATATTTGACCTACCTGGAGTTCATCCCAGGAACGTAGCCCGTATACCCGGCCATGTAGACCGGGCACTGGTTGTAAAGCCCATCGTAAGGGTCTCTCTGAGGCACAGGCGGGTTGTTTTGACGCATGTTGTCGATTTCGTAGTTGTGGCCAGGCCGGTACTCCAATGGTTTGCTGATGAGAAGAGAGGAATGCCTTAGTACATTTCTCTACAACGTGCTTGCAAAAAATTGTAGTGTTATTCTAGCAATTTGCTAGAGCGAGGATCACAACGCAATTTAATATGAATCACCTCACATTTTTTTCGCGAGTTCAGTTTTATTATTAGGCAGTCGTAAAGCCATTTCAAAGGCCTTATGGGCGGCTTGACAACGTTTGACAGGATGGGTGACCATCCCGGGACTACCGCTAGTGGCATTTTCCGGGCGCTTCCGTACCTCGCAAGGCACCTTAAGCCGTTGGTGCCGGTTGTCATGTATTGACAGTCGTTAAGCCATGTCAGAGGCCTTATGGGCGGTTTGATAACTTCTGTCAGTAAGGCCCGCCACTGTCTTACAATCCTCCACCAACCCGGACTTGGCCCTCGTCGTGGAGTATGGCCTAACCTTCCTGCGATGTAGGAAGATACCCATGTCCCAGCAGTGGAGCATACAAAGGGTTGATATCGACATACGAAAAGTGTTGGTCACATAATGCGCGTAATTTTTTTTTGTCACACCTGTGTCTATTTTGTGTTACTCGCACAAAAGTGTTATTACAGCTACTATCCTTAGGATTTTTGCCCCAAGCTGACGTGCCAATAGAAGCGGCTTCTGGCACATTCTGGCATGCAAAAGATCGCAAGCAAGATTTTTCCTCTGCCGGGTATGTGAGGATTCCTCCCAAGATGTAGTTACGAAGTACGCGAAATATGTTTGCTAATGAATCGCAGCCTTCTCTGAAAATCTTTCGAACTGTGTTTTTTCGTAAAGATTTTGTTGAACCTAAAATTGTTCCTCGAAAGGAAAGCGAAATGTTTTGATGCCACTATGAACTAGTATATTATCTACTTCAGTGAAGATTTATTGGCAATACCACTCGCTAACCGTGAAGGAAAACATCGTGAGGAAACCCGCGGAGGGCACGCGTGGTAATGAAGTCGATACTCTCTCTCTCTCTCTCTCTCTCTCTGAGAGAAGGCCTGTGCCCCGTTGTGAGGCACAGGTCTACATAAAAAAAATACTATTCATTTCCTTTATAATTATTACACATTTTGTGGTGTTCAACTCGTATGTCGCTGGTACGGTAAGAAACGTTTTTCCAACTGGCGTGTGTTACTGCAACACAGAATGCCTGTACCTAGCATGCTAGGTTACTATCTCCTAGCATACCACTTACTGGCATGTGTATTAAGCGGCCAATAGACTAATTTCTTACTTGAATAAAACATTGGCACGGATCTCCTTCAAGATTTGCCTCGTGTTGTCGCCATAGCATTTGCCGTAACGGAATTTCAGCATAGGACAGTGCCCTGTGTACCTGTAACAATTTTGTCATAATTTTAGACTTTATTTCTTGTATCTCCTTTCAAAGCCTGGCCTCAGTCTTCACCTCAGAGTAGCAGGCGTGATGTTACGTATGTGCATACTTTCAGTATGTGTTAGCTTTGGTTGTATTTCGGTTCTTTTATCGCAACATTAGATATATTGGAGATATTTTTAACCTGTTACTATTATAGTAAGCAATTAATTATATGAATTAATAAAATACAAAAAAATGAAGAAAACCATTTATTTAGGTCATTTTATATACTTAAGTAACAAATTAACTTCTTACAGTTTCAACTCTTAGTCTAACACGAATCTAAATAAATACTTATTAAGGTGAGACATTAAATATTATATGTAAACAATCTTAAAATATAAGGTAATAGTACCTACATTACACAACTAGGGTGGTAATACAAAGAAAGGCCGAGATCGCAGAAGTTTGCGGCCCGAGCCGCAACCGAGGGCCTAAATATGCGATCGAGAGCTTTCTTTATTACCTCCCGTGTTGTGTACATCTTTTTATGTCTACACTTGGCCAGAAAGCGGCTTTTTCCGTACGCGCAGCATGCGGAAAAAGCCACTTTATTGCCAGGTGTGGCATAACCGATATTTAGCGATACAATTTTTCGCTGCGGCCGGCCCCGCACTGAGTAAGCTGGATTGTGGGTACCATATTAGAAATAAGCATAATGGTTCGAAAGCCAAGATAGATTTCTGAAGTTAGGTGATACCTGCTGCAGAACATGTCTGACCTCTAAAGAAACATTTTGAATGCTATGGACTTGTTCTGAAAAAAAGTATTGAATTAAAAATATCTCAATAGTTCATCAAACTGAGAAATCTATATCCAGGCGTACAAAATCCATCAATAGGTATTATACCAAACCGATGACTCATCTTTAATATACAAACATATCGAACATAGTCTAGACATAAAACAGTCAGCTGTGCAAATCCCCTGTGGCGAGACCTAATTATGCGCACTCAATCCTATCGGATTCCAGACTTGCTTGTTCAGGGTCTGGTGCGCGTATATACCTAGCGGAAATTCGACCAATTCACTCGTCGTCCCTGGGACAGTCTTCGGGCATGAAGCAGTAGCCAGACACCAGGTGCAGCACCAGAGGGAAGTCGCAGTCACAGCGAGACCAGTCACAGATGACGCCCAGAGGCCGCGCTACCGGGTTCTCACAGGTCCGCTGCGAGGGGGTTGACCTGCACTCGCTGTCTCTTCGGTGCATGTTCTCGGGGCATTTGTCCACGCCTGCCGAAAGGGCTTAGGTTAGGAGAGTTGAACGGAACATCAGGAGGTACAGTACTACACATCATAAAAGTCCCTTCGGGAATCTACGTTCGCGCAGACTAGGAAGAGGTGTAACGAAAGTACCCGAAGCTATAAGTACATTCAACATGATCTTTAACCGATACGGTTAAGGTGCAGAATTGATTGCCGCAGTAGCGCTACCTATTTCGCTCACGCTAATATTGCCAAACTAATAGTCACCTGCATCGATGACGTTGAATCAACCAATAGCAACAAAGGCGCGCGGCCTGCCATAAAATGAAACTATCTGATTGGTCGATCAACTTGCCGCACATCCAAAATTTGTTCATCTGCGCAAGGTACATCCGCGAGACTTATTTCTTGTGTAGCACTGTAACATGTAGCCTGTAAACATCCCACTGCATGGCACAGGCCTTCTCTCCGAGAGCGAGAGAAAGAGAGTGGTCTTAATTACCACGCGCGGCCACTGCGGATTGACAATTTTAACCGCTGAGGTATTTGAACACATCAGACACTCAGGTTTCAGGATAACATCACAACGAGATCACAACTGTACATTCGAAAACAAAGTCATTGGTATATGCCCGCACTGGGAATCGAACCTGGGACTATAAAATGGAGATATTATTTGCCTTGCTATTCTCTTACCAAACATGATACCCAGAGCACACAGACCGTTGTTCTGGTGACATATGAAACGTAAACGAGGATAAAGGGTTTGTCCTTCCTTCACCAGATTTAACTCGTTGTCCTTCCAAATATGATATCCAGAGCACACAGACCGTTGCTATGGTGATATCAGGGATGCAATTTCTCTTCGCCGATGCACAATTGCAATTTCTTTCCCCGGGTTTGAACAAAGTTACCTGGGTTGTTTCGATATGGCCGATAGCGTCGGGTCACGACGTGACCATAACGCCTAGATGGTTTGCACGTATACGACAATGGAATGAAATCGCCTTCTTCATGCAGTTAGTTGTCATTGTGCTTAAATGCATTAACTGTATCTAGGCCCAGGGCAATCCCAGCAGAAACGACCAAAGGTGTGTTGTGCTGAATTTTTGCAAACCTCACACCGAAGTACCTACGTACCTCTTTTACATGCCCCTCATGTCATCAGAACAACGGTGTTTATTTAATTTTATACTTATAAGTACATTTAACGGGTGTAAATGTATAAGCATTGCGAATCTCTTTAATAATTTTCATAAAATAATTGTATTTGGGCAACTTTCGTCAGCTCTATATTTTCCAAGCGAAATTGTGTGCAATACGCTCTCTGATCATTTTGAGTCACGAGTTCAGACTTCTTTAGTGCCGAATAACTAAAAATAGACTGTACGTAATACAGAGTACATTGTAAAGAGGTTCGAAATTTCGCTGATGCCGGTGAGTCGCACATTAGCTCAGTCGGAAAGAGCGCTGGCTCGGATAGCCGGAGGTCGCGGGTTCGAATCCCGGCATGGGTGGAATTTTTAGCCTCTAAATAGGTTTTCCAATACTAGAAATATAATTAATGCAAAATATATATGTACCTATTAATGAGATTGTACTTACATGTTCGATTAAACATGAGACAGCCTTTTACCCCAATTTGATAATAGTAGGATGCTTCTATCACATTGAGGAGACACAACATGGCCACCAAACTGAATCGCATTTTGTGTCTTCTACGTTAGGGATGCAGCCGTACAATGAGCATCTTATCCTCGTCTCTGTTGCCATTAATCCCACTGTCTCTAATATTTACACAACAATACTATCAACACCAAACTACTGCCGCCTGTCTTCCGGTATACGGTCGGGATTCAACTCAAGATGTTTCGGCACATGATACGAGTTTTTCACTTTCAATCGCTGCTTCTTGTTGTACTCCCGCCTGCTCATCTGAGTGGTACATCTTTCAAGCTCCACGCACGTCACGGCATCTTCGTCGAAGACTAAGTTGGAGTTGCAATCACAGCGGGACCAGCCGCACGTGAAGCCAATTTTGTGCTGAAGGGGGTTGCTGCAGGTCCTTTGGGAGATCGTTTCGACATCACACCTTGTGTAGTACGGGTGCATGTAGCGGGGACAGTGGGTTACGCCTGTAATTTAGGAGATTTTCAGGTATTTTTGGTACCTAATGGATTCTTTCTAGCATATCAATGAAAAACCGGGATCGTTATCTTAGTGATAGGATTTGCCAATCAACTTCATGGCGACCGATGTTAAGGGCTCAGCAGGAACTTCGTTCGGGGATAGAGTGGACCGATCGGATATTTCTTGACCTTGGGATAGATCCCGAGATGATACAAAGTTCTTGGGTCCACTTTATTCGTGCGTATCTTCGCCCCTTGGAGCTGCGGTTAATCGAACTCAAAATTTTATTCTATTTAAAACTGAATTAGAGGTAATTTTAACTTGATTGGTCGTCGAATGGCCCTAAGGCGCAAGGGCAATAGAGCAGAGTTGGAAAATGAATCAATCTCGGCAGTAGATGAAACGTAGGTAGTAAATAAGTATACAAAGTATGATAAGCACATCAACATATTGTTCTGGTTCAAACCAAAGTTACCACGTAATTGTGTTAATTAGATTATGACGTTACAAAGGTAAAACACCCAGTTTGAAACTGTCTGTAAGAAGTACCTAGGGCGGCAGCACGACCTCTGCTGTGATGGTAATCAAACGTATTGCTGTAGCGCTAGACCATCGCGGAGTCTTACTTACATCTCTTATTGAAGAGCAGGCACCAGCCATGGGCGGAAGATCCGGCATCGATTGAAAGGACAGTTAGAAACGAAAAGAAGACGACAATTCGCCACATTCTTAGCAATTTTCTAACTGAAAATAACCAATAGGATTGAGTTTTATACCTTTCCGACGCGTCGTGCGACGTGCCTTTTGGATGGCAAGTCAACCAGACGGTGTTTTCAAAACAACTAACTGGAAAAAAGATTGTTGAAAGTTTAGCACACCAGTAGCTGCGGTAAACCGGGTATCTACTGGCATTTGTCCAATTCCTGTGCACCAGGTTAAGTAAACCTGTTTACATTCACGTTGTAGACGCAGTCATCCTTGAGCAGTCGTGAAACGAAGTACTACTACCTACTTTTGTACCAAGATCAACTCAGAGCTTGTAAGGCTGATAACTATCTGAGTCGAAGCGATAGCTACCTACTGATTAGCTCAGGCTATCTCTTTTGGAGAAAGAGGCGTGCCTTGGGGCCCAAGCTATTTCCAGCAGTAGACGAATGTGGACTGCAGATCGCAATGGAAATAGAAGTCAGAATTTGTTAAACCACTGGCAGCCTCAATCATCATGAGTGATGTGAATAAGAACATTATGATCTTTAGAATACCTTTGGAACATAGGCACTATCCGCTAGAGTTGCAATGCATCACTTTTGAAACGTTTTCGCTTGCAGCTTACGATTTTAGCTGTGCCCGCCCCCTGGGCTTTGTATATTTTTATTGACCTTCGAAAACCCTTCCCTTTTGAGCGAAAAACTGGTGCATCGCAGGGCGTTGCAGGGGAAAACCACCGCAATCCTGGCTGATGGTACATAGTATAGGTATACCGTTTTAGATTCTCTGAGTAAAGATTGAGATAAGGGAGGTGACTAAATGTCACCGTATTTCATTGGACACCCACCTAAGGGCAAATGTCCATTTCCCCATGTATTCGGCCTGAAACAACAACATTTTTCAGCGACCAAGGCCGTCTACGGCATTCCGTGCCAGAAAATGAAGTACAGAAAGTGAGACAGTGACGCTCTTTGTAGGTACCAACTCCGCGTCATAATAATAAATAAAAATTATAGTTTTTTTTTCAGGCAAAGGGAAGGTCAAATACAAATAATTATTACAAATAAATAAAAATCAAACAACAAAAGTAGGTATGATACTTGTGGTTCGCGCTCATGAGGCACTTAGGCGATGGCCCGCACCCTGTTTCTTTGGGCAGTCCGACCATGGTATATCCACTGCGTTACTACCATCCTGTGTCTGTGTTTGTCCACTGCTGTCTATAAGCCTCATCCGTGGCAGGCAAACCACTTCACTCCACCAAGATGTATATATAGCCAGATGTAGGTACCTATATCTGTTTGTTACCGATATGTTTCGCATTAATTATAAACAAAACGGAATGTATGAAGTTCCTTTACTGCGCATCCTTTGAGAGTGACTGGTACCAGGTTCCGACGATAACCGCCTATCTGCTACCTTTCCACACCTAAGGTTATGTTGGTTTCTATAATTATCACAGTCCCAGTAGAACTTGGTAAGCTCCGTTTCAATACCATTTTAATACGACGAGCGGACCAACAGTAGGAGCATTTCTATTGTAACTGTTGAATTGTAAACTGCCGTGACAAAACGTAGTTTGTCCGTATTTAGGTAACTGTTACTGATTACTCTCATTGATTTCAGCTGAAGTTTAAAGCGTTAAGGCGGTTAGGTAGTTCATAATAGAACAGAAATAAGTGTGTGATGCAATAGTTTTTAAATGAAATGAAAAGGTTTTATTCAAAGTAGCACAGAAACTGCGGCTTAATGAACGTTACAATTCAAACTAGGTGACCATTTCAAAATCTATAGATCATTTTGGAGAAAAAATGGACAAAAGAACTCCAAACTTAGTCTTTTCAAAGTCCTTAATTAACATAGTTTACATAATTATTATAAAACATAGAACTCATACATTGTACTTACTGGCTTTAATTCCAGACCTCATTGTCATCTAAATACTTAATCCTTTATGTTATAGTAGCCCTTTTGGCATAAAGTGTGCTTAACATATTTTTTGAACCGCGATTCAGGCAAGCTTATATATCTTCAGGGATTTTATTATAGAAGCGTATACAATGCCCCATGAAGGATGAAGATGAAGGATTAACAAGTCGAACTTGTGTCTATAGTTTTGCGAGTCTATATAGGTAGGATTCACAATTAGTGATGGGCAGTGGAGAAAGAAATCCTGGTTGAGAAACTTACGGGAGTGCACCAGTTGCAAGTGCTGCCGAGCTCTTCCGCCTTGCGAGAGACAGAGATAAATATGCAGACATCAACCCTTTGTAAATACTTTGTATGTCCCCACTGCTGGGGCACACGTCTCTCCCTGCATCGCAGGAAGGTTAGGCCATACGGTACTCCACCACGGGGCCGACTCCGGCTCCGGCAAATGTAGGTACATAGAGTCATGGGGAAATCAAACCCGCTTACTTTAAACTAACAGCTGCCATCACATCACACATTCACGTCAGGTACAGTCGCGTGCACTACAATGTAAACTCGTTAGAACTTAGAAACTTGTCATATTGACCTTTTCTAGCCTGATCTATGAGAAATTGACTATTTTGACTTTGGCATGGTACTGAGGTATTTAGTGCACGTGACCTGAAGCACCTGTAGTAGAAGTAGTGAAAACCCCTCCAAAAATATAAGATGCGGCCAACGTCTCAAAAACATACCGCATGTTATGATAAGGAACTTGCCAAGGCGTTCACACAATTAGCGTGTTTCGATGACAAGTAAAACATTGTGTGACTGTTCTATTTACAGCTGAATTTGGCAACCTTTTATATATAACTAGCGGACGCAACAGACGTCGTCCTGCTTGCAGCGCGATCTGCCGGGCTGATTTGTGACTCTAAACCATACAGACCCCCCCCCCCACCGAAACGCATACAAAAAAAATCTTTCAAATCTGTCCAGCCTTTTAGGCGGAGTCCAGTGTCATACACACGTATAGTAGAACTATTTATATTTGCATAAAAAAGCTTTATATACCTGTATATAAAAATATAAAAATGTTGAATAGGTAGTTGTATAAATGAAAACTTCCCGTCGCGTCACCGTCCTAGACAATCCCTTTCTACTATGATAGCATTTCAGTTTTACTGACCGAACCTTCAAACAAAAGTAGGTCATATTTTTGTTGTGTTCATGAAAGGTAGGTAGTTCATTTCATGAATGACAAAACCAAATGTATTCTTTCGCTCCGGTATGTAACCTCGCTCCAATAAAATGGCCTACTCCAGGTTAAGTTTACCTTTATGGCTTGGTACAAATAAACAAGGCATTTGATTCCGATAGTGACACTTTGCCCGCTGTTATTTACTCTACTCTGTAGAGTGAGATCTTCTGCTCGTGTTTATCAAACATTACACAAAGTAATCTGTTTTACAAAAAAAATAAAAAAAGTATATTTTCTTTCAAACGCTTGTTTTCTTTTCACTATTTAGTACTCAGATTAGTATCACCGGCCAGCCCTTGTCTTACGTAACTTTCCGCTCTATCGAGTTAAGCATTTAGACCACTCCAAAGTGTCAAAATATGTATGTATCTGACAGTTCGGAGTAGGCTAAATCAGACAACTCCACACAGTGGAGGACTTACGTGTTCGCACCCTAGTTTGCATGGTAAATTTGAAAAACTTTTTAGAATGGTTTAGAAGACTATCGAAATGTTCGTTGCATTTGTGTACATTCGTTAAAACTGGATGTATCCAATAACTACGATTTCGTCTTCTACGACGACGTCTTTTTATCAAAAGTAGCGCAATTAAACCTTCTTCGTCAGAGTCCATTATGATACTGCACGCACCACGCAAGGGTTAAAAAAAGTAGCAGCCACCGACCGCAAGTGTCGACCACCGGCCACAAGTGGCTGTCGCGCGCTTCAGCTACCTTTGTAGCCGCTTCTAGCTTCTCGTGGCGGCGTTTGTGGCTGTCGCGTGTGGCCCGTGTGCGGCGACCCTTAAATTGCCGCAAATGCACACACATAAAAAATAACACAGTAATGGAAAAGATAAACATCAATAATAGAAATTAAAAAAAAACAATAACATCTTACAAATTTAAAAACCTATTTAGAGGCTAAAAATTTCACCCATGCCGGGATCGAACCCGCAACCTCTGGCTATCCGTGCCAGCGCTCTACCAATTGAGCCAATGGGCGACTCACCGGAATCAGTGAAATTTCGAACCTGTTTACACTATTCTCTGTATTAAGTACGTACAGGCAGCGACATCTGGCTTAAGCAAATTGCATCACTTACAGCCCCGACTACCTACTTTGCAGTTAGGTTTTACATCGGAACGATATCACTGTACCCACATGATTATACTATTTTTATTTTTAATGCACATGTGGGTACAGTGATATCGTTCCGATGTAAAACCTAACTGCAAAGTAGGTAGTCGGGGCTGTAAGTGATGCAATTTGCTTAAGCCAGATGTCGCTGCCTGTACTTAATACAGAGAATAGTAGTGTAAAGAGGTTCGAAATTTCACTGATGCCGGTGAGTCGCCCATTGGCTCAATTGGTAGAGCGCTGGCACGGATAGCCAGAGGTTGCGGGTTCGAACCCCGGCATGGGTGAAATTTTTAGCCTCTAAATAGGTTTTTAAATTTGTCCTTAGCACGGGTTAGTGCATTAAAAATAAAAATAGTATAATCTTACAAATTATTGTGCCTCCGTGACAAGAAAAAAAAAATGCTGTGCTATGAATAACACATCACCAGCAAAACTGATAAAAAACAGGAAAAGTTGTAGGTTAAACGGTTGATTGTAGATACGTGAAAAAAAAACAGAGCAGTAACATACCAAATAATTTAATGGAGTAAAAAGAAAAACTATCGCGGCTAAGTAGGCTTTACAAGCTAACGAGCAAGTCGATCAACTTATAAAAGAAAATGTTAGGCAGGTCCATAGAAGGCAGGTAGTGGCCTAGTCGAACCGAGTGATTGGAATCAATGACTTGAGTTAAGCAACAACAGGCGCGGTCAGGTGCAAGATGGGTGACCATCCCGTGACTACCGCTAGTGGCATTTTCCGGGCGCTTCCGTACTTCGCAAGGCACGTTAAGCCGTTGGTGCCGGTTGTCATGTATGGACAGTCGTTAAGCCATGTCAGAGGCCTTATGAGCGGCTTGATAACTTCTGATAGTAAGGGCAACCATTGTCTTACAATCCTCCAACAACCCGGACTTGGCCCCCGTTGTGGAGTATGGCCTAACCTTCCTGCGATGCAGGAAGAGATCCGTGCCCCAGCAGTGGGGCCATACAAGGGTTTATATCGATAGGAGGTAGGTTTTACGGAAGCCTGTTTTTTCTATCCGGTTTTTTTATTTTTAAGGGAAGTGGTAAAGAAGCTACCTTTCTTACGCGGTCATAAGAAAATTGCGTGCTGTCAAAGAATTAACAATAGCGCATTTCATGGAGGACGAATGCTAAATGGAGTAAGTAATCGATCGTGTTTTATTACATCAAGGTTACGGGCCCATCGTATTTCTGATTAATTTCATCGTCGGTACGAAAGAGTAATCGCTGTTTAATCGTATTTCAATCGTTTGGATAAATAAGCTACGAATCGTCTGGGTTTATACTGCTTCAGTAAGTAGTGCAGTCGACAGTACTCTAACGGGCGAATTTTCAACGATAATGTAGAGGAGGTTCACGCTGTCAACAGTACAGAAGTAAAACAGGTTTCAGTACGTTACGTATAGCTTTGCAAGTGATAAGGTTAATCTTATGTCGACTGTGCAAGGATACTTATGTTCCAGAAAAAAAGATTCCCATATTGTCATAGGGAACTTGAAAGGGAAACTATAATGGCGGCCAACTTATAAAAGAAAAACTTCGTACAAAATCAATTGAAAATTATGTTGATGAAATTGTGAGTTCTGTAAACCAGATACCAACCAACCACCTCTTACTACGGAATCCTGCACTACGCGTGGCCCGACATGCTCATGGCCGGTTTTTGGTCAGTTGGTTCGTCTTAGTTTCACGCAAAAATTGCTAGACCGATTTCTAATGAAAATTATTGCATTTAAAAGCGTACTATTACGATTATATACTGCTACTCGTATACGCCAACAAACCTTTGCTTCTAAATGGAAGAACTAACTTTCTATACTATTATATTCTTTTTAATGCACTAACTCGTGCTGAGGACAATTTTTAAAAACCTATTTAGAGGCTAAAAATTCCACCCATGCCGGGACTCGAACCCGCGACCTCTGGCACGGTTACCCAGAGGTCACGGGTTCGAGTCCCGGCATGGTTGAAATTTTTAGCCTCTAAATAGGATTTTAATAACTCTATACTATGTTCGAGTTGGGTCAGGAAGAATACGAGAACACGACTAGAACTTAAAAGAAAGAAAGAGAACTTTGAAAACTTGTACAAAACTTGTTGTGGGCCAAAAGAAGTCATCCGATGTTGATAGGCTCGCTTTTTTTTGAAAAACTTCGATCCTGTTTTTTGATTATGTTTATTTTGAACCTTTAGAATTTTATTGGTCAAGTCGAGAAGATTCTGGACTTCGAGTCGAAAAGAGCGGCATTCTCGAAAAAAAAGCCAGCCTGAACAGCGCACCATGCTGTCACTTTGAGCGGGTATAATGAATGGCTACTCGTGGATCACTCGTGGATTTCCGGTGCCGTAGAAGCGACAGTTTTGCTTCTTCATGTACCCGCTGAGGTGGAAATGAGCCTCATCACATTGTGATTTTGGTCAAAAAAGCCTCCACTTCTTCCTCGAGATTGAGGATGGCTAGGGCGTAGGTTAAGCACGGGAGTGTATCGCTCCATGGCTTGTCCACTTGTATTCTGCATCTGTCTAGTACACAATGTGAAAACAGATTAGACATTGGCGGCCATTTGCAAAAATAAGAGCATTTTCCAATAGGGTGATTTCTTTTGGCCCACCTTGTATTCAGTAATTTGCAGTAAACTCGGTATCTAGTGGATGTATTTATGGACTACAGTGAATAACTGGGCGGAACGAAGACATCGTTTTCAATTTATAAAGTTTCGTCATGCGACAATATCAATATACCTACCTACTAAACTTGTAAAAGATTGGGCTATCATAATGATAAAGATCGTCTGCCCTAAAGCTCAAGCGAAACCCCTCGCGGTTATTGTATTACAATCTATTTAATGGTCAAGATTCTAATGGTAAAGTACGACTTTTTAGTCGAAACTGCCAGATTCCTATAAATAAAGTAATCTGGGACACCATTTTAGATAGCACGCTGCACATTTTATAAACAAAGTTCATGCACTTGCTAGAAAACATCTTGAGTTTTTGCTTCAAACGTCAATTTTGAGGCTAGAATCGGGTAACCCATTGTATGCCCCTACTGCTGGGGCACGGGTCTCTTCCTGCGTCACAGGAAGGTTACGCCGTACTCCACCACGGGAGCCTAGTGCGGGTTGGTGTGGTGGAGGATTGTAAGACAGTGCCGGGCCTTACTGTCAGAGTTATCAAGTGGTTCATAAGGCTCTGACATGGCTTAACGACTGCCATTACATTACAGCCGGCACCAACGGCTTAGCGTGCTTTGAGGTTAGAATATTGATTACTAAATTGGACAAGACTGCACTTTACACGATTACATCACAAATCCACAAGTAAAGGTTTCGCCGAGGTATATTGATGGGCAAGGCAAGGCTTAGTTATAATTGCGGTGTTGTCTAGATAATGCACAATCGGATATTGGATTGCTAGCACCATGCGATATGTCATGGCCACGTCTAGTGAACTGTAACGGATATTTCCACGTTTGTAAAGGTACACAGTCATTGGGCGACACGGAAACGGGCGTTACAGTACATGAAACAACGTGTAATGTAAAGTTTATGGGCGACTTTGCAATAAAAATAACATAAATTACTTCCACACAACACAATCGCTTGTCCTAGTCCCAAACTAGGATACCCTGTTCTCTTACAAACATGGAAATACGGTAATATGAAATATGGAATCATTTATCTAGTTATTATTTTGATAACATGTGACATTTTTCAATTAATAAACAATATTTCCAAGTGGGCAATTTATTTACACTTAAACAGGCGAATTTTGTGGTGTACCGTGTTGCTGTTGCGTGAATAAGGTGGATGTTATAGATATATTTACCATACCATGCTTGAGTAAGGATGTTACAAGTTTGCTCAGGAAATAGAAGCGTGAGAAATAAAGAACAAAGTTTAGTTCCACTGCTACTGACGGCCGAGCCACACTCTCGGGAGGATCAGTAAAAGGATTCGTAAAAGTGTTTTGGATTGGTTATATAAAATGCAGAGCTGTTCCAAACACTCATGTACAGTAATGAAACTTAGGTATGGCAGAAGGATCAAGGATAGTGGATTTAAGAAGTTGTTAGAAATAATGACAGGATACATCGTGTGCAACTAGTGTGATCAGAAAACGTTGTCTGCTGATCGATATGAATGTATAGTTATATATGAAACGGGTCTAATCGCGATAATTTATTAGGTAAAACGTAATTAACTTATTTCCCGACGTTTCGGCAGCGTTACTGTTGCCGTAGTCTCGGGTAGACTTAAGTGGCGGTGGCGAGCACAGTCAATTATTGTGGGTAGTCACTTTTAATTTTTCGCAGCTGACCGACACACAACATTCACTACGCCCACGGACAGGTCCGGTGATAAGGCGCATGATTTGTATTTACATAGCACTGGATTCCACGTACTTGAAAGCTTGAAACCATCCTCTCTGTTGAAGTTCTTGTGTTTTTGATTTCAATTGATTCCCGAACGATTCTTCGATAATACTAATTTCAGTCGATGTAGATCCAGTGACCATGCTGAGCTATCGCGGACTTGTTTACCTGTCTATTTTTGACTGCAGCAATGTGCTCTTTGACCCTTTCCGCGATAGACCGTTTCGTTTGGCCAATGTAGGAGCTTCCACAACTACAGTCAATCTTGTAGACTCCTGCAGACTGTAAGGGTGTGATATCCTTAGGCGTCCTTAGGTGGCTAGATACCTTAGACCCCTTTAATATATTACTATGTATGAATAACGCCAATCATTAAGAAATGATATGAATGTATAGTGGCTAGAATTGAGAAATGGATGTTTCGCTGGTTTGTACTTATGGAGAGAATAAAGGAAAGAATATTGGCGAAAGAAATATATCGGGGGAAATTATAATTGGGAAACAAGTATGGACCAATTTGAAAGCTTGTCCTAGGCAATTAATTAATGTCGATAATTCTAGAAATATCATCCTCTTTTATCAGTTTCGTGACTATAAAGTAATTAATTAGAATTATACGATAAATTTAGATTTATACTATAGCATAGTTTTTTAAGCAACTGTCTGAAAAACATAAATTGATTGATTCCTTGAAGTCAACCCAGACAAAAGCTAAACGAAATGTAAGTGCAGTCTATAAATAAAATAGATTCTACAGGTAAAGTATAACTTATCAGTCGAAAATTGCCACATTTCCAAAAATGAAGTTACCTGGGACTCTATTTTAGATAACGCGCAGCCAATTTAATAAAAAAAATCACAATCTTGCCAGAAAATATGTAATTTTGGCAAATGTCAATTTTGAGGTTAGAATCATGTTTACTAAATTGGCCAAGTAAGGATAGATAAATAAATAGACTATACCTTGATTTTTTATTAGGTGGACTAAACTGACAGTTGGTGGGTTGTCACGTAATGGAAAATAAAAAATAGTGTTGTACCCAGAGTGTTCGAATAATAAACATTTTCATTAAAGCATTCGTTTATTCAATTGCATACTGGTGAATGTAATGTAACTCGCCCCAACTATAAACTCTAAAATTAAATAATTCTTAAGGTGGGGGATTTGGTGATAAAATGACAGAACATGACAGACATGCCATGTTCATTCCTTTCTGTTTTGGAATAGGAAAAAATAAAATAAAATTAAAATTTTTATCATCATTTATTTCCGAACTTTCATTTTCTGAATCAGAATCGGTTACATTTATTACGAACCTTTCGGTTACGTCGTCGATAAGGTGGTCGAGTTGCATCATCTTGTTTTCTTCTTTTATGACATGATCGATACAACTCGACCACCGTTGCGGTGTAACTAAATTCAATCCTTCACTGAACAATTTTTGAACGTCTTTCATTTTATAAGTTTTGTTATTACGCGCAACGTGCCCCCTTACCTGTGCCCAAAACTAACTCTATAGGGTTTAATTCGCAGTGGTAAGGAGGCAGTCTCAGTATAGTGATACCATACTCGGCAGCGAACTCTTCCACTGCATACTTTTGAAAAGCAGCTTTTTCTTTATTCACTAACTCAAGTAACTCTGCTTTTACCATAATTTCTTCATAGTGAATGTTTTTCGAGCTCAGCCATTCTTGTATATTTGCTTTACGCCATGCCGTGGTAGGGATCTTTTCTATTTTACGGGAGTGGTAAGGGGCATTGTCTAAGACCAAAACAGAGTCTTTTTTTAATATTGGCAAAATCCCTGCCAACCACTCTTCAAAATGTTTTTTAATCTTGGCAAAATCCTTGACAACCAATCTTCAAAATGATTGGCGTTCATTTCCGTGTGGTAATCACTTGAGTCTGTCTTTGATTCAAATATCAACAGACCTTCGTCTAAAAAGCCTTCCTCTCTTCCAATGTGGCTTATTATAAGCCGTCGTCCTTTTCCAGTCGGAGCCTTATATTCTGTTGTTAACCCTTCGAGAAAGGCTTGACGCGGCGTCTCAACTTTCGTGTCGACCCAACACTTTTGTAATGTGAGACCTGCAAAAGTAAATTTTTTTTTGTTTATTCCTTCATGACTAATGTTATGAAAATTTACTTACGTATTTTTATTTTAGTGAGCCAATTAAGGTATATTAAAGAAAATTCTTAAGCCTGTATTCATTCGGACACTAAATTAATATAACTAATTTTAATTTGATTAAAATATAAAGTGTAGTATTACCTTCATTCACCCAAGTCTCATCCTGATAGTACATATTTTTTTCCTCTCTGCGATATTGTTTAGTCGCCATCAAATATCTTTTTCGCCACAAAATTATATCTTGCCTGTCGATTAGGCCACTGCGTCGTTTACGACTTGCGTATTTGAAGTTTAAATGTTTGAGAACTAATCTCATTGCGGATCTCGATAAATTTGGCAGGTCAGGATCTTCATTCACGCTGTCTGTTATCTAAAATCAAGAAGTAACAAAATAGGTTAAACAAATGCATAAACAAATCAAACAAAAAGAAGTGAAAACCTTAAAATGCCTCTTTGCCGCTATAATGAACTTGTAAGTTTGTTATGTTTTGTCAATGATTTTCCAAAAAAAAAGTTGAAATTCAAAAATATATTTACTCAGCAACCGTTAATAATCAACTGGTTTATCTGCTTTAAACATATTTGTCGGGAACAATAGGAATGAATAAATATTAAGAGATTTCAATGATAACTAAGAAATTTACGCCTCTAAAGCAGAACTGACTTAAAGTTAATTAAAATAAAAGAGTAAATAATAAATATCTCTCACCTTTGCAATTATAGGAGCTTCATTATTACAAATGAAGCTGTGTACTTTTCGCCGGATAGCGGAAAGAGTGAACTCGTCAAATTTATCTTTAAATGACTACCTAGGGCCACTTCGTTTCGGAGAAGTGGGAGTGACATTCTCCTTAATGTTTTTCAGGATATTGAAAACTGTAGTAGTCCCGATTCCCAAAATATCAGCAGTTTTCTCAGCGCACTCGCGCTTATTGGGGTTTTCACCTAATAGTATGTCCAACTTCTTCTGTTCTTCCTTGAATATGTATTTGAATAAGTTTTCGACCATTTTTTTCTCTGTAACAATCAGCGAGGTGTCTTTTTTTTCTTTGAGACAAAACAAAGTCCGAGGTGCTCGGTTGAGCATCAGCCTTATCAGCCATGTTTTGTAAAAAAAAACTTAGCACTCAAAACAACAACTAATAACGAAGATATTATAATAACAAAACCACAAACAAACTTAACACTCTTACAATAAACCAACGTAACAAGTAACAACGAAATATAACAAAAACAAAATCCGGCGGAAAAAGCGCAAGAGATTTCGTGCAACCGATCGACAACGAAAATGGCAGACGAATGAAGCGCATGACATGAACTTTGACATATGTATGCGTCATCAGTGCTACCAACTATGCGATAATTTAGAGGTGCATATTTTTTAAAGTATACTCCTAGAAATTACAGAATATTTTGTAGTTTATGGGTATTTAATGATTACGATTAAGATAAATTATTTTCCCCAAATAAAGGAAATCAAATTAAAGAGTGAATGATTGAATTAAGTCGATCATTCAATCAACACATGAAGTCACATCACTACGAACTTGCTCTGACAACATTTAAAAAAATAAGAGCATTTTCAGCTAGAGTGCGTTTCACATTAGAGTTTTTAAATTTGTTCCTTAGCACGGGTTAGTGCATTAAAAATAAAAATAGTGTAATTATAGTTCCTTTCAAGAAATTCTTATCACCATTTAATAGAGACTATATTTGCTAAATCCAAGGGACTTATTTCGTGAAACGCACTTTAATGAAAAATCAAGGTATATAATATTATAAGTAAGGAACATTTCACACTATTCCTCTCTCTCTCACTCGTTATTTGCAAATTGAGAGTGTGCTAGCAGCATGAAGTAGTTTTGCGGAGCGTTGCACATTGTTTATTGTTTTGTTCTTTAGACGCAGCGCTTTGCTTTGCTTTCACTTGGTGTTACGCGGTTTGAATTCTCATTTTAATCGACGCTTGAAAACAAATAGGTAAATGAGGAAACAATAGCTTAGCCAGCGGTCACACAGACGTGGGGTCGAGCACGGAAAGAAAGAAGTGACGGTCATACATAGAATTTGAGCACCTTGTCCCGTTCTCTACTGTGTGAACTGCGTCATTTCCCTTCAGAAAATTTTGTTAGAAAATTAATGAAGTCTTTTGCGTGGCTGAGGGCTAAGAAATACTGGTCTTGCACCGTCGTCGGCAGCACATCCACTTTTCAAGCATCCATTTTACCCAGTTACGGTACCCGTAACTTGTCTTGTCACCCTACTTTGAAAGGCTGATCTGCTGTTAACTGCCAATTCGGACTGGTAAATCTTTTTTGGGCGCATTTTTTTCATGTATCTCAGAAGAGAACAAAAATGCACCTCGATTTTTTTACTTTTACGGTTTTTTTATGTACTTACGCAGAGCTCTTTTTTAGGATTTCCTACCCAAGATTTGCTACCGTCTGTTTGGGATGTTTCTCTGCAACCATCATTACCAAGCTGTAGAAACGATTGATTATAGTTTTCACAGAATAGGTATTGATAGGTAGGCTGCCCAACATTTAAAAAAAATACATAGAGTATTAAAAAAAACAAGAGGTTTCCCACTCCATACAAGAAGTACGTATGTTCTCTGTTGTATAATAAAGAATATTCTTATCTTTTCTTACCATGTCCATTCGACATCACATTCTTATTATAAGTATATTATTATAAATATCGGAAACCAGGTTTACCTATCCGAACGTGAGAACGAAAATGTTGCGAGGATACACAAACCGAATTATGATTTGGATATCCAAGATTTTCTACCTTGGCAGAAGATAAATCACATTGCGGCGAAAATACCGTGAAAATGTTCACCAACGACATTTTCCACGGTTCCAAATATATACATACATACATACATAAACTCACGCCTGTATCGCAGAGGGGTAGGCAGAGACCAGGGACTCCCACTTGCCACGATCCTGACAGAACCTTCGCTTCATCAACGTTCATAAGTCGTTGCATGCACTCACGCCGGTTCCGGGTACTTTTTATTTTCCCCTTTGCTAAGACATCCCCTATTTGGTCGATGTCCGCCTGGGACGTCCCCTACTAGCCATTCCACTCACATTCGCAATATTTGTTTCACCAATCTTTCTTCCTTCATCCTCTCCACATGCCCAAACCAACGCAACATTCCTTTCTGAATTCAATTCTCAGTTCCAAATGCGGGATGTTTACAAACAGATATGAACTTTTAAGGGTACACGTTAAGGTATGTATACATTATGGTTTGGTATGGTATACGATACACTTCTATATACATTTCTGCAAAAAGGTGCGACTTTGTACACCTAATTTCGTATATCCTAAACCCGCTGATTTTAGACATGGTCTTCTTGGAAAAATTGTTATTATGTCCCCAGGCATGATATACTTGGCAAGAATGTAATGATGCAAATAAAAGTGGGTCTTGGGCACCGGAGAATACCCGGTCATCTTTCAGCTCCCTACACCGACGATCTGGGGGAAATACCGGGTGGACGAGAATGGCCGAGAGCGAAGTGGCATGTCCTGGGAGAAGACAAAACATACATACGACTCTGACCCTACATCACTGACCTCCATTAGATTTTGACCTTCATTTCAATCAGACTATCAGACTGCGAAAGCAAATGAGGTCTGATATTATGAGGTTTTTATTACATAAAACTTCATGTACTTCACTAATGAACGTGACCTTATTTCGAACTAAACGCGATGTGGTATCTAACGTGACCTTATGTTAGATATCTACATCGAGTTGAGTTTGAAATAAGAACGATTTTTGTATGAATACGAATTCCTATTAGATACCTATTTAAAACTTTTCATTTTTAAAGCTCACTGTTCCCTGACCTTCTTGGATAGTAGACACCATGGAGGCTTAGACTATAAAGTATCTTTTATTATGCATGGCGTAGTTATATACCTAATAGAGTTCAGCCACCGTAACAATGCCCATGACTTTGCATTAATTTCAAATTTTCAATGAAGACGAAAGATTTTTAAATCCTCTTCCCTAATGTGGCGACACCTTTATTATTTTAAAAAAAAACCTATATTTCAGTAATATACTAAAGCTTAACGAAGGTTAAAGCTATTTTTCTAAAATTATTTTAAATCTGTGGCGTCGAATCTGACGTCACGCCCAGGTTAACAAACATCATTGACACGTAATCACTAATAATCACACACAACAAAGCACGGGTGAAGTTTACCAATGTTAACCTAAGCGTGACGTCTCCCGTGTGATGGGTGTTTCAGTCAAAATGACAAAGAAGTACATATTATTTTTATTTTATTGAAAATATTGGTACCTAATCACTTTTTAATAATCTTTTTATAAGGTCTTTGATGTTAACATGTTTGTGATGTCGTTGTTTCTGGTTCCAACGACACAGGGTATCCTAGTGTGGGGCCAGAAGCAATGTATGTGCCAGTATGTAAAATGTAATGTAATAAAACTAAATCAATGTTTTAAATCCTTTTTAATATGTACTTTCCCCTAATAACGTTAAATCTTTCATTATTTGATATTGTCGTCACGCCTATTATCAAGAGATCCACAGAAGAAATCCATTTAGGTGTAGAGGGGAAGATAATAATAATATACTGTTTTCCCGGCGTGATAATAGGCCTGCGCAGACGAGGGACTTTAGTCCCCAAGGGACAAAAGTTCCTAAATCGTGTAAAAATAAAAATGTCCTCCGAGTACTTGTCGCGGACTCAACGCCTACGGTGTGCTGTGATTTTTGTTCCTCGGAAATTGAGTGAAGCGTACCTGCGCTTTGGAAGCAAATATTCTGAGATTACGTTGTGTTGTAATTTACATGATGTTGAAAAAGAAAAGGCGTTCTACTCACAACAAAACACCGAACTTTTGTCCAGTCCGGTCTCTTGATGTCCTCGGAAACTTTTTGGTTTACTCGGGACTTTTTATACGGTGTACTTTTAGTCCTTCGTGTGCGTTATTCGATGCAATTTATAAGAGATCTATATCGACGGACATAAAAGTTCCTGGGGGATAGTACCTCTTCTGCGGAGGCCTTATTATGTGTCTATATGTAGGTATGCCAAATTTTTTCTAGTACTCTCAGTGCTAAGCCGCGGACAAACGCACGGAAAGACAGACGAACAGTGGTGAAACTATAATAAGGGTTTCTTGTAGAGTACCTACGGAACCAACCCCAAAAAGCTATCTCGGTGCTGTTGTTTTCCAAGTTAGCAAACTATTCTCGTAAATCTTGCAATCTTCGGGAAGGACGGCGGAATAGTTGGATGAGCAGATACTATAGGATTACTTACCTACCTACAAAAACAACACTTTCTTGTTACGTTTTACCCTTTAATACAGACTAGTTTCACTGCCTCTGAGGAGTGTTTTAAGGAATCGTAGTTGTATAAATAATAAAAAATATTAAAATTTCATCTTCAGATCTTCAACTCATTGGATTTAGAGAATGACGATAAATCTGAGTACCATAGCATAAATTCCAGGTTTCTATATGCAAACGGTCCGTCTAATATCTTATCTTTTATTATCTTACGTACGAGAAATTATCCAATGTTTTTGGTCTACGTATTTGGTTGGTCAACCTAAAAACCGGACAGACCATCACAACACAATAACAAAACAACTTTACTTTTTATTATGTCATCTAACAATGGTGTCATTCCCATCCCACTTCCGTCTTTTTGGCGCCCTACATTTTATATCTGATTTCCCCCCAAATTCAACGATCACGTTCAGAAACTGCCACTTACCCCGGTATGAAGGATCCGTTGGCTTGCGTCAGGTAATGATCGCGCTCCCGCCCACTAACGTCTATCCACATGTTTTATTTATTTTAGTAAGTTTTCAAACGTAAACAAGACATTGCTTCGTTGGTAACGTTTGCCAGCAGCGGCAACTTTAGCGTGACTGCCGCGGCAGGGCATTAAATTAAAAGTACTTAGGTCTTTGACCACGTAAACTCTGAACACCATAAGGTACTCTGCTGCCTTGGAATAGGTGCGGTTTCGCCTTGGCAAATAGGTAAAGTTATGTTTGTAAGCGTCGGCACGCGTCTATGCGCGCGCAAGAGAAACCGCACGGGATGGAAAGGTAAAAGGTAAGAATGAAGAATTGAAAAAAAAAACAGTGACAGAGGAAAGAAAACCGGAAACAGAGATGTTTTAATGGGAAAACAATAATTTCGTTTATACAATTTATTTATTTTATTTATTTATTTATTTAATGACAGGGAAATCTACAGCGAAATCAGTAACAAAAAAACTTAACATTTACGATAAATAACATGGCCAATTACAGATTTCCACGGAATTACTTATTATTTTTTCTTATCTTGGGGCAGAGTATTTTAAGTTTTAAAGTGTTTTACATCGTTACCACAAACAAAGGAAAAGTTACAGAAAAATGACTTTAACATTGTGTTTAAGTTATTGACCAAAGTGATCCAAATTAACGTTTAAAAAAAAAGAAAATAGTCTCATTGTGTGGCGTGAGTGCGTGTGTGTGGTGTGTGAATGCGTGTGGTGTGTGTGTGTGTGTGTGTGTGTGTGTGAGAGAGAGTTATTTGTTTTTCATTTGTTCGATTATGTTGTTTTTGAACGTTTGTTTTGAATATATGAAAGGATCTACCTCACTAAATTGTTTATTGTACGTGTTACATAACCTAACCAGAATAGAGTTTTTCGTATAATTGGTCCTGCGAAAGGGCACATGCAGAAGGCGAGTGTGCCTGGTCCGCCGTGACGTCACGTGCAGTCCAAGCTCACTCAGAAGACTCGGACAGTCTAAGGATCCACGAAGAATACTGTACAGTACCGTCATGTCTATTACGATGCGTCGGTCTTGTAGGGGAGACAGTCTATGATGTTCGCAACTCTTTTCGTAAGTGTCAAACCATTTGCCAGTTTTATAATTTAAGTAACTTATGAATTTACGTTGGATTCGTTCTATTTTGTGAATTTCAGTTATATATTGTGGATACCAAATACAGCTTGCATACTCAAGCGTACTCCGTACGTAAGCGTTGTATATATTTTTTATACAATTCACATTTTTAAAAGGTTTGCTGGCTCTTATAACGAAACCTAAGTTTTTAAAAGCTTTATCTGTTATGACGTCAATATGCTGACTCATAGTTAACTTACTATCCAGATAGACACCAAGATCTCGTACCATATTAGTCCTATTTACTTTTGTATTTTGGATTGAATAAGTGAAGTCCAACGGTTTGTTTTTGCGCGTGAAGGTAATGACTTGACATTTAGAGGTGTTGACTTTAATTCTATTTAGCTCGTAATAACTTGAGAGGCAATTTAAGTCAGATTGTAGTTTATGACAATCATCCAATGTACGAATCTCAATAAATATCTTGGTATCATCTGCGTACATTAAGTAATTGGAATATTGCAAACATGTGTAAATATCAAATAAATACGCGTTATAGAGAAGTGGTCCCAAATGAGATCCTTGTGGAACTCCAGATGAAATCGTTACAAAGTCAGACTTGTAGCCGCCAAGAGCTACAGCCTGAGAGCGGTTTGTTAGGTAGGATTTAATCCAGCGTAGCAAATCTCCATGAATTCCGAGGTGCTGCAACTTTTTAATCAGGATGATGTGATCTACACTGTCGAACGCCTTTTCGAAATCTGTGTAGATCACATCGATCTGTCTATTTTTGTCCATAGAACCGTGCAGGGAGTTTAAAAATACTGCTAAGTTGCTGACCGTTGAACGACCTCGCAAAAAACCGTGCTGTTCTAATGGTATGCCATGCTTAACTGTTTGATATACAACTTCATACACAAGTTTTTCGAAAATTTTGCTGAATATATTTAGTTTTGATATTGGCCTATAATTTTCAACCATAACTTTGGACCCTTTTTTGTGTATCGGAGTGATAAATGCCTCCTTCCAGATATCCGGAAATGTACCATCGCTCAGAGATCTATTGTAAATTATTCTAAGAGGGACAGTCAAAGCTGGCGCAGAACGGACGATAAATGACGGAGGTATACCGTCGCAACCGGCTCCCTTATTGACGTCTAGAAGTTGTATACATTTTAAAACGTCATCGTTCGTTAGATATAGTTTATGAGCATGTGACATAGAATCATGTAAAGCTGCTGGAAATGTCGTCTCCGGATATTCATGAGCAGGAGGAATAAAGACGCTTTTAAAGAAGCCATTAAATGCGTTGCAGATATCCTCACCTTCTGTATACTTGTTACCCAAGTATGTTACAAATTTTGGATAGTTAGATATGCCACGCCTGGATTTTATATAGGACCAAAAATGTATACTACTTTCCCTAATTTTGTTTTCGATATTATGGATATAATTATTGTAGCATTCTTTTTCTACGTTATGTTGTCTTTTCCGCAACATGGAAAATTCAAGGTAGTCTCTTGGATTCTTAAAACGTTTCCAGCGTTTATGAACTTTAGTTTTTTCACGTATTATTTTAATGAGTGGCTTGTGAAACCAGACTGGGTAAGTGTTTTTTTTATTTGAGATAACTTTAGGTATAAATTGGTCGATGCATGATTTTAGGTGGGTATAAAATAATTTAACTGCGTCATTAATAGAACCATTCATCATTGTAATCTCCCATGGAATACTATTAAGATGTTTAATAATATTAACATAATCTCCCTTAGCGAATTGGTGTCTTATAGTTGCATTTACCGGTAAAGGCTTTATTGTAATGTCGCTGGCATCTATTGTAAAAGAGGGGTGAAATGCGTCTTCCTTTATGAGTGGCATATCTGTACGACGAAGATCCATAGTAAAGTTCGTGAAAGCCAAATCTAATGTATTATTATGAGAGTTCCTTAACCTATTATGTTGAGTGAAACCGAGTAAACTAAGATTACCCACAAAATCTGATGCGGCATTTTGAACCTCAATAGGGCCTCGTTTTATATTTAAGGGACCATCAATTTCCCATGAAATACATGGTAAATTAAAATCGCCAAGAAGTAGAAACGAGTCATCAGGATTTTTTAAAAACGCGTTTGACACAGATTGTAAGAAAGTAGTTAAGTCTTTAGTATGTGTTGGAGTATTGCCTGGGATATACACACACGCTACGTGTAGATCGGAAGTGGAGCGGATTCGATGCCCAGGGATCGTTATCCACACGACCTCGGTAGGGGAGCAAGCCCAGTCTTCTCTAGCATAGGCGCTTAGCTGCCGGTTTACACACAACATAACACCGCCGCCTATAGCCTTGTTTGTCATATATAAGTTTCTGTCGAATCGAAAAACATCGTAGCGTGGGTCACACAACTCGGTATCTCGAATTCCATCACAGAGCCATGTCTCTGATATCGCAATTATGTCATACTCATTACCTAATATATTGTAGTAAAAGTCATGAGTCTTTGTGCGCAAACCTCGGGCGTTTTGATATATAATTTTTAGGTTACCCATTGCAACCATTTTTATCCATACATTTAACCATGAAAAATAATGTATAATAGTAGGAAGTGTAACAATTTTTTAGACCATGATAAATACTCTTAGATGAGGCATTTTGAGTAATTATAATACTGTTTCCACAGACCACAATTATTATGATTGCACATGTGGGTTGGGATACATAGTAGGTATCTTTAGGGTGATGATTAGTTATAGACCGAGAGCCTGTGTCATTAAAATGTGGTTTAGGTTTCCCTGACTGCAATAATTTTTTGGCACCATGGCAACACAGTAGGCTTAGGTACTCTTGCGTGGAGCTATTGAGGCAACGGATTTTGACTGAAATAAATAATTGTAAATAATAAATCTCAGTCTGTGTGGTACTGCTTAAAAATTTAAATGAGCAAGTGTTATTATTTGTTGCCAAAAGCTTTAAAAAGTACGTTTTGCTTTGGTCAGGGATACACTTTACCCAAGAACAATAGCAGTAGTAGTGGGTCAAGAAACCTATTAGTATATGTATAAGTTGGTGGTGTAGTGGACTAGGGGCTATAATTTTTGGTGTAAACAAATAATCGAAAATGCAGTTCATTGTATCGTCAGTTAGAATTGAGTGAGTTTTGTGTAGTTCAGTGTATAGGTGTGTGTATGTGTGGTTGAGACAAACTATTACTATTAACAAGGAAACGATTAATTGGAAAATTTTACAATTATATGTGTAAATTATTATTAAGTATGTAATAAGAATAAGGTTTAGTAAAGTTTCTTGAGCTCCTCTTCTGAAGAAATGTGATAATGTGGGGATTTCTCGTTCTTGCGCATGTATATATGACCATTCTTCACCCACACAAAGGAAAACATGTTTTTTGAAGCATATTCTTTACACTTCTTGTAAAGTTCTTTGTTCTGTGGTGTTAATTGTTCATAGACGAAGATAGGAACGGGTTCACCGGCTAGGTTGAGATTTTTTGACGTAAGCCCTCGATTTTTCCGGATACCAGCCAGTATGCTATCTTTAATGGAGCGATTCCTGAACTTTGCGACGATGACCCGAGGACGACCTTGTATGGACTGACGAGGCTGCACACGGTTTACGTGGTCAATGTTGTCATGGCATAGAGATACTTGTGCGTACTCAGCAATCTTAATGAGAATGCTCTCCAGGTTTTCAGATTTTGACTCCGGGACTCCGATTATTTCGATGTTAAACATACGATCTCGTTGTTGCTGTCGGTTGAGTTTACTTTCCATTTCTTGTATTACCTTTTTCATGGCTGATATGTCTTCTGAAGGTATGGACTGTTTTTCAATGTGTATTACACGCTTTTCTAAGTCTGCGATGCAGCCGGCGTTGAATTCTGAGGTTTGTTTTAGTTCACTAATAGCCGTGGAGGTTTGTAATTGTTGAGTTGACAGATTGTTTACAGATTTTTTCAATTCAGAACTTTCAGAACGCAGGCAGTTTAGTTCACTTTTAATGTCAGCGGTGATACTGGATAGTTTACTTAGTTCCACGTTGATAGATTCGTTAATTGTACGGTTTATATTCGCCAGAGATAATTCAATTTTGCCTGTGAAAGTCTCAAATAAGGAGGTTATTGAGGTTATGTTATGTCCATCGTCCGGTTGCTTACGCTTTCGTAAGTTGACATTCGTGGAAAGCATATCATCATCTCGCAGATGCGTGAGATCCGTGTAGGAGGAAGTCTTCGTTGGAGTAATTTTAGATGCGAATTTATCTGCCATTTTTGCTTGCAAAGAAAACAGCGACGGGTAGAAAAAATTCC
Organism: Yponomeuta sedellus; assembly: GCA_934045075.1. NCBI lineage: Eukaryota > Metazoa > Arthropoda > Insecta > Lepidoptera > Yponomeutidae > Yponomeuta > Yponomeuta sedellus. Next base: position 19,860,732 of record OW203731.1, on the reverse strand, counting down.
TCGAAAACAAGTGAGACAGCGTCTTGGTCACCCAGGGGTGCGAGTGGGATAGATGCACTTATTAGATGGAGGCACCACAACACAGCACACACAATTATCGGTATTATGGTAAGACTATTACGGGTCAATTTGGATGCACGTCAAATTAAGTTTCCTAGTTCATGAATTAGCGCACAACAAACACGACTGCTCCGACCCGATGCGACCGAGCGAAAAAGATGGGATGTGGCTTTCTTCGCCTATTACGCCGATTTACATTACAACATTATACTTTATTTTATTGAACACAAAGAAAGAAATGTTTAACACAAAATATAGAAATAATATACTCAATATTGAAAAGATCGGTCGTGAAACGATGATTTGGAGATATTATGTGGTATGTAGGTTATTGTAATGTACTCGTAAGTACTAACCAAGCGGATGTCTTGATGATTTTTTACGTCTTTAGAGTTTGTTACATAATAAATATGGTTTACAGAATTATTCCGAAGACTGTTGTAGATGGTATCCTTATGTCGAATTATTGATAATCATAACATGGTTATCAAACCTTATCATGTACCTCAGAGGTAGACAATAGAAAGTCCACTTTTTGAGAAAAAAAAATTCTACATCGATGAGATCGCAAAACGAGCTCTACAAGATGGTATACAGCATTAAGTCCAATAGTCATTAGTTTAAAAGATAGCCATTTTGAAACGACCTTATCTACAACATTGGTTACGAGGTACAGAATACCATTGAATTTAAAGTTAAATTCAATGAGAATACTAATGAACTCTAAAGTTCTCTACCTCTAAAGTTCCCAACACTGTTCACTGGACTTGATATTGTTTATCTCTCGATACAGCATGCCTTTGCGCAATAAACTCATTCAGAGCACAGCAACATTCAGAATTTGGAGCAAGATTCAACCCTACGCAACCTTCCACCTGCTGAGATTTCTCCTATGATCAACCAGCAAGTTGATAATAGGGTTCTTCCTGTACTTTGGGAACAAGTTACTCGTGTCAATAATGCTACTTATGATGGTACAGAACCACATGCCTCCGTTTCTATAACTGATATATAATTAAATAATGTTGTACCAGCCGCAGCAAAATTTCAACAAATAATTATGAGAGTTGAACAACATTTAAGTCTATGCGACCTTCCACTCGCGGAGGTTTCTTCTATGACGAGTGGCAGCTAACAGTTACTCGTGTCAATAATGACACTGATGATTGTATAGAATAGAACAATCTGATTCTGTTTCAACAGATATCAAAGAGTATATAACCACTACGTTTACAGATATTTAATCAAACAATGTTGTACCAGCTTGGCGATTTATGGCCCTTAGTTGATGATAAGTATTATTAAATAATTATGAAGTCTTACCAGCTGGAAGACAGATACTTAGACCAGAGAGTTGCTCAAATTACAGCGATATTGACAGTACACTGGAGCAATGAGCTGAAATACAATCTGTGGAAGTTTTACACTCTGTTTTTTTTGTACTGATTTCGAAGAACAACAGTCATCATGACGATCACCTCGCGGAAGCAAGCTGTCGGTACTCAATGAAGGCATTTGATAAGGTTTATGCTAACGAAAGACGCCATATTTTACCATAATTTAGATGCAATTCCGAAAAGACAGCATAGGCTCAATGTTCTACAAAACATCCTTCGATCAGGTAGTCTTCGACGAAGTGAGTTTTGTTTAGAAAGATTACGACAAGGATTTTCTATTTCTTCACCGAAGCTCATCCGAAGCAATAATACCTACTAAGACTTTCTCCAAACTAAAAAAACAATGATTTGAAGAAAACATTGCAATCCCGACCGCGTTCCACGATTACCTAGTACAGAAATCTCTCGACAAGTGATGATGTTTTAGAACTCCTAGACTATAGGAGTTCAGAAAAGTCATCTCAGACATAGAGGACTAAAGGAAATGTTTCCATTTTAATCTGAATTTTCCCACTTTGTGACTAGATTATAAGACTGATCAAAATAATAAATATTATCATTAAATTACTTTAGCTTACACGACCTGAAGTCATGGCCTCATAAATACCAAAATTTATATTTATGACTTCGAAGAATATAGCATGGTCGGTCTTGCCGACCTTCATACTCCGCCGTCGTATGAAGGCGCCATATTTCATACTCCATACGCCGACCGATACTCTTCACAGTCATGGATGGTTTACCGTCGCCGTATACGAACGCTGGAGTGTTTCCACCTAAAATGTCTGCGGAAAATTCTCAACATTCGTTGGTCTGATCGTATTCGAAATACCTACGGAAGTGCTGCAGAAGGCCAATATCATGGCGATTGATCCCTATCTTATGCGGCGGCAACTCCGTTGGAGTGGACACGTATCGCGTACAGCATGTCAGATCAACGTACGGCAAAGTGCATATTTTTCTCTGAACTTGAGGAGGGCAAGCGTAAGCATGGCGGACAACTCCTCGGGTACAAAGATGTAATAGAAGAAATAGCCGCTGGACGACCGGAATGAAAGGCTCTGGTAAGAACCAGAGTGAAAAATTTTGAAGAATGTTGCTACTCTGAATTAGATGCTCGACGCATCATGTCTAACTAATGCAATGGTGTGCTCTTATTGTTTTTTACCACTACCACTGCTAACCCGATATCTGATTTTATTTTATTTCTTATAGCTAAACAATCATAAGTTCCCTTAACTTAATACTGTATTAATTTTATTTCATGTATTTGTATTGGGAGGTATAACCTTAAGTCCACAAAATAACAGTTATAAGTATAACATTATAATAATAAAATCGCTCTACAATGTAAATAATGCTAAATTATGTAAAATACAGTTTAGAATATTCCAATATCTGTTATAAATCCCATGCATTCTTTCATTCAAAATTCAAAGTAGGTACGCACTTTCCGTCTATTTTTGCCTCTCCTGTAAAGGTGAATGACAGACAGGCTTCTGTGGAAGTCTAGTACACCTGCAAAATATCGTGTTGAAACATGAAATATTTATATTTAATAGATCGTTGTTTAGGAAATTAAGAATTTGTAGCATTAGTTTTCTTTTTTTATAAAGTTGGGAGTCATGAGTAAAGTTCGTTTTTTTAAGAAGTTTGGAGGTTAATTTAATCTGTGAAATACCGAACTGATTTTTTGACTTTGACATGACAGTTGTTTTTTTTTTTGGCTTGAAAGATTTAAAACAATCGATGGCGTTCCGTTTCTGTTTGTAAATTGCGATTTATTTATTTTCTTACTGAGTCCATAAAACAGAATTGAATATTTTCTTATTTTCTTCCCCCTACTTTAAAAATATATTTGAAAAACTGATAAAAGAGCCAGTTACGAAATACTAAAGTTGGGAAAATGTTCATCCAAAACATTCTTTTAATAGGGCGGTACACCAGATGCCGTTTACCTTTCTATTTTGGTGCTTACTATTGTCTACCTCTGAGGTATTATCTATCACATTAAAAAAATGTATAAAATGAAACACCTTTTTTTCCAACCAACTGTAACGCAAATCTTACTGAACTACTAAACAGTAAATCTTTTTTAACATTTACTGCTTATAAATGCTTTTTCCGCCGCAAGATTAATGTCATGAAGACGGAAAAGATAAACGCAACGACGACGCCTGTGAATTAATGATGAGCAAAATGGATTGCAGGTGGGGTAGAAACTACTATATATTAGCCAATTTGGACCAAACGAGTTAGGGCGAACGTAGGTTTGCAATCTAGCAAACAGGTTCCCAAAGTTATTTCGCCAACCGCCGCCTGCTATCGTCATCCAGCAGATGCCAGCAGTTTGCCTGAAATCGTAGTGCACGCGTATTGTGGTCATAGTGGGCGTAATCGCCCACTATGACCACGATATGAGCTTCCAAGGATCGGGCGTCGCCAGAAAAAGGAAACTAGAATGAAGTTATAATCTTATATTATCCTTGTGAAAGAATGGTCAAGTTGATAAATTTAACTCTACACGCAAAGTTTGCCAAAATAATAGATGGCCGTGTATGCGGACAGAATTTCGGATTATTTCTAAATATTTTTCTCATCAAGCAAGAAAATATTGTTCTTCGTTCGCTTTTATTCACTTGGTCTATTCCTGCAACATTACCGTCCATGGGTAAAAGGGCTGTGTATATTGTATACTCTGTGCCAGGTATATTTACCCTGGAAGAAAACAAATAGCAATTTATTTGCCGAGTAAGAATAGAAAAACGTATAGTAGGTGCATACGAATATTAATATGTTATATTTAATTTCATGTCGTCGTCGTCAGGCTGTACTAGTCCACTGCTGGACATAGCCCTCCCCTAATGAGCACATCACTTTGTGCCAACATTGGGGTAGTGCCCATAATCCCCACGCTGGGCATGCGGGTTTTTTTTGGTGGGACTCCGGCCACACGGAGGTGCAGGCTCCGGGCCGGACTACCCACTAAACCCCCGCGGTGTTCCTCCTCTCCTGTACCGGGCCACGGGATAGGCCAGAGGCTAACTCACCGCGACCCGGCAAGAAGGTGCCCCGAAGGGCTCGACTAGTGGGGAACCAAATTGGCTCCCAAGCGGCGCCCCCAGCCCCATCGCCCATACGACGGGGCAAGGAAACGCAGCGTCCATTGCCCATACAATGGGACTAGAAAAGGGCGCCGCGTCGCGTCGCTCACGAGCGCTTCCCGCTTTATTGAAATGACTAGTTCTTGTTTTTATAATCCAGTGCAAGAAATTAAATAACACAGAGAAAAAGTGTGAGTAAAAACTTACTCTTTAATTTCTACACTTTTTCGACTAAGAATAGCTTAGTTACAAGTTTACTGTCGGACTAATAATGGTTCAAGTTCGATTGAAGTTGAAATTAGGTACTAATCAAGTCGTTGATAATTTTTTTTTGTTTTAGGTATATCGATTTTTTTCAACGGTTTGCGTACATCAAGATTATCTTTATCTGGAACGAAGAATAGTTGCGTGAGGCATTCATCACGGCACTTTCCTTTCTTAGTTCAAGAAACCTTATGTTTCAGGCGTTGATGGATGAAAATGCATACTAGAGCCGACGGCTAATCAACCTTTACTTTTCCGTTCCGGTCTGCGTAACGTTTCTGAGTAGAATTAACTGTACGAGTATAAAGTATGTACAAGCATTGACACTGTATATTGTGTAATTAGGACTCATTTCAGATATCCCACGTTACTTGTGAGGTGAGATTCCATTGCTAATCATGGTAGCTATCTCCTTAGTTATTACTAAATATTAAGTCGAGCGACAAAGCATCAGCGACTAGTGACTAAAAGCGAGATATGTAAGGATCGTAGCAAACCCTCGACAACTCTGTCTCTCTCTACGTCACTGAAGGAATGTGGGTGTTTATGTGGCAGAAGAAAAAGGGTTGATGAAATAAAAGAGATTAGAACTTGTGATTAGAGTTACGCGTCGCTGCTGGTGGCCTGGTGCTGAGCAACCCTGCAGTTATCGATAAAAAAACCGTAAATTAACGACTCGAGAGCACAACACTAATAGTTATCATTAAGTCCTGGCCTGGCCACCTAGTGCTTACATTCTCTCTGCCTGGCAACACCAAATGTAGTTGTCAAAAAATTGTGATTGAAAGTGCAATCGGGCGGTGTTTTAGAATTTTAATTTCCTCATATTTCGGCTTATTTGTTACATTTTTGACCCTTAACGAAGAATGAAAAATGGCTATAAATTTAGACAAACATAGAGAGGCGATGCTCTCTGCCTGGAGGGACGTATTAGACGAGAAAACAGATACAAACTGGTGAGTAATCATTTTTCTCCGACGACCTACATACGCGGCAATATTAAATAAACAGTCACTGCTAATTAAAATAATGCCGTATACAGAGTATTAGCCCATCATTTGAGCCATAAAACGGCCCATTGGCTCAACTAATTCGGACTAGTTTCACTGCAAAAAGTGTGCCCATTCTGTAAGACCAGTTTATATGTCTTGATTGGGTATAAACGGTATTATAGACTGGATTTCGCTTATTACTGACTCTCTTTATATAATCCATCATCTGGTTCATAACTGACACTCGCTTTGCAAGTTTACTTGATTCAATTGAGTTGTAACAATGATGTTTAGTTTTATAGCAGTATATTTATGTAGGTATGCACCTTCAATTTACAATACAATTCGATTTCCTTCTTCTACACACAATGCCTGGCACTGCTGCTATGATAAGATTCTATCAAGTAACAAAGGTTTAGTTAGTAGGCAGTAAATGGAAAACACACCTCGCATCTCTAGTAGATCGGACAGAAGCACCAACTTAACATATTTATTGCATTGTAGGTCTAGTTGACCATCACAGAGGTTGTGAGTTTGATTCCCACTGGGGCAGCCATACTTTGATCTCTTGCCAATACATTTGTATTACATGTCTTAGACGTAAGAAATTTATTCTTATAAGAATAATATATGCATTCATATAAAATAAGAATTAAGTACAAGAGCAGTACAATTTCACCGATCCTCTACCCATATGCCCAGCGTGGGGATTATGGGCATTACCCCCTATGATAGCACAACGTGGCGCACTTTAGGGGAGGGCTATGTCCAGCAGTGGACTAACGATGATAATGATGAAGAATTAATTACTTATTAATTAAGCTACTTGAATATTTTGTATTTGTTATTGTTTCCCATGTACAATAGAATATTGTTATGTTAACTTAGTGTAAATAAATAAGAATCACAGATTTGTAAGTGAGTTGAATGTTGTATTAATTTATGTGTGGTAGGTGCCATATCAATTTTGTAGGTAGGATACAAAACAGTTACTCCACACACAAGTGATGGCAAAAAGTTATTTGCTTAAGGTTATTTGTTAGTTATGCTGCAATATTGTGTTAAATTATATCGTTTGGTAATAATATCAATACCATCTAAAAATTAAATGAAATGAAAATAGCCTTTAATTGCCAATATATTAAATAACAAATATAATAGAATGCATTAAATTATATTATTTGAATTATGAAATGTTCTTTTAAAGTGTCATTTTAACTACAAAAATAATTAATAGTACATAATTTATTAATTGGCTGCCCATTTCTGAGCAATACCATCTATGAGAGCAAAAATAAATCCTGCCATAGGGTTTACTATGAAAGAGGGTAAACACTATAATCAACAGCTTATACTATGGGGACAATTTATAAGCATTATTATTATTAGAATATTTTCGGACCTTAAAGTTTAAAACTAAAGTTTTAAAATTTATAAGCAGTCTAAATTTACGTCCCACTGCAGCCCTCCTATTACGTAGCATTCCAATCTATCGAGTGAAGCATTTAGATGACTCCCAAGTGTCAAAAAATGTATGCATCTGACAGCCTGACAGGAGTAGTTTAAAAAAAGTAAAAATCAATGTCACGCAACTCAGTGGATACTTACGTAATAATGCCCCAGGACACATTCCTTCTCTCAGAAAGAGAGTATTCCTCAGCGATTGGAATTGCAGAGCCGCAGTGTGTATGCAAGGCTACATTTCCCTAAAAAAAGTGATCTGGGATACCAATTTTATAAACCAAGTTCAACCTGCGATAATATATCTATTTTTGGCATCAGATGTCAATTTTGAGGTTAGAATCTTGTTTACTAAATTAGACAAGTAAGGATAATAAATAGACTATACATACAATGGCTAACTATGAGGGTAAGTGTGGACACCTCAGGTCTAATTGTTTTCTTTTGTTATTCTTTCAGGGCCTTATTTGGCTACGATGGCCTGTCCAACGATCTCAAGTTCATCAGCAAAGGCGATGGTGGCCTCACAGAGCTAACAGACGATTTGAACAGCGGAAAAATCATGTACGCCTTTCTGAAAGTGGACCTACCTGATGGAAGTATATCTAAATACATCCTTATCAACTGGCAGGTGGGTTTAATGATAATAGAGATAAGGTTGCTTTTCACTGGTGTTATCTTGACCGCGTGTAAGGTGATATCATGTATTGTTTTAACAATAGAATAGTATTGACATAGTTATGAGATGACATGCTATGAATGGCACTGATAATAATGGCTTTTGCTAATGAACAACACAATTCCTATTATTTCTTATGGAATACTAGTATAAGCAGGAGAAATGGTTCCTACTCTTCATTAAATATAGTCCCTTCATTGAGTTAATATAAGTGCAAGAATTTCTTGCTAGTATTTTTGGCTAGTAACCTATAATGATTGATTTCATCCATTTAATATATTCCTGGTCAGACTACATCACTCGAAATTTTCCCAACCTAAGTAACTTCTTAAGAATTTGGCCCTAGCTGATGACAAACATATTTTTATTAGGCCGTTGGTTCGTAATATTTTGTTGGCGTCTCAGTGAAGTTTTTGAAACATCTGTGAGCCATTTGATGTGAGTAGGCACAGTTGTGGTCACGTGGAAGGAGAGGATGAAGGAAGATAGATTGACGAAGCAAATATATACTGCGAATGTGAGTGGAAGGGCTGGTAAGGGACGTCCTAGGCGGACATACATCGACCAAATAGGGAATGTATTAGCAAAGAGATAGATAAAAAGTACCCGGAACCGGCGTGCGTGCATGCAACGACTTATGGACGTTGATGAAGCGAAGGTTATCAAGATCGTGGCAGGTGGCAGTCCCTGGTCTCTGCCTACCCCTCTGCGATACAGGCGTAAGGTTATGTATGTGTATGTATGTAATTATCGAGCTATTTTTATCAAGATAATTATCACGGATAATTATCCTTTCGAACCCTGGTTAGAAGAACATGATTCCTACACTTTCTACATTTTTAGTCCTGAGCCAAGTACTAACAACCCCGCCATTCCAGGGTGAAGGCGCCCCCACGGTCCGAAAGGGCACCTGCGCCAATCACATTAAGCATGTGGCTCAGCTGCTCTCCGGATTCCATCTCACAATGCACGCGCGGACCGAGGATGACCTCGATGAGAAGGTGGGTAATCGTATATAGAGACTTTTAAATGGGTAATATTTTTACTGCAATACGTGGCCGAGGAAGCGCTCGTGGCGTAGGCGAACCGAGTAATTAGAATCAATCACTTGGTGAAGCAACAACAGGCGCGGTCCGGTACAGGATGGGTGAGCGTCCCGTGACTGCCGCTAGTGGCATGTTTCCGAGCGCTTCCGTGCTTCGCAAGGCACGTTAAGCCGTTGGTGCCGGCTGTCATATAATGGCAGTCGTTAAGCCATGTCAGAGGCCTTATGGGCGGCTTGATAACTTCTGAAAATAAGCCCCGCCACCGTCTTATAATCCTCCTCCAACACGGACTCGGCCCCCGTGGTGGAGTATGGCCTAACCGTGCCCCAGCGGTAGGGACATACAAGGGTTGATAAGGAACGAATGTGGCCGACAACTATTGTTGTCTTTCTGTAACATGTGAGTAGAAGAAGGACATCAATAGTTGCCGGCCACATATTGCAGTGAAAATATGGCCCGTTTAGAAGCCCCTTAGAGGACAGGGATGGCGAACCTTTGTGGGTGTAATAGATAAGATAAGTCAAATCAAATCAAATCGTTTATTTTGACAAAAACTAACATGACATACTGTTACAGAGTATACCTATAAATAAATTACATGTTTTACTAAGTAATACAACTTCTGAATCACATGACCTATTTAGTTCTGGTATTGTTGTTGTCAAATGACTTATTATACATATCTTTTGTCATGGGGTACTTTAAGATTTATAAATATTTGCAACGGTAACTTGGTAACAGTCGAAGATTACCACTACCCTCCGCACTAGTTAGAAACTGTATTGCGGCAGAGTAGGTTCGTCATCAACGTGACCAGTTTAGATTGCTACATATAGTGTGGTTAATCTTACGGTGTCTAGGTTCAAACAACAATGGACAGTATTGAGTGATAAAGGAAATGTTGACCACTTTATGATGAGCCGTAACGGTTAGTTAATAGTAAGGTAACAGAGTTCATGATCTTATGGTTATTTGCAACTACACCACAGTATACGTAAAAAAGATAGACAAAACTTATGTAGTAAAAATCACAAAGTAAGCACTTCACATTACAACCAAGGATGACTAACACCTCACCCTCAGCAACAGTACCTAGCAAAGGTACAAAAAAAAAACTAATTAAGTTATAAAAAAAAAAAAAAGTTCTAGCATAGCAAAACGAGTTCCCTTTTCTCTTCGATTTTCTCGGCCTTTTAATACATGTTGTATAGACACATATCCATTTATAAAAAAAATAAAAAATAATTATATATACATATATGAAATATACATACACATATACATATACACATATATACATAATATACATATATACATATACATACATACATATAAGTATATTCTTTATCTACTCTGATACTTTAATACAAAGATTATAAAACTGAAAACAAAACTCTTATGACAAACATTACGCGTAGGCCATAAATAAATTAAAAAGTTTTATTACGATACAGGTCCTATATCATAGTAATAATATTGGTCTTTTTGCATCTACTTAATGAGATGAATTAAACAGCGTCCAGTGGTATCTTCACCCACTAGACGGGTGAAAGGACCACCCCGACGCTGTAGTGCCTGGGACATGGTTTTATAGATTGTGTAGGCTTGCCCAGCACCTATACCATCCTGACGGCTTAGTCGGCCTAGCCCACAGGAAAGACTAGTCAATACGTGCGGACCAACCAAACCGCGGGTTTCCTTACGGTGTTTTCCTTCACCGTTAGTGTGTGGTATTGCGACTGCAAATTTTCAAATGGACGTAACTTTGAAATTAAACAAATTCATTGGTACATGCCCGCACTCGGGATCGAACCTGGGGCTCTCGCTTGCCAGTCCATGGTTCTACCCACTGAGCTACCACCGCTTCATAATATAACTTTTTAATCATAACGATACACCTATACAACCTCTACCTGGACCAAGAAGGTTGAACCTCTACTTAAAAAAAAGGTTTCAATGAACGAGTCCGCGGCGACGCAACACGCATGCGCAATCGATGTTTGCGCTTGGCGCCAACATTTTACATTTCAAAAACTTTTTAATATTTAAAGAAAGTTTGGTTCTGTTTAAATTTATTTTATGTAGAGTAGATAAAGTAGTTTATGACACTGTACATAACTGGGTCTAATAACAAAACTTATGAAAACTCGTGTTATAAGAACCCTTATTATTACATTTTATTAATAATATTATAACAGTATCATAAACTACTATTATCATCCATACCAGAGACAGTTACTAAAGAATAGGTTCAAATGGCGGCCTCATTTATTCCAGGCCTATATGGGCCAATTTTTATTAAAAATATATGTGGCCACAACACGACAAGTTTAGTAGCAATACCGCTTGCTAACTGTGAAGGAAAGCGTCGTGAAAAAATCCGATTCAAATTCAATTTCCGGTACTACGGCCCAACTATGTGGCTAGGTGCGGAAATCTAACTAACTGACATGCCAACTTCGAGGAAATTTTGTCAGAAATAGCAGCTTTTTGAGACTCTCAAATGTGACTGCAATTAAGTTCTACATTCCCACAATTTTACTACAGTCATTTTAGCCATTTGGCGTATAATCTTTCTTTTTCCTTTCCTTATTTCGATTTGGAATTCATATTTCCGGACTTATTGACGTGCCTGAATTATTATATCGCGCGCTGTTGGTCCGCCACTGGTGGTATAGGATGTATCAGGAAGAATATTGGGGAAAATTATAGTCCAAGGTGATTTGGGGAGAATAGATTTAAACATTTGTTCGCTTATGGCCAACTTAGCAAACCGTCCACTAAAATTATCTGTAGGAGATGAGCAATCGGTCCCTTTCTCATATAGTCAACTTCGCAATCGGGCCGCTTCTTAAACCATCCACTTCTTAATAGGTCCACTTCTCAAGAGGTCTGCGTATCAATCGGTCCACTTCTCAAACGGCCCCCTATTCCTTGTGTATCCGGCAAACTATACCCGAGAGTAATGAATTCGGAACAGTATTTTAATATTAAATAATGTTTCAAACTTAAACAAAAAAAAACAGATGTAAAACAAAAATATTTTATTTACTGTAGATTACCTCGTAATATTTTATCTTTGTCACGGTTTAGCGTGATTGTAGCATGGCACTTTCTGCGATCGCCGCATCTCCACCGCGTAGACCCACCTTTATTAGTCTTTTGCAAATTGTATCGGTAGCCATTGTCTAATAACATATCATTTCCTTGTTGATTTTTTTCAAAAATAAATTTCATTTTGATCAAGGAGAAAATATCACATTACCAACTTTGTAATGTGATAAATAATGTAATAAATATCATCAGTTAAACTGCAAGTAGGTAAACATATAATCTAAAGTGGCCAGTATCTATAGTAAAATGACGAAAGAGGTAATGATGTTCAACTTAAAACAAAATGTTACCATCTTTATTTTTGACCGAACGCTACGAGGACCGATTGCGAGGGTGACTAGTTGCTAAGTTGACCGATTAAGAAGTTGACTGATTGCGAAGTTTACCGATTACGAAGTCGTGGAAAATAGTGGACGGTTTGCTAAGTTGGCCATAAGCGAACAAATGGATTTAAAGTTCTTGACAATGGTACGCGGGTGAACTGTCTCCCACCTTCACCGAACCCATCCCGCGCACGTCTGGTCAGCACTGAGCGCAGGACACGGTCATAGATGAAGTTTAGACATTCAGTCCGACATAAGTCAATTCCATCAGTCTGGTTAGACTGACGGATGTTCGAATGTTTTGAGGCTTCATCAGTCTGGCACTGAGCTACCACCGCTGTGTTATTGACCACTTCTCAATGTAATTAGGTAATTTCAATCGTCAGGTGATCCTGAACAACGTTGCGAAGGCCGGCTCAACGTTTAACTTCAAGTCGACGAGGAACGAGGAACTCCCGCCTAGCGGCCCCGTCGGTACAGTCTACAGGAAAGTTAATCCAGGTTAGTTTGGTAGATAGATAGAATATTCTTTATTGTACGGTGACCGCGACTCGGCAAACGTAGTGTAGTACGCCCTCCGACTAGGTGGGATGACGATCTGCGAAAAACTGCTTTGTAAATAAATGATTTGATTTAAAATGATTGATATTCACGTTCCGTCTTGTGTTTTGTCCAGTGCAAGAGATCAACTCCTCGGAGCGGGATCAGTTCTGGATGAAGGAGGAACAGGAGGAGAAGAGACGGGTGGAGTTGGAGAGGAAGAGGAGAGACGAGGTCAGTACTTAAACATTAAACAAATATGTTTTTGTCGGCAACGATGAAGGAAATCTTCGTGAGGAAACCTGACTATCTGTAATTCATCATCTTTATGTATAAACGCGGACCAGACATGGACATTATGATCTCCATGTCTGGCTTATGTCATTAAGTTCGCCGCATTGTACGATTTTATTATTAAAATGTAAGTGCAATAATTAATATAAATTAATTTTTAGCCTCTAAATAGGTTTTTAATATAAAGCGCCCAGTCTAAGCCCATTTGTCCGAAACAAAGTACTAAATAATCCCGTTTACAGGAGAAGAAGAAAGCCGAAGAGGAAGTGAGAAGAAGAGATGAAATTGAAGCGGCCAAGAGAGAGAAGGCTGACACAGAACAGAAGTAAGTAACTATACTATTTTTAGGAATCGCATCGGCCTTTGCCGCGACGTAACGAGATGATTTATGCAGCGTCCAGCGGCACCTTCACTCACACTAGGTTGGTGACGGGACCACTTTGTTTTTTTATGAATATAAGTTTCTCAGGATCATGACCAGTGGCAAACACTGGTCCCTGTCTACCTCTCTAGGAAACTAGCGTGTGTTTATGAATATGAATGAATGAATAAATACTGAATGTTGACTTGTTGACCCCCCCTCTGAGTGTTTAGGGCGCAAAACTTTTTTTTGTTTATTTGGCATCTAAAATAGGTAACAGTCTTTAGTATAATATAATTGTAGTATATTCTAGTTTGAAGCTAGATTGACACCCAAAGTTTACACGACGATTCATAGACACACTAAACACAAAGAACGACAACCATTAAAAAAAAAGAAACAAAAGTTCTAACTTGTTTTCCTTTAAAAACCTATTTAGAGGCTAAAAATTTCACCCATGCCGGGATTCGAACTCAATTGGTAGAGCGCTGGCACGGATAGCCAGAGGTTGCGGGTTCGAATCCCGGCATGGGTGAAATTTTTAGCCTCTAAATAGGTTTTTAAATTTGTTCCTTAGCACGGGTTAGTGCATTAAAATAAAAATAGTATAATTGTTTTCCTTTTTTTTTAATAGTTCTCGTTTTTTATAGGTTTATAATAATCTCTATCATTCCTTCGCGTCAAACCTCCAGTGTGATAGGGCTGTGAGTGTATTTTTAAGGCAATTGTCGTATTCTTATGTGACCTCCCGCAGAGTTCAGAGCCCAACGGAGCCCAGCTCAATGGCGGTGCGCCGCCAGCGCTCTGCCGAGGCCAAGCAGCTGATCGGGCACTCCACGGCCGCCGCGCGCGCCGTATTCGAGCAGAACCTGGCGCAGGGCCAGGTCAGCTGCAGGAGGTAAGCTCGAAAGTGGACTGCGTGTAGAGATCTGGACTGATTGTCGAGGGGTTTTTGAGCACGGAAACTGTAAATTTCGCACATAAAGTATTTATTAGTAATGGACAATAATAAAAAAAAAATTAAGCTGAAATAAAAAAACCATTTGGAGACTAAGCTTCAGGGAATACAAGAAACATTGTCACCCAAAAAAAAAAAAAGTAAAATGTCAGTTGTCAACAACTTTTAGTCGGTGGTTGTCGAATCGAATCGAATTGCAATGACAAGTTTTTTTTCATGTAAAGTAGAGGCAAAGATTATGTTTTATGTTGCCTTCTAGCCTACGTCACTTCCGGTTCTAAAAAATCTACTTCAAAACTTAAAAATAACTATTATTTCCAAAGAAATACGACCAAAGAAAAAAAACGTGTCCCATATTATTCTGTTCTCTTCTCGAAAAAGCAATATAATAATGGAGTTTTATATTTGCATTGTTGTCAATTACAACGTAATTACAACTCATCGGTGACGCAGAGAAGGGAAAAATTACAACTTTGCCACAGCTACAAAACATCAATTGCTATGCTTTGTGGGTTCCCAACACTTCATTTATTTTAAAAGCCTATTTTGAGGCTAAAAATTCCACCCATGCCGGGATTCGGCCGTGGCTAACTACAAAGTAGGTAGTCGGGGCTGTAAGTGATGCAATTTACTTAAGCTAAATGTCGCTGCCTGTACGTAATACACAGAATAGTGTAAAGAGGTTCGAAATTTCACTGATGCCGGTGAGTCGCCCATTAGCTCAATTGGAAGAGCGCTGGCACGGAAAGCCAGAGGTTGCGGGTTCGAATCCCGGCATGGGTGGAATTTTTAGCCTCTAAATAGGTTTTTAAAATTGTCCTTAGCACGGGTTAGTGCATTAAAAATAAAAATAGTACTTCATTTATTGCCAAAACGTCAAAGTCGAAAAGTTTTATTCACTATACAAACCAAATGTTTCTTAATGAACGTCAAATCTGTTAGTTTAGTTGTTATTTAATAGATTATGTGGTCAAGAAGACAAACTCAACATTTATTCGCTTCAAAACAGGTTTCAACTTAATTAACAGAGTTATCAAGTTAAAGTTACAATTTTAAAAGCCTATTTAGAGGCTAAAAATTTCACCCATGCCGGGATTCGAACCCGCAACCTCTGGCTATCCGTACCAGATCCTATCTGGTACGGATAGCCGGATAGTACGGATAGTACGAATCCCGGCATGGGTGAAATTTTTAGCCTCTAAATAGGTTTTTAAATTTGTTCCTTAGCACGGGTTAGTGCATTAAAAATAATAATAGTGTAATAAATTTACAATGTTTATTTAAATACAAATCATACAGTATAGAAACACGTGATTAAAAATATATTTTTTCTAGAAAGAGGTAGTATTTATTTCATTAGTCCGATATGCGCTTGGTTAGAATCCTAGTACAAAAATAAATTTGAAAGTTTTTGAATATGTTTGCATATTTGTTATTCAATCACGCAATAACGGCTAAACGGATTTACATGAAACTTCAGACATGCATAACAAGCTAACAACAATATACATATAACAATATAATAAATCGGTAATACGTAGATTTCATTATTTAATTTTTGCTAAGCAATCCGCCGTAATAGCAGACATTCTGTGAAAATTTGAACCAGCTACCTATACCGGTTCCAAGGATAGAGCCCCTTAAAGGTCGGACGGACAGACACAGACAGCGGCCACAGAGCAAAAGGGTCCCGTTTGGCATCCTTCGGACGTAACCCTAAAAAACTATATACTTTTTTAAAAACCTATTTAGAGGCTAAAAAATCCACCCATGCCGGGATTCGCACCCGTGACCTCTGACTGTCCGTGCCAGCGCTCTTTCCAACTGAGCTAAAGGGCGACTAACCGGCATCCGTGAAATTTCGAACCTCTTACTGTATTACGTACAGGCAGCGACATCTGGCTGAAGAATTTTGCATCACTTGCAGCCCTACTTTGTACCTACTTTGCAGTTAGGTTTTTACATCGGAATGATATCGCTGTACCCACATGATTATATTCTTTTTTTTAATGCACTAACCCGTGCTAAGGACAATTTAGCACGGGTTAGTGCATTAAAAAAAAGAAGAATATAAACTATATACTGTCAAAGTATCTAACTTCCACCTTTTCCAGGCTAAGCGGCGGCGTTCCCGAGAAGCCGGTCCGGAGCTCCGTGATCGCCCAACGCATAAACGCCTTCACCCAGCCCCGGTCCCCCGACCCCCCCTCCCCGACGAAGGCCCGCGCCGAACCCGCGACCCTCGACCACCAACCCGCCGAGCAACCCAAGACCAGTCCGCTCAAGAACATAGACAAGATAAAGCTCAGTCTAGAGAGCCCGTCTCAGATCCAGTACGAACCGGTTATAGACTTAACGGCCGACCTCAGTCCCAGTACGGAGAATGAGCCAACCTCCTTCAGTGCCATCAATTACTCGGAAGCGAAGGCGGACACTCAGTACAGAGATATAAAGGTATGTACTGGAGACTGAACAAATCAAATCAAAGTAACATATAAACGTACTGTGCGAGCGTGTATGTGTAAGTGTACATTATTAATTTATCTATCTAAACGGCGACCTAATTAATGTTACAAGTTAAACTACTAAGGACCACTTGCGTCGGCCCGTTTAACTCGAGTTAACCGGTTGAATCGATAATTTTGCATGCGAAACGATCGATTCTTCATAATTCGGGCCTAATAACACGATTCTTGTAAGCGCCCCTACGCACTGTCCGGTTAGCCGCGTTGCGGCTGACCGTCCGGCTAGCCGTGATCAAAAATATGTACGAAAAAATGGTTTCTATTCGCACTGTGATGCGGCTGCCGCCCAACCGCTCCGGTCGCTCCAAGGGGTAGCAGTAACTTCGCAGAAACCTTCGACAGTAATGTTGTCCTGCTTTCGCTAACCAACCTTCCATAAGAAAAAAAGAGATGGCACTACGTTTATCAATGCACCGATTTCAAGGTACGTACAGGCCCTACTGTCAAACGCTACCGACTAGGGATAGGCCTAACTCTCCATCGATATCGATAGAAACGTTGAAAAATGAAGACACCTTGGACTAAATCAAGTAAATAATTATAATAAATTGCTTTGTATATAAGTTTTAAATCATGTTTAATCAAAATAAGTAACAATAATTTAAAAAGCAACACTTTTTTATACAAAATAGTGAATTTACAATTATATTCGTCAACGTCAGCATAATACTCCGTCTCAGATTTCTTCCTGAATAAAATCCGTAACGACATCCAAATTTACGTTACGTTTCTTCTTCCCATTTTTAAATACAGATCGAGCTAGGTCCTTATATTAAAAAGTTGTTTATCTTGCAATGAAATTTGAAAAGGAAAATACTATTGCTAATATTGACTAGGTAAATCCATCTTCGACCGCAATTTGTCGCTAAAAGTCGTATTAAATTATCACAATATTATATTATTATTGCAAGTAATAATTCAGTAATTCGATGGATGCAGTAATTTGATGTGTCAAGTGATGAATTCTGATATTTGAATACGTTTCATTGACAGATTTTAGACAACAGGTATAGGGGTTGATGACCACATCAACAAAGGAATTTTCGGACGCAAGACTATAAGGATCATCAACTACGTCAGGCTGCAGTAAATTTGATCAAGAAAGAAGAATATGACCGTGGCATTGGCAGATAACAGACATTTTGCTCACTTCCCATGTTCAGTACTGACCTGAAAACAAACAGAAACTTTTAATAAAGGCGTACCTACAAAAGAGAGCTGCTTAAATAATAACATATTCCACTTTTAAACACTTTCGTTTTAGATCTCTTTATAAAAGCTATTTGGGTTACAAGCTACGTCTATTATTGACTGATCCTGATAATTAATTACATGCTTTGAAGTAAGGTACAATTTGCATCTATATAGTCAGATATTTTTTGCAATAAGGTGATCACCACATAATTTATCAATTGTGAAACTAACAGCTTTGACGTCCATTCATTTAACATTTTGTTTTTACCTTTCAACTTTTCTTTATCTATGATTTATACTGTTGGAGAGATGGTTTTTTGTGGGTAAGTCTATGGTAGTTTGTAGTGTCGTTGGGTGAGATTTAAATTCAGGACAAACATAAAACAGCTGATGGGGTTTGGAAAACAAATTGTGTACACGTAGAAGTCTTAATATAAGCAACATCGTGATGTGGGATGTTCGGGCTTGTTTTTTTTTTATATTATCAATTCTCATATCACACTGTTTACTTATTACGATTTAGAAATTTTGAAATAAAGATAAACTGTTAAATGAATTAAATGGATGAAGGCACCACTCGGATGTTGTGGTGCCTGGGACACTGTTTGGATGTAGTAGACTTAACTAAAGAAGTATGGCAAAGGAAAAAAAATATTGTAAGTTTTCATAGTTATTCTCGTTATGCTCGAATACAAAATAAACTCCTGGGAGCATCCTGTTTTGTAAAAACATGTGATAAGTGTATATGAAAAGGTAGAGGTACATATTCTGCAACAAATGTTTAACTTTCTCACCATTACTTCCATTTTTACTGGCCTAAGGTGGGCACCACATTTTCCTTCAGGCGTGTTCGCAATAAGTTTCTTCGTCCCAATCACTCGGGTCTAAAGTGCCTTGAGCGCAGTTTACAGTCGTTTTTGTCCTGTTTCTTATTTCTGCGTGCTTTTGCTTCCATTTATCAATTTGGGAAAACTTGAACAAGAAGAAACAATGGATTATGTACTAAGAAGGCGTGATGAACAAGTATTACTACTGAGGCGAATTTTCATCGACCATGCTTTTGCCATCCCATCACTAGGACAACCTACAAATGGATTGGTTTATCTTCTTAATTTTAGAGCGTAGAAGGGTTCGAGAAGCAACAATTACGGTAATTTTGGTTATTGAGTCATTAGGAAGTTTATTTACAAAGTGATCATTTATCCGTTGGTCCTTTTATGCGAGAAAACATAGGTTTTAGGTACTCACCTTTGGAAGTTCATATTATAATCTCCGTTTTCTTTGTTTCTTATGTGACCTGCAGCCACCACGCACTTTTCACCTCGTTGTGCATTTATTGTACAATATCCCAGGGTAAGTTGTGTGCACCAAAATATTTTAGTTATTTCAATTTTCTAAAATAATCCGACGACGTCTTCACAGATTTTGCACTTGCGATAACCCGACTAAATTTGAAAACATTCAGAGTGCTGCCACTATTGTAAGTTACATTACCATCTTAATTTGGACTCTTACTCAGGGCATTAAGGCATCGTTTTGACAATTAGGCCTGTACGCTGTCACGTGACCATCGTTTCTTCTATTGGTTTAATTGTTCTGTGGGTCGCTCCGAGCCAAAGACTACAATATTTATACTGGCAATAGACAGGCAACTCAACCTACTTTTGTAATATTAGTAATGCAGCGCCATCTAGTTTTTCGTTAACGGAACTAATAGATACAAACCTTTACGTATAGGTAGGTAGGTACGTAGGTAGATTGCTATGATAGCTTGTGGGTAGATTTTTTTAAAAGGATTTCGGAAAGTAAGCCACTACATATATATTTAATTTTGTTTATTAGCAAAACAATTTATACATTTAACACATACTCGTAGTTTTGAGTTCTCATTTTTCTTCCTTTATGATTAAGGTAATGCCGATGGGCCTTTTCTTTCATAGTGTCATTATTATCCCAAAAAATTCACAACAAACAACAAGAACTTGTAACGGGGCACAGCGACACGGAGGAACAAATGCTCAACTCAACGTGGATAGCAGATACATATTAAACAACAAGAACTTTAAACGAAAATGAGAATAAACTCGCGCTCGTAAAAACACTCTCACGCAGCCATATGCATTTTAAGTGTGCCCATACACAACACTCTCAGCATAGGAATATATTATTTAACCATAGCAATACCGCAAATGTTTCCCTTAACGATTTTATAGATGGCGCTAGTATCAATAAAAAAACTGAATTATTGTTTTACTCCAAGTTGCCATAGCATGCTCCGAGCGCTGCGGCCCGACTGACGGCTAGCCGGACGGTCGCTATGCGTACTACGCGGATGCACGCCGGGTTTGCTAGTTCGCGGTCGCTCGCCACTGTGTCCATCTATACTGGTTTCTAATATTTCTAAAAGTCCTTCAAAGATTTCAGACTCATTCGTGAGTACCTATCTAAAAAACTTATCGTCATACTTTTTAAGCTCTTTGAAAAATATTTCAAAATGCTTGCTCTCGATTCGCGCTTGCAAATAAGGATGCACCCAGAACCGTTTTCTTTGTTTTCTTTGTGTATCGCGTGTAAATAAAATAAATAGCTGCAACTTCTTCTTCTATCTTGGAAATGTTTCCATGGAACCGCACCGTTATCCTATCCGCACTCTCCGGTTGCGCTTACGGCTAGCCGCAGCCCGGTTAACCGCGATTGCAACCGCATCTTGCGGCCAGCCGGACGGGCAGCCGCAGTGCGCCTAAGACAGTATTTTTATTCAAAGTAACATAGAAACATGATGAACGACTAATGAACCTTGATGAAGCGAAGGTGATCTGTCAGGATTGTGGCAAGTGGCAGCCCCTCGCCTCTACGTACACCTCTGGGATACAGGTTACGTTATGTTGTACAGAAACGTAATTTGCGTGCGTGTATATAACTATGCAAGTGTACATAAATAATTTATCCATCTATAAACTTAATTTTACTTACTTAACTTCTGTAACTTCGACGACCTCTGTGGCGTAGCGGTAGCGCATCTACCTACCATGCAAGAGGTCCCGAGTTCGAATCCCGGCTGGAAACAAAAAAAAACCCCAGGTCTTGGATGTTTACATGTTGATAAATGTCGTTGTTTCTGGTTCCCACGACACAGGGTATCCTAGTGTGGGGCCAGAAGCAATGTATGTGCCTGTATGTAAATGTTATGTTAACTTGTAAGTTAAACTGCGTTCAGGATTAACTTTACTGTCTTATTGATAAAACACGATTCTTATACGACACTCAAATTGAATATCAATTTTAAAGTCATCCCTGACTTAAAGTGCCGTAAAAACGTGTATCTTAAAGGCAGCTAATGTTCCAGGCACTGCATCGCCCGAGTGGTCCCTTCACCCATCTATTGTGAGTGAAGGCGCCATTGGATGATGTATAAAATTTATCATTAATTGGATGATGATTTAATCATCTCATTGATGATATCAACCCTTTGTATGTCCCCGCTGCTGGGACACGGGTCTCTTCCTGCAGTTTAGGAAGGTTAGGCTATACTCCATCACGGGAGCCAAGCCCGGGTTAGTGGGGATTGTAAGAGAATGGTGGGCCTTACTGTCAGAAGTTACAAGCCGCCTCTGACATGGCTTAACGTGTCTTGCGAAGAACGGAAACGCTTGAAATAAATGCCACTAGCGGCAGTCACGGGATCCAGCATCTGACCGCGCCTGTTGTTGCTCAACTCTAGTAGTTGATTCCAATCACAAACTCCCAATAGGCCACAAGCGTTTCCCAAATCATCTCATCTGCAAAGGCCTAAGTAGCTCTGCGAAACAGGCTCTAGCGATAGTTACTCTTATTTTTACGCCCCAACTAACTCGAATAATTTTCCCGCCCACAGGAGCAAAGCGAGCCGCCGATGATAAAGCAGAATATTCTGGAAAACGACATGTTCGACGCGTCTTATTCGAGCGGCAACGAAAACGATGACGACGACAGCGATAGCAAATTCAGCACCATCAAGCGGTCGCCTTATAGCAAGAATAACATCGCCGGCGAAACGGTCAGGGCCGAGCTGAGTCGGCAGAATACGGTCATCGAGAACGTCGACTATGTGAAGGAGACCAACGGGTCCAACGGTACCACTTTGGATGGTAAGCGCTGCGGTCGCCCGCTGCAAATTTTTAATAGGTGTGCGTATGTTTTGTTTTTATAATCGCTCAATCATGTACAAACATGATTAGTACCTTCGACAAAGAACCTAGAATTGCGAACCCGGACTAGATAACATTTATGCTAAAAACTCATATGTATAGCAAGTTTATTTGGCAGCGGCATTCGATTATATGGCTAGCCTTTTGGTTATAAATAATACAGCATTACCTAAAACGTTACACCGCTTGGCTGGCCGAATATGAGCTTTGTTGTTAAAAGGCTGAATGAAGAGCCGCCATTTAGGGTGAATTTAGATAATTCAAGATGGCGTCAACACAACAGCTAATTTACTTCTCCTACGTCTGCTCTGCAAGGGTGTCTATGATATTTGTTGAAACTGAACTGATGGGGCAGATTTTTGTTCCTGCGTACTTTCGAATGGTGAATATGTTTAAATGATTTAAGAACAGAATTTGCACTCTATTTGATTACTTTTTATAACTACATTTTTAAATAAACTTGCGTATAAAAAACAAAGCCGTGGCGCGCGTGTCGTTCATGTATCGACTTGTCGTTTGCTACGTAGGTAGTTAGAGCGCACTATCTACTCCCTGCATGTCGGGTACATGTGTTTTTTTTATTGCGACGCATGCAGGGTAGTGTATTTAATTATGTCTGACAGTGTGTACATCCGTTCGCTACTATTATGTGAACAAACGGAAATATAAGTTTTTGGGTAGTTATGATTACAGCAATCAAATTAACAACTACTTAATGTAGTTTGATTACTGTAGTTAACTACATGTCACCATAACTACATGTAACCATAACTACATGTAGTTAACTACTTTTAATCGCAGTTAGTAATCTGATTACAAAAAAGCTAGACACCGCCCAACACTGCTAGAGGGCATATAAAAAGTCGGAGGTGCAGAGGGAGGTAATCCCCCGCTCGCTGTAACAGAGTGGCACCTTTGTTGCCTAAACTTGTTTACGCAAGGGCGAAGGGGCTGCACATCCCGCAGCGCCGGAGCAGAATTGAATTACGGCCAACATGCAATTGCCAAGGTCACCGTTAAACTGAAGTGGCGAGTACTGTGAGTAGTTGGTACTGTGTCGTACTGTACTGCAAGAGGTTCCGGGTTCGAATCCCGGCTGGGAACAAAAAAAACTCCAGGTCTTGGATGTTTACATGTTTGTGATGTCGTTGTTTCTGGTTTCAACGACATAGGGTATCCTAGTGTGGGGCCAAAAGCAATGTATGTGCCTGTTAAATGTATTTTGGCCAAACCCTACCAAAGCAGACTCGCCGTCTAATACTGACCTCTTAGCTAGCCACGATCAGCCAAGTTATTTAGCGTTATGTCAATCACACGGCTGAATTATCTTCAGCCCTTTAATTGCATGCCGCCACCTAATGAACGTTCTAAGGAGTTATTTTGACGGCTAATTGTACGAGTGTGACAGACAGGTGTGAAACCTGTCTAGTTTCTGGTCGACTGGCCTTCTTTCATTCAGATAGGGTTTGCGTCAGAGCCGTTTATCGATCAAAGATGGTTTTTTTAAGTCGCTCTGAAAAGTGCTCATTATTTAGAAGAACTACCAGTTTGTCCAAACATTCAAGAAACGGGAAGTGAAACTTTATTAGTGATGTTATCCAAAATTAACCTTTACTACCTTTGACACAATACGTGTTTTTAATGCAATGACTAGTTTTTATTTTTATAATGCTTTTAAGTGCAAGAAATTAACTAACACAGAAAAAGTCTGAGAACTCTTTAATTTCTACACTTTTTGGACAAAGTATACTATTGTGATTTTTTAATATCTAAATTTACTATTTACGCTTTGCGTTTCCTTAAACTTTTAATATGTCCTTGTTAGCAAATAGGCGAATTAAATTAAGTTCCTTGGACAATTCCAGACGTATCACCCGAGGAAGAAGGCACGATATACGAGGACCTAGATGATGATCCCGGACTCACGGCCAGAGCCCTCTACGACTATCAAGCTGGTAAGTTTCTTACACCTTGTAAGTTTCCACCACAATTATCACATTGGTTCTTGCTTATATCAAAGCAAGAACCAATGTGATCATTAATGATCGAATGATGTTTCAATTAGGCGTATGGTGCGATCCGACCGATTTTTAAAACGTTTAAAAATATAAGAAATTTTAATAGTATCGCCCTATTGAAAGAGAATTGAACTAATCAATTTAGTAAAGTTGTAATGGAGTGAAAATGTTTGCGATCGTTTCGGACAAAGCATCTCTTCTTTAATTCGAGGACACCTATATATATCACCTGACCGCGCTTGTTGTTGCTTAACTCAAGTGATTGATTCATTGAAATTTGATGAAATTTATAAACTAGCGGATCTTGTTATTTTCCGGTGACGAAAATAACAAGATCCGCCAGTTTATAATTTTCCTATAATTTTCGTAGGATTGTAAACGAGAGATATTATCTTACGCCCACATTTTCGCAAATTGATAAACTTACCAAATTCAAGCGTAAAATAATAAGTAAGCCTTAACGAAACGCCACCTGCGCTCTGATTGGTTCAATAAGTCACGTGTTCCTGCTCCATCTAGAAATATCGTTGATGAAGTGAAATTTACCACAGAGCTACGAAAGTTTTATAGTGGTCATGACCAAAATAGTAAGAAGTCGATTAAAAAAGGCGAAAATTAAAAAAGTCGTTAAAATTATGTAAGGCTATAATAAAGCTAAAGCTTTGGGACGTCGTCGCAAACCGAAATTAGGTTCGAAGTTTCAGGATGGAGCGAGCGGAGCGAAGCTCCATCCTAGAACTTCGGGTGTTAGGTTTTTTTATTTAAGAGGAAAAAATGGGTCAAGAAGAACAAAATCATTCATACAGCAAGATTTTGAGATTAGGTTTACAGAAAATTCAACAATCATTTTCTCGAAAACTACGCATCTCCGGCAAGAATGGATAACGGTAGGTAGGTAATCGATACTGATCAATTTATACTAGTTTGGCAAGTTTCATCGTACCTAAGTCTATGGACACAAGCATTGCCACTGTCGACATCAACCAATCAGAGAGCAGTGTGTTATTTGCCGTATTTTATAAAAGCGTAAAATAAGCTCTTCTGTGATTGGTCGAACTGTTTAGAATCTTACGAATGGATATCCGTTAGTTTATAAATTAACTACGAGATTATACAACTTTTATTTTTTATTTTTAATGCACTAACCCGTGCTAAGGACTATTTTAAAAACCTATTTAGAGGCTAAAAACTCCACCCATGCCGTGCCAGCGCTCTTCCAATTGAGCTCAATTGGAAGAGCGCTGGCACGGATAGCAGAGAGCCAGAGTTGCGGGTTCGAATCCCGGCATGGGTGGAATTTTTAGCCTCTAAATAGGTTTTTAACTACGAGACTTCGCAAATTAATAAATTTGCGAAAAAGTGGGCGTAAAATACTACAATTTATCTCTCGTTTACAATCCTACGAAAGTTTATAAATTTCCTAGGTAATTTATAACTTGCAGATCTTGTTATCTTTATTTTTATTTATTTATTTATCTTCCGGTGACATATATATTTATCTTATTCTCATTATACTTTTTGTCACGCAGCGGACGACTCCGAAATCACGTTCGACCCGGGAGACATAATCACTCACATAGAGCAGATCGACGCGGGCTGGTGGCAGGGCCTGGGACCCCACGGGACCTTCGGCTTGTTCCCAGCCAACTACGTGGAACTTCTGCCGGCGGCCCCGCGTTAGACCGTAACGGAGCCGTGCCGGGGTTAGCGGAATGTTTCCCGGTAACTATGCGACGGCAAGAGAGACCTAGAGTGTTAGAGGACTGTAGAGCGATGCGGGAATTTTGGACTGTTTTCTGGACACTATGTGACAACTTTACAAACCGAGAGAGTGTTAGGGGACAGTAGAGCGATGCGGGAATTTTGGACTGTTTTCTGGTAACTATGTGACGACTTACGAAGCCGAGAGATTGTTTGAGGACTGTAGAGCGATGCGGGAATTTCGTACTGTTTTCTGGTAACTATGTGACGACTTAAGAAGCCGAGAGAGTCTTAGAGGACTGTAGAGCGATGCGGGAATTTCGGACGGTTTTCTGGTAACTATATAGAGAGATGCGGGGATCTCAGACTGTTTCCCATTAACAATGCGCCGACGTTAAGACCAATATGTAATAGAGTGCTATAGAGTGGTGCGGACGTTTAGGACTGTTATTATTAAGATTCTGAGTGACGCCTGCTATGCACTGGTACCATCAGAGTGCTAAATTATTGTATAGAGCAGCATTTTCCTCACCAGGTCCGTTCAAAAAAAAAATCATTTACACCTTGCATACACGTCCGTACCATTCTTTTTTACTCCCTCTGTTTGACTAACTGAAGCGAGACAGACCACGAAGTAACACGCTATCGATCTTAACGTTCTCATGTTTCAAAGTTTTTTTTGTTTTTTGATAGATTTACTGTCCAATAGAGCCAGGATAATAATGAGATTCAGTCAGTATTTAGCTTAGAATAGCTTAAACTATAACAAACAACGCGAAAGAATATGGAAACGTGAGCGAAAGAACAAAAAATAATAGTCTTGTTACTAAAAACCCGATTCCTTAAAACACTCCTCAGATTTATGTTAGAAGAAAACTAGTTAAACTGCATTAATAGTCTGTGCTAAAGTATTCTCGTTTACCACAGACTACTTAATCTAAATCCCAGCCCTCCTATTACGTAGCATTCCACTCTATCGAGTGAATCATTATAGATGACTCCTAAGTGTCAAAAAATGTATGCATTTGACAGCCGGAGTAGCTTAAAAAAAGTAAAAATCAACATCACGCAACTCAGTGGATACTTACGTAATAATGCCCCAGGAGTGTTCGTATCGGAGGAATCGTATTTTCAGAAATAACACCGAAACGGTTTATTATTCATAAACACACGATTCCACTAAAACACTCCAAGAGGAGTTTCATTTAATCTGTGATTACGTCTTTAACACCGCAGACTGCTTTAGTGAAGAAGAAGAGATGCATTTATTTATCGACATATAGACTACTGAGAGATACAGATACATTATACTTACTCCGCTGGCTCAGCGACCCGAAGTGGGTCTTCGGGTCGCGGTCGGCCTTCAACACAAGAAGTCGCCACTTTTCTCTGTCCTGCGCAGTCTCTTGCCAGTCGCCCGCCTGGAGATCACACAACTCCTTGGCCAGTTCGTCCTTCCAGCGCTATCTGGGTCGGCCAACCGGGCTTTGGCCGCTTGGAAGCCCCAGGTACGCCTTCTTCACGGCAGAAAACTCTCCCATCCTTCTAAGTGACATATAGATATATATACAAAACGTAAAATACCTAGAATCTAAATTTAAAATACACGACACAGCAAAGTAAGGGGATACAAGCCATGCCCATGCCGCGTTAAAAAGTGAGTGTTTTTGGAGTGTTTTAAGGTATTATGTCTTTATAAATATAGCCGTAAATGTTTAGCTGTAACATAATAAGTATACTCTATTTTTAGAGCGTTTAATTGTAGGACGATGAAATCAGGTTTATTTTTTCAAAGTAGTTAATCATCTATTTTAGTCGTCGTTGAGTTGTGACTAACATTATTATTACTTTAAAATGAATTTGACTAAATTAATTTTATCGTTCGACTGCTTTTTTATAAGGACTGCAATTAACTAGTAAACTAACAAGTATTTCTATCGCTATGTTGTCAATATTTACTGTACCTAACAAAAAGAAAATCGCAGCTATATCTGGCAATAACTTTTACATTTTTATTAGCAGTGTCATATTGTATGGAGGAACAAATTATAACCTATTACATAATACTGCTTAGCCAGATAACAGTTAAAATTTACTTTTGTTCCTCTAACATCCATTCATGATCACACGGGTATGAAAATTAAAGTCGCAAACTGATTAGAAAGAAAGAAATGTAATTAGAAAAAATTAACACGTCAAGTCATATAAAACCATTCATGTAACTATGAATGGTTTTATATGACAGGGAAAGCAAAAACAATTCACATAACTTATACAAGATAGGACACTGCAAAGTCAGAGCGTATATCTTGTGGTGTGTCAATGTCACAAAGAGCATCCGACTCAGCATTGTGCGGAGGATGTGAGCCCAGTCAGTTTTCAGTCAGTGCCCAGTGTTTGACTAGGTAAATACTTATATCACATATTTAACCCTATTACCTTCAAATGCGTGTCTTATTTACCCGTGCCAAAAGCATGTAGCCTAAGCACAACGTTTTATATTATATAAAATTGCCTGTAAAGTCTGTATTCGAGTGCGTGCATGTGGTGATAATTATTACTTACTGCTTTAGGAGGATTATACGGTGTCTTCCTAAAGCTTATATAAAATCCCAGACACCCTTTCACGCGATGTAAACAACCCGTTGATATTTCATATTTTGATAGTTCTCAGACATTGAATTCCATTTAATGTTGTAAGAAATGTAATTCAAAGAATATTTTGTTACCATTCGCATAACGTCTGTCTGGGAAAAAATATACTCTACTAGTATTTCTATTGACAACAAAATCGTTTGACGGCTGCAATACCGCACAGCAGCATAAAAGGTAGATCTATAAGATTCAACAAAGTATTCCTACGTCGCCCTTTTTTCATAAACAAAATTCGTTTGACAGTTAATTCCGTTCTGCGCCCACCCAGTTACTAGGGTATGTTTTTGTTTTAAATGATGATGATGATGTCCACAACTACTCCGTCTATGATGACGCCCTGGCAAGGACTTATTATGTCATTAGTAAATCAGTCTTGCTTGGAAACTTAATTTCCCCATTTAAAATAAACTTGGTTTGTCAAACAACGCAGTTTACAACTACAGAGAGGGTAGCAATTTAAGATCGGGAAGCGCTGCCTGCAGTATGTGTTCACTTTCAGATAATGTCTTAATATGTCTTTAATATTGAGCAACTAAACATAACTAATCTAAGAAAACTTTCTTTGGAGACCACCTGTAACTTTAGTTGCGATGAATTTCTCGACAAGAAATACATATTTTTTTATAATTAGTCCATTAGAAGAATCGGCAGCTACGTGTTTAGATAAATTCAATGTTTTTTTTATATTATGTACATCAGTTCTGGTTCCAGATCCCCTTATGGTCCTATATCTAAATTGCAACTTTGTTCAGGATCTTCGAAGTCTGTTTAACGACAAACCTAGTTTAGTTTAAATTGTCAAATGGGAGCTTTGAATCAAACTCTGTAGTTCAGTTAGCTAATATTATATTTAGTTGGATGGATGCATATTGGTATAATAATAATGTTGTGTTAGTATGTGTAAATGGTCATTCGTTTGTGTTAATTATTATAGGCATTAAATTAGAATAGCTTTAAAATGTAATTTTGATAGAAGATTTTCTGAACAATTTTCTGTAAGATATACCTAGAGATTGATGAGCATTTTCAAATTGTATAACTCACTTGCACTTAATTTCAATATTAGCGTAACTGCCATGAATTTATTGTACATTAATAATTAATTTCGTAAATTGTTCTATTTATACTAAGTATGTTCTTAATTTTAGTAGCGAAATTTTTATTAGCATTGTTAACGATGTTGCAAGTTTCAAAACAGCATGTAAACGGGGTCTGTAACCTGTGCCTATTCGTACTTCAAGCCATATTATTCGATCTCCGAACATTGTGTCAGTCTTGAGCCCAAAGGTTGACGCACTTGGTCCCAACGGTATTCATAATAATGACTAAGCACTTTGAAAATCTTTTTTCAAAGAGCTAAATATTGGCGAATGGACTCCGAATGCACAAGTACTGTGCGTACATGTCACAGCATGTTATGACATGATAACCAACTCTCCGGTGAAAGATTCAATTAAATTCGGTTTATTGGACGCGCTTGGTGGAGATTAAATATTAATATTTGAAATCCAGCAAGGCAGTGAAACGGCGCGAAACACGCATTGTGTGAAATCAAATTAAAGTATTTTATTCATAATAAACAAAATCTGTGACTTATTCATCGTTAAAATAGCATTATTATTATAAAATAACATGGTTAGTATGATGACAGGAATTACGTGTTTTGTGTTGCTTAAGTCAGAATTTGACATTTAGGCGTTTCGGGTCGCTGACAAGCGCCACCAATGGAAAAAAACCGTAACCCCACTGCTGGGGCACGGGTCTCTTCCTGCGTTGCAGGAAGGTTAGGCCATACTCCACCACGGGGGACAAGTCCGGTCCGTGTGTTAAGTATAGGTAATACGTTTTTATCTAAAAGTGAACATGAGAAATTTTAACAATTTTAAATAAAATCGTTAAATAACACAAGTTATGATTTTTTTTCCATTGGTGGCGTTAGTTAGCACCCCGAAACACCTTAATCTACTGGAAAGTCGTTTTGACATTGGAGCGCGTGACTGGCGTCGTCGTACCGGTTTCGGACTGCTGGTTCCATTGGAAAGTTCCATTGATGGGCCCAACAGGATTTTCTAGTCCTTTTGTCTCCACTACTTAGGATGAGTGGGTCCAACAGGATTTTTACGGTACTCATGTCTCCATGTGGGTCCAATAGGATTTTGACGGTTCTCATGTCTCCATTGTTCGAAATAGGTGGAGCTATTAGGATTTATTCAGTACTGTTGTCTCCACTGTTAAGATACTGGCCATGTAAGTGTAATTGACATTGATTGACATTTGATCTAATAAATAGATTACTATTTGATAATCTATTTGTAAGTAATTCACTATTCACACTTCTATTTGTATTTACTAAAATGGACCAAGATCTCCGTTTTTTGGAAAGAAAGGGTGGTAAAGTTTTGATTTACAATGGTTACCAGTTTTATAAACACACGGTTTATAAAAATACCAGAACCCGTTGGATTTGCAGTTGGAAGACAACAGTACTGAATAAATCCTAATAGTTGGAAACACATTTTTTAATGCATTTGTTACTGCTGTTTCAAAATCGCAATGGAAAACTCTTGGATTCCACGCTGGGCATTGTGTTTTTAAATATTCAAAAAGTACGATGTAAGACTGTTCAGTTTTATCGCTCATAAGGCAATATATCAGCGGTACTATATTTGTTGTTCCTGACGTACTTTTAAAGTTACCGTGTAAGGTGTATAATTGAGAGAATGGAACAGGTGTGCTTCGAAAAGTACCATCCCCATAATATTCGTCAATATTTTCCAATAACTGCTTAAAATATTCTGTATAAAAAATCATAACTCTCCGTCCGTCACAGTAGTAATCTGCTTTTAAAAATGATTTAAATTTTGCCGGGATTTCCGCTTCCTGGATATTATTGTAGACCAATTTTTTAACTTCGAATTCTTGTTTTCTTTTAGCATATATTGATGTTTTTGAACTCTCATATGAAATTTTTGTTACTTTGTCGAGTCCCATATCATATAGTGGTGCCATGACTTCCTTGAAAATAACAGGGATTGGTTCTGTTGTAATTGCTGCTCTTGCTTTCACATCATCAAGAGCAAAGGCTACCATATTTCTAGCCTCATCGGGCAAACATTCTACAGCGTGCTCGGTAATCTTTTCTATATTTGCACCCTAAAATAAATAAAAATATAGATATTACATACATTTTATAAGCCAAACAACTTATACATTGGTTAATAACCGTAATGTTGGTCTTGAAATATTGGTTCAGGAAAGGTTTTAAGCGCCAACTACTATTACAATCCTGGTGTTCCTCTCGAGAGACAATCGAAATTCGAAATATCAACATGGTTAAATCAAATTAGTTTTAGACTCACATGAACTGTAATCGCACCAGGGCATTTGTCCTTCTTTTTACGACTGCAAATCCAACGGGTTCTGGTATTTTTATAAACCGTGTGTTTATAAAACTGGTAACCATTGTAAATCAAAACTTTACCACCCTTTCTTTCCAAAAAACGGAGATCTTGGTCCATTTTAGTAAATACAAATAGAAGTGTGAATAGTGAATTACTTACAAATAGATTATCAAATAGTAATCTATTTATTAGATCAAATGTCAATCAATGTCAATTACACTTACATGGCCAGTATCTTAACAGTGGAGACAACAGTACTGAATAAATCCTAATAGCTCCACCTATTTCGAACAATGGAGACATGAGAACCGTCAAAATCCTATTGGACCCACATGGAGACATGAGTACCGTAAAAATCCTGTTGGACCCACTCATCCTAAGTAGTGGAGACAAAAGGACTAGAAAATCCTGTTGGGCCCATCAATGGAACTTTCCAATGGAACCAGCAGTCCGAAACCGTCGTACCTACTACTCAAGATTTCATTTCATTTGTCCTATAAAAAAAATAGTTTTGTGCATACCCTTGATCAATGAAAGAGTTTCAAAAGAAGATTTTATATTCTGTATTGGAAACCAGCTTCGAAAACAGAATGATTTTTCTTCATTGGAAACCAGGTTTCTTAAAAAGTAAAATAATTCTGTTTTCGAAACTTTGGTTTCCAAAGTGGCCGAAGGGTACCCAGCAAGGTGTGTGGTTGTGGCGTTAAAATGTCATAATTGGACAAGAAATGCACTGGAAAGTCGCGATTTTTGACGTCAAAACGCGTGACTCGCGTCCTCGCACCAATGGGTTCACCATAAGTCCCCTGTCCAGTTTAATGTACCTACTCCGTGCCCCAGTCACAGGGTGCAGAGATTACTTTGGCAAAGGACAAGTTATAGTGAGTAAACAGTACCTACCTATGTTGCGCCTCGATTCTGTTAGCGTGCTATAATACAAATTACAATACAATACACGGTCGAGTCACAGGACTTATTTTTGCCTAACATTAACGCCTAAAAGAAGAAAGTCTACGCGCGGACGTTTTAAGTCAGTAACTTGTAATGAAATCGCCACGATCACGCAGTTGTCAGGTTCTACAATGAATTTATTATATAATATGTTAGTCAGAAGTCTCAAACGGTCAAAAAAACTAGTTTTGACTGCAGAAAAATAAAGTAAAATTCTAATATGTATCCAACAATGTCGAGTTGGTTTTCGGTCTTACATGTTACAAAAGTACTTTTGACGGATTTTAGCAGTCAAAACTAGTTTTGACCGTTTAAGAGTTTTGACTGTAACGTATATAACATAAGCTAGCAAAGAGGATAAGGCATACAGTGCAGTGTACCCTTTGCGATGTTTTGTATTTTAATCAGCAGCTTGCAACATCTAGGAATCAAGGAATCCTTGTTATGTTGGGCCATGTGCAACTTTGAGACTTAGCTTCGCATTTGAACTTCTATACAAGTATTTGTAAATAATGAGATGTATTTATCGTTTTATTGTTCTGTAATTATTGTTTAGTATTAATGTGTACGTTCCCATGACTAATGGAATAAGATCCAGTTGGAATGAAAAAAGCCTGACCGATTTATAAACAACATTTTCCATACTGAGGTGGTCCGTTTTTTTTTGCTCAACTGTACTTATTGAAACGCAATATATTTTATGTGTATGGTGCTCCATTGTAATATAGATTTACATTTGTATCCTGCAATCGAAATAAAGACAATTCTTATAATAATCCGTCTTTTACCTACAAGTGAATAGATTGTAATAAGTAGGGAAATAAAATGTAAAGATGTTTTTGTTCCAAATTCAATCAATTTCATACTATGTATTTTTAAATTAGTACAATAAGTATTTCAATACGATGTCACACTAATAACAATACTTCAAACCAGCAGAAACTATAACGTTGGGAGAAAGATACATAATAATAATTATTAAACAACAAGTTTATCCTCGTGAGTTGATTTCTCTGATTATTTCAGAGTAGAGTCCATATTTCGGCATCGGCAGTTTATTCTGGATATCCGGGACTACCTGGAATAACACATAGAATTATTCTGCAGTGGTATACCTCAGTGCTTGCTACATACAATGGCTCAACCATGAGGCTAAGAGCGGAAATCTGATGCCTAACTATCTTGCTCATTCGTGCACAATCTCATAGCAAAAGTCTATAACGACCGGAAATGACATAGATAAATTATTTATTTGCACTTTATATCAGGATAAATATCAGAAGTGGGATCCCTTCAGGTGCGCGAAGGGATCCCAGTTCTGATATTATCCTGTCAAGCATAACAGCAAAGGACTAGGTACCTACAGGCAACAGTGTAGAATGGTAAGTGCAATCCCTGTAGGTAGTCCCATTGACTCTTCAATTGTGGCAGCAAAATGAACGGGCTCTGCAACTCTGTTGCAGCGGAGCGAACGGTGGTGAGTAGGCTTTATATCTAAGTACAAGATTTCGTAAGAAAATGCAACGCAGAACATTACATCAATTGAGGCCAACGGAAAGACGTCAAAAAAAAAACACCTGTGGGCCAACAATCTCCTAACTCCTGTCAACTCCTGTTTTTCGCGGTAGACACCTACCGCGAAAAATATTCTCTCGCACAAATAAATATAGCAAAGCCTCATAAAACCCCATGTTATTGTAATTTACGAACCTTGATCCTCATCTCCCGCGGCATGAACTCGTGGAAGAAGTCGTAGAATTCGAAGTGCGTCTTGGTCACGTTCAGGCGGGCTAGTTCCACCTTTAGCTCTTCAATGGCTTCGCGCGGCGCCACGTCGAGTCTCTGTATAAGTTTACTGAACGAGTAGAGCGTTTCCACGAGTTTCTCGGCGCGTACTCGCGCTTTGTAGTCGTACCTGGAGGGCGGCAAACTTAGTCAGTGTTTTTATTTAGTTTAGTTGGTACATTAGCAAAATATACATTACGAAAAGGTATGGCACAACATGGAAAGTTCTGATGTATATTCTATTGGGAATAAATTTTTACAACTGTTATTTAAACAATTCGGAAGTTATCATGATCAGTTGAAAAATTTAATGGGCAGTCGTTTAATTTTCAGTAAAGTGTAGTAATAGTAATAGTCAGTAAAACATAAGCAGTAAGTAATAAAAATATTGGTCTGTTATTTCATCATTCGTCAGTGCGAAAATACGATTTGTTAACCTGTACACGCCTAACCGCCCAGTTTAACTATTCCACTGCTCAGTATTTATTGAACTGCCCGTTTAAATAATTTTATGACTCATTTTTATTTAGTTTACTGCTCAGTTTTTACTGCTAAACTAGTTAGCAAACGTGAGATTTTTAATTTTTTTACCTACCATAACTCAAATATTTAACTGCCGCTTTGATTCTATGCCTATTCCATTGTAAATGTACATAGCCTTCGTATAAATTAGGAACAATAACTTAAAAACTAGATACATGCAAGACTAGAAAAACTAGAAATATATTCATTTATAATTATGTAGACATTTTTTTTTCCTTTCAAATTTAAAAAACTATTTTTTGTACTCTTACAGTGTTTGTACACACATAAGGGTTTCACGGTTACAATGATGATACCCTTTGTATGTCCCCACTGCTGGGGCACGGGTCTCTTCCTGCATCTCAGGAAGGGACACACTACAATAATAATTCATAGTTTACAACAAAAATTCGATAGCAAGCGTCTATAAATTGAATCACGAGGGGTCGTAGAAGACGGTTAGACATAGATTTAGGTTTTGACACTAGATGCCGCTAGTTGTTTAAATAATCCTTGTTTTGAGTATTTTATATATTTCTTTTAGTCGCAAGGCGATGTTCTTGATGATTAGACTATCCACAGCATTAATGGGTTAGCCACTTTAAAGAATAGTTTACACCACAAAATGTTAACCACTTTTAAACAAAAAGTCCGTTAGTCAATAATATTTTTTTAAACTACTTTTTGTAACTTATCGGTTATATATAATTCAGAATTACCGAGTCGTAGTTGTCACTAAACTTAAAAATCAAAATTATTTCTAAGGAGCTGATGTAAACAGTGTCGCAGTGGCGCCCTCCAGTTTAGTGACCAGTTCCAGTTTGACGGCCTCGGTGGCGCAGCGGTTTGGCACGCTGACTGTAAAACCGAAAGTCTCGGGTTTGATCCCCGGCCGGGTCGGCTGGCTTTCAATCAAACACAGAAACTACAAACACCCACCTTGGCTCTAGCTTGCTCTCCAAAAACTTATACAGCCGCTTTGTGGTCCATGACGCATTGGTCGGCATGAATCGCTTCGGTGGTTTATATTTCATGTCCTCAATCAATTCTTTTGGTAACGCGCCCAGCTGTAGGCCGGAACTTTTGGTTTTCCTAGGCTGCGCTGGCTTGGTGACTTTGCGAGCGCCTGAACCGAGTTTTGTGGGTAGATTGAACTGTTTTATCACATCTCTTAAGGGTGCTTTGAGGGATTCCCGTACTGCACATTCCTGGAAATAAATTATAGGGCATTGTTCAGTGTCGATGGTCAAATGGGGATTTTCTATGATGGTTTATACCTTTTTAAAACATTAGACTTGTAAGTATGCCGGCTTAGGGTCGCACAGGATTTCCTAGCTTAGGACCACGGGGAGCGAGTCTCTAAATGCATAGTTGTTCAATAGTCATATTAGGCCGGTAATGGTCGTTTCATTTACATTATGGTAGTCTGGTAAGACATCGCATTGCAATGCTATAACCCGTGCTACTTAACTCGGCGCCTCGTGCGATTCGATCTTCGCGAGAGATGCCTGTGTAATTTGCGCGGGTTATACCCCTGGAATGACATTGTACTGCTATTGATTTGTAGACAACCAAATTGAGGCAAATAATCATTCTACTAAAAAACTATGTAAGTATTAGACTCTAGGGCCTGAACGACTGGTGGTAGTGCAGACAGTATTATTGTTAGTCAATTCATACAATTCTGTATCACTTACCAGTTTCATTTTTCGCTCCATAGTATCCCTCTTCACCTTCTGTAAATACATCTCTAAAGTCGACTGTCTGGTCTTTCTCGAAAGCTCGTGATCCGAGACAGTATCTGCAGTCAAATCTTCGACATTATTCACCATACTCGGCATAGAAGCCTCTTCATTTACATTTATTTCTGTGGAATTAGCTTGAGGTGCTTTTGTAATATTCACATCGATGTTGCCCATTGTTTGCCTCTGAGCGGCCTTTTCCATTACTAGAGCGCGCAAAGACTTTCTTGGGGTAAAATCTTTGCCAAATGTTTGGCGCAGGGTCTTTCTAGTGGTTCTGTGGGAGTCCCATCCGGAGCCTTGGTCACTAGAGTTGGATCCGTTTGTGCCAATGCTGTCTCTAATGCTAGCCACTAAGCTTGGGTTATGTTCCAAAGGTCTAACCATACTTTTGGTCTTTCTCACGCTGGTGTTACGGCCTTGGTGTTTGAATGAGGTGTTTTGGGATGTGGTACCTTTGAGGATCGCCTCAGGACTCTTTAATTGAGTTTCGTTTCGGATTTTCTTCCTGTTTCTGCCAGTAGTGTCATGTGTCATGTTAGGCGAAGCTTGGATTTCGTCCGTTTGTTCTGGAGTAGGTATTTCTTTGGAAGGCATGTTGGCGTGACTGTCTTGAGAATGATTGGTATCTGTTTCTCGATCTTGTTCCATTTCTTGGTCATTGTCATCTTCCATTTCTTCTTGGTCAATTTGTTCTTGACTTTGTTCAAAGTTTTCATCGATTCGTTCTTCACTTTGGTCAATCTCTGATTCAATTTGATTGTTTGCCTCATCTTGTTCAATCTCTTCTTGACTTTGTTCGGCATCATCTTCCTGCTCACTTTCGCCTTCTTGATCGATTTCTTCTTGAGTTTGTTCATACTCTGCTTTTGTTTGCTCGGCTTCTTCTTCAACCTCATCATCTTGTTGAATTTCTTCTTGAGTTTGTTCAACCTCAGTTTCATTTTGCTCTGCTTCTTCTTCATCTTCCTCAACCTCGTCATCTTGTTCAATTTCTTCTTGAGTTTGTTCAAACTCAGCTTCACTTTGCTCGGCTTCCTCTTGATCTTCCTCAACCTCATCATCTTGTTCAGTTTCTTCTTGAGTTTGTTCAACCTCGGCTTCACTTGGCTCAGCTTTATCTTCTTCAACCTCATCATGTTGCTCAATTTCTTCTTCAGCCTGTTGAACTTCGGCCTCACTTAGCTCAGCATCCTCTTTATCGTCTTTAACCGCATCATGATGTTCAATTTTATTTTCGGTGTGTTCAACATTAACTTTATTTTGTTCAGTTTCTTCGATTTCATTGTCATTTTCAATCGCTGCTTGAGTTGGTTTAACTTTCGCTTTTTGTGTAGCGTCATCAATTGTGGCACCATCTTTAATTTGTTCTACTTCTTTTTCTTGGTTCTGTTCCATTTCTTTGCGGCTCGCCTCTTTATCTTCTCTGTCACCGTTTTCACTGTGTTCAATTTCTGGTTCGCTCTTTTTAATATGTTTATTTTTCTCAGCGTCTTCATTATGTCCAATCATCTGCTGGTTTCGCTCTGCATTACTGAATTCCTTTTCATTTTCTTCCTCTTCACCTCGATCTATCTCTTTTTGAATTTGTTCGATTGATTCTTCTTCAACCTCTACCTCTTTATTATCGAGTGAAAATTCCACTTTACTATCATCTTGAGCCACCTCACTAACTTCATCTTGCAAAACTGAGTCTACGTTAATTTCTACCTCTTCAAAATTATCTTCAGCATAATCATCAGCTGAAATCGCGTTTTCTTCAGGAAACTCTTTTTCATTTGTTTGAATTAATTTCTCAGGCTGTACGACTTCAGTCAAACCTTCGTGGTTTTCAGACCCCGTTTTTTCAAAAAAAATCGATCTATTTCCTTCCCGATTGGTTTCTTCTGTAACTTTAACATTTTTCTGTTCAGATTTATTCGATGTAGTATTATTCTTTAATATGTCTTCAAAATTTCCCATTTTCTCGATTTCTTCATCACTCTTGGTCTGCTTCTCCATAACATCTTGGACCATAGGTTCCTCAAAATCTTCTTCGTAAGTCAAAGCCATTTGTTCATCATCATTATCATCTAAATCAACAATTTCAGTATTTGCTTCTTTGGAAGACTTTATTCCCGTGTTATTTTGCTGTGTGATTTCTGGCTCCTTATTTTGGCTGTGTGTGGTGGGTATTTCTAGTTCTTGCTGATTTGTTTCTAAGTTAATGCTTTTTTTGTTGTAAGTGGCATTATTCACTGTAACGATCTCATCCATATTCACACCAAGCTCTTGTTCATTGGTTTTATTGTTATTGATAATATGAACATTCTCATAATCAACTTCTGTTTTTGACTTGCTCTGTTTTTCTGTGGTAGTAACTTCATCTAAGACCATATTGTCTTCAACAATTTTAGACTTAGAACTGTTCTGTGTAGTTATAGACTTATTGGTCAGTTTTGTCTTATTAGCTGTACTACTGGCTTTGCTCCCATCAGATTCTTTTTGCTCTGAAAGCTTACTCAATCTCAGTTTTTTTGGTGTCCCTGCGACCATTTCTTCGAGCTGATCAACCATCAATGTGGAAGATGGCAGCATTTTCCAGTCCTCTAACTCTAAGTCAGTTGTTATAGAAATAGAAGAATCACGGACTCCTCTGGAGACAGAACTTCCTCTTCCAGACTGAGGTTCTTTACTCCCTGCTCTTTTGGAAAAGCCAAATACTTGAGGCTGTATATCCTGAATCTCATCTTCACTGTCAGCGACTATAAAGTCTGCGAACATGTTCTTTCGCTTCGCCCCGGCTCGCTTTCCAAATAGGTTATGAGCTTGGCCTTGTATTTCACTGGTCAGTTTAGTGTTATTTGGGGCCGTTTTGTTGGCCGAAACATTGAGAAGTTCAGCTGGGAACATTGGCTTAGATTTTGGTGGTTGGTCCTTGTTGAAAAGAGTTTTCGGTCGAGCAGTTTCTTGTTCATTATTGTCGCTCTTACTCGGGGATGTTTCTAACAAAGTTTTTGTAAAGATCTTTTTCTTTGTTACCACGTCTTGTTGTCCGAACAGTTTTTTGGGAGCGACATCCATTGACGCGTCATGTGCTGTCTTGTTTGGCGTTCCAGCTAATAAATTAGCAGGGAAAGCTGGCCGTGAGCGCTGTGTCGGTCTTTGACCGATTAGAGTCTTGGGGCCAACATTGGAAGGCATCTCAGTCTTAGTATTTTGTTGGAGTTTGGCCAGGGACTCCCTAGGACAAACAGCAGGGCCAAACGTCTTCCGTGGGACATTCTCTTTCTGCATGAAAAGTCGGCGTTGCGGCAGGACTATGCTGTCGATTGATTCAGTACCAGAGCTTTCTGGGAGATCTAAAGACATGTCTTTACGTACTAAGCTGTAAAAGAAAAGAACATTCGAGATATTATTAATAATAATTAATTGACCGTGGATGCAGATGCCAAGGGACTATGGAAGATGGCATTTGAGGGAAAAGGCCTATATAAGGCTGGGTAGCTGTGGGCTGATGATTATGATGAATAATCACAAAACAGGTTAGCAAAACACAGAATAAGAAAGTAATACAGAGAATAGTGTAGAGGTTCGAAATTTCACTGATGCCGGTGAGTCGCCCATTGACTCAATTGGTAGAGCGCTGGCACGGATAGCCAGAGGTTGCGGGTTCGATTCCCGGCATGGGTAAAATTTTTAGCCTCTAAATAGGT
The DNA here is from genome assembly GCA_934045075.1 of Yponomeuta sedellus. NCBI lineage: Eukaryota > Metazoa > Arthropoda > Insecta > Lepidoptera > Yponomeutidae > Yponomeuta > Yponomeuta sedellus. Next base: position 19,819,763 of record OW203731.1, on the reverse strand, counting down.
TTTTTTAGGTTAGCAAAAGTTACTCATGAGATTAGTAGATAGTTAAGATCAAAAATATTCTACCAATGTTAAGCAAATGATCGTGATGATGTTGATGGATACTTGCTGGTGTTTAGCCAAGATTATGCTCTACCTGAAATAAACTTTGTGAAGGTGACATCATGACCAAAACACAATAATGATAAGACAATCAATAATTGTGTTATGGGCAAGTCTTCTGTAAGAATTTGTCTCATGAAAACACTCGTTTATTTAATTAGGGCTTTTATATCCACACTGGATGTTTCGTCTGCATGCAGTGGCAACTTCTACTTGATAAGTAGGTGAAGTTACACAAAGACCCTGTAGTGCCTGGGACATATTTTTGGATAGCTAGATACACCATATGTGTGCATATGTGCATGCACACAACACATACACAAAACAAAAAAGTTAGAAACTAACAAAACAGACACAAAAAAATTGTTCAGAGCTATCTCAGGTTTCTTCCCAATGATTTCCGGCAGTAAACTAGGTGTCCATTTCCAACTCTACATAATTTTGGGAAAAGAATGGACATAAAGACTCCAAGTCTTTTCGAAGTCGTTAATTAAAAGAGTTTACACAATTTTATTATTCTAAAATCTAGAAATCATGTATTGTACTGGCTTTAATTTCAGACATCATAGCCATCTATATAATCTTTTATGTTATAGTAACCCTTTTGGTACAGAGTGTACTTTACGTATATTTTGAACCGCATTTCTGGCAAGCTTATTATACCTTCAGGGATCTCTTTGTACAAACGTTGACGTGGAGCTTTCAAAACTTTTAATATTATTCTTACCTGGGTACCTCTATGTCAACAAATTCTTCAACATCATTGGGATTATTAACATTATCTCCTTGTAAGACCTCCGCCACTGCCAAGGAGGTGTCGTCCAGCTTCTTCCACCAACTTTTGCCTGAAAAGTGAAACAACACTTGATTATGCTTGTGAATTGAAATGTAATCTAGGGAGCTATGGGGATTTGTCAACTGACTACGAATTTTAGTTTTTTTTTAAATGGTTTGATGGCAACCAATATTTCTGCCAATGTCAGGGTTGCATAAAGTAACAGCTCAAGGAATGGTCGGTTATTTAATTAAAATATCACTCTGTTGAGCTATTGACCTGTGGACAAACATACACAAATATATAAATACACATATCTGGTTAGCAACACATCACAATTTGATTTTGTTATTAGTAAAGAAATTAGCCATAAATGTAATAAACGGTGTATGAACCAAGGTTAATAACGACTTGAAGTTTATGGGCTTGGGGATATCCGGGGAAGGAGATTGTGTAAAGACGGTTCTTTAGGGCAATTGAAAAACATGTGATCAACGGTGCCTTCCTCGAGTCCACACTCACAGAGGGAGTGGTCCCGCACCCTTAATTTTGCGAGATGAACCGGAGTGCTAGCGTGGCCAATTCTTAATCTGCATATCGAAGAAGTAACGCGTTTACTAGCAGTTCTAAACTTGAAGAACCAAGGCCTTCTTGGAATTGTGGGTTGAATATCTTCATAATATTTCCCGACAATTTTACGTGAACGATTCCAGGATGCTGTCCACGATGTCATTAAGTTTATTGTTGCCTGCGCACCAAGGTCATGGGAAAATATAATGTTCTTTTCTACACCAGTTCTGATAGAAAGTCTCGCGGCACAATCTGCATTTTCGTTACCCGCAATATTGCTGTGACCCGGAATCCAAACCATCACTATCTCGAGCCATTTTTGTTTACACCGGAACAGTGCCTCTTTAATCTGGAAAATGCACGGAAACTTGATTTTTGTTCTAAACGGGTTTGCCAATAGGGCTTGTAGACAGCTTCTGGAATCGGACAGGATAATTGTCTTAAGAAGATTGTGGCCTTCCGCAAAAGCTATCGTCTCAAGAATAGCCTGTGCTTCGCCTGTAAATATTGAAGTTGAGGGTGGAAGCTTAAAACTAAGCACAATTTTGCTGCTCGGGAACCACACCGCCGAGCCAACTGGGTCATTATCTGATAGCTTAGAAGCGTCTGTGTAGAAAACAGCAAAATTTTTCGAATTTTTATCAATCTGTCTCTTAAGTTCCATATTGGCGGACGGCGAATCCTTTTCTATACCAAGGTCTAGAACCACATTAGGTTTAAATATAATAGCCTCGTATTGAAGGGAGAACAATGGGTTTAGACAGGTCTGAAAAATGGAACAGGGTAGTGCCGTGAACCGCCTAAAGCTCATGAGAATCCTAGGTGGGTCCTTATGTGTCCAATAGTAGGATGATGAGATTTTATCTGATAAGAGACGAAGCTTATCTATAAGAGGGTGGTTAGCGGACTGCAACACCTTAGCCACATATCTGTCTGAGAGCATTTGTCTACGAAGTTCTAATGGAGATTCAGAACATTCAACCTGAAGGGCATTGATAGGAGACAATTTCATTGCACCCAGGATAATCCTCATACACTTAGATTGAACTTTATCCAATGCCTGAAATGTTGTTTTGCTACATGGTTCGAGCAGAAATGTGCCGTAATCCATATGGCTTCGGATAATTGCATTATATAAAAGCTTTTGTGAGTACGGGGTGAGAACCCCACCATACACCTGACAGTGCGCGAAGAATATTTAAGTTCTTCTCGCACTTTTTTATCACTCTACTCAAGTGTGGAATTCCTGTCATCCTACAGTCCAGAGTCACGCCTAAGAATTTAACTTCCTCATGGATAGGGACGGTCTCTCCATTGCATATCACTGTGTACATCATACTGTGACGGCGGGGATATTACGTTTACGTGTGAACACCACTACGCTGCTTTTCGGAATCGACAGAGTCAGACCATGAGTAAAGAGCCAATCCGAAAGATAAAACATGGCAGAATTCAATCTGGAGTTAGCAATGTTTGGATCAGCCACAGAAATGTACAAAGCTAGGTCATCGGCGTATTGCAGTACAGAACAAAATGAGTTGACGAGAGCTCCAGATCAGAAGTGTATATGCTGTACAGTAAAGGACTCAAAACTGAACGTTGAGGGAGACCCTTCCAGATGTTCCTGGGCTCAAGATAATCTTCTGATGTACGAACAACTACAGACCTACACATTAACAGGTAAATTTAGTTTTTAAGCTGATAAATGAAAGATAAATTTATTTTAAATATTGACATGAATATTTTTTAACACAAAGTACTTAAAACCAGGTTGTTTTTTATATTTGACAATGTAATAGCACAGGGTATTCTTGTTATAGATTGTTGACATGCTGACACAGGTATTGTCAATACAATACCTTGAGTTCAGTAAACTTTTGTAAACTTAAATGAAAGTGCTTTATTACAATGTTCATGTCGTCCTCGCCTGGTTACTGTAGTAGTACAGGGTATCTTAGTTTGGCACCAGGACAAGTGATTGTAGAGCGGTGGTAGCGGAGCGGTGTAGAACGCCGACTTCTCAATCGGGAGGTCGTGGGTTCAAAAACCAGCATGTACCAATGACTTTGTTTTCTAAGTTATTGTTACGGGCAGATAGGACCGCGACATTATGTACATTAGTGAAATTATAGTAGCCATACTACTCGCTGACGGTGAAGGAAAACATCGTAAGGAAACCCTATTGTCTGAGGTGTTAGCATACTTCGGCGCTTGCTACGTACAATGGCCCAACTATGAGGCTAAGTGCGGAAATCTCAGGTCTAACTAAGTGATTGCATTGTGTGGAAGTTATTATAATTTAGTTATGTTTTGTGCAACTTTGCCAATGATGATTGATGATGGAAGGATTTAGTTGTCGATTAGTTCTTAAGAATTGTAGATTACTAATAAATAAGGGCTGGGAAGGGTAGGGTATGACTGGGAAGAAGCTTATGCTACAAGTATATCTATATCAATCCGATAGATAGAGGCTAGTTACTGAAATGAGCATTTCACTTAGTTTGTATACATGTTATTGTTCTGTTATTGTTTGGTATTGTTTAAGAAATATAAAGAGACCACAGACTCATGCTTAAGTATTTACTTTGTGAATTTGTCGACACAGCAACCAGTCGTATAAACACCTAGTAATCCATATACACTCACGTCTAGGCTCTTCAATGTCAGTATTGTCCGTCAACAGAGACCTCCTATTCAAGGGTGTCAGAACAATGCTGCCTTGGCTCTCTCTGAGATCTTTTAAATCCTCGGCGAGAGCAGAGGGTCTTCTGGAGACACTGGCCCGCGGTGGGGACCCAACGCTGCGAGTGCCACGGGCGCGGTACCTCCGAGGCGTCACCGGCACCCCGGCCGAGCGTGCCGGCGAAGGTATGCCCGTATCCATTGCTCAGGAGTCTCAGGAGATCTGTTTGAACAGATTTATTTGATTTTAAGGGTTTTTATGACGTTATTTATTCCAGCCCAGAGATGGTTGGCATGACAGGGAAGAAGCCTATGCCTAGGACTCCAATCAAATCATGAGCTGGTTAAGAGTATAAAGTACTTTGTAGTCTAAGGGTAAAAGGATACTTACAGCTGCAAGAAATACCGTTGTTAGTGCGAAGAAATTCGTTGTTATTGTTTACACAGATAGGCGGTCGTTGACCACTCTAAGGTTTTATGCACTGAATTTATGTGCTTAGCTTTGGATGGTTAATCTAAGCTTTTTCATAATTAAATGGCTTTCTTTTTACCACAATTTTACAATTGAAAATACTTGAAGACTCGAAGTCCCAACCAGTTCGCAAAAGCCGTTTCGTTCAAAACTATGTTTTCAAACTGGATGACGTTCCGTTCAACGCAAGCAAAGGTTCACGAGTTAAGTTTACAAACACGTATAGTTTTAAAGTTATGAATAAGTTTTGAAGTAAGTTAAGTTACTTTAAATAATTAATGATTAAAATATTTATTGAATAGTTTCATAACCTAAAAATAAAAAAAAATTCTCTAATCTTGAATTGTTCGTGTAACGTGTTGTTAACGTGTGTTCGTGTTGCCAGACTGGCCTTGTGAAAAGTCACCTGAAATAGGCAAAAAAGTAACCTTTAGTAAAGTAAAGTAACACCAATAAAAAAGGTACTAAAACATACCTAAACTTGTGAATACTCACATGCCAATCAAAGAGTATATAACCATGCCAATTTCAGTATTTTATCGTACCTTTTATCTACATGTACAGTGCGTTCACATTAACTTGACGCGTGAGAGAATTGGTAACAAGGACATAACATGTGAATTAGCTTTTGGACCTAATCGGAAGATGGTAAAACAAGCCCTCAATCCTTTTATTTTCCCCAAGTAATGGGAATGATTTCTTATTTAACATGGTAACAGTAAATATCTCAGTGCTACCAATTCTCTCACACGTCAAGTTAATGTGAACGCACTTTACCTACCTGCTAAGTCGGTTTACATTTTTTGTTTAAATTTTAAGTGCTGATATTGTGTCAATACCAAGCAGAGTCCTGTGATCAGATTGTATCAGTTTTAGCTAGCTAAAAACGTCTTTTTAGTTTTTTTTACACTTTTTCTTTAACTACTCGCTTGCTTTCCCATGCACCTGAAATAAGGACATATCATAAATATAATTATCATCCAAAATTGATGTAAATGCCTTAAAGCAATGTATGTGCCAGTATGTAAATATTATGTTATGTTAAACACCGAGCATTATTCAATTCAGCCATTTATTATAAAATAAATAGGTATTTAATGTACTATTTTTTTTTGGCTTACAAAAATTGCGTAAATATCTATTAGGTAAAATTAAACTACATAAATTTATACTAAATGAAATTTAACAGTCGCGACTGTTAAATTTAAATTTACATTAAAAAATTAAATTAATTTCATTAATTTTATTTTTTACCCGAATAGTCAGGTAAAAAAAATTATATCTTTGTCTTCATAATATTTATCCTAATTATGAAGGACACACGTAAATTAGTTTATGCTTACCTTGTTATGAAGCTTCTTGATCACAAATTAATATAATATTTTTCAATACAAAGCAATTTTTAGTTTAGCAGAGACCTGATCTGGAGCAAGCAGACCAAAACAAAGAGAGAGAGAGAAAGAGAGACAGGAAGGGAGTAAATGAGTGAGATGAATATTATGAATGAACGAAGAAACGAAACAATGCTGCCAACAAGCCAAAGATCTTTGCGTTTCGTTTTTCAAAATAAGAAAAAATACCTTCACAAAAAAGTAACCAAAAGTAACCTTTTGTGTCCAGTAACCTCAAAGTAACCTGACTCAGATAAAAATCACCTAAAAGGTTACAAAAGTAACCTTCTGGCAACGCTGGTCATTATAGAAGAACAGAACATCCATCCAAAATTCCACAGATTTACCTATAATAAGTCTTCAGAACAATAATAATTCTGAGCTAAAGTCAACATCACAATGATTTCTTGATACCATGGGCTTTTCACTTCATATAGGTACCACTGAAGAAAAGAAAGGATGTTACAATCAATTGTAAGCATAACTTGATTAAATAGAAACCAAATATTTTCTAACTTTTTTATCAAAATAAATAACTACTTACTACACTGCAAATGCTAAAAAAATATAGATAGATTGAGAACACTCATGTAATTGTACATAAAAATGGAAATTATACAGAATTTCTTAACCTAAGAGTACAGACGTTAATCACTAAAAGTGATCTCTTCCAGACAACCTTTTATGAATATATTTTATGAAAAATCTCTAAAATTCTGTACCTATTAAAAATAATATCGCATTTACTATATAATGAAGGAAATCAGAAACGGAACGTCGGCGTCATGTTGTTGTTGACAGAGTGTTTATATGCTCTGTGGTTGACAGCACTGACAGTGTCGCTCATTCATGTGCGTTCACATTAACTTGACGCGTGAGAGAATTGGTAACACTGAGATGTTTGCTGTTACCATGTTAAATAAGAAATCATTCCCATTACATACTTGGGGAAAATAAAAGGATTGAGGGCTTGTTTAACCATCTTCCGATTAGGTCCAAAAGCTAATTCACATGTTATGTCCTTGTTACCAATTCTCTCACGCGTCAAGTTAATGTGAACGCACTGTACTTTTCGAATTTCGATGTTTTCGTGGGTTTTGAAACATCTACCTCAGCTTTGCCCCCGGACTTCGACGATTCTGCATTTATTCTCACGACCTCAGCTTTGCCCCCGGACTATGACGATTACAAATCTGCTTTATTAATTTCAGAAAACCTTGGAATAAAAGTATTAGGGTACCTACTGCTAGCTAAACACGAATTACTTTTATAGCTATAGGTATATTGTATTAGACAGTATTAGAGAAAAGTTTTATCATAACTCACAAGATGGCGCTAGCACGTACGGGGGACTGATATCTCTATTCTCAGCTATTTAATGTACTCTGTGCTTGAGACTTTCATGCTATGATTAATTCAATAATCTAAGGCTTTAAAAGCTGCGGTAGGCCAGTGGGTAGATCAATGGACTCTTAAGCGGGAGGCCCAGGTTCGATTTCCAGTGCGGGCATGTACCAATGACTTTGTTTTCTAAGTTGTACATTTTGTGAAGTTATAGTAGCAATACCACTTGCTGGAAACCTTGTATGGTGTGCATTAAAGAGATTTCCGTTATAATCTTATCTTGTAAATACCTACCAATAGTATAGCTAATTATGACATAGGTATAGTTAGGTATGCAACTATTTTTGCTTCTATATATAAGTACGAATATTTTATGTATTTAGAAAAAGATGTGGACAACGTGTTGTGTCTGGATTTGTTTAATAATAAGTTTTGTATTTATTATATAATTTTCTTTTAGTAAATATGTACCTATATTCTTTAATTTTTTCCATCTTCATGGAGACGATAATAATTATGAAGGCATTTTTAGCCTAATGTGTGGCAGATTATAAAACTACAAATCGTACTTAATTTATTATGATAATTCGAGGTACATTGCGTAGTAGATTGTTAATCTGTGAGATAATCAACTTTGTAAAGTATATCGAACTGTCACGGTAGGTAAACCTTAGATTGTAGTTGTATGAAACAGGACCTGTTGTATAGCATGTGTCATACATAATTCATTGATGTTTTAGGGTTCCGTAGTCAACAAGGAGCCTTTATAGTTCGCCATGTCCGCAATGTCCGTCCTTCTGTCAGTCTGTCATCGGCTTAGCACAGAGACGGCAAGTACTAGAAAGCTGAAAATTGGCATATATTTTTTTTGTAGTTAGCCTGTTTTGTGTCCCACTGCTGGGCAAAGGCCTCCCCCCTTTTTCTCCATGCCGTTCTCTCCAGCGCCACCTGAATATTAATATTAGCGGCATAGATATAAATTATTAATCACGCCGCGACCCAAACGGTAGGATAGTCTAAAAAAAACTTTTTTGCGGCCACCATAATACATGAAACGACTGATAGATCGATTAATCGTTTAAAATATTGTAATTGTAGGATGACCCTTTTTGTAACCATAACCATTTAACCATGTACGATAAACATTTAACGGCTAGCAAACACATAATTGAACTTAAAAGGAAAACTCACGGCTAAGTAGGATTTACAAGTTACTGAGTTATAGTCGACCAACTTATAAATGGACTACTTCATAGAAATTAATTTAAAAAGTAGTTGTCACTTCTGTAAAGCAGACAAATCCCCTTCTTCTACAGAACCCTACACAGGCTCGCCACGTACTTAGCCGATTTTTTCTTATGAAAAGCAGAGGCCAGACATTTTGTCAAGCCTCAACTTAGATAATTCTATGAACATCAAGTTAAGCTACGTTAGTTTAGTCAAATCCACCAACTTATATTTTAATCTTGCTACTGGGGCAAGAACAGCTGGTCCAAACAAAACTTCGATGAGCAAACCAAGGTATAGTTGTAAATACAGTCTATCGCCAGTCGTTTGCAAGTCTAGTAATAAACCCTCGTTTTATTCACATCGTGATAGCGGGCCCTTATCAATAAATTTACACGTGGTGGATGACGTGGAAGACTTTCAGTCATTCTCCAAATACGCGACAGATACATATAAGGTTGAAGAATGTTGGAATTAATGCCGCTGCCACCGGCCGGCGTCTGTTATCTTTACAATTTCCATGTTTAAGTACAATGAAGTGTCCTCTAGTTGTGCATCTATCTATCTAATGTTTCATGACACCTGTAAAGAGCACTTGTTAACGGAAACTAATTATTAGCAAAATAAATATTTCAACTTCATTAGTAGGTACATACTTCACGCTGAAATCTGGTTGATTTGGGAGGCGCGGTTATGGAATATGTAATTAAATTTAGACTATCATTCCGCTTGGAGACGTAAAATAAAACAAAGATTTCTAAAATATTGTTTCGAAAAAGTATTAGTACCGACTCGGTACTAGTAGTTCACGAATTTCTCGAAACAAATTCTAACAGTTAAAATATTGTTAGTCTAGGAGCAACTGTCAGACGTGAAAAAATAAGGCATAGGGCGCCTGTAACGGGGGTACCTACACAGGATGAGCCTATCTAGTGTGACGTGCTTTTTATTGGATTCGTGTACGGGAATATTGGGAATATACCCGATCGACGAGGTAACTGTACACTACACGATACGACACTACATGCCACTGTATGGTATCGTTGAACTGTTCAACCTCTGTAATTGTACAGTTGCAACGGAATTAGATGCATGAAACTGTCTGATATTAACCCTTGTATGTCCCCGTTGCTAAGGCACAGATCTCCTGCATCGCAGGAAGGTCAGGCCATAGGTACTTCACCACGGGGGCCAAGTCCGGGTTGGTGGAGGATTGTAAGACAGTGGCGGGCGTTTCTGGCAGAAGTTATCAAGCCGCCCATAATGCCTAACGACTGCCATTAAATGACAGCTGCACCAACGACTTGACGTGCCCTGGGCGCTCGGAAAAAGGTATGAATGATGATGCATGAAACTACCAGTCGGATACGGTCCCGTCGTTATAGTTATCGTGTAATGTGAAACCGGCCATAATTTGTCGTGTATTATCGCAGGTTACTTGGCTCAAAGTTGCTCAGTAGAAGATCTAAGCTTACCATCTACCGCACCATCATAACACCTGTGGTAACTTATGCTTGCGAAACCTGGGCGCTGACACAAAATGATGAGCACTGACTTGCCGTCTTCGAGCGCAAAGTGCTGAGGAAAATCTTTATTCCAGTGAGAGAAGCGAATGGCACCTGTCGCTCTCGAATGAATAATGAGCTGGATGCACTCATCAAGCGGGAGACAATTGTCAGGTTTTGCAAGGCGCAGCGGCTGAGATGGGCGGGTCACATCGAGAGAATGCCGGACTACAGGGCGACCAAGATTATGACCAGGGGGAGGCCGCAATAGACCAAGAGGCAGATCCAAAAAACGTTGGTACGACTGTATTGAAGAAGACCTCAGAAAGATGGGCAAATACATGAACTGGAAGAGAGAGTCAAAGGCACGAGACACGTGGAAGAAGATTGTGGAGAGGCCAAGACCCACAAAGGGTTGTAGCGCCATAGAGGAGAAGAAGAATATATTAAGTTCAATATAGAATATCATCATTATCAGCCCATCGCCGTCTATTGCTGGGTAGACCGTTTACCAGTGGAAGTCCATGATGTGGCTCGGCAGTTGGGCTTCTGTCTAGTTTATATTTCTAAGTAGGTATTTTAATTCTGTCTATTTTATATTTCTATTCTCTGCTAGTATTTTAAACAAAGGTTGTTTAAAATTAGTTTCAATGAGATGATAAGGGAAAGGTGAGTAAATACGTTGGAACGTGATTCGTAAAAAGTGCAATAAGTATTTTAAGTGTCATTTACCCACCTGACTTATAATATAATGCAGCGAATGTCCCACCAGATAAGTATTATACCTCGGCTTATAACGAGTGGTTGAAGATGTTTGAGTTATTGTTACAATACATAAATGGCTCAGTTATAATAGCCGGTACCTATCCTAACCAATTCACTTTGATGGCGCATGGACGATTGGACGCATTTCTTCGGGTCCCTTAGGCGGGGGCCGCGGGCAATGACTCAAAATTGTTTGAACTTTAGACATAAAACAACCTCGCAAACTTTTTTCAACTCCGCGACTTTTCGGTCAATTAGTGTTTTGGCCGAAACAATAACATTAACATAAATATGTGTTTCTTTCCCTTTCTGCGCCGGTTTCAGGGTGCAAGGTTAAAATTAGTTGCTGTTGGCGAACCACAAAACCTTATTGATTTTGGGGATACTGCCCTGAACTCCACGGTACACTATTTGTAGCGCTTTTACGCACAATCGGCACAATAAAAGTGTGCTGATTTCATAACGACTTCATTGCAATCGCGAATCTCCGGAATAAAATTGCCAAAATTCGCCGGAATGTTCGAGTAGAGCGAGGTACATACGTTTAAGCATACACCTACGCTCTTCGCTGTTATTCGATTTTTATAAACCTAAATGTATAATTTAATACTAGATTTCCCTATAAATTATTTCATTAATAACACAACGTTCATAGTAATTAATATGTTTTTTTAAATATAATTTTATAAAATTTTCATTTATTTTAGTAATTAATCTTATAAGAAAGCGACTTTTGACGATGACAATGTTTCTTCTTAACTGCAAAGTAGGTAGTCGGGGCTGTAAGTGATGCAATTTACTTAAGCCAGATGTCGCTGCCTGTACGTAATACAGAGAATAGTGTAAAGAGGTTCGAAATTTCACTGATGCCGGTGAGTCGCCCATTAGCTCAGTTGGATAGAGCGCTGGCACGGATAGCCAGAGGTCGCGGGTTCGAATCCCGGCATGGGTGGAATTTTAGCCTCTAAATAGGTTTTTAAAAATGTTTCTTCTGTAAAAATATATGAAATTTTAAAGTGACACTTTGTTAATCAAAAGTGAAAACTACAACTACGAGAGTAGGCGTGCCGTCCATCTATATACGTGCCGATAACTAGTAAGTTGAGTTCTACTTATACCTCTAAATAAACACAGAAAAACACAGAGGTCAAGGAACCCTTGGCCTCTACATTTACATTATGAGAAGATTTATACAGCGTCCAGTGGCGTCTTTAATCATGCTAGATGGCTGAAGGGACCTCTCGTATGTTGCAATACCTGGGACATGGTTTTTTAGATGTAGCCTTGCCCAGCACCTATACCATCCTGACAGCTTAGTCGGCCTAGGCTACAGGAAAGACTAGGCAATACCTACGTACGGAGCCAGCCAGTCTGCGGGTTTCCTCACGATGTTTTCCTTCACAGTTAACGTGTGGTATTGCGACTACAAATTCGTAAATGTACGCAACTTAAACAAAGTCATTGAAACGAAGAAAGTCACAGAACGGAAGAAACTAAAACATTTACTGCACGGTTTATCTGAAATATGCACGCTGTTCTTGCTGGCAATTATTAAGTACCTATGCATGACATCGTTAAAAGCCTGTGGAGTCCATGACTCTCAGACAGTCTTGTTATTTTGGTGCTATCTCCTATACGACGTCAGCTATCATTAAAACTTTTTTATTCTGTGATATTGCAACTCGGTAGAGTTATATGTTTCTCATGCTCAACGACTCTGCAAGATTGTGAAGCCACGATGTTTCTCTACGGCCATGTCTCCTTTGTTCCAGAATTTTGCCCTGTAAAATGAGTTGCGACAGATTGTACATGTGGCTGCGCATGACATGACCCAAGTATTGGAGATAAAAGATTTCTCTGTTTTCTGGTCTTTAAGAGCTCAAATGTTTTTGGTTCATTGTTTGAAAAACCTTGTCGGTAGTTACTCTGTCTGCCCATGATATTTCCAGCATTCTTTTATTTATACATCCAGTCTAAGAGCAGTATCCGCATAATCGACACAGTTTCGATGTTTTTACGAATGCGTCCAGAGTGCGAAGGAAAAGACGCGGATTATTTATTCTGATAATGCCAATCTACGCATTAGCAAGTACAAGTGCATGGAGAATGATTATGACGAATGAAAAATGCATGGCGGCTTTAATAATTTTTTTTACTTAATATTGGGAAGACTAACAAAGAATAACAAAAACATTAAACATACAGAAGGCCAATTATAAGTCTTCACTTATAGAAAAAACTTAGGCACTTGGGTCTTAAAGCAAGACTCCAAAGACAGTTAAAAACATTGCAATTATTACCTACTAAATTCTAGAATATAAATAATTCTAACCACTAAAGAAATCTGCACCATTTTTTTCCCCGAAGCTTTGGACAGATGAGTTAAACATATCCTGATCGCCTATATTCAGTTTGTTGAATCGGTTAATACCCCTAGAAACATCTTCTGGTACATGGGTTGCTGTTGTTAACCAGGTACCTAAATCCAGTCCGGTACTTTCTTTGCTTTGTTTTGTTTGTTACTTATTTAGTAATTTAACAGGCACTTAGGTTTATAAAATACATTCAGTTTAAATTTACTAATAAGGCTCAATTATAGGTTAGATAGAGAGAGAATACTTTATTGCATAACCAGAAAAAATAAGAATTGCAACCATGATTTTCTAAATTTAAGTAAAGTAGGTACCTACATTTAATATTAAAGGATAAGGTTAGATAAGAGTATTCTTTATTGTACACCAGGAAAAAACCAACTTAAAATGTTTACAAAGAGTCACTACAATAATTAACGGTCTTATTGCTTACTTACCTAGGGCACATTGTGCAGTTGGATAAAAACAATTTCGAGAAGGAGGCCAAGAGTATGGTGGAGATCGTGACTCGGCAAACGTGGCGTAGGACGTCCGCCTACCAGAAGGGAGGACGATCTGCGAAAAACTGCAGACAGATGCTGGATGCAGCAAGCTGAAAACAGGGCGCTATGGCGCTCATTAGGGGAGAGCTCGAGTCAGCAGTGGACTATTATAGCCTGATAATTATGATAGCTTACATCAATTTCTTCTACACATACGACGATGGAGAGTTGAAAGAAAGAAACCTGAGTAGTGTAGTCGGTGCAAATATGACTATTGATTTAACATATGTTATACTTAATAATATACTTAAAGAAGCTTTTACATGTTATAGGTATTTTTTAAAAACCTATTTAGAGGCTAAAAATTTCACCCATGCCGGGATTCGAACCCGCAACCTCTGGCTATCCGTACCAGCGCTCTACCAATTGAGCCAATGGGCGACTCACGACATCAGTGAAATTTCGAACCTCTTTACAATATTCTCTGTATTACGTACAGGCAGCGACATCTGACTTAAGCAAATTGCATTACTTACAGCCCCGACTACCTACTTTGCAGTTAGGTTTAACATCGGAACGATATCACTGTACCCACATGATTACACTATTTTTATTTTTAATGCACTAACCCGTGCTAAGGAACAAATTTAAAAACCTATTTAGAGGCTAAAAGAGGCTATTTAGAGGCATGGGTGAAATTTTTAGCCTCTAAATAGGTTTTTAAATTTGTTCCTTAGCACGGGTTAGTGCATTAAAAATAAAAATAGTGTAATGTTATAGGTATGACAATTATCAATATGTATGAAACATAAGGACTGAAGAAGAAGAGGAAAACAATTAATGATAGCGTCGCCTGAATTTGGTTTGCTCTAACTAATGAAGCAGGTAAATCCAGACTCTATAATTAGTTCAAATCAAAACGTCAAACCAAACAAAGAAAATGATAGCGATGTTTGCTCAAAGACAACACGCGTTGTGGAAATACAACATTGAAGCAATATAAACAGTTACCATAATTAATTTTGATTAGTTTATGATTAAATTCGAACCGTCTCACATTAGTACAAAGTTAAAATTCAAAGTTTAAAGAAGGTCTAATCTAAGTCCGGAAGTGCTTTGAGAAACTACGAGAACTTCCCCAACTATTTGGAAATCCTAAAAGCAGTAATCATGGATTCATACCATGATTAGTTCAGATAAATTCAGTGCGTAGTGATCTCTACCAGAATGGTGATAAAGGAAGCGCGGTCAGGATCACAAGATGTGGAACTCCCAGCAACCAAAACGGTAAGTATCAATTGGGAACTAATTAAATATAAATTGTAATGACACTGAAGTATTATTAAAGTTTATTAGGTAAGCATAATAATTGTTCTTGTGTTTTTAGCTACCGTCCGAAACACAAATTAGGATGACAGATAAGTAACCTTAGCAAATAAATGCATTAAGTGTTAATTTTTGCCTTTTTATTAGTATATTTTTTTATGTCATGATTTCTCCACTAAAATTTAAAACATTACTTACCGAGTTGTATGTTTGTTATGTAATATAAATCGCTCCCACAATACGGGATCTTCTCGTGTTGGCACCGCCGGAAAATGTAAACTTGGATTAAGTTACTGCTATTAAATATTTTTTTTTATTTATCTTATCGATAGAGACCGTCGAAATGTTTTATAATTATATAAAACATTTCGTCGGTCTCTATCGACGAAAATTCAAACAGGTTAATCCGATATCAAGTTAATAACGAGAAATTATCCAAAAATTGTTTTATTAAAATAGTCAGAAAAATATTGGTTAGCAAACCGTTTGGTCAGTAAAATATATGATTAAATTCGAATACCATAATTTAGCAACAACTGAATGTTGAGTTTTCACCGGATGAATTTGGAATTTACTGCTAATCAATTTAGAATTAGCTCGATTTCATCAACTTACTGCTCGATGTGGCTTACGGCTCGATTTCATCGACTTTGTCAATGTTATTGCTTTGATTGTTGACTAAAACAGTTACGTCCTAGCAAACTCACACCAAAAAGTCAACAAAGATAGCTTAGATACGATATTAAAAAAATAAACTATTTAAATGCTAAAAATTCCACCCATGCCGGTATTCGAACCCGCGATCTCTGGCTATCCGTGCCAGCGCGCTTTTCAACTGAGCTAATGGGCGACTCACCAGCATCAGTGAAATTTCGAACCTCTTTACAATATTCTCTATAATTATTACGTACACGCAGCGAGATCTGGCTGAAGTAATTTGCATCACTTGCAGCTCCGACTA
The DNA here is from genome assembly GCA_934045075.1 of Yponomeuta sedellus. Classification (NCBI taxonomy): domain Eukaryota; kingdom Metazoa; phylum Arthropoda; class Insecta; order Lepidoptera; family Yponomeutidae; genus Yponomeuta; species Yponomeuta sedellus. Next base: position 19,803,792 of record OW203731.1, on the reverse strand, counting down.
CCTGCTTTGCAGTTAGGTTTTTACATCGGAATGATACAATAGTTAACGATCGCTTAGATAGAATTTTAATCGGGTGTTATTTAAATGGTTAGCATAGTATTAGTATTTTTGACAGAAGAAAAATATTATCTGTCAGCAGAAATAGCTAATTGGTCAGCAACTCATGGCCAGCAAACATTTCAAACTTTTTTTTTTTTTTTTATATAAAATAAAATAAAATTCTAATATGTATCCAACAATGTCGAGTTGGTTTTCGGTCTTACATGTTCAACCTAACACGCTCCTTCGCGCTCCGCTACGCTACGCGCTTCGTCGCACCTATATTTTTGTTGTCACAGATTGAGCGATGCATCATTTTAGGTGTTTTTACCATTTGGTATTTCAAATATAAGCTTTGGACAAAAGTACTTCCAATTATTTATTTTGCTTACCATGTTTAAAATGTGCATACCAATCAAATATAATGCATAGACATGTTTTCTCTGCTGATCAATCATAAAATCTTGCTGACCAAGTAGTTATTTTGCGGATTTATTATGCGGACTAAATAATTTCAATGCTGGTTTGGGTGGGCTCACCAAATTTTATAATTGCGTATCATTTAATTACTTCTCATTTTAATCTATTACATTTGTTCCTATTCTTAAGTCCGTTCATCCTGAATCATATACTGATAATATAATAATGTCTCTCCGCAATAATTCATAAGAACACAATAGTCAAAACCCTCCCAAAAAAGAAAAAAAATTAAAGCCTAAAAAATTCAAATTAAAGGATCACGCCCAGACTCCTGTGGTACATGCGTAACCGCGATCGGCTTGATAAATAATATAAAGCTAACAAAATTAATAAGATTCTAAAAGTTACCATTGTCCGGTACATTAATTTCTTCACAAAATTATTGAAAAAAATTAAAAGGCAGTTTGATGCAACTGAAATGTAAAAGGCTGCTAAAAAGTGCTTGTTACAATTTTTATTACATTTTTTGGATTCAATAAAAAGAATTTCGAACACTAAGAAATCTAAATCTGTACTTAATTAGGTACCTACATTCTTCAATAATTTCACCCACACATTCCTGTAACAATGTCTCAATTTTTCGTTAACATCGGTAAGAGTTTAGGGGATAACTGTCAGTGCCCCTCCTTTTATACTTGTTTACTTAACGACATTCACCAATCCACTCAGTTCACTAATTTACCCTATTCTTTTGTCTTGCTTAACTTGCTTTGGATGAAATTGTAAGCACCATAGTCTTTTTAGGATTTTAAGTCACATCTTTAAGCTCTGTTTCCAAAACGGCTTCTTCCCCTCTGCCTTTACAAATGTCGCTATTCATCCCATATTAAATAGTGGAGGTAGCTCCAACGTTACAAATATCGTCAAATATCAAAATATATTGAACAAAATAAAATAATCTCCCCGCAGAAATATGGATTTCGTAAGTGTCTCTAGACCATTTCTATATTCTATTTCTATATTTCCATATCGAGACCACAGACACCGTTCTACTGCGTACAAACAACATTGTTAAAAATACAAACAGCAAGAAGAAAGCTCTGGCAGTCTTCCCCAATATAGCGAAGGCTTTTGACATCGTGCACGTCCCTTCTCTTCTTAATAAAGTTGACTCTATTGTTATTAGAGGCACTCAACACGATCTATTTCTATCATACGTCGGGTCGATCACAGGTTGTCAAAATAGGTCCTAATGTGAGTTATGAGCTAGAAAACAGTCGCAGTGTACTACAGCATAGCATTCTAAGTCCCACCCCTTATTTTGGAGATGGTCGGATCTCCAAAATACTACTTAATCTGGCTAACTGGCTCTCTTCTAATTATTTAATTTGAAATACATCTGAAACTATATTTATACTCTTCCACTTTCTTCGATTTAGTGCTCATAATTAGGCACGCGTGGTAATTAAGGCCATACTCTCTCTAAGATTAGGCCTGCGCCCTACAGCAGCGCCTGTTATTGCTTAACCCATGTGATTGATTCCAATCAGTCGGTTCCACTAGTTTACTGGCGCCCCCAAAATCATAAATTTATTTCCAAGCATTCCTCAATATTTTTTCTTTTTTTCTTTTATTTAAAGGCAAAGGACCGGTTCCCCAGGATAGTGCTGATCATAATATTAGCAGAGTTTTGCGAACGCTTTTCTTACTCGGGGATGAGAGGTAAGTAATTATTTAATCTAAACAATTTCTCATGGGTTAGCCTTCCACTAAATGGTCTGACGACCTGGTTATAGTGGCGGGAGTCAACGTGGTTTTCCAAGCTGCACAAGAACGTAATAAAGCTTGGAAAACCACGAGGGAGGCCTATGTCCTGCATTGGGCGTCAAACGACTGATGATGACGATGATGGCACAATTCCACTGTTTCATCATCATCTGGAGACAATTTCTAGTAAGTATTTTTTTATTTCCTTTTCACGGAGGCAGGGCACATAGTAGGTACTATTTGAGAAGTCAAATGGTGGGGATAAGTGGAAGAACCTTCTGGTGGTGGGGATAAGTGGAAGAACCACAGTCAACAGTAGTTCGAATTATACATAACTTGTACATAAGTCCGCCTTTGCTCATAGTATAAGTTAATACTGTTTTATTTTGTATTTTGAACAATAAAGTGTAAGCAGTTTAAGAAGAGTATTCTGTCATCTATATCTGTCATAACTATGAGCTCTGTATTTATGTATTATTATCTATGTGTCGTTCTTTAAGGTATTTAGTTTATTTATTTTTCCCACAGGTAGGTACATTATTTAAGATTTTTGCAGTCTATTTTGCACACGGATCCGCTTTTATGACCACTACGACTTTTTAAGGTTTGTTGAAAGAAATCTCTTTGATGTTTCGTGGGCAATAAAGTACAATAATAAAAAACCTCACGCCTGTATCAGAGAAGGGGTAGGCAGAGACAACAACTTGCCACGATCCTGACCGATCACCTTCGCTACAAAAGGTTCAGTAGCCGATGCATACACGCACGATCCGGGTATTTTGTAATTAAAAATTATATTTTTTTTAGTTCTATATTTTCAATATCCTGTTTCATAACGCAGCGTAGGACGCCCTGTGACCAGAACGAGGGACTACATTCGCAAAGCGGTAGGCAGTGACTGGAACAGGAGAACCGAAGACTGGGCTCAGTGGCATGTCTTGGGAGAGGTTTATGATGGTGATGATGATCTAATTCGTAGTTAGCTATCATCTGAACACATGTGACGATTTATTTTGCATTCAAAATCGGACCAGTCAGCTGTGTTGGCCAACTACCACGTGTAGGTTTAATTACATTAGTTTAATTGCACTACTCCTAATTAGGTGGGTTTTATTAACTAAAAACCAAATGTGCTTATACCAAAGTGTTCACAGATCTTAAGATTGCAGGAAATGTACACACAAATAATAATGTTTCCTTTAATTTTCGTAAGTCCCGATTAATTTTATAATGTGCGAGTTACAGTAATACCTGCTTTTTTGACAGAGGAACGTTTTCACTAAATATAATAATGTGCAGTAAATCTTATTACAGTAAGTCTTGCTTTATTCGAGTTAGAAATGTAAGACCCGCTAAGTTTATTTTTTTAGTTTGAATGTTTATTGATTGTTTATTAAAGCAGTTATGAAAAAAAACTACATTTTGTGATGAAAGCAAGCCGTTTTGCACAGTGATAGTAGGGACAAAAATAAGCGATTTGACCCGCAGCAGCACAAGTTTCACCCCTTAGGAACAGAGAGGGCGCCACTTCTTTGAAAAACGCTTTGAAAAATTCTGACACGCTAACGGGTGATCCAATTGCAATGATTAATATCTTATTCGAAAGGGAATTACTTAATGTATCATGAAAAAAATTAAAAGAAAATAAAAAATAATGACAACTGTCAAAAATCTTGCGTTTTGTAACGGAAAATTTACAAAAAAAATTGTTACAAAACGTAAGATTTTTGACAGTTGTCGTTGTTTTTTATTTTCTTTTATTTTTTTTGATGATACAATAAGTAATTCCCTTTCGAATAACATATTAATCATTGCAATCGGTTCATCCGTTAGCGTGTCAGAATTTTTCAAAGTGTTTTTTAAAGAAGTGGCGCCCTCTCTGTTCCTAAGGGGTGAAACTTGTACTGCTGCGGGTCAAATCGCTTATTTTTGTCTCTCACTGTGCAAAACGGCTTGCTTTCATCACAAAATGCAGCTTTTCGGCAAAAAAGTGCCATAGCTGCTAGGACTATAAAAAGCCCTTAGTTGTTGTCCTTGTAAAGAAGTTTTCATCCATATATCTTCAACTCTATCTACCTGTTTATTATATTAAAATTCAAAGGCAATGAAGTCTGAAAAAATAGAAGTCGCATGATGACTTTCAATGTTTTGTTTATAAGGTGAAAGTTTGTAGGAACCTATAGTTGTAGGTACCTATACAATAACTACTTATTATGTTACAAGTGAAAGGAAAAAAAGTCTCAAAGTTATAAAGTGCTGTTTGATTTCGCAAAACGTGTAGGTATTTGCATTCGTTGACTCTTATAACGTTTGCATTCAGGCTGTTTGTTTTTCCGACTATAAGAGGATGTCATGATAATACCAGAGATTGATAAAGTATTGTCATGATGACACTGGAAAGCGATAACGTCACTTAAACTAAAATAAACGGTCGCTACGATAAAATAGCGGGACAAATTGAATTATCCAACGAATTTACCTGAAATGAGCTTTGAACTTAATCATTCTGCCTTCCTCAAAGTAGACTTATTTAGTAGTAAAACTAGCTGTATGATTTTTTATTTTAAATAAATAATAAATAAATATATTCTTGGGTGAAATTTTTAGCCTCTAAATAGGTTTTTAAAGTCCTTAGCACGGGTTAGTGCATTAAAAATAAAAATAGTATAAATATATTCTTTTTAATGCACTAACCCGTGCTAAGGACGTTTTTAAAAACCTATTTTGAGGTTAAAAATTCCAACCACGCCGGGATTCGAACCCTCGACCTCTGGCTATCCGTACCAGCGCTCTTCTAACTGAGCTAATGGGCGACTGACCGGCATCAGTGAACTCACCGGCATGGTTCGAAATTTCACTGATGCAGGTGAGTCGCCCATTAGCTCAGTTGGAAGAGCGCTGGCACGGATAGCCAGAGGTCGCGGGGTCGAATCCCGGCATGGGTCGAATTTTTAGCCTCTAAATAGGTTTTTAAAATAAATAAATATATATTCACAGATCTCGTGAGCCCTATACTAAGTACAACAAAATGACTTGTGTTACAGGTGTTAAATCTACGATACATTTAATACAATAAATACTTAGATAACATCCAAGACCCGAGACAAACTAGAAAAGTTTGTTTCCTAGTTAGACCCGGCCGGGGTTCGAACCCGTTACATTCGGGTTTACAGTTAGCGTGCCAAGCCGCTGCGCCACCGAGGCCGCCAAAGAAGAAAAGATAACGTTGGTTGTCGACTTCAGAAGATTTGTATAAAGATAAAAAACCGGAATTATACGGGTATGACCACAGTACAGACAAAATAGGTCACTCTTCGTTACTGGTCTATGGTTATAACGGCGAGTTAGAGTTCAGGACAAACGATTAGAAACTTAACTTTGTGGTTAAAAGATTGTACACCACTCAAATCAACTGCAAAGACGATTTTATTAAAGGTTTTTATATGTGAAATAGTTACTAATTGAGGCTTTTCGAAATTTTTCTGTACTTTAGCTATTGAGACATTGCTTCTCGTCAAATTTCATAATTCAATGCCAACGGCAAGTGCACCACTTATACATTTTTATACAAATACACCAACTTATCAGTAATGTAAATACAGTTTCAAAAAGTCTAGAAAAAATAAGTTTGCAAATTTCCCAAAAATTGACATCAATGTCCGTATCTTTTGACTTAGAAGCTTCAAAATTTTCACACCAGGGTGAAACCGTTGACCTATTTGATATTTTTGAACTAAAACTTTTGTAAGCACAACACATTGTAGACTTACAACAACAACCGTTAGTAGATCCGGACCAAAAGTCTACTATTTGATATTAATACAAATTTGATAGCGTTTACCCAATCTTGCGAAAAAGTTACGTGAGACACGGACAGACAGACAGACCGACAAGAAAGTGATCATTTCAGGGCTCCGTTTTTTCATACCAGGCTCGGGGCCCGTAAACAAACGGAAATAAATAAATCTCTAGCTCAGCATATCGTATTGTCGCTGGAATGCGAGTAGCACAGGATCAAAAACACAGATTTTCACCAAAAACACAGATTTTAAGTTTTATGTGATACTTTATTGTACACGAAAAACACAAAACAGAAATACAATAAAAGAAAATACATGTACAAAGGCGAGCTTATCTCTGTAAGAGATTTCTTCCAGCGAACCTTGGGGAGTCGGAGTGGGGATGTGAAACGGGTCTATGCACGTGCACAACATACACTACATACTAATACACACAGTTAACAAAATCATGCCAAGATAGATATCTACCCAAATACATAAAAAATCTAATAATGAAAAGAATAAACTACATAAACCATTAAAGAAATATACCTACATACATACATACGAGTACATATATAAACAATACATAAACAATACAGAATAAGAACCTACTTACATAAATGTGATGATGATGATGATGATGGTGATAGCCTCTCATCGTAATCCGACGACGGCGACTTCAAGGTTTGGTAGCACTTCTGCGGTGGTGCGTTCGGATGTGACTCGCGAAGTCCAGCTTGTTTTTTAGGGTTCCGTACCTCAAAAGGAAAAAACGGAACCCTTATAGGATCACTTTGTTGTCCGTCTGTCCGTCCGTCCGTCTGTCAAGACCCTTTTTCTCAGGAACGCGTGGAGGTATGAAGCTGAAATTTATATCAATTACTCAGGTCTACTGTCCCTTGAAGCTGTGAAAAAATCAAACTTCTAAGCCAACGCAATCAAAAGATACAGCCGTTTATGCCGCAAATTTTCGACACTTGCAAGGGAATCAAAACCTACAGGGTGCTTCCCGTGAACTCAGAATCTTGAAATTTGGTACGAAGCAACGTGTTATAGCATAGATAAAGGAAAAATTACGAAAACCATAAATTTTTAGTTACATCACATAATATATATTTTTTTGATAATTTTAAACTTACTACCCATTTCCTCATAAACGCGTAGAGGTATTAAATTGAAATTCATACCAAATACTCAGGTCTATAATACAGGTTTGTACGGAACCCTCGGTGCGCGAGTCTGACTCGCACTTGGCCGGTTTTTAATGCAATTACTGGTCGAACAACAGTGATTTTGTTAAACATTACGTAAAAGTGATGTTCTTTATCAATATCTCGCACTTTTCAAACGTATAACAGCTAGGTTTACAGAGCTAATGATTTTAGCGGAGGAAGGACTGATTAGTCGACAAAATTCCGTAAAGACTAAACACGTGTAAAGGTTTTAAAAACCTAAAAAACCTATTTAGAGGCTAAAAATTCTACCCATGCCGGGACTCGAACCCGCGACCTCTGGCTAACCGTGCCAGCGCTCTCCCAACTGAGCTAATCGGCGACTCACCGGCATCAGTGAAATTTCGAACCTCTTTACAATACTCTCCGTATTACGTACAATACAGAGATTGTATTGTAAATAGAAGGTTTTTAGAATTGTCCTTAGCACGGGTTAGTACATTAAAAAGAATATAAAAAGGATGATGTGTTTACCGTTGAAACTTAGCAAATAAAAGTGGGTCTGGTTCCTTTTATTTACTTTATTAAAAGTACATAATGTGTCTTAATTATGTACTTTGTATTCAACAAGAGACCGAATTATTAAAAAAAATTCAGAATCCACCCAGTGAAGGGTTACAGAATCGTCATGCAGAACTTCGCTACGAAATTAGGGTGCACAACGTTCCCCTCAATTTGAGTAGAGAATTTTCTTCATTTAATACACTTATTACGTTTGTTTATTCATCCACCGTATTGCAGCACTTTCGACCTGAGTAAGTAGCTATCAGCTTAGGGACATGGCTATAATTGCTTGGCAACTGCTGGGGTCAAACTTCAGTAGCATTCTTGGTTTGATTGGTTATTTTAGTTGGTTTGATAATAACAAAAAGATTTTGTGCAATTCGATTGATCTCTTAATAGTAGTAAACATTAATAAAAGTGAAATTATGTTGATAATATTGTTGCTTAATTTACTTTATAAAAAGTGTATGGTTATAACTTCAAATGAAGACATTGCTGCGGTTTTTAAAGCGATACAGCAAACAGCGATAAATTAATGACTTCGAATGAAAACATTGCTACGACTTTTGTACAATTATTTTCTAATATTTCAATTATTACAACAACTCTTTTACATTCATCTACGTATTTTGAAAGATAATTTTTGAGTTTTTTGTCCATTTTTTCTCCAAAATGATCTAGATTTTGAAATGGACACCTAGTTTGACTTGGTACGTTCATTAAGTAAGCCGCAGTTTCTGCGCTACTTTGAGTAAAAACCTTTCATTTCATGTTATGTTTTTAATCTATTAAGCCATTAGGAGCCTTAAATCAAATAAAACCCATGAGGTTGATTAATAAGACAACTTACCAACCTCCCCAACTTATTATGCTCCATACCACTTCCCGTATAGCAAAACTTTTTACATCTCTGAACTTCCATTATTCGCACTAACTAAACTACCGAAGCTTAATACTCAGGGCCAGTTTACACTAGGATACACGCCAGTGCCAATATTCTTTTGTTTTTTGTTACTGCAGCTTATGTAAGAACGGATAGATCTTAGTGTATATAAGCTAAAAATTGGTTTTCGCATATGGTAGCTAAGTAACAAACATGTGCAAGACTATATAAAATGAGATTAAACTACACTACAGCACTAAGGACGGGTCCTTGAGGGCTCATACAATTAAAAAAGAAAATTTGCCACTGCCATAATACCAAGCTTTATATTTTATGATTGTCTATAGTTATGGTTTTTATTTTGTCGTATGAGCTATTTTTTTTTAAATTTAAACACTATCAGGGTGATTGTCACTAGAATACTTTATGATTTAGTAAGCAGAAAAGGAAATCATTAATTTGGATTAAATACTCACAGACTATGGGCATTTGAACAAATCAAAGTGCGGCGGTTTCCAGGGGCAATTAAACACACGGTTTTTATTTAGGGAAAAAGGTATTATAATACACGGTTTCCAGCGGCAATCGAACCCACGGTTTTTATTTAGGTAAAAAGGTATTATAATACACGGTTTCCAGCGGCATTCGAACCCACGGTTTTTATTTAGGTAAAAAGGTATTATAATACACGGTTTCCAGCGGCAATCGAACCCACGGTTTTTATTAAGGTAAAAAGGTATTATAATACACGGTTTCCAGCGGCAATCGAACCCACGGTTTTTATTTAGGTAAAAAGGTATTATAATACACGGTTTCCAGCGGCAATCGAACCCACGGTTTTTATTTAGGTAAAAAGGTATTATAATACAAGTTATGATTTTTTCCGTTAGTGGCGCAAGTTAGCACCTCGAAGCGCTTTAAGAGGATCCATGAGGTAGGTACCTACTCTAGCGCCTATGAAAAAAAAATCACATCTTTCACAAATTGGCTTCCGAAAAGTGTCTGATTATTCTCTCAATTACCCAATTGCCTAATTATTCAATTACCCGAGAAGCTAAGGCAGAAAACTTAAGACTTAAGTTACTAATAACTTAAGTCTTAAGTTAAGGTATTAAGGTATAAAGGTGAAGTATTTTTTATCAATTATTAAGGCACACTAACAGCACAAACACAGTACAAGTAAAACCCTAAATTAATAACAGAGGGCTGGCGTTTGTGCCAATTCAGGTATAAATGATACCTAGTCCGAGATCCTACTTTTCCCGTGACAGGTCCTAAAAAATCACAATTAACATCACTGAGAGATAAGTTAGACAGGTTTTGGAAAAATCATTTGTTAATAAAACTATTTTAAAAACCTATTTAGAGGCTAAAAATTCCACCCATGCCGGGATTCGAACCCGCGACCTCTGGCTATCCGTGCCCGCGCTCAGTTGGAAAGAGCGCTGGCACGGATAGCCAGAGGTCGCGGGTTCGAATCCCGGCATGGGTGGAATTTTTAGCCTCTAAATAGGGTTTTAAAATTGTCCTTAGCACGGGTTAGTGCATTAAACAAAAAAAATATATAAAAAAAACTATGTTTTCCTTCAGCGGCGCTGAAGGAAAACATAGTTTTTGTAGACCACACAGTTTCGGAAAAAATGTAACATGTGTTTTAGAAATCACTGATTCACTTGTTAAGTTAGCAAGCAGCTAACAGATATTTTTATCGTTAAGCATGTATTACTTCATAATCTGTGGATGTAGACCTATCGATATCTGTAAAAACCACAATTATGACATTGGTTAAAGGTGTGATAAAGTGTTCCAAAATTCTCGGTCATTGCATTAAAATGTGAAAATTACTTTGCTAAATCCGCCAAAAATTAAACACCATTAAACACCATGCGGTTAGTTAATGCACCGCCCTCCCTCCACTTTTCAAGCTGAAGCAAGACACGAGCACACCACCACCGACACCAATACTTGTGTGAGAAAATACGCGACGAGTTTTGCCTCTAACACGAGGCATCCTCAGGCTTACTAGTGCAAGTACTTGCATTTATCCCTATTATGGATTTCCGCAAAGTAACGTCTGATTACATACAATTTCTCGGTCATTGCTAAAACACCGCTGTGTAAACTATCCACAAGAACAAACGGTGATACATGGCCCAATAAATTCAAGAAAGCATCGCCAATTTATTTCAGCGTTCCTGACGCTGTACTTGAGGAGCAAACTGGACTACTCTGACGATGGGGCCACCGAGATTTATCACATTTTCAGCACGCTCGTGTACCTCTTCCCAATATTTGGAGGTATCCTCGCCGATAATTATTTGGGCAAATTCAGGTGAGTCCGCGTCAGTTTCACTATTTAAACTACACTCGGTATCTGAATCAAAGCGTTATACACGGTGCTAACTAGCGCTATCAATGTATAAAAAAAACATTATGCATTCTAAATACCTATTGAGAGGTTTAAATTCCACCCATGCCGGTATTCGAACCCGCGACCTCTGGCTAACCGTGCCAGCGCTCTTCCAACTGAGCTAATAGGCGACTCACCGGCATCAGTGAAATTTCGAATCTCTTTACAATACTCCCAACTTTAAAAACCTATTTAGAGGCTAAAAATTTCACCTATGCCAAATACTCCCACCAACGGTATCATAAAACAACATATACTTTTAATTCCACTAGCTGTGCCCCGCGGTGTTACCCGCGGTTTATCGATTTTCCCAAGGGAATAGGATATTTTCCCGCAATAAAACGTAAGCCTATGTGATAATCCAGGGTGTCAGCTAACTCCATACCGAATTTTATTAAAATCGTTCCATCCGTTTAGACGTGAAGAAGTAACGAACATGCACACTCGCAAACTTTCGCCTTTATAACATTAGTGTGATGTCCATGTCTATGTGCAGCAGTGGACTAGTATAGCCTGACGACGACGGCGAAGTTAGCACCGCTTAGCAACTGAACCCCAAAGTGGGCAAGGCAAAAAAAAAAATAAGGCAAGGAAAATAGTTCCCACGTTAAATTGAACTTTATCACCTTGAAATAGAGTCCAAAACCAATAAAAAAGTCATACTACCCATGCCTTATTAAGGGTTAACGTCACGGGTGACGTTAGTACCTGGTTTGGGAATCGCTCCGATGTTAAACCTAACTGCAAAGTAGGTAGTCGGGGCTGTAAGTAATGCAATTTGCTTAAGTCAGATGTCGCTGCCTGTACGTAATACAGAGAATATTGTAAAGAGGTTCGAAAATTCACTGATGTCGTGAGTCGCCCATTGGCTCAATTGGTAGAGCGCTGGTACGGATAGCCAGAGGTTGCGGGTTCGAATCCCGGCATGGGTGAAATTTTTAGCCTCTAAATAGGTTTTTAAATTTGTTCCTTAGCACGGGTTAGTGCATTAAAAATAAAAATAGCTTGATTATAGAGCGCTGGTACGGATAGCCAGAGGTTGCGGGTTCGAATCCCGGCATGGGTGAAATTTTTAGCCTCTAAATAGGTTTTTAAATTTGTTCCTTAGCACGGGTTAGTGCATTAAAAATAAAAATAGTGTAATCATGTGGGTACAGTGATATCGTTCCGATGTTAAACCTAACTGCAAAGTAGGTAGTCGGGGCTGTAAGTAATGCAATTTGCTTAAGTCAGATGTCGCTGCCTGTACGTAATACAGAGAATATTGTAAAGAGGTTCGAAATTTCACTGATGTCGTGAGTCGCCCATTGGCTCAATTGGTAGAGCGCTGGTACGGATAGCCAGAGGTTGCGGGTTCGAATCCCGGCATGGGTGAAATTTTTAGCCTCTAAATAGGTTTTTAAATTTGTTCCTTAGCACGGGTTAGTGCATTAAAAATAAAAATAGTGTAATATTATCTGTTAAAATAAATAACTTCCACACAGCACAATCATTTGTGCTGGTTCCAAACTAGGATACCCTGCGCTAAGGTAACCAGGCAAGAACATCACAAACATGAAAATACACTCAGACTGAGGCCATTTACACAAATGTACGACACACGGCATCCTCTAATATTACAAGATATTTTTATATGCTCTTGTACGTCTGTCAAAAAGAAGTTATGAAATTCTTCTATTGTTATTGAATTGCCATTAGGAGGCAATAGGCATGACGAAATATCTTTAAATCCTCTTCCATAAAAGTGGGTACATATTTATTATTAAAAAAATCGGCCAAGTGCGAGTCAGACTCGCGCACCGAGGGTTCCGTACAAACCTGCAAGGTTTACAAAGTTCGTTCATTACGACATGTTACAGCTTAAAGGTATTATAGACCTGAGTATTTGGTATGAATATCAATTTAATACCTCTACGCGTTTATGAGGAAATGGGTAGTAAGTTTAAAATTATTAAAAAAAATATATTATGTGATGTAACTAAAATATTATGGTTTTCGTAATTTTTCCTTTATCTATGCTATAACACGTTGCTTCGTACCAAATTTCAAGATTCTGAGTTCACGGGAAGCACCCTGTAGGTTTTGATTCCCTTGCAAGTGTCGAAAATTTGCGGCATAAACGGCTGTATCTTTTGATTGCGTTGGCTTAGAAGTTTGATTTTTTCACAGTTTCAAGGGACAGTAGACCTGAGTAATTGATATAAATTTCAGCTTCATACCTCCACGCGTTCCTGAGAAAAAGGGTCTTGACAGACGGACGGACGGACGGACAGACGGACAACAAAGTGATCCTATAAGGGTTCCGTTTTTTCCTTTTCAGGTACGGAACCCTAAAAAAACCTCTATTTCAGTAATAAACTAAAGTTTAACAAAGGTTGAAGCCATTTTTCTAAAATTATTTTAAATCCGTGGGAAAACCGCTCGCAGTGTCATGGCGTCCAATCTGACGTCACGTCACATCGTAATCACTAGGAGGCACGATAAAGCACGTGGAAGTCTATTAATATCTGTGATTAATATTAACCTAAGCGTGACGTCACGCGGTGTGATGGGTGTTACAGTGAAAATGGCTGAAAGCAGTATTATAATCAAGCTATTTTTATTTTTAATGCACTAACCCGTGCTAAGGAACAAATTTAAAATACCTATTTAGAGGCTAAAAATTTCACCCATGCCGGGATTCGAACCCGCAACCTCTGGCTATCCGTACCAGCGCTCTACCAATTGAGCCAATGGGCGACTCACGGCATCAGTGAAATTTCGAACCTCTTTACAATATTCTCTGTATTACGTACAGGCAGCGACATCTGACTTAAGCAAATTGCATTACTTACAGCCCCGACCACCTACTTTGCAGTTAGGTTTAACATCGGAACGATATCACTGTACCCACATGATTACACTATTTTTATTTTTAATGCACTAACCCGTGCTAACGAACAAATTTAAAATACCTATTTAGAGGCTAGAGGCAAAGTGGGTGGTCGGGGCTGTAAGTAATGCAATTTGCTTAAGTCAGATGTCGCTGCCTGTACGTAATACAGAGAATATTGTAAAGAGGTTCGAAATTTCACTGATGCCGTGAGTCGCCCATTGGCTCAATTGGTAGAGCGCTGGTACGGATAGCCAGAGGTTGCGGGTTCGAATCCCGGCATGGGTGAAATTTTTAGCCTCTAAATAGGTATTTTAAATTTGTTCCTTAGTATTATAATCCTTTATTTTATTGAAAATATTGGTAATCTCTTTTTTTTATAAAACCAAATCAGTGATTTAAATCCTTTTTATATGTAGTTTCACCTAATATCGTTAAGTCTTTGATTATTTGATACTGTCGTCACGCCTATTTTATAGGCAATGGCATTCACGGTACAATCAGCCAACGCGAAGTCTCACAGAAGCATTGAGGCACAGTAGATCTCCTTAACCCCTGTTACGGTGCGAACCTCTTTACACCATTTTTGTTTCTTTTTCTATCTATCATTTTCAAATATTTAATTTATGTCACACATTTCGAATTTTCGCTCATTTTTCATCATTACAAATTAAACCTTCGACCAGATCTGACTGTATTACCTGCTTATCCGTTTTTATCCAGTTTTTCTGTTCTTTAAAATATACTATTAATCTATTAATAAAGCCACAATTGAAGTCGTTCCAGTATTTATTATATTTATAAAAGTTCTGCTACATTCCAACCCATAGATAAAAATCTATAATATATAAAAATCTATTGGGGTAGGGAGACCTCACTGTGCCGACGATTTGATGAGAATTTTCCGGACCCCACTCCTCAATCTGAGCCCACGTGCCTACTTAATGTTTATATTAATGAGGAGCCAACGCAGTCTCATCAGTCTCAGTAGCATCTCCTACTGTGCCGAAGATTTGATGAGATTTTTTCGGACCCACTCCTCAATTTGACCCTACGTACCCACTTGACGGTTATATTCTCGAGGACAAATAACTCTACACTGTTTACCCGGCTACGCAAAGACGAGTGGCACTATTATATTGGTTTAGGTCTTTACTCTGTCTGCCTGTAGGTTATTGCGTTACGCCCGAGGAACTTATCTCGAGACAAATTATTTTTCTCGTGCGGTGGTGAATACCTAATGTTTGTCTGATAATCGCACTTATGCCTCGCGTGAGAAAAGCTACCGTGTCGCAGATGTGAGAGTCGTTGAATTTGCATTGGTTTCGACGCAATGCGCGTGATGTTACGTGGCTATGCATACATAGTAGGTACACTAGATCAGACATAACATAACATTTACATACAGGTACATACATTGCTTCTGGCCCCACACTAGGATATCCTGTGTCGTGGGAACCAGAAACAACGACATCACAAACATGTAAACATCCAAGACCTGGGGTTTTTTTTTTTTGTTCCCAACCGGTATTCGATCCCAGGACCTCTTGCATGGTAGGTAGATGCTCTACGGCTACGCCACAGAGGTCGTCAAACATACATTAGACTTCTCGACTTTGTCTTTGGCCTTTAGTACGTCCAGTGGCACATTCACTTACTCATTATCTCAATAGGGTACATTAGATTGTACCTACATACGTTAGAACAGCGGGATGAACACATCTAATGTACTTTTATTATTTTTATTTCTTTATTGCGTAAAATATTAACCTTTGCCAGCCTAAATAGTGAGAACAAAAGTTTATGTTTATTTCTAGTATGTACATTGCGTTGGCTACCTAAAGTTTTAAAGTTACTGATATTTGGCTTACTAGACAAGAAGTCGACGTTTGTCTCTGTCATACGCGGTCTCCAGCCAGTCTCCTGGCTGGGCCTGGTTCATAGAACTACAATTCATGGTTTACTACGAGACAATACGATCTACACGATGTACATTGCAAAGTCGACTAACCTACAGATTAACAAGCAGACTGTGCTCCTTGAATTGTAATTAAATAAACTACGAATTGTAGTTTTGTGAAACTTCGCCCAGCGCGCTACCGCTAGTGGCATTTTTCCGAGCGCTTCCGTGCTTCGCAAGACTGGCATGTAATGGCAGTCGTTAATCCATATCAGACGCCTTATGGGCGGCTTAATAACTTCTGATAGTAAGGCACGGCACTGTCTTACAATCCTTTACCAAACCGGACTTGGCCCCCGTGGTGGAGTATGGCCTAACCTTCCTGCGATGCCTTCAGACCCGTGCCCCAGCAGTGGGGACATACAAAGGGTTGATATCAAGCTGGCTTCGGAAGTTCAAACCAGCTTTAATTTTGCGAAATTTCCAGAACGATCCTGTACATGATGTTTGTGTATGCTGCCGGAAACTTGCTGGTGGCCGTCACTGCGATCCCCTTTCTGGAACTGCCTGGCAGGTAGGTTTCGTGAGCAGCACTAGCCTCCTAAGCCCTGTAGTAACAGTTACTTTGTAACGGTGCAAACCTCTTCACACCATTTTCATTTCTTTTTCCATCTATCATTTTCAAATATTTAAATTATGTACGTCACAAATTCTTCGATTTCCCTCATTTTTCACCACTACTACTTTACCCTTTGACCAGATCTGACTTTTTACCTGCTCATCCGTTTTTATCCAGTTTTTCTGTTTTATTAAAATATTATACAATTCTACAAATAAAACCACACCTAAAGTCGTTCCAGACTTTATTTATTATTATAAAAATTACCCAACGTTCCAACTTCAAGTCTTCTAACTACGTAGATTTTGTAGAACTTTTTCTTCTTGTTGACCAAAAATTGATGAGGAAAATAGGAACAGTAAGTTTTCCGGACTTCCTACTGAATCATTGGGTATAAATTAACAAAGTTATTCGTGATGTCCTGTTTCTAGGACGCCAGGGCTCAGGAGGCTAGACATCGCGCTACATACATCCCACTTCTGGGCATGGGCCTTCTCACGGAAACAAAAAGTATGGGCTTAATTACCGCACGAGCCCACCGCGGATTGGCAATTTTAAGCGCTAATTGGTAGTTGAACACCTCACACACTCAGGTTTCCTTACGATGCTTTTCTTCACCGTCAGCGAGGGGTGTTGCTGCTATAACTTTACAAATGTACAAATTCATTGGTACTTGCTGGAAGTCGAACCTTAAAGCAAAACCATAACTTCATTTTAGTACCAACGTTTATGTGATAATTATCTATGTTTGTTTATTTAGTACGAGTATTTATTTATCTATGTATGATATATGAAAGTTTATTTCATTATGTATACGAATGTACATTAATATTCGATGGGCACCAACTACTCGTCTCAATATCTCCTTCTGCAATCATCCCTTTATTTAAGGTTGCCTGGAAGAAATTGCTGTCAGCAGGAAGGCCGCCAATTGTACCTCCTCTTTTGTAACTGTTGTCTCTGTAATTATTTTCTGGTGTGTACAATAAGAACATTTTTTTCTTGTCTTATCTATAATATAGAAAAGAATCGCAGAATATGTTGGTATGCGCAAATCTCGAGAGCAGCTGAACCGACTGCGCTAATTAATTTTTTTTGGAATATTCCTTGAAGTACCAGAATGATTCTCACGGAGAGAAAAATAAAAAAATATATTAAAGAATCGACTCTTAAGGCGGTACGAAGTTCGCTGGGTCAGCTAGTCTAAAATTAAATGAAACAAACCTTCGTTTTGCAGACTCTGCACTCTTCTAGGGCTGTTCATGATCACAGTAGGCGCGGGCGGCATCAAGCCGTGCGTCTCGGCCTTCGGCGGGGACCAGTTCTGCCTGCCGGCGCAGGAGCGCTTCCTGGCTCTCTACTTCAGCGTGCTATACTTCACTATCTGCACGGGTAGCCTCATAGGTAGGTATTGGTATATTTGGCTAGCGGGGGTTTCAGGCTTTAACGTTTTAGGTTTGTAGCGACAAGTCATGCTTTTCCATGACATTTTGTTATCCATCGACGGCCTCGGTGGCGCAGCGGTTTGGCACGCTGACTGTACAACCGAAGGTCTGGGGTTCGATCCCCGGCCCGGTCAAACTAGGAAACGAACTTTTCTAGTTTGTCTCGGGTCTTGGATGTTATTTATGTATATATTGTATTAAATCTATCGCCGAGTTAGCATCTGTAACACTAGTCATTTAGTTGTACTTAGTATGGGGCTAACGAGATCTGTGTGATATGTATATTTACTATTATTATTACTACGTTTCCGAATTGCCAATATAATTGTATATCTGACAGTTCAATGTAAGCCATACAATGAAAAAGGCACATCGGTACTCTAATACAGCGAGCTACATTTCACCATTGACATGTCAGCTCCTTAGGTAAGTACTGCTAGATTTGAGTAGAGTCAGTTCTAGCCCTTAGTGACCAGTTCGAGCTGCCAACGTTGTAATACAGCGTGCTGTAATTCGCTATCTGCACGGACAGCTGGATATGTATTGGTATGTGTAGCGTCAGACTAAGTGCGCTATTACGTAACTTCTCTACTTTTTGGAGTCATCATATTTAACCTACTCCAAACCGTTAAATATACATAGTATTTTGACACTTAGGAACCCTTAAAGTGAATGATAATATTATTAACTATAATAACTTCCACACAAAACTATCACTTGACTTGGTCACTTAGTAGAATACCCGTACCATTGAATTTTAACTTAATGCCCGTACTACGGTAACTACGCAAGGACATTAACAATACGGAAATATATCCAGACTAAGCCAGATAACCTAATGGAAAGTTAGGTAATAGGAGAGCAGCTCGGCTTATCAGTGCTCCACTAAAGCGTGCTATAATTAGCATTCTACACGGTAATCTCATAAGTACCTAGATAATGCTTGATTTCCGTAGCGTTAGTTGTAGCCTTCAGCGACGAACTCGGCATGCCATCGCTCTTATACAGCTGCTATAATTCACTATATGTACGGCCTGCCCGCGCTCCAATACAGTGTGGTATAATTCACTATCTGCAAGGCCTGTCAGCGCCTTAATATAGCGTGCTATAATAAACTATTTGCACGGCCTGCCAGCGCCCTAATACATCATGCTATATTGAATGCTATATTTGTGTATGGTCAGTTTTATCAGAGACCGAGTCTAATCGCCATTAGAACTGACGAGTAAACTGCAATTAAATTTAAATGATCACGTATCCCAACCGATATCGATATCAACCCATGTATGGCCCCACTGCTGGGGCTCAGGTCTCTTCCTGCATCGCAGGAAGGTTAGGCCAAGTCCGGGTTGGTGGAGGATTGTAAGACAGTGGCGAGCCTTACTGTCAGTTGTTATCAAGCCGCCCATAAGGCCTCTCACATATTGCACGACAGCCGGCACCAACGGCCTAACGTGCCTTGCGAAGCAAGGAAGCGCTCGAAAAAAATGTTACTAGCGGTAGTCACGGGACGGTCACCCTGCACCTGACCGCGCCTGTTGTTGCTTAACTCAAGTGATTGATTCCTATCACTCGGTTCGACTAGGCCCCTAGCGCTTCCCAATAATAATTGCCATTTGAGCTGTTATATTCATAGAAAAATCTAATTATTTTTTCTTTTTCTAGCTAAGACTGTGTCGCCTATTCTGCGGTCTGAAGTAACGTGCTTTGGCGATAAGGACTGTTATTCGCTGGCATTCGGAGCTCCCGGGGTGGTAGTCATCGTCTCTATATGTAAGATAAGTAAAAAACTGTCCTATTCTAAAATATTGGCCATTTCATGCATGTCAGGTTTGGCTTATCGTTTTTGGCATAAAAAAACGTCATCAAAATCCGAAAGTGGGGTCCAAAACAATTAAATATCAATCTGCCAATTCAGACGTTTAAAAAAAGAACCAGACATACTTATTGAATGTCAACCTTTTACGGGCAGACCTAGTCTACATTTTTCATTGTAGGGACTTTATTTTAAGGTTAAATTTATAGTGGGAACTATTATACCATACATACATACATAACCTCACGCCTGTATCCCAGAGGGGTAGAAAGAGACCAGGGACTGCCACTCGCCACGATCCTGACAGATTACCTTCGCTTCATCAACGTTCATGAGTTGTTGCATGCTCGCAGGCCGGTTCCGGGTACTTTTATCTTTCCCTTTGCTAATGAATCCCCTATTTGGTCGCTGTATGTCCGTCTGGGACGTCACTTACCAGCCCTTCCACTCACATTCGCAATATAAATTTGTTTCGTCAATCTTTCTTCCTTCATCCTCTCCACTATTATATCATTGCTTGGTTAAGGGTTTTAGTGACATTTTGAATTTGAACACTAACACATTTAATACTGAACAAAAAAGTTTACGGTGGTAGAACTCCGGCCTCACATTCGAGAGGTCGTGGGTTCGAATTTTTGATTTGGTTTTTATTGTTTCTTTTGTTTTCGTACATTTGTGGAGTTGTAGCAACAATACCACTCGCTCACGTTGAAGGATAACATTTTGACGAAACCTTAGTGTCCGAAGTATTCACATACCTTAAAATGGTCAGTCCGTGGTAGGCAAGTGTGGTAATTAAGCTCATACTCCCTATCAACTCTCTGAGAGAAAGCCCTGCACTTAATTATGCTACTGTAATTATACTACATAAAAAATATATTCTACAGATGATGTTATAACCTAAGTGCAGTGTTAAAAACCTATTTAGAGGCTAACAATTCCACTCATGCCGGGACTCGAAGCCGCGACCTCTGGCTAACCGTGCCAGCGCTCTTCCAACTGAGCCAATGGGCGACCACCGACATCAGTGAGATTTCGAACCTCTTTACAATACTCTCTGTATTACGTACAGGCAGCCTTAGCTTTACGTTGTCCTTAGCGCTTATATTATTTTTAATACACGGGTTAGTGCATTAAAAAAAAATATGTTTATTGCTCATAACTTATATTTAGGTACATTTCCAGCGGCACCCCCACTAGGAGACCCCGTATCGTGGGTACCAGTTTTTCATATTATGTATATAATAATAGGGGTTAAAGTATGAAATTGCCGTTTTATTGCAATAGGTTCTTTGAATTGACATAGAATCTTCATGGTTTGAGGTTTTCGAATGAAATTTTTTTCAAACGGTTTCTATGATGTTCTTTTTTTAAAAAATGTGATACATTTGAATATCGACTTTCAATGTTATTGTTTTTGTTATTCAATTTAGACAAGAAAGATGGATACTGCGAAAATTCGAGTGATTTGTGATAACACTGTTGTGGCATTTGACCTGGGGTCAGCCATTGCATTTTTCTTTTCCGGTTATCATAAAGAATCCACTTTTCATCACATGTTACAATTCGATCCAATATTCCTTCATTTCTGTACCGGTTCAACAAGGCAACACAAGTTTCAACACGCGATTCTTTCTGCAGATCAGTCAAATCATGAGGCACCCATTTTTCGTATTTTTTTATTTTATTGATTTGACGTAAGTGAGTCAATATTGAGGGTAAGGTAACGTTAAACCATGCCGCTAATTCCTGGGTAGTTTGACTAGGATCGGCTTCGACTATCTCTCTTAATTCATCGTTATTCACCTGTGTGGGCGGTCTTCCTCGTGGCTCGTTCTTTAAGTCGAAATTTCCATCACGAAAGCGTTTAAACCAAAATCGCACGGTGCGTTCATTAGTAGACCCCTCTCCAAACGCAGCATTGATATTGCGGGCTGTTTCTGCCGCGTTAGTTCCGCGTCGGAACTCGTATTCAAAAATCACTCGAATTTTCGCAGTATCCATCTTTCTTGTCTAAATTGAATAACAAAAACAAATGAAAGTCGATATTCAAAATGTTTCACATTTTTTTAAAAAAGAACATCATAGAAACCATTTGAAAAAAGTTTCATTCGAAAACCTCAAACCATGAAGATTCTATGTCAATTCAAAGAACCTATTGCAATAAAACGGCAATTTCATACTTTAACCCCTAATATAACGGCAATAATACAGAACTAACAAGCATTATCATCTAACAAACATTTTTCCATGACATGCAATAAAGATAAACATTGTGTGAGATCTGTTTGTATAATATTATAATAAATAGATATAAATATATAGATAATATATTATAATTGGTAACAGAAGCAACACACAATCAGTATTTTTTTTAATCCAATAACATAATTGGACCTTTCTTTTGATTGCATTGAGCTGCTAACTTCAGATATAGCTTTTATTTAGTTGTAGTTAGTAGTACCTAGGTATTATCATAGTTCAGGGTGGCCAACCGTTTGAGTATGTTTTTATGTTATAATACTTCAGCACTTTATTACATACGAATGGTGCTGAATACCAGACAAATCTGGTATTCAGCATTAAAAATAATATAATTGCAGTGTTTCAAGAAATGCGTATTTTGCATAGAAATATTTTGAGGTATTTTAGCGAAGACGTGTATCAGTTTCCGTAATGAGACTTCCTAACGTAATTGTTACGTTTCCTTTTCCAGTTATCTTCGTGAGTGCAAGGAGCCGTTATGTCATGAAAAAACCTGAGGGCAACATTGTGTTTGACTTCGTCAGATGCATCTTTGTAAGTTCTTAACATATACCTACAACTTCATTGTAACCGGACTAACTTGTATGCTCAAACTAATATGTGGTATTATATTATTTTTAATGCACTAACCTGTGCTAAGGACAATTTTAAAAACCTATTTAGAGGCTAAAAATTCCACCCATGAATTTCTGTACATAATACAGAAAATATTGTAAAGAGGTTCGAAATTTCACTGATGCAGGTGAGTCGCCCATTAGCTCAGTTGGAAAGAGCGCTGGCACGGATAGCCTTAGGTCGCGGGTTCGAATCCCAGCATGGGTGGAATTTTTAGCCTCTAAATTGGTTTTTTTATAATATGTGGTATGTTAATCCGATATGAAAGAAAAAATACTGGACATACTAAAATCGCATGACTCGTCTGAGAATCTAATTTTACTTGTCAATTAAAACTGAGGTGTTTTAGCTGATAGGATTACTTTGTTGTCTGCTCGTCCGTCCGTTCGTTAGCTTGGAAATCTGAAAACTATACATTCTGACATTGTCCCACCAGGACAAAAGCCCCGAAATATATAAAGATATAAAAAAAAATCATAGAAAAAATTGTCGGTCGGAAAATATACCTATGTGCAATAAACGTGTTAATAATAATACTGTGCCAAAGATTAACACCCCGCTTCTCGTAAATTAAAAAAAATCCCTTTGGGCAACCGACATATTATGTTCGTACGTTTTTTTCTCCATAACGTTTTATTAACATAACATAACATTTACATACAGGCACATAAATTGCTTCTGGCCCCACACTAGGATACCGTGTGTCGTGGGAACCAGAAACAACGACATCACAAACATGTAAACGTCCAAGACCTGGGGTTTTTTTTGTTTTTCCCCAGCCGGGGATCGAACCCGGGACCTCGAGCATGGTAGGCAGATGCGCTACACAAAAATATACAAATGAACATGTACAAAGATGGAATGAATGAATGAATATTGTAACAGAGAGCGGATGAAGGAAAATTAAGATAATCAAAAAAAAAAAAACTAAACTTAACAGTAAGTAGTGTCAAGCGTAGTAGCCAAGAAGAAACTGATCCCCGGTTTCTCGTACCCTAAGTGTATGTTAATCTACTGTTAACAACTGCCAGTTTCTCATAGTGCATAAAATAAAACATATTTTTGTTACTGTACAAGGAATGGGGGTTAATCTTTAGCTTAAGCTTGTCTTTTGTGCCAACTTATTTCATGTCTACTTACTTAAGTCGCTATTACGGGTAATAATATCTCTAACTGTGTCGAATGTAACGTTGTGGAGGATGTACACCATATACTTGTCGAATGTGTAAGAACAGAGTTGCGAAGATGTAATATTTATCATTGGCAGAGTTCGGAGGTTGGATAATATATTGAAGCATTATCTGAGCCGCGATCAGATGATGCGCTGATCTTATATTATATAAATTTGTATTAACGGGTATGCGTTTGCGGGCTGGGTCACAGCAATGACTCTTCATTGCTGGGGCCCAGTACCTAATACGTACTTCTTTTGTATTGTAATATGATATTGTAATGTGTAATTGTGTAATTATAATTATGTTGTTATGTGTTAACATGTGATTTGTCAAACGAGGGTGACTAGTCATTATTGACTAAACCCTCAAAAAATAAATAAAGATTATAAAAAAAAACAACTATTGGGATCAACTGGAGTAAGCTCTTACCCTAGTCACAACTTGCCCCATTCGAAGCAAACTATTCCATTTTCCGTTATTAAATATTAATAAACACTGGATGGAACTTTCCCAAACTTTCAAATGAATAGCCTCATATGAGGTCACAAAGTAATCCAGTATTAAATATGAAGCGCTGGTGGCCTAGCAGAACCGAGTGATTGGAATGAATCACTTGGGTTAAGCAAAAACAGGCGCAGTCAGGTACTGGATGGGTGACCATCTCGTGACTACCGCTAGTGGCATTTTTTTTCGAGCGCTTCCGTGCTTCGCAAGGCACGTTAAGCCGTTGGTGCCGGCTGTCATGTAATGGCAGTCGTTAAGTCATGCCAGAGGCCTTATGGGTGGCTTGATAACTTCTGACAGTAAGGCCCGCCACTGTCTTACAATCCTCCACCAACCCGGACTTGGCCCCCGTGGTGGAGTATGGCCTAACTTTCCTACCATTCAGGAAGAGACCCGTGCCCCAACAGTGGGGACTTATAAAGGATTGATATCGATATCGATTAAATATTATAGTAATATTGTAATGGTGGGTGCAGACAGGCCGAAGCGCACGAAGGGTTAATCCGACCTAAGATTTCCGCACTTATACTAGTGAATACTCAAACGTCTCAATCAAATTGGTCACTGACTTGAAGGGCATTCAAATTTGAACATCTGTTAAATATAAGTGGTATACACTAACGTCATTGAAACAATTTCAGACTGTGATCAGCTGAGCAACGCAAATTACAAAGGTCTCCTTTTAATTGAAAAATTATGTCTAAAATAAATTAATTCCGCTGAGTTATACAGTGTATCAGGCACCAGTGTGTGTACCTACAGCCACCACTACAGTTGTTTGAAATCCCGGCGTTTTAATAAATCCGCTATTTGACTCTCTTTTCAAGTAAGTCTTAAACGGTAAATAACTCTTCCATTAGACCAAAAAATATTTTAGTATATTTTTTGAGTACCTAAAAGCAACATAAAAATATATTTTAAAACTTTATTGTCCTAAACAGCCAAAAACGCGGTCAGCCATTTTTGTCTATGGTTTGAAGTCCAAAAAATTGTATACAAAGTTTGACATTCAATTTTCTGTAAGTGATCTCTGAGCATAGTAAAATAACAACAACGTTAAATACTATAGGAAATATTCATTTATCGCGTCAAATTTGATACGTGTCAAATAGCGGATTGTGCGTTGAAAATTCGCTTTTTAAAGGAAATTTTGAAATCCGTTACCAATATCGATATCAACCCTTGTATGTCCCCACTGTTGGGGCACGGGTCTCTTCCTGCATCGCAGGAAGGTTAGGCCATACTCCACCACGGGGGCCAAGTCCGGGTTGGTGGAGGGTTGTAAGACAGTGGCGGGACTTACTGTGAGAAGTTATCAAGCCGCCCATGAGGCCTCTGACATGGCTTAACGACTGCCATTACATGACAGCCGGCACCAACGGCTTAACGTGCCTTGCGAAGCACGGAAGCGCTCGGAAAAATGCCACTAGCGGTAGGTCACAGGACGGTCACCCATCCTGCACCTTACCGCGCCTGTTGTTGCTTAACTCAAGTGATTGATTCCAATCACTCGGTTCGACTAGGCCACCAGCGCTTCACCAATATGCCACAGACGATATGCACTAGTCCCACTGTTGTTACCTGCGTAAGCGGTTTAAAGAGCACTATCTATCTCTGTCGTAACATTGAGATATATATATATATATATATATATATATATATATATATATATATATATATATATATATATATATATATATATATATATATATATGTGTGTGTGTGTGGTGGTGGTGGTGGAGTATGACCTAATCTTCCTGCGATGAATAATGCTTCCTGCCCCGGCAGTGGGGACATACGAGTAGGTAGGCACAAAAGACAAGCTTTACATAGAGTCAACTTGCCCAATACATTTCTATCTATCTTTAAGCTTAATAATTATCCAGTACTGCCAGCCATATAGGCAATACAACCAAAGCCACTTCATACGGTTAGGTCTAAATGTCATAACCACTACAAACGAACTACCATTGACTGTAATTTGGCTCAACAAAGTCAGCCTATGAAGGCCAGGGTTACCAGATTGGGGGCGTCATCCCATTTTGGCGAAAAATTTTGCTTTTTGAATATTTGGGGGAACTGTTATTTATGGGGAAAATATTGGGGAAAAGAAGAATTAATTCAGAGAAATCATGTAAAAAAAGTTTGACTCCCGGACCGCCACAGAGTAGATATACAGCTTAATTATTCTATGACCTATTCTGTTTGTAACTGTCACTAGGTACGTTTGACAGTATTACACACAGAATATTTGTGTTCATTATTAAAAAAAGCATTTTTTTCTCCGATCAAAGTGTTTTCGTGAGTACATATTGGACCGGAATAGGATTTACCAATTGGTTTTTTTTGCAAAAGGTATCATTTTGGGGATTTTTTTTAACCGATTTGGGGATATTTGAAACTCACATCTGGCAACCCTCATTGAGGGCTCCTATCGTAAAACGAGTAATGTTTGTAATTGAACATCATAGACGCGTTCAGATTTGGGTTAGGTGGTTTGTGGTTGGCTGATTGAAATTCGGGCTAGGCTGTGGTTTAACGAGTATTTTGTTTGTACAATTGAAACTTTGTCTGGCTTTTCATTCGCCTAACTAAACGTGGGACACAAGAAAGAATATGGCAATAAAAAAAAAACTGATTAAAGCATTATGCATGACACAAGCAACCTGTAATAATGTTCTACTGTAGGGCAGGCCTTCTGAGAGAGTACGGGCTTAATCACTACCCGTGCCCACCACGGAATTGCGATTTTAAGTGTGAAGATTTTTTAATACCCTAGATATCCGAGTTTACGAAGCAAGTAGTTAGACCTGAGATTTCCGTACTAGCCTCATAGTTGGGTCATCGTACTAGCAAGTCAAAACTTCAGGCACTAGAGTTTCCTCACGGTTTTCCTTCACGGTTAGCGAGTGGTATTGCTAGATACTATAGGCATCCGTTTTTCTTTTTGTGGTACGGAACATAAAACGGAAATAATCACAGCCGGAGAAATACTTTCACACAGTAATTTTATGAAGATTTCTTTCTCTACAGCTGGGCCTGAAGAACCGTCTGCTGAAACGGCAAGAGAGCCGCCACCTAGAACATTGGCTGGACTCCACCGAGACGCATTTCGATAGACCCTTCATTCGTGACGTTAAGAAGACGTTGTCCTTACTTGCACTGTTCACCGTCCTGCCGGTATTCTGGTCACTGCTGGATCAACTGGTAAGTGTGAGAGAAAGACAAAGAGCGGGCGGAGTAGGGAGACAGATTTCATATAAAGTAGATGTTTTTAATACTAGTACTTCATGATCCGGCAATTACTATCTGGAAAATCCAGTTATCACTGCTGGATCAGCTGGTAAGTGTGAGAGAAAGACAAAGAGCGGGCGGAGTAGGGAGACAGATTTCATATAAAGTTAGATGTTTTTAATACTAGTACTTCATGATCCGGCAATGACTATCTGGAAAATCCAGTTATCACTGCTGGATCAGCTGGTAAGTGTGAGAGAAAGACAAAGAGCGGGCGAAGTAGGGAGACAGATTTCATATAAAGTAGATGTTTTTAATACTAGTACTTCATGATCCGGCAATGACTATCTGGAAAATCCAGTTATCACTGCTGAATCAGCTGGTAAGTGGGAGAGAAAGACAAAGAGCGGGCGGAGTAGGGAGACAGATTTCATATAAAGTAGATGTTTTTAATACTAGTACTTCGTGATCCGGCAATGACTATCTGGAAAATCAAGTTATCACTGCTGGATCAGCTGGTAAGTATGAGAGAAAGACAAAGAGCGGGCGGAGTAGGGAGACAGATTTCATATAAAGTAGATGTTTTTAATACTAGTACTTCATGACCCGGCAATGACTATCTGGAAAATCCAGTTATCACTGCTGGATCAGCTGGTAAGTGTGAGAGAAAGACAAAGAGCGGGCGGAGTAGGGAGACAGATTTCATATAAAGTAGATGTTTTTAATACTAGTACTTCATGATCCGGCAATGACTATCTGGAAAATCCAGTTGTCACTGCTGGATCAGCTGGTAAGTGTAAGGAAAATATAAAAAGCGGGCGGAGTAGTGAGACAGATTTTATGTAAAGTAGATGTTTTTAATACTAGTACTGATTCATGATCCGGCAGTGACTATCTGGAAAATCCAGTTATCACCGCTGGATCAGCTGGTAAGTGTGCGAGAAAGATAAAGAAAGGGAGGAGAGAGATTTGATATACCTAATGATTATGTTTTTGACCAGTGCTAACCCTGATAAAGTAGTGACTATCAGAGAATCCAGTGGTCACTGCTGGATCACTTAAAAGGATTTAAAAACTTTTAAGTACTAAAAAATGCTACTGGATTAATCTTCTGAAACTATAAAGGTAAAAAATTTAGCCTTTGCGTCTGTATAATGAGACGATTTTTCCCGTGGCACATTTACTCACACTAGATGGGTGAAGGGGCCACTCGGATGCTGCACTGCCTTGCCCAGCTCTTATACCATCCTGACAGCTTAGGCGGCCTAGGCCACAGGAAAGACAATTTAATAGTTTTGGAGCCAACCAAGTCACATGTTTCCTCACGATGTTCTCCTTCACAGTTAGTGTGTACACTTCAAATTCGCAAATGTAAACCAAGTTATAGGTACATGCCCGTTACATTTACCCGGACTGGGAATATAGGTAACCTGCGTTTCTTGTTTCCGAGATATTGAAGATAGTCTGTGGCCTAGTAAATACTAAATGAACCAAGTTAATTTTTTGTCTAGTCAGAGTGAAGAGATTTAATTTGATCGTAGCCCCGGCTGCCTGAGTGATTTTCAACGATCACGAAGGTTAAGCAAAATAGGGCGCATTTAGTGCATGGATGGGTGGCAGTCTATGTCTAACGCTAGTGGCATTTTTCCGAGCGGTTCCGTGCTTCGCAAGGCACGCTAAGCAGTTGGTGCCGGCTGGCGTCGATAGATGGCAGTCACTAAGCCAGTGGCCTTAAGGCGGCTTGAAAACTTCTGACAGTAAGACCAGCCCCTAGTCTTATTATAAGATTTTCTAAGGTTAACATGAGTACTAGACATAATTAAAACTTAAAAACCTATTTAGAGGCTAAAAATTTCACCCATGCCGGGATTCGAACCCGCAACCTCTGGCTATCCGTGCCAGAGGTTGCGGGTTCGAATCCCGGCATGGGTGAAATTTTTAGCCTCTAAATAGGTTTTTAAATTTGTTCCTTAGCACGGGTTAGTGCATTAAAAATAAAAAAAAATAGTATAATAATTAAAACTGTTTTAATACGGATTTCTCTCGTTTATTATATTTTTACAATTTTCCGACGTTTCGGCACTTTTACAGGTGCCGTGGTCTCGGATGACTGAGGTGATAGGCGTCTTTTTGAAAGCATTAACTGTTAGTTTACTACCCTCGGCAAAAATTACAAAAGTAAGTTAATTATGAAGTTACGTTCCAAAATAGGTAAATCAATTATTTTATATAAAGTCAACAATATTGATTATTAGTAATTGACGTTAAAAATTAAATTTATAAACCAATTATTTTACATGAAGTGTCAAGCACAGGATTCCCTTACAAGAGGCAGGAGTATACAAGCTTGACTGTGAATGTGGTTCCTCGTACATTGGTCAAACCAAGCGTACCATAGCTGAGCGGGTGAAGGAACATATCGCGGATGTGAAACATAAGCGCTCTGGTAGATCTGCAGTCAGCGAACCTACACTTAGCGGTACCAACCACTTTATACATTTCGATAAAGTTAAAGTTCTAACCCGAGAAGACCGTTTCTTCCCTAGAATGATACGCGAGACAATAGAGATCCGCCGGCATCCAAATTTCAAAAGAGATCGTGGTTCCAACATACAGACCGCATGGGAACCAGTGCTTAAGTGCATGAGACCCCCTTGCTAAAAGTGTGACTGTAGAATTAAATTTAATTTCAATTAATAATCAATATTTTTAAGTTCATGTAATATAATTGGTTTATAAATGTAATTTTAACTTCAATTACTAATAATCAATATGGTTGACTTTATATAAAATAATTTATATACCTATTTTGGAACGTAACTTCATAATTAACTTTACTATTTTTTTCCGAGGGTAGTAAACTAACAGTTAATGCTTTCAAAAAAACGCCTGTCACCTCAGTCATACGAACCATCCGTTTGACTGTCGCAACGGTTGTCGGTTCTTCGCGAGATACGACCAGCCCACTGCCACTTCAGCTTGCTGATTCTCTGAGCTATGTCGATAACTTTGGTTTTGGATGAATCGTATTTCTATAAATAGCACACCCTAAGAAATTGGATTGAGCAAATCTTATTTGGCTTGGCCGATAGACATGGCGTCACAGAATTGCCCCCTGCCGGCTCCGTGTAATGGATTTCGGCCATCGATCATTGTTTCCTGTTACTAAGTACACGGAAGCGATACCGCAGGCTCTCCGTCTATTGAGTTACAGGAGTTTACAGTACAGATAAATCACGTTTCTCGTTTATCTAACGTCTACCAATATCCAATGCTACTCCAAACTAGAAGACTCGATTAGAACTGGCAAAATGGACGGGAAATTATCAAGGGACGTTGTAGAAAGCCATGAGGGTTTAGTACGTATTTTTTTATCATCTAGTTTAGAATAGATGATTTTCAGTTCTATACATCCCAAGGTTGTCTGGAAGAGATCGCTTTTAGCGATACGACCGCCAATTGTATACGGCAATAGCTTAGATGTGTTAGTCTTTTTATGTATTTTGTTTTCTGGTGTGTACAATAAAGAGTTCTAATGTAATCTAAAATATGCTTGCTGAATGCGGCAAGCTGAAGACAGGGCGCTATGGCGCTCATTAGGGAAGGGCTATGTCCAGCAGTGGACCAGTATATAGCCTGAAGAAGAAGTTTAGAATAAGTGGGTTTTTTCTGTACTATCTGTATTAAATATTAAATAACTACTATACATTTATTTCTGTATTAAATAAATATTAGGCTACAATATTAAGAGAAATATGAAGCTGCAAAGTGTACATTTATCATAGACTAGGGCGTCCCCTTTCTCTTGGCTAAATATTGATATTGAAGTTAAAAGGAAAACTATGAAGGTTAAGTAGGCTTTACAAGTTTAAGTTGTAGTCGACCAACTTATAAAAAAATAACATCTTACAAATTCCATTGAAAATGAGTTGGGTAGAGTTGTTAGTGATGTAAAGAAGGCAGTTAAATCAATAATCACTCTTTTATTTATATTTTGACGACTAACTACTGAACCCTACAATACGTGTTGTCCGACACGCACTTGGCCGTTTTGTATGCAGTTTGGCCAACGACAGCTGTTGACATTCGATTAAAATGATTAACAGATTTTTATTGTTCGAGGAACCGGGGGTGATATGTACGCTGAAATCTGCGTGGATTGAAAGCCGCGGTTATATAAGTTGTAATTAAAAGTGGCATCTATTTGGAATATTACTTTTAAGAAAAATAATAAAGGATGATATAAATTTTCATATCAAGATTTTTGTATTAATATTATTTTATTGTTAGAATTGACGAAGCTTCATTTTTTTTAAGAAATATAAGATAAGATTATTCTTTATTACAAACTAGAAAATAATTACAGACACAACGGTTCCAAAAGAGATGTACAATTGGCGGCCTTATTGCTAAAAGCAATTAAATATGTATAGGTATAATGAAATAAAAACAATTGACTTGAATAATCTCAATAATTAGATATTAATCTAGTCCCAGATTCACTAAGGTACTTGACTTTTGTCGGAAGAGTCCCACAACTTGGTTGATAATGTAATTAGGAAAGTTTGAGAAATGTTTAAAAAAATGCGCGAAAATTTAATAGTACCGCATTTTCGTCTATCAGAACAATGACCCGCAGACCCGCGGTACGCACGCACCGCTCTGGTTGGCTACCAATAGTTCTCATAGATTCAAGTTAGTGTCAAGATATTATTGGAAACTGCCTTCATTAGGGGCCTTTTTCTGAATTGGGAATTTCACTAAGTAAATACTTAAGTAGCGTTCTGTCACGCTCTTTTCTGAGAAATTCGAAGAGACAGCACTACAGTTAACTATTTATTTAGCGACATACTCAATTCAGAAAATGGCCCTTAAAAGACAAACTAGCTTATTCAATAGTTATTGTCAAAGCACGTTCATTTTGCTATGGCTTTCAAACCACCCAAAATTCACGGTGTACATGGAACAGCTTAAAAATCAAAGTCATTATTACACGCCCACATTGGGAATCGAACCTGGGTCACTAGCTTTCGAGTCCATTGTTTTACCCACTGTTCTATCGCCGCTTAACGTATTTGTGAAGTTATAGTAGCAATACCACTCTCTAACCAAGGAAAACTTCGTGAAGAAACCTGAGTGTCTGAGGTGTTCCTAAATATGCCAATCCCGGAGCCCATACGGCATAAAAATACGAAAGCAATAAAGTCAGATCAAATTGTTTTCTCGTGGTAGTCATAGATGCTTCTTGTTCAAGTTCTTGACTGCGATAGTGTAATAAAAACCTGACTGAAATAAAAAAATGCAAAACTTAAAAACCATACTCTCTCTCTGAGAGAAAGCCTGAGCCCTGCACAGGCGAATAAAAAAATGGCATAGCGGATATTTTTTCACGATATCAAAATTCTCACCGGATATTGTTACACATTTTGTAAGATCTCCATTTTTTAGGGTTCGAGATGGACTCTGCAAGCCACCAAGATGGACGGTCATTTCTGGTTCGTCAACATCAAGCCGGATCAGATGCAGGTCCTGGTGCCCACATTTATCCTCATTATAATTCCGCTCTTACAGCAGGTAAAAAACATTATGAAGAAAGTAACGCATAGCAATGACACACACGCACACACACACATACATACATAGTTACATAGATACATACGTACATACATACATACATACATACATACATACATACATACATACATACATACATACATACATACATACATACATACATACATACATACATACATACATACATACATACATACATACATACATACATACATACATACATACATACATACATACATACATACATACATACACACACATACATAACATAAGATAATAGCAATTTCTTCCAGGCAACCTCAAATCGGAGAAATGTATGTATGTACATACATACATCGATATCAACCTTTGTATGTCCCCACTGCTGGGACACGGGGCCCTAGTCCGGATTGGTGGAGGATTGTATTGATTTATACATATATATTGGCCTTTTGCAGATACTTAATAAGATGATTTATACAGCGTCCAGAGGCATCTTCACTCACACTAGATGAGTGAAGGGACCAAGCCGCGCTGTATCCGCTGTTCCGACGCTGTAGTGCCTGCGACATGGTTTTATAGATGGTTTAGGCTTGCCCAGCACCTATACCATCCTGACAGCTTAGTCGGCCTAGCCCACAGGAAAGACTGGTCAATACGTGCGGAGCTAACCAAGCCACGGGTTTCTTCACGACGTTTTCTTTCACCGTTAGCGTGTGGTATTGCGACAACAAATTCGCAAATGTACGTAACTTTGAAATTAAACGAACTCATTTGTACATGCCCGCACTTGGGATCGAACCTGGGGCTCTCGCTTGCCAGTCCATGGTTCTACCCACTGATCTACCACAGCTCACTTTATACATACATTGCAGATAAATGAATAAATAAATATAAATTAGCTGGATAAACTTCTCCCTATCTTTTCCGCTCTAATTTCGTGGCAGACTCTGGTCTCTGTCTACCCCTCTGGTATACGGGTGTAAGGTTATGTTATGTAATCAATAAGTGAAGTAATAAGAAAAAATCATTGAAATGAAATGGTTTTATTCAAAGTAGCGCAGAAGCTGCGTCTTAATGAACGTTACAATTCAAACTAGGTGTCCATTTCAAAATCTAGATCATTTTGGAGAAAAAATGGACAAAAAAACTCCAAACTTAGTCTTTTCACAGTCCTTAATTAACATAGTTTACATAATTATTTCCAGTACATCTACCCTTGTCTGGAAAAACGCAACATACTGAAGAACCCTCTCCACAAGCTGATACTGGGAGGCGTGCTCGCCGGGATAGCTTTCATTGCATCGGGAGTGGTCGAGATTTACCTCAAGGTAAGGGCTAGACCAATCACTTGGTTAAGCAACAACAGGCGCGGTCAGGTACAGGATGGGTGAGCGTCCCGTGACTACCGCTAGTGGCATTTTTCCGAGCGCTTCCGTGCTTCGCAAGGCACGTTAAGCCGTTGGTGCAGGCTGTCATATAATGGCAGTCGTTAAGTTATGTCAGAGGCCTTATGGGCGGCTTGATAACTTCTGATAGTAAGGCCCGCCACTGTCTTACAATCCTCCACCAACCCGGACTTGGCCCCCGTGGTGGAGTATGGCCTAACCTTCCTGCGATGCAGGAAGAGACCCGTGCCCCAGCAGTGGGGACATACGAGGGTTGATAACGAAGGGCTAGACATAGGTCAGACATGCCACGCGAAGTGAAAGTGAAATTGTCTTCATTGCCAACAAAACCTAATAATATTATAAACGCGAAAGTTTGTAGGTATGACGACCTCGGCGCAGCAGTAGTGCATCTGCCTACCATGCGATAGGTCCCGGGTTCGGACCCGGCTGGGGACAAAAAAAAATCCCCCAGGTCTCGGACGTTTATATGTTTGTGATGTCGTTGTTTCTGGTTCCCACGACACAGGGTATCCTAGTTTGAGGCCAGTAACAATGTATGTTCTAGTATGTAAATGTTATGTTATGTATAGCTGTTTGTTACTGTTTCACGTAAAAACTACTGAATGTATGTTAATGAAACTTTACAACAATATAGCTTATACATCAGAATAACACTTAGGCTAAAATTTTTTGTGATTGCCAAAGATATTGGTTTTTCAAATTCGACCCAAAAATTATTTATGCGATAATTTTAAAGTCAAAATACTATTTCTTTTCTACGACACGCTTATATAAGCTACTCGAAATACTAATTCTGCGCAAGCGCAGTCGCGGGCATCAGCTAGTATTAAATAAAGTACAAACACTGAAATAAATCTTAAAAACTAAATTTGACAAAAGGCCTTATGGTGCTCCACTGGCGATGCTGATTTTAAGCAAAAGCCTTAGATGTTACGTTAAAATATAAAGAATATTACAGAGTCTATTACAGAATACTCCACCACGGGGGCCAAGTCCGGGTAGGTGGAGTAAGAAAGTGGCGGGCCTTACTGTCAGAAGTAGTCAAGCCGCCCGTAAGAGCTCGGACATGGCTTAACGACTGCAATTACATGACAGCCGGCATCAACGACTTAACGTGCCTTACGAAGCACGGAAGCTCTGGGAAAAAAATCCACTAGTGGTAGTTACGGGACGGTCACCCATCCTGCACCTGACCGCGCCTGTTGTTGCTTAATCCTAGTGATGGATTCCAATCACTCCGTTCGACTAGCGCTTCGGAAAGTCTGCTTATCTTCAGCAATTCCAGTAGAATCACCTCAAACAGAACACCGTACACCTCTATCGCGGGTGGTACTAGCTGTCTGGAGTAATGAAATGATATGATATGATATCACGCGGTACGGAAGATGTGCTAAGCGCAGGAAGTTTGTTTGTCTTCAGAGTGAAGTTCACAAAGACTTCTCAAAAGCTGAGGGCTGCCATGTTGGCGTGCTAGGCTACGTTCACTGTTCTCTGGATTTCAAGTTCGTTTAAGTTTATTAAACTTGAGTTCCTAGCGCAAGTCGGCCCGAGGAATTAATTGAATTTGTCATTTCATTAAGATATTGCCAGAACTTCACGTTCTGCCAAAGGCATACGAAAAGGGCTAAGTTACGTCTGAATTTCGCTCCATAAAACAGTATTAAGACGTTATAAATCGGAGTCTAATCGTCCGATGCTAAACGGAACATTAAATGCGGATTTAGGACTTAATTTCGGTCTATTTCATCCTACTCTATTAGCGGACCTAGTGTACTGAAAACTCCTCTGTTTAGGATCAAAGAGCACCTAATATCATAGGACTCCTGAAGGGGGACCGTACTGGCGAATGAATGCTTAGATTTAAAGCGGAAAACGGGAAAGCGGAATCACTCACTCGCAAATTTCTAAAGGTTGTATAGAAGAGATGTATAGACTGAGATTTTTAGTGATATGTACGTGTTAGGTTAAGAAACATCTGTGTAATTTCCGTTTTTATGCCCACGAATTTCAGTAAACGTTTGGTAGGTGTTTTCGAGGTTAGCAGGCGCTACTTGTTAATCTGTGCATTAATTGACCTTGGAATTTTTAATTTACTTCGAATTATCATAGTAAACCATTTTAAAAACCTATTTAGAGGCTAAAAATTCGACCCATGCTGGGATTCGAACCCGCGACCTCTGGCTATCCGTGCCAGCGCTTTTTCCAACTGAGCTAATGGGTGACTCACCGGCATCAGTGAAATTTCGAACCTCTTTACAATATTCTCTGTATTACGTGCAGGCAGCGACATCTGGCTGAAGTAATTTGCATCACTTGCAGCCCCGCGTACCTACTTTGCAGTTAGGTTTTTACATCGGAGTGATATCGCTGTACCCATGATTATACTCTTTTTAATGCACTAACCCGTGCTAAGGACAAAAACCATGATTTGTAGTTCTTTAAAACAGGCCGCAGGAGACGTGATAAGAAACTGAGGTCAATTCACACTGGCGCAGATTCGAAGCGAAGCGAAGCGACGCGACGCGTCACGTTTTTCAACTGTTCTAAATTCATGTCTATTTCTCTGTTAATACGGCGTACCCTATTAACAGAGAAATAGACATGAATTTAGAACAGTTCGTTATCAACCCTTGTATGTCTCCACTGCTGGGGCACGGGTCTCTTCCTGCATCGCAGAAAGGTTAGGCCATACTCCACCACGGGGGCCAAGTCCGGGTTGGTGGAGTATTGTAAGACAGTGGCGGGCCTTACTGTCAGAAGTCATCAAGCCGCCCATAAGGCCTCTGACATGGCTTAACGACTGCCATTATATGACAGCCGGCACCAACGGCTTAACGTGCCTTGCGAAGCACGGAAGCGCTCGAAAAAATGCCACTAGTGGTAGTCACGGGACGCTCACCCATCCTGTACCTGACCACGCCTGTTGTTGCTTAACCAAGTGATTGATTCCAATCACTCGGTTCGCCTAGGCCACGAGCGCTTCAGTTAGAAGTTAGCTAGAACCGCTATTTAACAGAATTTGTGTTGCGAAATTTTGGAAACGCTTAGCAACGCGCGTCTGCGCGCGAATGCGCGCGACTGCGCGCGACTGCGCGCGTCTTCGCCTGCAAGGGTCGCCCGGGGGTGCGCGCAGACGCGCGCATTCGCGCGCAGACGCGCGTCAGCCGGCGTCCTCCTTTTGAACTTCTGCTATTAGGGCAATCATAATAAGGTCGATATCAGCCATTTCGCGCGTCGATGCGCGAAGACGCGCGCATTCGCGCGTCAACGGGGCGAATTATTTCGCGTCGCTTCGCTTCGCTTCGACTCTGCGCCAGTGTGAATTGAGCCTAAAAGTAGTTTCTTACTAACGACCGGCGGAGTATTACTTACTAACGATTCCAAGTACGCGACATTTCAAAGAGCACTGCAAATCATTATATAAGTTAATTAAGACACAAGAGCCGTACTATTTCCATTTCCAGACGACGTACCCGGTACTACCGCAGCCGGGCTATTCCCAACTGAGAATCTTCAACGGCAACCCTTGCGCTTTATCACTGCGCAGCGACGAACAAAACTTGACCTACGAGGTACCTCCACTGGCGCATTTTTCGGGGAATGACTATGTTGTGTTCGGCGAGAATAATATAACCTTTGATATGGACGGAAGTTGTGTGACGACTGAAAGGAAAACGTTCTTGTTGGAGGAAAATCTAGCCGTGTCCTTCTTTCTGAATGGCGATTCGGTGAGGCGCTACAGTGATAGCGTGGACAAGAGCAAATCCGGATTTCCGGTCGTGAGGTGAGAGATTATTACATTTTATTTGGCCGCCATTGTGGGCCTTAGAGGAAAACGTTTCGTTCCGTACCAATGAAAAATAAAAGAAGTGGTACCATAAAATGAAGGAGGCATAAAACACGCATTTTAGCCTAGTACTTGTTAAAGAAAACTCGTCAGAAGAATGCTATCAAACGTGTTCATATAGGTGAAAACCTGTAAATTACTCATTAACTAGTTTATAAGTTTCATATTTTCTTTATCAGCTGTTTAGATAAGAAATAAATATTATTATGTATTGGTGATGATTATAAATGAACACTTATGTAATTATAATTTTGGTTCCGTTATTTTTTCCTGTATTTTGCTTAAAAATCTACCTAATTTATTGTAAGTCGAAGGTGCGGTTTTGAAGTGAAAACTTATTTAGGCGCACTGTTTCTGAACACTGAAGGAAACAAAATTGCTCATGATTGAACCAGTGACGCTATCTCAGATATACTAGGCTTCAGTCGTCGGTAGTGTCACCTACCGACTGAAGCCGAGTATATCCGAATCACGAGTAATCGGCTCCAGACATCATATAAACTTAGAAAATAATATTTTACTTATATCACGTGTCGTAAGCACATATCCTCTTTATCTGACGACGCAGGTTACATGAAAATGGTCTTTGAATTGTGAAATATTAAAGAGGTCTTGGCAAGATATGTTTTTATAAATCTCCTCATTGAAAACCGATAAACCCTAAACCACGTAATTATTAAATGGGAAATCACCACTAGGTGGGATGACGATCTGCAAAATACTGCAGGATGCTGGATGCGGCAAGCTGAAGACAGGGCGCTATGGCGCTCGTTAAGGGAGGGCTACTTCCAGCAGTGGAATAGTATAGCCTGACGACGACGACGACGACGAAATCACCACAGAACCTGCCTAGGCCGTAACAATAAACTAATTTACAGGTTCCTAGTATCGGAGCTATTATCCGGCACAAACATAACATTCTATAACGAGAACCGAAAGGAAATAGAGGCGAGAATCGACGGAGGAATCGGCGTGTCGCCCCAGTACGAAATGTTTGAAGCTACTTATTCAATACTCGTG
Organism: Yponomeuta sedellus; assembly: GCA_934045075.1. Taxonomy (NCBI): domain Eukaryota; kingdom Metazoa; phylum Arthropoda; class Insecta; order Lepidoptera; family Yponomeutidae; genus Yponomeuta; species Yponomeuta sedellus. The sequence continues at coordinate 19,764,478 of OW203731.1, read as the reverse complement.
AACGATGACGTCATACACCGCGACATAAACATTCAGAGTGGCGGAGTGTATACGGTCGTATTGGAACGGACCGGCGATGGTTACGTGAGTATTACATAGTTCTCTATTATGAAAGTAATATAATAGTGAAAAGGTTAGCCTGTTACGTAAATAATAGACTCTGAGACAATTTGAGTGGAAGACGTAACCGCGTTACGTAGTCAATCGCTTTGTTGAATTCTCGCGTTTGTATACGGTCTAATATCGTGAGGAAACCCGCGGGTTGGGTCCGCATGCCCCAACTTGTCTTTCTTGTGGGCTAGGCCGAGTAAGCTGTCAGGATGGTATAGATGCAAGGCAAGCCTACTATCTAAAACCAATGCCACAGTGTCCGAATGGTCCATTCAGCCATCTAGGGAAGATGCCGTCTAATGGAAAACATTAATGTCGCTCTATAAGACTATTTCTTTATGTTTTTGGAAAATAAACAAGTTTTGTTGCTCTTTAAACAAAGTTTTATTTTCCGGTTACAATAATTCGCAAATTAATTTAATTTGATTTTCGATTTACTAATTCAACTTTTACTGAACACACCATTTTTTGAAAGTTGTATACTCCTGTAAAGGTGTTTCACACTGAATTGTACATTGGAATAAGTAGTTTTTAAATGAAATGTGAAACTGTTGGAGTACTAATAAATAATAATATGTGCTCTGGTGTACAGTAAAGAATATTCTTATCTTATATCTTAATAATAATAAGATAAATACTACTAAATTCTCTCACTAGGTAGATATTCCTCGATGAATCGGCGACTGCGCCTACCGCACCGGCAAAATACAAATCACCTTTCATTTTATTTGCTTGCTTCACAATTATTCACCCAGTTATTTATTTACTGCATACCCACACACACTTTGTTACATTATATCGCACTACACTTTACATACCAACTATTAGGCATGCATTTATTTGATTTTCTTTCTGTTTTGTAAGTATTCAATAATTTTTGTCTTTTTTTTATTTTCACAAACACGCGACTAACTCGCAACATGGTCTCGACAGAATATCAGCGTTGTGGTTAGATACCTCGGTGGCTGCTACAACACATGCTGAGTCGGGAACCATTTTAGGGGCTCAATACTTTAAAACTTTAAATAAATTACTTCTACTAGGTCTAGATATTTTTTTGTGCTGTTCTATTCAAATGTTTTTTTTTTTGTGTTTCGTTATGATTTACGTTTTTTATGTTTTTTGTTACCGTTTGGTTTGGTTTTTGAAGTATTGTGCCTTTAAATAAATTGTTTCTCTCTCTCTCTCTCTCTCTTAAATTACACACAAAGAACCAAGCTATTTACTAAACTGTAAACAAAGAAACGACATTAATGTTTATTGTCCCCTTTCTGTTTATTATTCTATATTTTTCACTTTTTATTTAAGAAGAAAGAACGCGTTTGCTTACTCTTACTACATAACATAACCTAAAAAATTTTTAGGTTATGTTATGTATTTTTAGTAAAAATCGCTTGTCATCTTCTCGAATAATCGGGAGTGTTGTTATTGAACTGCTAGGAAACGGCTTCACTGATTTTATGTTTTTTTGTCCCTTCGGCCGCGTATGATACCAGAGTTTGGTAACCAGTATCATACGAAGAAAAAATGATCGTCGTCGGATACTGGTATCCAAGTGACAGGATATATTACTTTTCTGATATCCTTCATCATGTTTGGTAACCAGTATCCAGCAAGGAATATAACATTCTGCCTATGAAACCAACTCGACAAAACTTTGAAGATCGCATTCTGTACCTACGCTTATTGTAAAACCCTCGCTTTATTGAAAATATACAAGAAAACAAGGAAATAGTTCAACTGTGAATCGTTTATTACCTACAATCTATTGGAATAAAATGGCGAAATGATTTCGATAAAATGTCTAACAAATGTCCAAATTTCGTTTACATTTAGCTGAGATATGGCGTCATTTATTTCTTCATCAATTTCTTTGAACTCTCGGCTTAGTTTCAATTTTCTCTTGTATATATCCATAACGGTGGTTTCTTTTCTTAAAATATCTAAGAGTTGAGCCAATGCCGGTCTTTTGCGTCCAAAATATCTATTAAGGCGACTGTGCCAACCTTCTATATTATTGGTAAGTAGTACCTTGGTTACCAAACTCTGGTATCACATGACATGCTTATCAGTATCATACGAGGAAATATTAAGTACTCACTTGTAATTGTTTGATATTTTCCTCGGTTACATAAAACAAAAAATCCCTATCACTTGGATACCAGTATCCGACGACGATCATTGTATATTTGGTAGGTCGTAGGCCAATAATTAATATGACAAAACAACATTTGGGGGTCAGCTAGTAAATCCGACTAAGTTACCTACAAATGCAAAAGTAGTGAGATATGAACTTTGTTTTGTAGTGTATCAATGTATTAAATAGTCAGTATGTCCAAGGAGAATTTTCTCCTTGGTATGTCTAATGTTTTGTGTAACTGTTAATGCAATAAATGTCTTTTCTTATTTCTTCTTCTTCTTCTTCAGATGTTTGGATGTTTGATACTCAATAACGGAAGAATGGATTTATATGAAACTTGTCGTAGGCAAAGATCTGGACTGAGGCATAAGATCACGTTCGCGGGATCTGCTAGTCATAAATAAATAAATGTATTCATGGACATATTACACAGATCTCGTTAGCCCTACACTAAGTACAATTAAATGACTTGTGTTATAGGTGCTAACGCGACGATAGATTTAATACAATAAATAGATAGATAACCTCCAAGACCCGAGACAAACTAGAAAAGTTCTTTTCCTAGTTAGACCCGGCCGGGGATCGAACCCGAGACCTTCGGTTTTACAGTCAGCGTGCCCAACCGCTGCGCCACCGAGGCCGTTCGTTTAAGTTCTTTAATACTTACTTTAATTTTAATTCTTTCAGCTTTCAGAGGTCATCGTGGTGACGGCTGCCAATTCAATATCTATGGCGTTGCTTCTGCCTCAATTCCTCATAATGGCCTTCTCCGAGGTAAGCATAAAAACAATTATAGCTAAGTGCGATCCAGACTCACGCGTATTGTCGGTCTAGTACATTCATAACTAGTTAGTTAGACCTCAGATTTCCGCACTTATCCTCATAGTTGGGCCATTGTACGCAGCAAGCGTTGATGTATGTTATCCCTTCAGACACTGGCGTTTCCTCACAATGTTTTCAAACAAGGTCATCGCTACATGCCCACACATGGATTCGAACCTACGACCCCCGAGAGGCCGGCGTTCTACCGCTCCGATACCACAGCTCTCAGCATAGCATATTATAAAACAGTAAAGACACAGAGTACAATAATAGGTGGCCTTATTGTAACGACCGAGAAATAATTTTCGTCGTTTCCGCCGCCGCCTAGGGTCCACGCTCATAGTTTTCAGTACAATGATATAAGCACGACAAACGCTGTTATTTACCTCTATTTGGTAGCTATAATAGCAGTACAATGGCATTCCAATAGTACAGCAGTAATTTGCACGCATTGTTTTATTGTACGTTTTTTTTTACAAAAAGTGACCATCATTATCTTAACAACTGTGACCACCTTTTTTAGAACCTACAGTCTAGAACCTGGGATCAACAACCTAGGACTTAAACGGCCGTTTTTGGCAGAACTGGTTTAACGATTCTTGGATCTATGTTCTAGTCAGTGGGTTCTAACAAGATATACTATTATTTATTAAGACTTATGATGTAAGGTTCTAACAAGAGATACTATTATTTATTAAGACGTATGATGTTAGGTTCTAACAAGAGATACTATTATTTATTAAGACTTATGATGTTAGGTTCTAACAAGAGATACTATTATTTATTAAGACTTATGATGTTAGGTTCTAACAAGAGATACTATTATTTATTAATACTTATGTATGATGTTAGGTTCTAACAAGAGATACTATTATTTATTAAGACTTATGATGTTAGGTTCTAACAAGAGATACTATTATTTATTAAGACGTATGATGTTAGGTTCTAACAAGAGATACTATTATTTATTAAGACTTATGATGTTAGGTTCTAACAAGAGATACTATTATTTATTAAGACTTATGATGTTAGGTTCTAACAAGAGATACTATTATTTATTAATACTTATGTATGATGTTAGGTTCTAACAAGAGATACTATTACTTATTAAGATAGGTATATTCACTTCTTCCAAAGACGTGTTATAAAAGAAGATAATACCTATTATGTTTTTTGGTTATTGTATGGAATCAGGCGTTACTTTGCGGAAATCCACGAAAATCAAGCATTCAAATGTGAAAATTACTTTAAAATTCACTCAATTTCGCCAAAAATTGTGGGATTTAGCAAAGTAAATTTCACATTTGGTTGATGTTATTACGTTTTTTTTCATTGGTGGAACTAGTTAGCAACACGTACCGCTAGGTAACACCATTTGAATGCGATTGCTCACTATGCTATTAACAGTTTCGATGTGACAACCTACGAAAAATTACCCTACGAAAATTTACCCTACGAAAAATTACCCTACGAAAAATTACCCTATGAAAAATTGCCCTACGAAAAATTATCACTTTATTACTTGGAATCGATCAAGTCATGATTAGTCATGAAGCGCTCGTGGCCAAGCCGAACCGAGTGATTGGAATCAATCACTTTAAGCAACAACAGGCGCGGTCAGGTACGGAATGGGTGAGCGTCCCGTGACTACCGCTAGTGGCATTTTTCCGAGCGCTTCCGTGCTTCGCAAGGCACGCTAAGCCGTTGGTGCCGGCTGTCATATAATGGCAGTCGTTAAGCCATGTCAGAGGCCTTATGGGCGGCTTGATAACTTCTGACTGTCTCACAATCCTCCACCAACCCGGACTTGGCCCCCGTGATGGAGTATGGCCTAACCTTTCTGCGATGCAGGAAGAGACCCGTGCCCCAGGAGTGGGGACATGTAAGGGTTGATAACGATCAAGTCATTCGTTGATATTGCAAAATGACATACGTAAAAAAACGAGATTTTAGTTTTTTCATCCAAATTGAAGGACAACTTCATTTCGAATGTAAGTGCAAGTAATTATGATCCACACTAAGATTAGGTGAGAACTGAGTCTCAACGAGTACGTTTTTTTGACATGTGACATTTTGCAATGTCAACGATGTAATAAGAGCTCAGATCATAAAATATGATCTGAGAATAAGAGGCTTCCGATATCAACCTTTGTATGTACCCACTGCTGGGGCTCGGGTCTCTTCCTGCATCGCAGGAAGCTAGGCCATACTGCACAACGGCGGCCATGTCCGGGTTGGTGGAGGATTGTAAGACAGTGGCGGGCCTTACTGTCAGAAGTTATCAAGCCGCCCATGGGGCCTCTGACATGGCTTAACGATTACATGACAGCCGGCACCAACGGCTTAGCGTGCCTTGCGAAGTACTGAAGCGCTCGGAAAAAATGCCACTAGCGGTAGTCACGGGACGGTCACCCATCCTGTACCTGACCACGCCTGTTGTTGCTTAACTCAAGTGATCGATTCCATTCACTCGGTTTGACTAGGCCACGAGCGCTTTACTCCCTATTTAGGTATCCCGATTTAATAAGAGGCTTACCCGCCAGGTACTTTTCGCGGTGACCGGAAACGAGTTCGCTTTCAAAGAGTCTCCGGAGAGCATGAAGGCTGTGGTCACTGCACTCTGGCTGTTCACCGAAGCGGTTGGAAACTTGATCATTATCGTGATCACTAGACTCTTCGCTGACTTTAGCCAGGTAAATTACATATCCGGAGTGTTTGAGCAGTTCAACTACCGCAGAGCTTGAAAATGCCACTAGCGGCAGTGACGGGACGGTCACCCTCCTGCACCTGACCGCGCCTGTTGTTGCTTAACTCAAGTGATTGATTTCACTCACTCGGTTCAGCTAGGCCACGAGCGCTTCCATTATAATAATGTTTATTATTTTTCTTTATCTCGTGGCATTAGGCTAAGCGTGGTTTTCGCCTACCACTCCAAGATAAAGGCGTGAATTTATGTGTGTATTTTTTTAATGATTTAAATACATAACCTCACGCCCGTATCCCAGAGGGGACGGCAGATATCAGGGACTGCCACTTGCCACGATCCTGACAGACCACCTTCGCTTCATCAACGTTTATAAAGGCGGGAACACATTATTAATATGCCACGCAACCCGGCGACGCGTGTTGAGTCGAATCAAATTGTACTATTTTCTATGACTAGAATCACACCATGAACATCCGACGCGATCCCATGCGCACGGTATTTGCACTGTACATCGGGTGTCGACACGTCGCGTCGGGTCGCGTTTTAACAATGTGTTTCCGGCATAAGTCGTTGCATGCACGCACGCCGGTTCCGGGTACTTTTTATCTTCCCCTTTACATCCCCTATTTGGTCGATGTATGTCCGCCTGGGACGTCCTTTACCAGCCCTTCCACTCACATTCGCAATATATATTTGTTTCGTCAATCTTTCTTCCTTCATCCTCTCCACATGTCCAAACCAACGCAACAAGGATTCAATGATTTCTACTTACAATATGGTAGTGCACGGATTAGTGCAACCAAAAGAATATAGTCATGTGGGTTCAGCGATTTCATTCCGATGTAAAAATCTAACGTAGGTAGGCAAAGTAGGTACTCGGGGCTGCAAGTGATGCAAATTACTTCAGCCAGATGTCGCTGCCTGTAAATAATACAGAGAGTATTTTAAAGAGGTTCGAAATTTCGCTGATGACGGCACTTGCCCATTAGCTCAGTTGAAAGAGCGCTGGTACGGTTTGAGTCCCGGCATGGGTGGAATTTTTAGCCTCTAAATAGGTTTTTGAAATTGTCCTCAGCACGGGTTAGTGCACCAAAAAGAATATAATTACAATATGGTATCCATTACCTTCCAGGAAACGCAATCGTTCTTCTACACCGGTATGATGTTTGCGTCCATATTTGTCTTCCACTACATGTCTCGAAACTACAAGAGAAACATCACGACGCAGCCCGAAGGGGTAGCCAAGAAGATCCGGAGCAACAGTGAAGTGATCTACAAACAAGTCAGGCGTACCGAGGAGTGTTTAGACCATTAAGCTTAAAATATAGTTAACCTATTTAGAGGCTAAAAATTCCTCCCATGCCGGGACTCGAACCCGCGACCTCTGGCTATCCGTGCCAGCGCTCGTTCCAACTGAGCTAATGGGCGACTCACCGGCGTCAGTGAAATTTCGAAACTGTTTACAATATTCTCTGTATTACGTTTTTAGCCTCTAAATAGGTTTTTTAAAATTGTCCTTGGCACGGGTTAGTGCATTAAAGATATTTAACCTCCTAATCCCTGGCGACCTACAAGTAGAACATCAAATGACGGCCTCGGTAGCGCAGCGGTTTGGCACGCTGAATAAAAACAAAGGTCTCGGGTTGGATCCCCGGCCAGGTAAAACTAGGAAACGAAGTTTCCTAGTTTGTCTCGGGTCTTGGATGTTATCTATGTATTTATTGTATTCAATCTATCGTCGAGTTAGCACCTGTAACACAAGTCATTTAGTTGTTCTTAGTAAGTATAGGGCTAACGAGATCTGTGCGTTCATGAGATATGTCCATGAATATTTATTAATTAATTTATTAAATTAATTTATTCTTAATTCACACCCAATGAACTTTAAATAGGGGAAATGTTTTGTATTAGGTCTAATATTTTTTTAGTATTTTTTGGACATGTTGTTTTTTTTTTCAATTCTACATAGTTTTAAGAGATTCGGAAAAAATTATACCTCCAGGGGTTAGGAGGTTAAGTAACTTTTACCCAATCCACAGATAAACCTCGGCGGTTTCGGCGGACGAGAGTATGGGAGGTATATTAATATGTTTTATGCATTTTTCTTATTGTCTTAAATAAATATTAAATAAAAACTCTGTAAATAGGAGTTTCATCTCCAAATTTATATGGTAAAGTTATGTAATGTAACTATCATAGTTATATATTAAACGGGTCAAATCGCGAATGTTTATTAGGTAAAACCTATTAGATTAAAAATCCTAATAAATAATCGCGATTTGACCCGTTTAATATATAACTGATATCCTGGAGATCCTGGAACCAGATGAGATCCAGAGGTCCTGGAACGGATAGCCAGAGGTCGCGGGTTCGAATCCCGGCATGGGTGGAATATTTAGCCTCTAAATAGGGTTTTAAAATAATATTAATGATTAAAAAGTAATATGTGAAGTTATTAAAAAACCCAGGTCTTGGATGTTTACATGTTTGTGATGTCGTTGTTTCTGGTTCCCACGACACAGGGTATCCTAGTGTGGGGCCAGAAGCAATGTATGTGCCTGTATATAAATGTTATGTTATGGCTATTCTAACCACTCGCTAACTGTAAAGGAAAACGTCGTGAGGAAACCTGAGTGTCTGAGGTGTTTACGTAGGTACTTCAGCGCTTGAAATTGCCAATCCGAGGTGGGCACGAGTGGTTAATTAAGCCCACACTCTCTTTCTGAGCGAAGACCTATGTTTAGTTAATACAATTTTGTTTAATTTGTTATTTAATAATTTGTATTTGTCGTGTCTCGCATATCCAATGTACTGTTTAAATGATTTATATAGGTATTTAAAACTTTTGCTTCGAAACTGTAAATCGCATAGAAGTAGAGCGTTGAAATTGTTTATGTTTGTTGTGTGTGTTAATTAATATTAAATGTTCACGAATTTTTAGTACTACATGCGTAACTAAGTGAAAGAGCAATTGAGTTGACCATTTTGTGTTAAAATAGTTTGTTTGGAATTAGGTGAAGGTATTTTTGGTATTTAGATCACTTTTTTGTAAATAGTGCCATATGTATCTAGATCATGGTTAGATTTTCTTAAAATAGAATACGATTTCACCTGTACATATTTCTCGAAAAACCAGTAAAGTTGGTAATAAATAACTTATTTTACCAAATGTTTCATTGCAGAATTCGATAGAAATAATTCCATTACACAATAAATAAAAGCACAAAAAATAGCAAATAAAAAAAAGATTATTGCCGAAACCCGGGATTGAACCGGGGACCTTTAGATCTTCAGTCTAACGCTCTCCCAACTGAGCTATTTCGGCTGCGTCAAAACATGCCAAAAAGTCGTTTACGTGCGCGGTACGATGGCCGCCATATTGTGCGCGAAAAAAAAAACAACTCCCAATCGCTTCGCCAGTGACGTCACGAGGCCTTCGAGCGGTAACTACATCCATTGAATTAAATTCAATGTTGTTATGGGTCGTTTGATTTTTATTCGCATGTTAGCCAACGACCACACATGAGGGGCGCGGAAAACACGCGCAGATTTTTTGTTATACAAAATGTACTGAACAGATGGGACGAGACAAAGCCCAAACAGAAAAGACGGGGCGAAGGCGCGACTTCTATACAGTGTCGCGTCTTATCTACGCCCCCGCCCCACGTCCCTTCGGTGTGTTCTTTCATTTTCAATATTAGTTACTGTAAGAATCGGAATTTATTTTTGTCAGCGACGCTTTACAAGTAACTTAAATACCAGTGCATATTCAATTCAAATTCACTAACTTATTAGTGCAGAAATTTACTCGGCGATGTAGATTAACATGATGGTATGAAACCTTCATGTGATGACGTCACTATAAAAAAAGAAAGGGAGGGCGCTATCATGGCTTGTTGTTTGGTGGGAAGTACGTAGATTTTTGTAAAGTACTCGAGTAATCAGTTTGTTTTATCTTCTGAGAATTATTCGATGTATAATTGCGATAACTAATTAACAATGAGAAGTTTAAATATAAGTAAAGGCTTAAGTCAATATCCTACCAACTTGAATTTCCATTGTTACTAAGAAAGTCAATTTCTCCAAACAGGGCCAGACAAAAATTGTCATCCACTGCAGAAATATCGAGCTCAAACTCAATTCCATGCCGCAATGAATATTAATATTGAATGAAAAGTGCACTGGAGGGATGATATTGGATGTTATTTGAGACGCACTTTATGTGGGTGGGGTAGGTAGGGTGCCGTCGAGATTGCTATGTTCATAGCGAGCTATACACGTTGGCGTCACACAAGTCGAAGATACGATATTTTTATCTGAGTACGTGTGTGTGTGTCTGTGAATGTTGCTAACATCCATTTGGTTTTACACGTTATGTTTGTTTGAGGTTCGTTATATTATATACATTTCGCTCACCTTACAGTTATTGTAGCGCGTGGGGCCGAGTGGTGTGGACCGAGTGATTGGAATCAATCACTTGGGTTAAGCAACAACAGGGCGGTCAGGTGCTGGATGGGTGACCATCCCGTGACTACCTCTAGTGGCATTGTTTCAGAGCGTTTCCGTGCTTCGCAAGGCATGTTAGGCTGTTGGTGCCGACTGTCACGTAATGGCAGTCGTTAAGCCATGTCAGAGGCCTAATGGGCGGCTTGATGACTTTTGACAGTAAGGCCCACCAATGCCTTATAATATAATCATCCCACCAACCCGGAGTTGGCCCCTTGGTGGACCATGACCTAACCTTCCTGCGATGCGAGAAGATACCCGTGCCCCAGCAGTGGAGACATGCAAAGGGTTGATACGGGCACCTTTTGACGTCAATCGTTTTAGCACGATTTGTGTGACGCGTTTTTGTACCACATGACCCGGGAATAGAAACTTAGTCTTCCGAGACCAATGTTCTAGCCACTGGGCTACAGCCGCTCTAATATTATGATATTTGTCGTAGAGAAAAAAATTACCTACATAGTGGGTAATAGGTAGATACAGTGCTACACAAGAAATAAGTCTCGCGGATGTACCTGCGCAGAGGACCAAATTTTGGATTTGCGGCAAGTTGATCGACCAATCAGATAGTTTGTTTCATTTTATGGCAGGCCGAGCGCCTTTGTTGCCATTGGTTTATTCAACGTCATCGATGCAGGTGACTATTAGTTTGGCAATATTGGCGTGAGCGAAATAGGTAGCGCTACTGCGGCAATCAATTCTGCACCTTAACCATATCGGTTAAAGATCATGTTGAATGTACTTATAGCTTCGGGTACTTTCGTTACACTTCTTCCTAGTCTGCGCGAACGTAGATTTCCGAAGGGACGTTTATGATGTGTAGTACTGTAATTTATAAGTAATAGTAGGAAATTTTTCAAAGTAGCATAGAAACTGCGGCTTAATTAATGTTTTAAGTTAAGCTAGGTGGCAATTTTTAATAGAATTTACATAATTATTATAAAACATAGAACTCGTGCATTGTACTGGCTTTAACTCCAGACATCGTTAAGCATGGCCTACACATTGAAATGAAATCATTCTATGGAATTTCTCCATTTGCTACATTTTAATTCACAGTATTGTTTTTTCCATATTCTCGAACAAAAGCTTTGTTATTTGCGAATAACAAAGCTTTTGTTCGAATAAAAAAACTCAAACAATACAGTCGGCTTGTTGATTTGGTGCGGCCGTTAGCTGGTGATAAAAAAGGTTAACGTTTGTGCTTTCTGTTCAATTGTCGGTTGCTTGGTTACGCTTCAAACGTTCTAAAATCAAATATTTCAAACGGTATAATGTTGGGATGTCCCGGGTGGACCTTTTTAATGAGCCAATAATATGATGCGTCCTACTGCAGGGCACAATACTTCTCTCAGCGAGAGAGTATGGGCTTTCCAAGCGTGCCCACAGTGGATTGGCAATTTCATCCACAGTCAGATCCCCAGGTTTCGTCACGATGTTTTCCTTGACAGTTAGCGCGTGGTATTGCTCCATACAGCGTGACAAACATATTATGATACAATATGAGCAACAACGGAAATAAACGAGATACACAATAGAAGTCTATATTATTTTTAATGCACTAACCCGTGCTAAAGACAATTTTAAAAACCTATTCAGAGGCTAAAAATTTCACCCATGTCGGGATTCGAACCCGCGACCTCTGGCTATCCGTGCCGGCATGGGTGGAATTTTTAGCCTATAAATAGGTTTTTACAATAGAAGTCTGTCTAAAACTCCACCAACCCGGACTTGGCCCCCGTTGTGAGTATGGCCTAACCTTCCTGCAATGCTGGAAGAGACCCATGGCCCAGCAGTGGAGACATACAGGGTTGTAATCGATCGAACACAATAGATGAAAGGGAATAAAACAAAGATTTAGTCTGTGATGAAAGGCAGCTGACTCAGACGAGCATGTATGCGATGAATCAGACGACATACAGACAATTCAGTCAAGATATAAATATCTAGATACTAAATAATATAAAAGTTCAATATAGTAGAAATCTTTTTGTTCAATCCGAATGAATCCAGTGAAAAGGAAAAAGACAGCCTCAAGATGAATAAAAAATATCATCGTATTAAGTTTCTTGATGTTGATATTACAACTTCGTCTTCAACAAAGACGCAATTCATTAAGTTGGAACTTTCATTGTACGTAATACATCCTTCATGGGGCATTGTATACACTTCTATCACAATAAAATCAGTGAATTTTTTAGCCTCTAAATAGGTTTTTAAATTTGTTCCTTAGCACGGGTTAGTGCATTAAAAATAAAAATAGTGTAATCATGTGGGTACAGTGATATCGTTCCGATGTTAAACCTAACTGCAAAGTAGGTAGTCGGGGCTGTAAGTAATGCAATTTGCTTAAGTCAGATGTCGCTGCCTGTACGTAATACAGAGAATATTGTAAAGAGGTTCGAAATTTCACTGATGCCGTGAGTCGCCCATTGGCTCAATTGGTAGAGCGCTGGTACGGATAGCCAGAGGTTGCGGGTTCGAATCCCGGCATGGGTGAAATTTTTAGCCTCTAAATAGGTTTTTAAATTTGTTCCTTAGCACGGGTTAGTGCATTAAAAATAAAAATAGTGTAAATACGTAGATTTAACCTTATGTAGGTAAAGCATAAAAAATACGCAGCATATAATTTTTTATTATTCTGAAATGGGTCAAAGAACAATGGCGAAAAATATTTTATGTCTTTTGATGCGTCTTAAAATGTCTTATAGTTTAGACTTATGAACATAATTCTTTAAGTATTTTCAATTAACTCGCGAACTTAGTGGAAGCCAGGTAAAAAACACATTTTAATGAGATAATTAATGTTTTTTTTTGTTTCCGGAGTCTTGTGACCTTGACATACATTACTTGCAGTTAGTTCCGGTTCACAGAGTACCCGTAAACACAAATACTCATTCAGTATATTATACTTCCTAATTTCTCTGAGTGGAACATCCTCATTAGTGGAATTAAAATAACTTAGAACCAATTACTTGAGTCAAAGAGTGTTCACATGTTTTTTTTGCAAATAAGTTGATGTCTGTAAAGTAAGTCAATAGTTAAGTTTAGACACAGACGATTGCTCGACGTGGCGCTTGTCCGTTTCATGCCTCTATCCATGCGTTTGCTCTTGTTCCTATCTTATAGGTATATACAAATAGAGGTTATCCTCGCACAGCGAAAAACAACATCTTTTACATGGAACACAAGTCATTCTTGATGGTATTATTATTAGAGAAGATGAGTAGATAATAAAAATAAAGTATAAGCTGATTGTTTTAATTAACTGCCTAACTCACAGCCTCATACTATCTTTTTCTGAAAGTACTCATGGAGTCATACTAGCAAACGGAGCAGAGTGAAATGAGAGTACCAAGGAGCAGGCCTCCGTATCGTCAATTCAAGGTTCGCTCTTATGTTTGCCGCATAGTGGTTAGCTGGCAAGCGCAATAAGAGGTATAGTTAAGTAGGTACTTAGACAATTGTCTAGACGAGAGCTTACCAACCCTTAATTGTGTGTGCTTTATTTAGTTTCATTATAGGTGACTGCAAATAAAATCAATCTGCTGTGAACTGTACAATTAAGTATGGGTTTGGCTTAAATGTCTGTATCTAGATCCATTGGGTTAATTTCAAGATCATCATCAGTCTGTGACCTGTGTCAGTCCACTGCTGAACATAAGCTGCACCATGAGCGTGTTACAAGTTTCTTTTGTTGACTATTTATTGAAAAATAATAATGCAAAACAGTGTTGCTTTAAAGATTAGTGAGGTTAGAATTTGCTCACACTTGAAACGACAATATCTAAGCTACCTGGCTTTCTACAGCGAAAATTCTTTCACATCCATGCTCAGGAACTTAAGCTTTGTTTTTTGAATATTTTTTTACTTAAAGACGCAGCATATTTCACATAAATAATTTTTACTATAGAGTTTCGCCATTGTTCTTTGTCTCTTTTTCGGTGGAGAACTCTTTTAGTAGCAACACTTACGAAATGTCAGAATTCTACGGAATGAAAAATCGAAAAATCAGACTTTAGGTATTAGTACTAATATATTTTCATGACAAGTGCGGAAAGGCTGTCATTGCAAAGAGTTCCAACAATTAATGTCTACCCGAGCCGAGGCGCAGCCGAAGGCGAGGGTTGACAGTCGGAACAAGTTGCAATGACGGTTCCGCACGTGTACTGAGACTATTTTTAATACAGTTGCGAAAAAATTAAGCAATTTAATAAAGAAAAAATATTTGGAAAATGGCGCCAACCGTAAAAGAATATGAGCAGAGATTTTTTTTCTTAATTCGCCATTCTGTTAGGCAAAGGGAACTATGCCCATACAGCCAAGTCTTCAGTAGGTTTTTTTGATATGAAATGAAAATTAAATTTAATGAGATGAAATGAAATGAAATGAAACGAAACCTAACCTAACTCATTCAATCAAATCATTAAATCTGATATTGAAACAAATTAGTAGCTTCTTTTTTATTTGCAAGAATCATAAAAACTTCTATGATTTTTTTTAGTAGAAACTTCTCTGGTTCTGGTTTTTTTTAAGAGACAATTATTTTGACAGTTGGGAAAGAGAACGCACGAGTGCGGGAAAGGTAAAAAAAGCACGAGTGTGTAATAGCCCACATCCCGCAAGCTATACGTCCCTGCAATACACCACTTTTTGAGCAACAGTATTAGAAAATATGTTTTGAAGTTCAAAGTAATGCTTTCCGACCTAGGAAGAATCAATTTTAACTGATAGCTGATTTTAACTGACTTCAAAAAAGGAAGAGGTTATCAATTCGACGCGTATATTACTTTTTAAGCAAATCGTTTCCCATTTTTTCAATTATGAAAATAAAAAAATATGGCCGGCCACAGAAAAAAGAGGCGCAAAAGCGACTATCCGGATCCGATCTTCAGTTGGTTTTTCGAGTTTTTTGGTTTGTTTAAACTATTTGTATATTTGCTATGAAAAGCACAGTGTTACCTACCTCGGGTTGAAGAAATGAAATGAAAAGGTTTTATTCAAAGTAGCGCAGAAACTGCGGCTTAATGAACGTTACAATTCAAACTAGGCGTCCATTTCGAAATCTAGATCATTTTGGAAAAAAAAATTACAAAAAATCTCCAAAGTTAGGTTTTTCAAAGTCCTTAATTAAAATAGTTTACATAATTATTATAAAACATAGAACTCATGCATTGTACTAACTTTGATTCCAGACATCATTGTCATCTAAATAATCCTTTATGTTATACATAGGCTGCTACTTATGTATGCGGAATCTGGGATTCCAATAATTTTAAACGCAATGTCTGACCACCATGGTCAAATTCGTTCTTTTTTTTAAATACTGGCCGCTAATATTTTTCTCTTAAATACGTTAGTGTTTTGTTTTTGTTGGGTTTAAAATGTCATATCGCTGAAAAAATGGAACTCACTCGTGAAAATATTCGTGCTATGATTTATTACGATTTTCGACGTGGTTTAACGCAACAACAGTGCGTAGATCAATTAACTTCGACTTTTGGTGGTGAAGCTCCATCAAAAACGACTGTGTATCACTGGTTTTGAGTTTAATCGCGGGCGCAGTAAGCTCACGGACGAAGTTAATGAAGGTCGCCCGAAATCGGTGGTTGTGCCACAAAATATTTAAGCTGTGCGAAAACTAATAATGCAAGACCGCCATGTTACGTATCGCGAGATAGAGGCTATTCTGGGCATATGTATGACGAGCATTCATAGGATATTACATGAACATTTGTCTGTAAAAAAAATTTGTTCGCGTTGGATCCCGCACAACTTAACTCAGGATCAAAAAGATGCTCGCGTCGAATGGTGCAAGAAAATCTTAAAAAAATTCAACGGCGACTCAAAATCTGTTTATAATATCTACACAGGTGACGAATCTTGGATCTACGCGTACGATCCCGAAACTAAACAACAATCAACAGTTTGGGCGTTTCAAAATGAGCCGAACCCTACGAAAGTGGCTCGTGCAAAAAGCACTGTAAAGCAAATGGTGGCCTGCTATTTTGGTATTAATGGCCATGTGGCTACAATACCACTGGAGAATCGCAGAACGGTTAATTCGGAGTGGTACACGACCATTTGTGTGCCGGAAGTATTTGAAGAAATACGCCAAAACAACCAGCGACGCAGAATCATACTTCACCATGACAATGCCAGCTGTCATACATCTCAGGAAACAACTACATTTTTGGATGGTCAAAAAATAGAATTGATGAGTCATTCACCGTACAGCCCTGATTTGGCTCCCAATGATTTCTATTTATTCCCAAATGTAAAGAATAAATTACGTGGTCAACGATTTTCGACCCGTGAAGATGCCGTAGATGCGTTCAAACAGCACGTTTTGGAGTAATACCTGAATCAGAGTGGAAAAAGTGTTTTACAAATTGGTTTCGTCGAATGCAAAAGTGCATCGATCATAGTGGAGAATACTTTGAAAAACAATAAAAGCATATTTAGCCATATACATTTGTTTATATTTTCTATTCCGCATACATAAGTAGCAGCCCTCGTAGTAGCCCTTTTGGCACAAAGTGTGGTTAACATATTTTTGGAACCGCGTTACAGGCAAGCTTAATATATCTTCAGGGATTTTACTATAGAAGTGTATACAATGCCCCATGAAGGATGTATTAACCTTATTTAGAAGACGAAGACTTATGAAGACTTGTTTAGTCCATGAAAACATTGAGAAAACCGAATGAGCCCTGAATTATTTACCACTAGGGTAACAATGTACTATTTTAATCCTAACATAAGAAAATTACTTATATGGGAACCATTATGGCAACCATTATTTTCCCATATAAGTAATTTTCTTAGTTGCCCTAAAGTCCAATCAGTCCGATGATTTAGTAGTAAATTGTTTACCTAAATAGCAAAAAACTATTTTTAATAGTTCATTCAAATTACTCGAAAATACACTAGTTTTTTTTTTATAAAAACTTAATTAAATCAGAATTTATGTACGCAAAAAATTACGAACAAAGGCCGAGGAATACATTTCGTGCGTTTTTAATTTTTTCACAACGTTTTTTTATATAACTCGCGCGGCCTGCCTGTTACTAGTTCATACAATGTTTTTGATTGATCTGTTTGACTAGAACTTTTACAAGTAGGTAATAAATATATATGTTCCAAATTCAAATCACTTTTTATCAAATGGGATCAAAGTGCTATTTTGGTCCCTGTTTACGAGGGCAAAACTGGTTCTTTTTGATAAGATGTGTTAGAAAAACATTATGGTATAGTTTATCAATAAAACTTTATTAAGTTTGTTACTTTTTATACCCTGTATAGCGGCGAAATCTTTGTCTCTATTGTCGTAGAGCAAATTAAACTCTTCCTAAGCTCTCCTTGAAATCGTCTGGGATCCGGATTATCTTCGCAAAGTGTCCAGTCTAATAAATCTCGCGTTACTTTGAAAACAATTTTATAAGATATTTTCAAGAGCGATTATAGAAAGTTTGTCCTTTCACTAGTCAGAGGTTATCTAAAGTTGATAAAGAAGTGGTTATGAAAAAGAGGAAGTGTGAAGCGCCAAGTTAGAGGAGCGGATGAGGATATATTTCAGGATGTCCATTTTGTCTGTTATCTTAAAATAGCAACAGTAACTGTACTGCATAAACACCAGTTTAAGTTTGTGTTTTTTTAAATGTATGCATTTTGTGGTTATTATTTGTAGAAAGTACACTCATTCCTTGCTATTTAATAAGTCTATACTAATGATGTAGGTACTGGTGTAACAAATAACCCAAACAAACTAAAAAAAATGTGAAAAAGATGCTTGATAAGGATAAAGAAGAGAAAGCGGATGAAGATGGTTGAGAAAGAGAGTGAATTTCTGGGCTGGCTAGCGTTGAGAATTCCATACGTGCAAACCTCTTTACATCATTTTTTATATTTCTTTCTCTATCATTTTAAATTATGTCACACATTTCGAAATTTCCCTCATTTTCATCATTACAACTTTACCCATCGACTAGATCTGACTATTTACCTGCCTCATCCGTTTTTATCCACTTTTTATTATTTATAAAAGATACACACCATTACAACCTATTTCAGCAACTCGTTTCGTGCGCCACGGCGAATTTAGTATGAATAATGACTTTTTTCATCAGACTTACTACGATTACGGAGTAAATATACGAATAGTACCTATATGAGTAGCCGTTTTAGCTCACTCGGTCCGAGTGCATTGAGTTCGTGAAAACCCGGCCTTATCTAGGTCTTGTTTTAGCAAGCGCACTTTTCGATTTGTGTGTTTTCGCCATTTCCATTCAATTACCTGGTAGTTTATTATTAGACGACCTCTGTGGCGCAGCGGTAGCGCATCTGCCTACCATGCGGGAGGTCCCGGGTTCGATCCCCGGTTGGGGACAAAAAGAAACCCCAGTTCGGCATAATTATGTAAAGGTGGTTTTATAGAACCAGTGGTTTTATAGCACGATTATAATTTAGATATATGATTCCACCTGAATAATAAAACTTTCACACAACACATTCACTTGTCTTGGTCCTGTGGCGGCTCTCTACAGAGGATTTTATTTTATTTTATGATTTTTTGTAATTTGAATTTAGTTTTACGCTTTTCAGTTTTTTTCCTTTATTTGTCAGATTTCAAAATACAGCCGTGAAGTGAATATGCATTTTTCAGTTTAATTTAATATATTTGATTTTCGTTGCAAACCCAACTGCGGGCGCCCCGAGGCCTGCATATCTGGTGACACCTCGACGAATTTTATAAATACCGCTCGCAATGGCTACAAAGAACGAAGAAACAGCGGCTAGCAGCAAGGCGACAAGGACCGCTGACGAAGAGCAAGTAATAAGCAACCCCAACAAGGCCGTTGACAAAATAGATCTAGTACTAACAGAGATAAGCAAGATGAAGCTCGAGATCGCGGAACTTCGACGAGGACAAGATCGACGACCGTACCGTCACCGCTCAAGCTCCAGGGGAAGGCCACGGTCGAACTCACGAGGACGTCGGCATGCCAATTACGGAGGACCCAATTGGTTATGTAATTATCACCACCGCTACGGAGACAAAGCACAAAAGTGTGAGGAACCATGCGCCAAGAGGCAGAAGGAAAACTAGAGGCGACATCGACCATGGCGGAAGTCGGTGTGATTAGCAATTGCCTATGTTTATATGACAGAAACACAAGAGAAAAATTCCTCGTAGACACCGGCGCAGATATCTCGGTGATTGCATCAAGGGGCAAGAAGAATTCCGTCGCAAGCGAAGTATGTAAGCTAATGCATTATTTGCAGCTATATGCTGCAAATAATACGCCCATAGACACATACGGACAGCGGACTATAAACCTGGACTTCGGTTTGCGACGCAGTTTCAATTGGACTTTTATCATCGCCAACGTAAAAACTTCTATACTAGGAGCAGACTTTTTGCATTACCACAGGTTACTAGTAGACTTACACAACCGCAGAATAATTGACAGCGTCACCGAGTTGTCAATCAACGGGCTGAGCATAGAAAGTTGTGACAGCGGTACCATTAGAACCGTGAGTACATCCGATCCATATCATGAACTACTAACCCATTACCCAAATATCACCCGACCATTGTCATTAAAGGCACCACCCAAACATAATATAGTACATCATATAGAGACCACAGGCCCACCATTAAGCAGTCGAGCACGACCTCTCGCACCTGATCGCTATCTGCGCGTCAAACGCGAATTTGACTACATGTTAGAGACAGGTATCTGTCGTCCATCTAGGAGCCCTTGGGCCACGCCACTTCACGTAGTCCCAAAGAAAGGTGGAGAAATTAGACCTTGTGGTGACTATCGACGATTAAACGCAGTCACCAAACCCGATTGTTATTCCATACCACGTGTACATGATTTTACAGGTTTAATAGGTAACAAAGTTATATTTACCCGTTTGGATTTATGTAAAGCATACCACCAAATTCCAGTTGCAGAAAAGGATATTGAAAAAACCGCTTTAATAACCCCTTTTGGTCTATTTGAGTACCCGAGAATGCCATTTGGTTTAAGAAATGCGGCACAAACATTTCAAAGGTTTATGCACAAAGTTTTACACGGTTTAGAGTTTGTTTTTGTATATATTGATGACGTGTTGATATTTTCAGACAACGAGGTACAACACAGGGAACATCTAAAAGCAGTATTCGAGAGGCTAGATAACTATGGAGTATCATTGAACGTAGCAAAGTGCGAATTCGGTAAGGCCGAACTTATTTTTCTTGGTTATCACATCTCGGGCAGTGGCATAAGGCCTCCCGAAGACAAAGTGCAAGCTATTGTAGATTATCCTCTCCCTGAAACGGTGGATAGTCTAAGGCGATTTTTGGGCATGATAAATTTCTTTCGCAGCAGTTTACCGAAAGCTGCAGAGTACCAAAGAGACCTAAATGTTTATTTACACGGTGCTCGAAAACGAGACAAAACTAAAATTCAGTGGACAGATAAGGCTAAAAAGTCATTCAATGAATGTAAAGAAAGTTTAAAGAATGCTGCCTTGTTATGGCATCCCCAGCTGACAGGGCAGATAGGTTTAGTCTCAGATGCATCCGATATTTGTGCTGGAGCTGTGCTTCAGCAGTGGCAAAATGGTGCTTGGCGACCACTAGGATACTTTTCTAAATCATTGTCTGAGACGCAACGGCGATACAGTACATTCGATAGAGCATTATTGGCTATTTACATGGCAATTAAACATTTTAGATATTTGATCGAGGGTCGAGATTTTACAATATTTACAGATCATAAACCACTAATTTTTAGTTTTACAAAGAACCCAACCAAAATTTCAGCTGAACCCGCCAGGAGAACCAGACAACTTAGTTTTATTAGTGAATTTACAACAGATATACAACATATCTCTGGTAGCGAAAATCCCGTAGCAGACACTCTATCTAGGCTAGAGTTAGAAGAAATCGAGTGTCCTAATGCTCTTGACTTTGATAAGTTAGCAGAATTACAGAGTAGGGACCAAGAAATTAATGAGTTTTTAAATAGTTGTAGTGATAAATATAAATTCGATTGGGTCACAATTCCGTCCTTACGCAACAAAGTACTGTGTGAAACAACAACAGGGTTACAACGTCCATTTTTACCACAAGAGTTTAAGGTATCAGCATTTAAAGCGGTACACAATTTAAATCATTCTGGTATTAAAGGTACACGTAGACTGATGGCACAGAAATATTTTTGGCCATCTATGAACTTAGATGTAGGAGAATGGGCAAAATGTTGCGTTGCGTGTCAAAAAGCAAAGGTGCATCGACACACTATTTCTCCTTTAGGCAAATTTCCAAAGTCAGACAGGTTTGAACATATACATGTTGACATAGTAGGCCCATTACCTCCATCCAAAGGTTTTCAATATTTACTTACAGTTATAGACCGAGCCACTTCTTGGCCAGAAGCCTATCCCCTTAGAGACATAACCGCAGAAACTGTAGCTGAAGCAATATATACAGGGTGGATAGCACGTTTTGGTTGTCCTATTCGATTGACTACTGATCAAGGTAGACAATTTGAAAGTGTACTTTTCAACAAATTGACAAAATTGTTAGGTATTGACAAAATGCGCACCACCGCTTATCACCCCCAATCGAATGGTCAGGTTGAAAGGTGGCATCGAGTGCTTAAAGATGCATTTAGAGCTCGTTGTAGCGATATCCACTGGGCAGACGAATTGCCCACAGTGTTATTAGGTCTTAGGTCAGCAATAAAAGCAGACTCCGGTCACAGCCCTAGTGAATTGGTGTATGGCACTTCGTTTAGACTTCCTGGGGATTTTATGGTTCCATCTAAACCCATCACAGACGAAACAGATTTTGTAAAAAAACTTCAAAATACATTACAGTCATTAGTTTCACCGGACAAAAGACAGACAGACCGACGAAACATTTTTATACATCCTCATTTATCGAAATGCACCCATGTTTTTATTAGGAATGATCGACTAGTTAAATCATTAAATCCAAATTATAACGGCCCATACAAGGTTTTGAACAAAAAAGAAAAACATTTCACTTTGGAAATGCCTGGCCGAACTTCAGTTGTTTCGGTTGATCGATTGAAGCCTGCTTTTCTTTTAGATTCACCCCATCACATTTCATCAAACCCTACAAATTGCAAATTATACTCAGAAGTTTTGGCAAATCCTTTTACACCCACTACCACAACCGGTTCTACTACTACTACTGTCACAAGGTCAGGTAGAGTAGTTAAACCAAAAGTTAGATTTAATTTGTAGCGAAAGTTTGCCTTGTATATAGGGTTACTCTGTATATAAGGTGTTTATATTATTGAGGTAAATTAAAGTTTCGTTTTTGTAAATATGTTAAGTGACAGTGATTTTTTTTTGTGTTTATGGGTAAGCAGGGGTACCATTCTTTTATTAATTTTTTTTTTCTTATTTAGAGGGGGAGTACTGTGGCGGCTCTCTACAGAGGATTTTATTTTATTTTATGATTTTTTGTAATTTGAATTTAGTTTTACGCTTTTCAGTTTTTTTCCTTTATTTGTCAGATTTCAAAATACAGCCGTGAAGTGAATATGCATTTTTGAGTTTAATTTAATATATTTGATTTTCGTTGCAAACCCAACTGCGGGCGCCCCGAGGCCTGCATAGTCCCAAACTAGGATTGGTCTCATCTGGAACGGCGGCCTCCAGTGGGAATCGAACCCACGACTTCTGTTTCGTTAGTCAAGCCAGTTAGCCGCTAGACCATCGAGGCACTATTTTAAGTAATAAAATCTTATCTAAAACCATTACTCTCCTTCTCGTGCACACGGGTATAAATAGACAATTGTGGACCCTGTCGGGCACGCATAAATTCTTAGATCTAAGATAACTATAATTAATAATTATAAATTCTACATAGCGAGATGATTTCTACAGGGACTAGTGACCCCTTCATTCACACTAGATGGGTGAAGGTGCAGTGCCTGGGACATTGGCACTTGTATTCTGAAATTACTTATACATATGTCTTTTTTAAGTAAAATAAACAAATATTTATAGACATATTACACAATTTCGTTAGCCCTATACTAAGTACAACTTAATAACTTGTGTTATAGGTGCTAACTCGACGATACATTTAATACAATAAATACATAGATAACATCCAAGACCCGAGACAAACTAGAAAAGTTCGTTTCCTAGTTTGACCCGGCCGGGGATCGAACCCGAGACCGTCCGTTTTACAGTCAGCGTACTAAACCGCTGCGCCAACGAGGCCGACAAGTATATTTAGGTTTTGTTTTTTATATTTTAAAAAGTCATATTATGATTTATGAAAGGTTAAAAAACAGAACTACATTACAAAAAGTAATCTTAGCAGGATAAGCGTTCGAAGGTAAGCGGTTTTTGTCGGTTTTGTAAAAAAACCGTGCTTTAACCAGTGTTCGTCGAACTGGTTCACATCACTATTTAGAACCCCAATACCAATCAAACTCAAAAGTAGCTGGTACTTCGGGTCGCAGCAGCGAGCTGAAGTTATGTATGGATAGGTAGATAATGCTCCATTTTGGCTTTATAGATAGCCGTCACTCCATCGAGAATTTTCCATTTTATCAAGCAGATTGATTGATACATGCGCTTTCATCGGTGTTACTTCCCAGAGCTAAAGTATGATGAATGACGCTTGCCAACCAAAATGTAGCTGAAGAGCGCTAACAACAATATTAAATATGGAAAAAACTCAACATGATAAAGTCGGCTTAGGGCCGTTTTCTCCATAGAACCAAATCTAGATTACGGCAAGCTAAATCCGGTTTTGGACTCCTAATCGAGATTACAATAACAAATTGGATTTCTCCAACATCGTAAACCAAAGTTTAAACTAAAGTCTCTGAACGGCCGATATTGGACCATTACCTTCTAAAACCAGATTAACAGTCAGACAAATGGCAGATATCAGCTGCCAAAAGACGTAGGTTTTACTTTACCAAATATTGTTTTCACTATTGGTGATTGTTGGACCTCTTTTTCGTTTTAACACCATCTTTTATGAGAGCCGTTCAAAATTTATTTCGCACAAAACAAACCGCGCCAAAAACAAAATTCAAAATTGCCGAAAAAGGTTTTGAAATTACACAGAATAACCGGAAATATCACAGAATTCTCGACATTTTTGACACATGCGTTTCAAAATAAAAAAGTGTTACCACCCTCAAATCCTAGCGATTTTTGTCTAATCTGTAACAAGAACTAGATTTCGTGAACCGGATCAAAAAGTTACCGGAGAAATCGGATGGTCATAAATCTATTTTTTTAACTTCGTTCAAGTATGATCCGGATTATGAAATCCAGTTTTGCGCAGCAAATGGAGAAAACGGCCCCTAGTAAATATATGTCTCGAGAGGCTACTTATTGTTGGTACAGTCTCTTCAAATAATTGGAATCTACAGAATCTTAGTAGATATGTACAATACGGATGTTGACACATGGTACCAATTCATGTTAAGTTATTTTTTTTAATTAAAGACCGTATTTAAAAACGTATAATAACATTCCAAGAATATATTTATTTGCCATAAAATAAATAAAAATAGTTTAAATTGCATTATTTAATACCCATTATCACGTGACTGCGAACGTCAATCAAAGCGCGGGTGACGTCACTGACCGCTAAACAAAACAAGCTCACGTAGTCAAAAGTATCACCGGCGAACTAATTTCAACGATATTATTATAATATTATTGTAATATTATAACAATGGAGACTGGATTCATCAAAGGAAGTAGTTCTAACTTACCGAAGATAGATTCGTTGATGGTGGCAAGTTATTTTGCCCGAAATAAGAATTTTTGTGCAGCGGAGCTTAGAAACGTAAAAATGTCATTGTAAGTACGTTTGAAATACCTACCTATGGTTGGTGGGTAAAGTCAAAACTACCTATCTAAAACTATTTTGTACCTAAGTACATACTCGTATTTAAATTTTATCGTAGAATACTTTTAGAATATTTGGCTTACCTACATCATTGAATTTGAAGTAATTCAATGCCTACATCAAAGTGGTCTTCACAAAAATAGCTGGTACTTGTAGATGTCAATGATGTTGAACATCTTCTAGCAAGCGTTAGCCACTTTCTCCTTATTTTAGCAATTTTTGGAACATGTATGAACATTTTTTGCGGCGTACTTATTGACGTACTTTTACACATGGGTACTGCACAGCATTTGTACATCGTATTCATTTTTACACCTTTCAGAAAACTTATTTATTCGTAAGAATTCACTGAATATCAGGTTAACTTTCATAGAGCGCGAGATTGTTTATCGGTCTGTGACGTCATCATACTCACGCGTTAGTTTAGAACGTTTTGGCGGGAATTTTAAAAAGTAGTTTTAATTAAGTATTTTTTTAGTAAAATGTGACGTATTTTTTCATGAAATTATTTTTTTCGTGTTTAAATAGCGTCTATCTATGAAACAAAATCCATTCCGAACATTAGTCCACATCCCTATAATACACATTTATTAAATAATTATGTCATCATGTAACCTGAGAGTCTAAGGTGTTCAAATACCTCAGCGCTTGAAATTACCGATCCGCGGTGGGCACGCGTGGTAATTAAGCCCACATTCTCTCTGAGAGAAGGCCTGTGCCCTGCAGTGGGATGTTTATAGGCTCTATACAAGTACAAGTACACTTTATAATTTTATTGAGGCCATAAATACTTTGTTATAGTTTTATCTCTAACTTTATTATGGATACACTTACTAGTTGTTTTCCCGGAAGAGACCGACCAGGTTTCGCTCTGATTCGCATAACTCAATCATGGTGAGTAGAGACGGAACTCGCGTCGTCGGTTGTTCTGATCAGTCAGACATTTCCGACAAAAAAGTAAGTAAATCCGGAATTAAGTTAATAATGTTTAATGTTTAATGCTTACGAAGCTAATTCCAAAAGTATTTTATCGATTGATAACTAATACAATAGAATAAAATACCAGCAATATAGATAGATAAATCATTTATTCACATAAGACACACATACGTATACAATTATACTATTTTTATTTTTAATGCACTAACCCGTGCTAAGGATGTAACGGTGCAAACCTCTTTACACCATTTTTATTTCTTTTTCTATCTATCATTTTTAAATATTTAAATTTTGTCACTCATTCTTCGATTTCCCTCATTTTTTACCTGCTTATCCGTTTTTATCCAGTTTTTTCTGTTTTATTAAAATATTATACTAAATCTGCAAATAAAACCACACCTGAAGTCGTTCCAGAGTTTATTTATTGTTATAAAAGTTATACAACGTTCCAAGGACAACTTTAAAAACCTATTTTAGAGGCTAAAAGTTCCACCCATGCCGGGATTCGAACCCGCGACCTCTGGCTATCCCTGCCAGAGGTTTTTAAAATACGTATACAATGTGAAGCCATAGAAATCTAATTACAAGTCACAGCACGAAGAAAGCATAAACAAACAAAACAGTAGCATACATGAAAAGCGAAAAAGACAGAAAATTAGCCATACACAGTACGGCAATGTACCTACCCGGGCAATGTACTGGACTAAGAGTTGTATAAGTGTTATTATACCAACGACGACACTACAAAAAGTTAAATGTGGGTACCAAACTAGCAGGCTCTTGTGCTTGCATTATGCAATAAGGTTTTTCTTATAATGTCGATGTTTTCTCATCTCACGACACGAGGATAAAAGCGATGCATTGTTATCGCGACGACAATTTAACGCATTATAACCGTTAAAATTAGTTAAAAAGGCCATTTGTCGATAAAGCATTGTGCTCCCCCAATCACCGGACATAAAGAAAGGTTACTTCCCGTACATAAAGAAGGTACATACCTCTGTCACTACACGGACATGATCGTTAATCCTATCAGCATAGCAATGGCTGTAGAATAGTGTTAGTACGGCAGTACGTATTTTATACGGCGTCATTATGACCCTTTCCTCTAAAATAGGCTCAATTCAAAACCGTATAATTGCTCCCATTGAACTCACGACTGTGCAGAATTACGCTGCTAAATTTCGACGATAACGACGATGAGACAGAGTTAAATAGTTTTACGTGACTGCTATGTTTAATTCTATGTTACCTGGGTTCCTTGCTAATTCTAGTGGTTCATGCCATTTTTTCCCTAATTATAGTTACATATACTTTTTATATGTGGTTGCATGGAAGAAATAGCTTTTAGTAATAAGACCGCTAGATAGAATATATTTTTATCCAATTTCTGTTACTTCAATTTATGTGTACGATATAGAATAATCTAATTATCTATCTATCTAGGCCATTACAAATACAGCCTAAAATAAACGTTTATTCTTAGTTTAGCTCACGTTTTTGCACTTAAGTTATGTTATTTTTTTTATAATTATGTACGTACACTAGAATTTAATGAATAAATTTATTTCAGGGTCCTTCTAAAATGCGCAGTTTCTAAAACAGCCTAATTTGCGTTTGCTACTATTCATATGTAATATTTTCGCAATATCCGGGTTTATACTATTTAAAGATAGCATTCCTTTGTTTATTCACTCCGTACAGAAAAAAATAAGTTTTAAAAGTATAGCGGTGGTAGCGCAACGGTAGAGCATCGGCCTCACATTCGAGAGGTCGTCGGTTCAAATCCAACCAATAACTGCTTTTTAAGTTACGTACATTTGTGAAGTTCTAGTAGTCTTATTACCTGTGAAGGAAAAACATCGTGAGGGAACTTGAGTATCAGATGTGTTCACATAACTCACCGCTTGAAATTGCCAATCCGCGGTGGGCACGCGTGGTAACTACGCCCATACTCTCTCTTTGAGAGAAGTCCTGTGCCCTGCAGTAGAACGTATATAGGCTACATAAGAAAAAATATAGAGCCCGTGGCCTAGGCGAACCGAGTGATTGGAATCAATCACTTGAGTTACGCAAGAACAGGCGCGGTCGGGTACAGGATGGGTCACCGTCCCGTGACTACCGCTAGTGGCATTTTTCCGAGCGCTTCCGTGCTTCGCAAGGCACGCTAAGCCGTTGGTGCCGGCTGTCATATAATGGCAGTCGTTAAGCCATATCAGAGGCCTTATGGGCGGCTTGATAACTTCTGACAGTAAGGCCCGCCACTGTCTTACAATCACCCGCTAACGCGGACTTGGCCCCCGTGATCGAGTATGGCCTAACCTTCCTGCGATGCAGGAAGAGACCCGTGCCCCAACAGTGGGGACATACAAGGGTTGATAATGAAATGAAGAAAAAATAAATCCTTTTACTCACTCCTGGAAGAGAAGTGCCAAACTAACCGCCCTTCGCTGTACCTTTGAGTCTTTGAGCCAGCAAGAAAATCTTTGTAACTATGTGTAACTAAACCGTCTTTATAATAAGTTTGACTTCGCCGTTGCAAAAGTGACCGCAGATGCCGTAACTTTGTTCGCTTTTCCTTGTTTTGTTAAGTCAGGGAGTTTGAGAATATTTTGCGCGACGGGCCAAGACCAGCCAAGACACATCTGACTGGATTCACGTCGTTAAAATTATATTAAACAGTAAATATATTTTAATTATATATTTAAAAATATTTTAATCTGATTGTTGAATCTCTAAGTACAATTGCAGTGATCTCTTCTCTCGTTCTCGTTGAAATAACGGACAAACTGTATTTTAAAAACCTATTTAGAGGCTAATAATTCCACCCATGCCGGGACTCGAACCCGCGGCTCTGACCCGCGACCAAACTCTGGCTATCCGTGCCAGCGCTCTGTCAAACTGAGCTAATGGGCGACTCACCGGCATCAGTGAAATTTTGAACCTCTTTACAATATTCCCTGTATTAAGTACAGGCAGCGACATCTGGCTTAAGTAATTTGCATCACTTGCAGCCCCGAGTACCTACTTTGCAGTTAGGTTTTCAGATCGGAATGATATCGCTGTACCCATATGATTATATTATTTTGGGTACTTATGTATCGATAATTGAACCACGGCCTGGGGCCTGTTTCACATAATTACAATGGACATTAATTGGCATTGTTTTTCCTTTGCTGTATATGAAAAAGAAGCTAAACTGGATAGCCCTACGTTCTTAGTTTTTACCTCAGATGAGATTTTCATTCATGATTTTCGTTTTGAAAACCTTCTCAAAAGGGCGTATACTGCCCTACTAAGCGCAAAGGCGGTATCTCAAAAAAAAAAACGAAAATTTGATTTTTATGCCATCGGATTGCTTTAAAAAATACGCATCTAATATACTAAGCCTTTTAGCGGTATCTTGTTCAAAACATATGAAAAAAGCCTTAAGAAAGGGTTGCCCTATCTCAGTTTTACCTTAAATCACTAAGGATAATAGAGGTACATCAATATTACGAAGGCAACTAGCCGTATATTTGAATACTGCCAAATTACTTAATAAAGAACAGCAATTTTTCTAAGCCGATAAGCGGTAAAAATATGTATAACGCGTAAGCTACTGACTTGCCGCTATAAGGCTTAGTATTTTGATGGTTACTTGATCCGCGAATCTTTTTGACAAATCAAATTCAAAAGAAGACAAAGCAGCGGCAAATCAAATTCGTCCTTATGGTTTGAATGATACCTACGATCGGATTTCCAATATATATTTTTCTGATTTATTCTTGCTGTTTATTCTTGACAAATACGTGTCATTACTTGTTTAACTCTGTTGAACTCTGATCACACAGACTGCAAATGATCAACAAAGATCTTGTATTTCTCAAGTTGATACAGATCAAATAATGAGAGCTGTTTCCGAAAATACTATTATACTTCTGACCCTCTAACAAATAATAAAGACTTTTTTTACACGGATTTGGATTTGAAGTGTATTCTGAGACCACGGTACTTACTTGAAAAAGTGCCAAAACGTCGGAAAATTGTAGAAATGTAAAATAAACGAGTAAAATCCGTGTAAAAACAGTCTTTTTACTGTCTAGTGCTCGTGTTAACTTTAGGAAATACTGTACTCTAAGAAATAGTTCAAGTGTGTCACATGCTGAACATGAAAAATCAGTTGAGAATTCATCCCAAGGAATCGAAGTTACAAAGAGCGCTAATCTAAGGAACACCGAAATTCTGGCACAAAATGAGATAATTTATGATATAATACAACGATCATCTTACAACTTATACTAAAGGAGGTACAATAAGAGAAAGAAAAATATACAAATAGTCGAACAGAGGCAGTTTTGATTTGACGTCGTACAGAAGTGGATTCAATAAAAACCACTGCGAGCATAATCGGAAAAAAATTTGAAAGCTCTTGTTTTGGCACTACCGCAAAAGAAAACTGCACCGGATGGCATTTCTAAAAGCAAAAAAGAAAATATGTTGAAATCCTTTCAAAATATTACACCTCAAAATAGAATGTCCTTTTGGAGAGTCTCCCTTTAACTTTAGACTACATTTCATAGAATCTGTTTTTTTCTAAATACTTTTTATGCCATTTTAAATTTCAATAATAAAAGATTTTATTGATATACTTGAATTTTTTCTTTTAAATAATACATATTTTTATCCACAGAAGATTTATATTTTTTTTAGGAGAATATGTAGGAGAAGAGCTAACAAAAAAGCGGTAACTCAAATTTTAACTCTATTATTACTAGGCGTTGTAGCAGTATCTCATGGATAAGGTAAATCCACATACATTTTTGATATTTCAACTATTTTAATAACAAATAGAGCCAATATAACATATAAATATTAGTTAAGAAGCAAAAAGTCAATATATAAAGCAAGAAAAAAAACTATTTTTACATAACTTCAATTATCTCGAAACTCGCTTTCAATGAGATACCGCTTTTGCGCTTAGTTGGGCAGTATACACAGACCAGAACGGAATTCGTCGTTGTGTATCATGGTCAACATTGAAGCTTGTAAAAAAAACTGTCACTGCTCTGATTTTTGCTTTGACGTTTGACACTTTGGTTTAGTATTTTCGCAGGTCCTAAATATGCAAGTGTTCTGTTCTGATATTGGCCAATTACCCTCATCGTTTCGAATAATTTATTTATGACTTGATTTACTTTTTTTGTAGATAAGAAGTCAAAATACTCGATTTCATGCGTGTTTATTACTTCGGGGATTGATTTTTCAAAGACAACAGATTAATAAATTTTGAGAGATTCAAATGAATGATGTTTCTGACTCTGTTTTAATCTGTGATGGCGTAATGTCCTGTATCAGTGAGCGAAATTAAATAAATAATAAATAAATAAATAAATATTCATGGACATATTACACATATCTCGTTAGCCCTATACTAAGTGCAACTGAATGACTTGTGTTATAGATGCTAACTATCGATGCTAACTAGCTAAGATAGATTTAATACAACAAATACATAGATAACATCCAAGACCCGAGACAAACTAGAAAAGTTCGTTTCCTAGTTTGACCCGGCTGGGGATCGAACCCGAGACCTTCGGTTTTATAGTCAGCGTGCCAAACCGCTGCGCCACCGAGGCGCATTAAATAATTAAAGATATTATTTTTCTCGAAAACTACGGCATATAAAAATAAATCAAAAACATATTCTCATTTAGTGACCGTTCATATCCAAATATCTCTGGAAGAAACTTTCTCAATTCGCGACCCTAGATTAATAATGTCCATTTATGGCTTACTATGACAATCAATGTCGATTAACCCACAATTTAACAAGGAGACTCTGCTATGCATGACACTTCTAGATCCATTTATCCAGAAGTTTTCTCTAACTGAAATTAAACAAAGTCATGCCAGTGCCAAGTACATGCCAGCACTAAGGATCGAACCTGTGTCTCTCGCTTGCGAGTTCTCCCCGCTGCCTACTACCGCTGGCGAACTTATTTCCAAATTTGTACTCGCAATACCATATGCTAACTATGAAGGAAAACATCGTGAGGAAACCCTAGTGCCTCAAGAGTTAACACACCTCAGCCCCTGCTACGTACAATGAACCAACTATGACGGCCTCGGTGGCGCAGCGGTTTGGCACGCTGACTGTGCAACCGAAGGTCTCGGGTTCGATCCCCGGCCGGGTCAAACTAGGAAACGAACTTTTCTGGTTTGTCTCGGGTCTTGGATGTTATCTATGTGTTTATTGTATTAAATATATCGTCGAGTTAGCACCTATAACACAAGTCATTTAGTTGTACTTAGTATAGGGCTAACGAGATCTGTCCATGAATATTTATTATAATTCCTTATAATTCCTTATGAGGCGAAGCGCGAAAACTTCAGGTCTATGTAACTAGTAACGTTTACTGTTATTGGCGTTCACTTTACCGCGCAGAAGTTTTTGGAGGACATAATTTATAAGTTAAATTATTCACCCCAGCCCCGTCCGTAGAACCATTGCAGTAAAAACATGGGAAAGGCGTCAAAAGGCTTTGTCCCCTTTGTTTACCGAGTCAATGCGGTCGAGTGTTGTCTGACTTCCTAATTACAGTCTGTCTCGTTATTCGTGTCTTTTACTCGTAATACGTATCCGATAAAAGTCTTCGAAACCTGCGTGCATGCTTGTAACGACTAATGAATGTTGAAGAAGCGTAAGAGATCTGCCAGGATCGTAACAAGTGGTAGACCCTGTCTCTGCATACCTCTCTAGGCGGGAGTGTATTATATGTTATGAATAAGAGATGTATTATATACTCGGTAGAGAGGTGGGCGTAGATTCTGCTAGTGCATTGTAGTACAATGACCACTGCAAGAACATGGTGATATACCTAATTTCGTTATCATAACATAACGTTAACATACCGGCACATACATTGTTACTGGCCCCACACTAGGATACCCTGTGTCGTGGGAACCAGAACAACATCACAATTATGTAAACGTCCAAGACCAGCCCTTCCACTCACATTCGAAATATATATTTGTTTCGTCAATCTTTCTTCCTTCATCCTCTCCACATGTCCAAACCAACGCAACATTCCTTTCTCAATAAATTCTAGCCATTATATCCTCTTTCAGTCCACAACGTTCTCTAATCAGACTATTGCGTATCATTCTACTTTCTTGCTTCTTGCCTCTTCCATAAATCAATATAAATAAATAGACATAACTACACTGATCTCGTTAGCCCCATACTAAGTACAACTAAATGACTTGTATTACAGGTGCTAACTAGACGATAGATTTAATACAATAAAAATAAATTCGTTTCCATCGGTGTGATGGGTATTTCAGTCAAAGTGGCTGAAAGCAGTATTATAATCTTATATTTTATTGAAAATATTGGTACATAATCTCTTTTTTTTTGCAAGACTAAATCAGTATTTTAAATCCTTTTAATATGTACGTTCCCCTAATATCGTATCTTTGGTTATTTGATACTGTGTCGTCACGCCTATTCCAAACTATTGCTATCGGAAACGTCAGGATTCCAACAGGATTTCGTGCCCATAATTACGCCTTAGATTAGTGCACCTATGATGTAAAAGTCCGAAGTCCGTGCTTCGCAAGGCACGTTTCTAACTAACTCTAATAATATCAAATATATCTACGTAACTACGAACTCTTCAAAGTTGACTTTATGAAACCGACCCTGGACAGTTGACAGCATAATTATCAACTTTAACACGCATATACTCTACTGGTAACACAGGTGGCTTTACAACGAAAATCTGAAGGTTGACCAGCTGACGACTGTACAAAACTACTGAAGCCTAACAGACCCTTTTCACAAAGATGTTCTGTAATATTCACCGAAGGAAATTAATTACGAGAACTATGGTTCCATGTGTGGAATAACGTTAAAGGGTAGGTACCTACATCTTGTAATTAATCCAAACTCTATGACCGGCGTTCTCAAAGATACTGTACAGTCGACTACATGTCTACTTATACATCGATATCAAACCTTTGTATGTCCCCACAGCTGGGGCACGGATCTCTTTCTGCATCGCAGGAAGGTTAGGCCATACTCCACCACGGGGGCCAAGTCCGGGTTGGTGGAGGATTGTAAGACAGTGGCGGGCCTTACTGGTAGAAGTTATCAAACTGCACATAAGGCCTCTGACATGGCTTAACGATTGCCATTAAATGACGCCGGCACCAGCAGCTTACGAAGCACGGAATAAGCCCTGGGAAAAAATGCCACTAGCAATAGTCACGGGACGTCACCCATCCTGCATCTGACCGCGTCTTTTGTTGCTTAAACTAAGTGATTGATTCCAAGCACTCGGTTCCATTAGGCCTTCCGTCTTCTTATTACATTTTTTTAAATGAATTAATTTTTATATATTAATAATGATAATAAAAACGCGTTCCTTCAGACACTTTTCAAGTACAGTTTAAATAGTCTGAATAATTTTAGTTCGTTTCTTTGCTCCCGCACGTTCCGGCCGTGTTCCGGCCCTTGTAACGTGAATAGATCTTTACAAAGTAGGTACTTACTAGCCAAGATACCTACTTACTCCGTGCGCTAACGACGCAAATCGATTTAAATATATACTCAAACTGTTGTGTCTAGTTCTTGTGTATAACTAAAGATTTGTTGTATTCAGCAGGTTCTACCGGCTTTCAAGGAACACTCGGGGATAATTAAGTCTTATTGTTTTCAAACCTTTGAAGGTGTTCTGGGATTCCGGAAAATGTATAATACGATCAGCGCTATGATTATGTAACCTTACACGTATACATCTGTGTGCGAAAGCAGATTGTTTACTTAGCCCTGCCGTACAGAAATTAGGCACACAGTGTCGATATCTGGTACAGTGTGAATGATAGCTCCGTAATTGTACGACAAAGTAGATATTTCGTTTTTCACACTCATGTATATCAAGGCAAGACAGGCGAGGAACTAATGACATCTCAGTTTGAATAGACTTAAATTTAAATTTGCCTGTACTATTATGGATTCTGTGCGTACGGGCACAGAATCCATAATAGTAAGGAAATAACGTAAATTGTGAGTCTATCCATCCTACAATTCAGACGGGCCGTAGTAGTTCGCGTGGTTGATTATTTGATACGCGATCAAAATAAGACTGGGGTTAATAATAATAATAACTTAATACAATCACTTGTCCTGGGCCCAAACTAGGATACACATTGCCATGGTAACAAATACATCACGAGCACGGAAACACACCCAGACTGAGACTAATGTATCATCATCACCATTATGACTTTTTTGCATTCTTAGATTGGATTAGATTAGAACTCTTTATTGTACACACCAGATAACAAAATACATAAAAAGACTTTCATATCTAAGTATAGCCGTATTCAATTGGCGGTCTTATCTTAGTTATATTATAAACGGGTCAAATCGCGATTATTTACTAGGTAAAACGTAATTACCTCACGTGGTCTACCCGAGACCACGGCAACTGTAACGCTGCCGAAACGTCGGGAAATAAGGTAATTACGTTTTACCTAATAAATAATCGCGATTTGACCCGTTTAATATAGAACTATGTATGAGTATCGCGAATCATTGGGAACATTCTCGTTCCATAGAAGAACGAGAATGTTCCCAATGATTCGCTGCCGGGTTGGGAGGCAAAAACGCGTTGAAATATATTTGCACAGATTCATTCTCTACCGACCACCTGGCATGCGGTCCCGGTGGGGTCGAATCGATCGCCGCAAATAATCCTAGATCAGTGCTATATATTGTGCCTTTTGGGGTAGTGACTATAGGATCCGGAGGCCATAGGGTCTAGAGGCGGATTCCTCTTAAAGGAATGTCGTCGCGTCTGGATGACGCCTCAGGAGACCGGAGAGCTGGTGCCTACTTTAGCCAAAGACCAGCGAGGCAATGCCGCCTTTTCGGTGCTCTACTGACTCTAGGATTTGGTTTAGTTTTTATTGTTCGCCAATACAGTGTAAAATGAATCTTACATTGGATATGACATGGAAAGGTTTTATTCAAAGTAGCGCAGAAACTGCGGATTAATGAATGTTACAATTCAAACTAGGTGTCCATTTCGAAATCTAGATAATTTTGTACAAAAATGCACAAAAAACTCCAAACAAATATTCGTTATTTTAAGATGTTGATATTTGTACGCCTGTACGGCAAAATATTGCTTAACCTTTATGATTTATAAGAACTTTTATGTACACGCATGTTTCACAAATAAATGAATTTGAATTTGAATTTACTATAAACTAAACGTTGGTATCGAAGTAAATACTTAATTTTTTATTTATTTACTTTAAACAATAAGGTCACCGGATGACAACGGACCGTGAGAGATGGCATTTGGGGGAAAAGGCCTATACCCAGCAGTGGGCAGCGGTGGGCTGATGATGATGATGATAATGATGATGATGAAAGAAAAAGGTCACAATGACTCCTTTGTGTTTTCGTCTGTGAACGCTGTTGATTTTTCACATTAAAACTACTAATTAGTACATACATAACCTCACGTCTGTACCCCAGAGGGGTAGGCAGAGGCCAGGGACTGCCACTTGCCACGATCCTGACAGATCACCTTCGCTTCATCAACGTTCATAAGTCGTTGCATGTATGCACGCATACTAATTTGTCATTGACGTAATTCCTAAATTAACTAGTCCTCACCTAATTTAGTTTTTTTTTTTTTGGTTTAATGACCATTTTGCTTATAATTATATTAATATTATTTTATATGATATGATGAAACTGTTGTGGATTTTTATATTTTATGTTATTCTCTTGATTGCATGTGACATTTTTCAATAAAACATAT
Source organism: Yponomeuta sedellus (assembly GCA_934045075.1). Taxonomy (NCBI): domain Eukaryota; kingdom Metazoa; phylum Arthropoda; class Insecta; order Lepidoptera; family Yponomeutidae; genus Yponomeuta; species Yponomeuta sedellus. The sequence continues at coordinate 19,727,516 of OW203731.1, read as the reverse complement.
TTATACTATTTTTATTTTTAATGCACTAACCCGTGCTGAGGAACAAATTTAAAAACCTATTTAGAGGCTAAAAATTTCACCCATGCCGGGATTCGAACCCGCAACCTCTGGCTATCCGTGCCAGCCCTCTACCAATTGAGCCAATGGGCTACTCACGGCATCAGTGAAATTTCGAACCTCTTTACACTATTCTCTGTATTACGTACAGGCAGCGACATCTGACTTAAGCAAATTGCATTACTTACAGCCCCGACTACCTACTTTGCAGTTAGGTTTAACATCGGAACGATATCACTGTACCCACATGATTATACTATTTTTATTTTTAATGCACTAACCCGTGCTAAGGAACAAATTTAACATATTTTTAGATAGTTCTTACTATAAAACTTTAAGTTTACTTTACGAACTTTTTATCTCTTATAAAGTCTGTCTATCTACCTCTATATCTCTATCTATATAAAACATGCAGCTCGATTCGTTCAACACAAGAAAATTCCCATGAATTGGATCATGTTATTGTGTTTGAGCACTTAATACGAAACGCAGTCTCACAAATCGTGTAGCAAAACTATTATATTATTTTCACTTGACAGTTATGTATGATCTAATAGAACCAACGTCTATAAAATGTTCGGATCTCGTGAAGTAAAATGTTTCCTTTCAAATGGAAAGAAAAGAACTGGGGCAAGGTCCTTTCTCTGAAACGACTTCAACTAGACGACGTGTTATGGAAACGTAGCTGTTTAGAGGACTCGGATATAAAGGTGTAGTCGGTTGTACAACATTCGCTGTAACGTGCCTTGCAATTTACTTTTTTTGTAAATTTAAAAAAATATATATACTTATTTTTATTACTGATTTTAATTTATTTCAATATCTTTCCACACTTGTTTTTTGTTATTTAGATGCTTTACTGAGATTATAGGAATTAAATTGAATTTTTTGTTTAATTTTGTAAGTACTCCTATTTTTTACCATTTCAGAGACTTTTGACCTCCTTGGGGCGGTACTTCCATGCATTTTCTGGACTTACGCCCATAATAAGTTTTGACAACTTTTCATACCGATTGACAACTTTTCCGCACCCCGCGTATTACAATAAAAAAAAAATAACGCCCCACCCTACCTTGCATTGACTGAAATGAAACCGCAGGACAGAGACATGTGGCGACTCCTTGTGTTGATATGAAATGAAAAGGTTTTATTAAAAGCAGCACATAAACTGCGGCTTAATGAATGTTACAAGTCAAACTAGGAGGAGGTTTGAGGCCACTACCTAGCGGAGTAAGTGTGCGCTAGTGCATTGCATATATAATATTCGCAGCATGGTTCACCGCAGTTTAGTGTGTCGCAGTTGCAAACAGAGTCCACTAAATCGTTCGGTTACATTATTTTGTTAATATCCTTGCTTTGTACCCAAATAACACTGTCATAGTAATTGTTCTTAATTTTTGAGCCTTAATGCATAAAGAAAATGCAAGTTACAAATGGTCCTTACTTCATCCAAATATGCCATTAATTTCTAGCGGTGGTCAACGACACTGACGCCCAGTTGTTCGTACGTCATACAACATTTTAACAGTTTCATGATAGAGTTTCATAAAACTACAATTCGTAGTTTATTCTGATGCCAAAGACGCCAAATCACTCTACGAGGTTCTGGGCAACTCATTTGCGGTAAGGGCCGCCCGGCTGTGGAATGATCTGCCGGTCTCAATAAGGCGGTCTCCGTCCCCAGCTGTCTTTAAAAGCAGAGTTCGTGATCTTTATAAAATTTATTAGTATCATTAAAAAAAATTCCTCTTGTGTATAGGTGTTATTACTTTCCTTGTCTTGTGTAGAACTTTATTATTTATAAGATACATATGTATGTTTATAATAAATTTATATAAGTAGCGGTATGTAAGTGTATTATTATTAAGTATGTATCAACATTCAAATTGGCACTGGCTACCCGTCTTTCTAATTTCCTTCAGCAACTTTCCATCGTAAGGTTGTCTGGAAGAAATTGCTTTTAGCAATAAGGCCGCCAATTGTACTATGTATATTTGCAATTGTTTTGTATTTGTTGTTTTTCCAGTGTACAATAAAGAATATTCTTATCTTATCTTTATTAAACCATTTCAATATTTTGTTTTTGTTGTTTTATCCAGTACTAGTATCAACCCTTGAATGTCCACACTGCTGTGGCACGAGTTAGGCCATACTCTAATACTTATGTTATAAGTCAATTACCTGTTGAAAATGTAAAGTTCTTCCGATACCAGAATGTGTTATTATTTATATTTCGGAGTATACCCCGCAGTATTCACACAAAAGGATAATACTCCGTATCTTAGAGAAAAATAAAACCAATGGCAACGTTACCTCCATTTGTTACTCGTCTGTACTATTGTTACGTCTGAGTAAAGGTCATCACGTGGTCATTACACAGTATGAGCTACAAACTGGCGTAGTAAGTTAGTGTAGTGCAGATGCAAATTATTGTGGTTTAATTATATGACATTTAGGATAGGAATTACGGATATTTAATGTATTGATCACAACGGAACCAGAGGCAAGCCTGCTGTTCAAGGCTGTAAACTCAGCAAACAATAAACATTTTGTTTTTTTATATTTTTGTAAGGACTAGCGGCACGTCTAAACGATACCTCGAGAGATCAGAGGGCTGACACGTACCTCGGCCAGAGGATGAGTCTGGCCATCCTAAGAGGCAATATCGCCAATATCGCTAGCGTTCTTGGCACATTTCTGCGGGATAGCGCCCTGGGGCAGGAGGTATTTTATTTGTAACTAGCTGACCCAGCGAACTTCGTACCGCCTACTAGTCGTATCATTTTTTTTTTATTTTCCTCTCCGTAAGAACCATCCTCGTACTTCAAGGAATATTCAAAAAAATAATTAGAGAAATCGGTTCAGCTGCTCTCGAGATTTGCGCTTACCAACACATTCAGCGATTAATTTTTATATTAGAGACTAGCTAACCTGGCGAACTTCGTATCGCCTATAACAGTAGATTTTTTTTATTATTATTCTCTCCGTCAGAACCATAATCATACTTCAATGAATATTTTGAAAAAAGAATTAGCGAAATCGGTTCAGCTGCTCTCGAGATTTGCGCTTACCAACACATTCAGGGATTCATTTTTATATTATAGACTAGCTGACTGCGACTCTGAAGTGGAAATGGGCGGGACACTTAGCCATGCGGAATGATGGCAGATGGACGAAGGCAGTGACAGAGTGGCGGCCGTGGAAGGGGGAACGGTCGGTGGGCAGACCAGAAGCCAGATGGTCAGATGACCTAAGTAAAGTGGCCGGCAAACAGTGAATGAGACTAGCGCGAGACCGTGCTGGTTGGCGTAGAAATGAAGAGGCCTATACCCATCAGTGGGGTTGGGCTGATGATGAGATTAGCGGAACCAGCGTACCGCCTAAAATGTGATTCTTTAATTTTTTCTCTCCGTAAGAACCATCTTCGTACGTCAAGGAATTTTCTTAAAAAAAGAATTAGCGAAATCGGTTCAGCTGCTCTCAAGATTTGCGCTTACCAACACATTCGGCGATTCATTTTTATATAAATAAATTGTAGAATTTAAGACATTTATTTGTATATTATTAATAGTTACTATATTTTTCCAGGTAGGTGTAGGTTGTCTTTTATCTGCAGATTTGTACTAAACACAAATCAAGTAGAACAGGCCATATCAGCACGTTAATAAAGTATATTTATGCCACACCTGGCAATAAAGTGGCTTTTTCCGCACGCTGCGCGTACGGAAAAAGCCGCTTTCTGGCCAAGTGTAGACATAAAAAGATGTACACCACACGGAAGGTAATAAAACCACTGGTTAAGGAGTTATGAGGGAACATAGAATCGGACATACATACATACATACATACATACATACATACATACATACATACATACATACATACATACATACATACATACATACATACATACATACATACATACATACATACATACATACATACATACATACATACATACATACATACATACATACATACGCACTAAACACATTACCCTCCTTTTGGGCTTCGCTGCAGTCGGGTAAAAAGCTCTCGATCGCATATTTACGTCCCTCGCTTGCAGCTCGGGCCTTCTGCGATCTCGGCCTTTCTTTGTATTACCACCCTAGTTGTGTAATGTACTATTTTAATACAGTTGCTCAAAAAGTGGCGTATTACAGTGACGTATAGCGTGCGGGATGTGGGCTATTACACACTCGTGCTTTTTTTTACCTTTCCCGCACTCGTGCGTTTTCTTTCCCAACTGTCAAAATAATGTCTATTAAAAAGAAAAACCAAACATGAAGTTTTTACTAAAAAAACTCATAGAAGTTTTTATGAGCATCTAAATTTGTTTCAATATAAGATTTAATGATTTGATTGAATGAGTTAAGTTAGGTTTCATTTAATTTCACCTCATTAAATTTTATTTTCATTTCATATCAATAAAAAAATTCTACTGAAGACTTGGCTGTAGGCATAGTTCCCTTTGCCTACTAGGATGGGTGAAGAAAAAAAAAAACTGCTTATATTTTTTTATGGTTATATATGGCGCTATTTTCCAAATAATTTTTCTTTTTTAAATTGCTTATTTTTTCGCAACTGTATTAAAAATAGTTGTTCAGTCAGTACACGTGCGGAACCGTCATTGCAACTTGTTGACAGCCTTTCCGCACTTGTAATAAAATATACTATATTGGTTTCCTTTGAATTTTACTATTTGCTAGAAAAATGCTAGAACGTGCGAGAGGGAGTGACATAAAAAACAATATTGAAAGCCGCGTTTTAACGATCTTAGTGCGTTTTCTTAGTAACTAAACGGTAGTATACTCGAATTATGATTTACATGTCTGACCTATAGGTACCTATATAGTTATATAGATATATATAGAGAATATTGTGACCTGAATAGGCAAAAACGCGTTTTCACTGTGCGAGATGCGATCTTGGTACCTATACACTGATGAAAACTGTAAATTTTTACGTCGGCGATCGTAATTTTAGTTACTAGGAAGCTAGACGATACGAGTAGCTAAAATAGGAGACTCTATCCGAGTTTACTAAGATCGTGAAACTGCTTAGGATCGTGAAAGCGCGGCTTAACACCCACAAGTTTGTGAAAAAGGACCCAAGTTTGCAAATTAGTGCAGCCTGATTGCATTTCTCGCCGCAACATTTTCATTTTTAATATCTCAGAGCTTGTTTTTTCTTCTCTGCAGCTTAATTGCAATCGGCTTTATTTTCTCGTGATCTCTTTTCTTTCTTATTTTCTCGTTTAGCAAGAAACTAAATCGAAAAATCACCCAGCGAAGCCTGGTCAGCGAGGGTGATTAGACCACACCCCACAAACCACAAGGCTTGTGGGAGGCCAAGCATGTCCCGGAGAGGGACACCCTAATAAAAATGCAAAAAATACAATTTATAAAATTTATTTAATTATTAACTCGAGTAATACAATGATAAATATGTCAATTTCTAATTGTTGCATGTAAATAACTATTATTTTGAAAAATTAATAAAGGCTTATATTATAAATCGAAAAACCGCCTTACTCTAGAGACCTGTTCAATTGAGTGCGTTTATTTAATTTTACAGAATATACCTTTAATGCCCGATGCTATCTGAAGTGGCAATAAATAGAATACAATATGTTTACCAACCCGGACTTGGCCCCCGTGGTGGAGTATGGCCTAACCTTCCTGCGAGGCAGAAAGAGACCCGTGCCCCAACAGTGGGGACATACAAGGGTTGATAACGAAGAAAACGACGATGTTTATTAGGGCTATACCTTGCATTTAATATTCATGCAATGTGGTTCACAATAACGTTAAGTATACATATCCTAAAGTCCCTAGGTACACATCGTTTTTCAAATAAATTATATTTGCACGATACTAGCTGTTATTTACCTGTATTTGGAAGTCTACTAAGCCACAGTGCTATAATGTCATTCCAATAGTTATAACGCGCTCAAATCAAATAGGTAACTCGTACGAAGAATTTCGAGCCCCGTGACGCGCCTTAAAATACACGGGCTATACTAGACTACCTAGTGTGAAATTTTAAGTATTTTAGAAAATCTGCGAGCATTGACTTAACTTGGACGTATAGACAGATAGACCGTAGCGAGATCCACAGTACAAAGCAGGCGAGCTAACACGCTACATACAATATTTCGAGAGTCCTAACTCTTCGTGTGTCAGACATTCGCACTTGTTTCCAGGATTTATGGCCTTTCCCGGACAATCGGAGTCTTACCACGAATAGTGACATGAAAGAAAACTGTGTAATACTCGTAGCCGCTTGCTTCATTACTTGAATTCCACTTTGTTATTCATTGTAATCGCGCTAGTAGCCTAGAGGAGCCAAGTGATTAGAAACAATCTCTTGAATTAAGCAACAACAGGCGGGGTCATGTGCTGGATGGGTGACCATCCCGTGACTACAGCTAGTGGCATTTTTCCGAGCGAAAGAAAAATTGTAGATAAATGGTAGCAGGCGACCAGCTTATAAAAGCAAAACTCGTCACAAATTCTACTGAAAATTACTTTGATGAAGTTGTCGATCTGCGAAAACCTGCAGGCAGATGCTGGATGCGGCAAGCTGAAGACAGGGCACTATGGCGCTCATCAAGGGAGAGCTATGTCCAGCAGTGGACTAATATAGCCTGAAGAAGAAGAAGTTGTCGGTTCTGTAAAGCACGTATAAAACCCCTCCTACAGATCTATACTGCGTGTAGCTCGACACGCATTCGACCGTTTTTTTGTACTTTTATTGTAGTCTCTAACTTATAGTAGGTATTTATTGATATAAACTCCTAGGCCCTGGAGGTAACAGTTACTTCAAGTCTTCTAAAACTACGTACAGTTTGAAGAAATTTCCTTCTTGTTGTCCAAAAAATTATGAGAATAATATTGAACCAGAAACAGTAAGTTTTCCGGACTTCCTACTAAATCATTGGGTGTGAATTAAGAGTATTATTCGTGACGTGCTATTTTTAGGATGCAAGGGCTTAGGAGGATAATATAGCTTCCACACAACACAATTACTTGCCCCGGTCTTAAACTACGATACCCTGTGCTATGGTAACCAGGCATTACATTACAGGACATTAAAAACATGGAAATACACCCAAATTGAGGCCATTTGTACTAACATAGTACAGTGGCCTTCAGTGGGAATCGAACCCACGACCAATGTTTCGGTAGTCAGAGTGCTTAGTGCGAGTTTTTTAACTACTCGATCGCGTTAACGTAAACTCATATTTCTATGGCATCGAGGAAGCGCCACTTTGCGACAAGTATGGAAATTAAAATTGTTGAGTGCGAGTTGTAATGGTTTACGTTGAGAAGTGAACACGTTTACCAGCCAAAATACGAATAAACGCGAGTGCGAGTTGTACTGTGACAGCGTTTTGCCAGTTCGAACGGTTAACTTAATCATACTCACTACTCAATGCTCGATTAACGCGGTAGTAAAGTTATGGCAGCGGGCCCTCTAGGCAGTCGATGGTCAAGTGGTTTGAGGATTTTTGATTATTTTAGATTGAAACTAGCTGTAGTATTTCTTAATGATTCGCGATACTCATACCCGTTTAATATATAACTATGAAACTATCTGTGCCCCGCGGTCTTACCCGCGGTTTATCCATTTTCCCATGGGAATAAGATATTTTCCCGAAGTAAAACGTAGCCTATGTGTTAATCCAGGGTGTCAGCTAACTCCATACTAAATTTAATTAAAATTGCTACAGCCGTTCAGACACGAAGAAATAATAAACATACACACTCACAACTTTCGCCTTTATAATGTTAATATGTGTGATTGTTATATTAAACGGGCAATTGAGATTAAAAAACACAAGAATTTCAACAGAGAGGATGGTTTCAAGCTTTCAAGTACGTGGAATCCAGTGCTATGTAAATACAAGTCACGCGCCTCATCACCGGACCTGAGTGCTTAGTGCGAGTTTTTTAACTACTCGATCGCGTTAACGTAAACTCATATTTCTATGGCATCGAGGAAGCGCCACCTAGCGACAAGTATGGAAATTAAAATTGCTGAGTGCGAGTTGTAATGGTTTACGTTGAGAAGTGAACACGTTTACCAGCCAAAACACGAATAAACGCGAGTGCGAGTTGTACTGTGACAGCGTTTTGCCAATTCGAACGGTTAACTTACTCATACTCACTACTCAATGCTCGATTAACGCGGTAGTAAAGTTATTCGATTGGATCTGTCAAACTCGCACTAAGCACTCCGTCCGTTGACGTAGTGAGTGTTGTGTGTCAGCCAGCTGCAAAAAAATAATAGTAACTACCTACAATAATTGACTGTACTAATAATTTAATAAAGATAAAAAGTTAATAATAATTTCAGTCTACCCGAGACCACGGCAACTGTAACGCTGCCGTAACGTCGGGAAATAAGGCAATTACGTTTTACCTAATAAATAATCGCAATTTGACCCGTTTAATATATAACTATGTATGAGTATCGCGAATCATTGGGAACATTCTCGTTCCATAGAAGAACGAGAATGTTCCCAATGATTCGCTGCCGGGTTGGGAGGCAAAAAGCGTTGATATATATGTGGGAATTACGAAAAACTAAAACTACTAAAAACAAAAAAAGATAACTTTAAATAATTAATTATCCCACATATATTTGCACAGATTCATACTTTACCGACCACCTGGCATGCGGGCCCGGTGGGGTCGAATCGAACGCCGCAAATAATCCTAGATCAGGGCTATATATTGTGCCCTTTGGGGTAGTGACTATAGGGTCCGAAGGCCATATGTATGAGTATCGCGAATCATTAAGAAATACTAAGTGTGATTGTGTCGCCCGCACGACACCGGCCTATGTGAAAGTGAAATGTTTTTATTGCTAATAAAAAAAAAAAAAAAACAAGGTACAATCACTGAGAAAATATCTTAACATATTTTAAACTTTCGCGACTTGTACACATAGAATATTTTCGGGGCTTAATCGCGTAGTAATTTATTTATTCATCGGGAATGTGGTTTCAAACTGTCGCCAACGTGGGATCCGGTCATCAAGATGTGTTCGAGTGGAAAAAAGTCGCATGGCTTATCGTCCGACATTGTCAGTGTAGTGTGTCGCAACCCTAATAGTGCTTTGTGATGGCTGATTGAGGGTAGTCTGAAACCTCATCAGCCAAAGATGCGAACGGGTGCCAGCCATCAGTCTTCTCGTGACCACGATGGCTGTAACGTCGTCGAAACGTCGAGGTAAAATAGCAAAAAGCTACGCGAAAATAGCTACGCGATTAAGCCCCGAAAATATTCTAACTAAAATATCTTAAGAACTAAATTTGGCAAGAGGCCTTATGCTGAGCAGCTTAAAGTCGCCAGGGAACATGCCCCACGGAATATGTGACGCGGATGTGGACACTCATGGTTAGCTTCCGGGCTCGGACCACGGACTCGGATTAAGCCGGTATCGGGAAGAGGAAGAGGCACTTTGTAAAATACACTCGTGGTTTCTAAATACGATACCTCGTTGGTGTAACGGTAACGCGTCTGATTGCCATGCTGGAGGTCCTGAGTTCGATTCCTATAGCGGTACATTTGTACAAATGGCCCAGTCTGGGTGTATTTCGATGTTTGTGATGTTCGTTACCATAGCACAGGGTATCCTAGTTTGGGATCAGGACGAGTGATTGTATTGTATAATAATTTTTGAACTAATAATTATTTAATAATAAGTAACAATTATTTATTTTTTACTGATGATATATGGCTTACAGGGTATCCTAGTTTGGGACCAGGACGAGTGATTGTATTGCGTAATAATTTTTGAACTAATAATTATTTAAATAAGTAACAATTATTTATTTTTATACTGATGATATATGGCTTACAGGGTATCCTAGTTTGGGACCAGGACGAGTGATTGTATTGTGTAATAATTTTTGAACTAATAATTATTTAAATAAGAAACAATTATTTATTTTTATACTGATGATATATGGCTTACAGGGTATCCTACTTTGGAACCAGGACGAGTGATTGTATTGTGTAATAATTTTTGAACTAATAATTATTTAATAATACGTAACAATTATTTATTTTTTTACTTATGATATATGGCTTACATGGTATCCTAGTTTGGGACCAGGACGAGTGATTGTATTGTGTAATAATTTTTGAACTAATAGTTATTTAATAATAAGTAGTAATTATTTATTTTTTTACTGATGATACATGGCTTACCTAAACCAAACCAAGAAAAGGATTACGGCAAATCCATCTTGTATAAAATAATGAATGTTAAAGCTGACCCGAGACCACGGCAACTGTAACGCTGCCGAAACGTCGGGAAATAAGGTAATTACATTTTACCTAATAAATAATGAGAGGGTACGCCGACTAAGTCGAAGCGATCGTATACAACTTCTGTCTAGTAAAAAATATTCAATATAATGGTAAAAAGTGAAGTGATTATAACTAAAGTTACATAGTCAAAAAGACAATTTAGTATTTAACAAAGCTGTGAAACCAGAATTTAAAATAATGAAAGATTGCGGCAGAAATCATCGAAAAACCTAATAGAACCATCGTTAAAATTCAAATAGTGAGTGAGTGTGAGTCATTGTGATAGTACAATAACCGGCATTGGCCTGACCGTGGTGAGACAAAAGCTTTGCCAAATAGAACAGAACTCAACTAGAACATACCACAAAATTCGCAATACGGAGTAAGCTTCACCGTGGCGCATAGGCAATAACGCATAGTCGAAGCGTTACTTTGATGATGCGGAAGTCTCTAGTTCAATCCTGGCCTAAAACAATAGCCAACAAAACATAATTTCTTTTTTATGTTTTCTACGTGGCCCAAGGCAGTTGCAGTAGGCGACTCAGCAGCCTTAATTTAGAATTACCTAACGGTTGTTTTTAAAAACGAAGTTATTAAAGCGCCATCAATTGGCATACCAACAAACTACTAGCGTCGAGAGATACCTAGTATTTGACAGTTGGCTACCCCTAGATCACGGAAGATGGCGCTGGACTGCGATAAATGTTCTACAAAAATTATAGACAAAGAATACCTGTCATGCACAGGTTGCGACAAAAAATACCACCTAGACTGTTGCTCTATTAGTGAGAAGCTATTTAGACTAATGACAAAGGAGCGCAAAGATAAATGGCAGTGCAAATTTTGCCTTACGAAGAAAGGCAAACCGACTAATAATGTCACCCAGAGAAAACCGAGAAAACAGTTAGTTTCGCCATCCGTAACACTTAATTCGAGCGAAACCATACAGCAGACGTCCACAGGTAATGAAACTCTGAATAGAAGCTGCCCAGAAAATTGTACAAACGTCCAGGAAGATATTGAGGAGTTACAAACAAAAATAGCTCTGCTAGAAACTAAACTGGAAAGTGCGGACATAGAAATTGAACGACTTTTAGCGGAAAATTATGCACTTAATCAGACTATCGCTAAAAGGGACTCAAAAATTAACCAGCTAACCAGAATCTGCCGGTCCACACCACAGCGTATAACTGCGCAAGTCACTCAACTCCAGAGCACTGATAAAATCGATATAGCCGAATGTATCTCTCCGATCCTACCAGGATCTGGGAAATCAATACTTGGGGAGGATATGGATTCACGTACAACGCAAAATAAATCTGCAAACCCGTCAACATATCAAAAGCTTGCGGAAAATCTATCGCAGACAAACTTCGATCGTCGACGAATACTCCACACACTGAAAAACAAGAAAAAAAACAAACCGAAAATTTGCCTAATAAGCGCAGAAAAATACAACGCCACTTCTAAAATAGCTTGCAAAACCTTCGGAGAAAACTATGAGATGTGTCATTATCTCCTGCCAAACAGGGGAATAAGGCAACTTTTCCACGGTATAGAGTCGAAGCTAGTTGGATTTACGAAACAGGACTACTGCGTTGTCCTTATAGGCCAAGAGGATTTCACTCATACGGAAAACTACCACGAGCTGGTAAAATACATCAGGGGAAAACTGCAGAACACAACTCACACAACTACTTTAATATGCTCACCAACCTTCAAATTAGGGGAAACCACCGACATGTTTACCGCGCGAATTGAGGCGTTCAATCATTTGCTGGACCTAGATGTAATAACGCATGAATGCCTACCTTGTTGATTCCAACCTTCATCTACATTACGACTATACAATGTTCCATCGAATCAGTGGAGCCTTAAACAACCGAGGCCTCAAGCAGGTGTTTGATGATGTAAATATGAAAATCACAAAAATCACTGAATGGCAGCTATCCTCAGCTCTACTTAGAGTACACAACCAATGTGGCTCCGTGCAGAATGACTCAATAGAAAGCAACCAGACATTTCGTTCCGCCTAGTATACTTTACCAGAATATAAGGAGCTTCAAGAATAAGCGGCATTTAATAGAAGCTGCCACACTAGAAAACATCAATATACATGCAATTTGTCTGACGGAAACTTGGATAACGGAACCAATGATTAATCTTCTGCAACTAGATAACTACCAAGTAGCATCATGCTTCTGCCGAGCGAATAGAGAAGGAGGTGGAGTATGCATAATGCTGAAAGATGATATGGACTTTAAGGAACGCAAGGACATAGTACTCAAATCAAAAGAATTTGTCTTCGAAGTTTGTGGAGTAGAGTTACCAAAACTAAATTTACTCTTAATAACACTTTACTGGCCAAATAAGAATAGAGACCAAGATACATTTTTCGCTTCCCTTACTCATCTTTTAGAGAGCATAAGCTTAAGAGATAAACAAAAAAACGTTATAATTGGTGGAGACTTTAACATAGACATGCTAGAAGATAGTAAATTGAAAACTACGTTGTTGAATCTTTTTAAAAGCTTTAACTTCACTATACGTATAAACGTACCAACTAGAGTGACTCACAACACATCGAGCTGCATAGATTTAGTTTTTTGCAATAATCATCACGATAAAAATTACTTAAACACTAAAACGAAGGATTATGGGTTCTCAGACCATAAGGGCGTCTTAGTTAGCATCTATGCACCCGAGGATCTGAAAGATACGAAAATTCCCTGGTATACAGAAAAAAGAATATTTTCTGCGCCGAATGTGAACTCATTTAAGAAGGAATTACAAAAAGTTAACTGGTCCGCTTATTTAAGTCCTTCACAAAATGCCAACAGTAACTATAACATATTTTACGATCAAATTAGACTTATTCTAGAGAAAACAATACCTAAATCCACAATAAAAATAAAAAGTAAAAGACCAAATACATGGCTGACTAAAGGCTTTCATGTAAAAACAAACGTTTATTAAAACATCTTGTTAATCAAACAAGTAGTACGGTTTTATTAAATTACTACAAAAATTATGAAAAAACGTTGAAAAATATTGTCTCTACTTCAAAAAAAATCCATTATTCGAATAAAATACTAACATCGAATAATGTGACGAAAACTATGTGGCAAGTAATAAAAGAGCGTTATAAGAAAAACACGGGTAAACCTAAAAAAAACATCCAACTAATTATTAATAAAAAGCCCATCGATGACCCCCTAGCTATTGCCAATCACTTTAATTATTTCTTCAGCACAGTTGGCGCCCCATCGAAGGATAAACCTAAGCCACAAGGCCGCCCAGTACCTACACTGTACCTCGGAAAATTCAATATTTATTAACCCTACTGATCCAGTAGAAGTGTCCAATATAATTAAAAAATTAAAATCAAAACGCAGTTTTGGATTCGATGAAATCCCGCCGGTACTTGTAAAAGAATGTGCCCCAGAACTTGCCGCACCCTTGTCATTTCTCATAAACCAGTCGATTTCAGAGGGAATATTTCCAGACTTATTAAAAAGAACAATAGTAAAGCCACTTCATAAAAAGGATTACCGTTTTGATAGCAATAATTATCGACCGGTAGCTTTGCTACCCACTTTTGCAAAAGTGTACGAATCCGCAATGTACCAGCGAGTTAACCATTTCTGTGAAAAGTACAAAATTTTTCACGACAGCCAATACGGGTTTCGAAAAGGACGGTCTACATCTCTGGCTGTATTTAAGTACATTAATAGCGTTCTAAACATCATAAATAATAAGGAACATGCAATAGGCATACTGTTAGATATGTCAAAAGCTTACGATAGAGTGCTTCATGACATCCTTCTCAAAAAGCTACATGGAATTGGAGTTCGGGGTATTACCCACCGTTGGTTCACTTCTTACCTCGCAAACCGTGAACAGTATGTAGATATAGAACAACACAATCCAGTTACTGGTGAAATCTGCTTCAAAAGATCCTCTAAATTATTATTAAAACAATCAATTCCACAAGGGAGTGTCCTTGGCTGTCTCTTGTTCTTGATATACATTAATGATCTGCCTGAACAAATTAATACCCCTTGCACCCTATTCGCTGACGATATATCTCTTGCATTACCATGTCGGGATAGCATCGACCTTGTAGACAAACTAAATTTAAACTTAACTAAAGTAACAAACTCGCTAAACGATCATAACCTCTTAGTAAATTTTGGCAAAACAAAACTCATACAATTTAGACCTTATCAGAAACGCCCCTTAAATATTAGTTACATATTTGATAAAAACCCTATAGAACTAGTAGATTCCTATTGCCTTTTAGGCATTACTATAGATAACAACCTACATTGGAAGCATCATATAAAGAAGATTGCCAGCAAACTATCAAGCTTTACGTATGCACTGACAGAGATAAAAAGAACTGCAAATACCAAAAGTGCGCTATGCGCTTACTATGCATATGCACAATCCTGGTTGTCATATGGTGTCCTCCTCTGGGGCAACAGCACGGATTCAAATCAATTACTTATACTACAAAAGAGATGTATTCGAATAATTGCAAATATTGACACTATGACCAGTTGCAGGCCATATTTCGTTAAATTCAATATTCTTACATTACCATCTTTGTACATATTAGAAGCTTGTACATTTGTAAAAAATAATATGAATTTATTCCCCACATATACACGCCCAAAAATCTTAAGGCCAAACAGTAGATTAGCAACATGCTCATCAAAACTTCATTTAGTTAATTCTGGCCCACAGTCAATGGCCGCGAAAATTTACAACTACTTACCGAAAAATATCCAGATAATAGAAAAACCTAACGTATTCAAAAAAGCTCTTAGTCTATACTTGAACGAAAAATGTTACTATACGTTGAAAGATTTTATCGATGAGCATGACAGTAATATGAGATTGTAAATAAATTTTCGTTGGATTAAATAGTTATAATTGTGTATATTTATGTATAGAAATGTACATTGTAAATAGAGTTAAGTTTAATTTAGGTTATAAATATAACTTAATTTTAGCGGCGCCCTTGCAGGGTCCTTGTTTAGTTCTAGATTTTCTTTTATGTAACATCTTTTATACAACAAGGAAGCTCAATAAATAAATCATAAATCATAAATAAATCATAATCGCGATTTGACCCGTTTAATATATAACTAAAGTTAAAGCTAATTATGCGGGGCGACCTCCGACGTAATTAGCGACCGAGAAAAAAAAATGCAGCCAGTATTCGTCCCGCTTTAGGTCAAAGACCTACTCTCGCAAAGAGAGAGAGAGAGAGAGAGAGAGAGATAGAGAGGGTATGGGCAAACATAAATTCAAGCACTGAACTAAGTGAACACCCTCAGCTTGAAAAAGTCATATTATTATCATCTCTAAAGTCGCGTTGTACGTTTAGTAGGCTCGGTGTACGTCTCCACTGCTGGGGCAAGAGTCTCTTCCTGCAGGAAGGTTAGGCCACACTCCACCACGGGGGCTAAGTCCGGGTCGGTGGAGGATTGTAAAACAGTGGCGGGCCTTACTGTCAGAAGTTATCAAGCCGCCCATAGGGCCTCTGACATGACTTAATAACTGCCATACATGACGTTAAAGTGCGTTGCGAAGCACGTAAGCGCTCGGGAAAAATGCCTCTAGCGGTAGTCACGGGATGGTCACCCATCCATCACCTGACCATGCGTGCTGTTGCTTAAACCAACTGATTGGTTCCAGTCACTCGGTGAAATCAATCAGTTGACTCGGAATGGACGGAATCACTCAACCACTAGGCCCCGAGCGCTTCCACTCAAAATTATTCTAACGTTAATAAGAACCTTTTTAAACGTATCGTGCATACTTTACTGAGGCAAAATAAGTCCTCATCATCCTTTAATATCCCTCCTTATCCTATTTCAATAAATTACGAATAAAGCTGTCTAAAGATATTAGAATTCTCTGTATAAGAGCGGGTAAAAAGGAGCTCGGGGAAATTAGAAAAGTCACATTAAGAATAACCTATAGGGAGACATTTTCAAAGAAGTCCTGCAGGAGAATGGGGAAAAAGTGGACAAATGTCTTGATCGTAAAATATAATGAGAAGGTTATTCTGTTTTAGGACAGATTTTTGAAATTGGATATTTTTAGCCATGGTAATACTTAAATTTTCTTTTGTACAAATTGGATTATTTTTGTAAAATTTATAGGCTATTTAAAAAAATATAGGAATGCCTTGCAATGGGACGTTTATACGTCCCACTACAGGCTATCCCCTCTCTCAAAAAGAGTGAGAATGGGCTTAATTGCCACCCGTGCCCCCATTAGGTAAGCAGTTTCAAGAGTTGAGCTATTTAAACACCTCATGAAGGATTCCTTTCGGTAACGGAGAAGGAAAAGAAATTTGATTAGTAAATTATTTTAAAAACCTATTTAGAGGCTAAAATTCCACCCATGCCGGGATTCGAACCCGCGACCTCTGGCTATCCGTGCCAGCGCTCTTTCCAACTGAGCTAATGGGCGACTCACCGGCATCAGTGAAATTTCGAACCTCTTTACACTATTCTCTGTATTACGTACAGGCAGCGACATCTGGCTTAAGCAAATTGCATGGGTGGAATTTTTAGCCTCTAAATAGAATTTTAAAATTACCTTAGCACGGGTTAGTGCATTAAAAATAAAAATAGTATAGTAAAATATTGTTATGATTTTTTTTAGAATCTAATATTAAATATTTTATTTTAACAATTGTCTTAAACATTTAATTTCAGAAACAATTTTTTGCCTTTTAATTTGCATAATTTTTAAGTATACTATTTTTATTTTTAATGCACTAACCCGTGCTAAGGACAATTTTAAAAATCTATTTAGAGGCAAAAAATTCCACCAAAAATTCATTAATTTTTAAGTGTTACATATTTTTTATCATGCCCTTCTTTGTGCCGTTTGGTGTCGAGTCACTCGAAGTACTTTAAAACACTAAGTAGTGTTTTAAATAAATAAATTTAGGTTTATTTTGTTAATACTTAGATTTAGATTAAAATTAGTAAAACATATTTAGAGTTACTGGAGCTAATACTAAATTAAACATTAACTTAATAAGTAAACTAAAATCTAGATATTTTTTTATTATTATTAACTCTAGTTGTCAGATTCGGATTCTTGTTACCATGGCAACGCAATAAATAAACATCTTAGAGTTTGCCTTGAAAAACATGTTACGGTAAATCTTCTATAATATAAAAATGAGTCACTGAATGTGTTGGTAAGCGCAAATCTCCAGATCAGCTGAACCGATTTCGCTAATTCTTTTTTTAGAATATTCCTTGAAGTACGAGGATGGTTCTTACGGAGAGAAAAATAAAAAAATCAAAGAATCGACTGTTACGCGGTACGAAGTTCGTGGGTCAGGTAGTATAAAATATAATTGCGTGACTGAGTATCAAACATCCACACGTCTTAACAAACTTTCACATTTAATATTAAGTAGAAAGTTAAAAAAATAACATTTTATTCTACACCTTCGACGACGTTAACTGGTCCTAAATAAACTCTATGTAACCTAACATTAATTTGGTTTTTAATTAAAATTAAATCAGCGTCTATCGGATTTCCCTTTTTGGTCAAACTAAAATTTTCTGAGCTTTGTAACATTACTTTGTAACAAATTATTAATCTAGGCTCCAATTGTGCTCTGAAGTTTATATTTGTAAAGGATATGAATCAACATTAAACAATGGATCCATTACATATCGGTTTTGCAAATTTATTTGTAAATTACAGACTTTACTAAATCTCACTCGAACGGAGTGTATTTTGTCTCGGTATGAACCGCAGAATTGTAAGAAAAACACCAAAATGGAAGACAACTAGGTACTCCAATCTCTGTTATTGTTATCAAATTGTATCCTCAGATACACTCCGAAATGTTTGTATGTGTTTTCAACGATCCTAAAGTAATGTGATGGTACGCGGTTGATTGTAGCTTCGTAATATTTAAATGACTACAGATTTCCTTAAAGACTGTTGACGTGAATTTCGCACCTTGGTGAGTTATCATGTCATTTTTCCATTTTTTCATTCCATTTTTTTATGTAGCCTAAATTCCACTGTTCCACTGGAGAGCACATGCATTCTCTCAGAAAGAGATGGGCTTAAATACCATGCGTGCTCACCGCAAATTTCAATTTCAAACGCTGAGGTTTTTGAACACCTCTGAAACACAGGTTTCCTCACGATGTTTTCCTTCACCGGGTGGTCTTGGTGCTATAATTTCACAATTGCACATAAGCTCAGTTGGAAGAGCGCTGGCACGGATAGCCAGAGGTCGCGGGATCGAGTCCCGGCATAGGTGGAATTTTTAGCCTCTAAATAGGTTTTAAAAATTGTCCTTAGCACGGGTTAGTGCATTAAAAAGAACATAAAAATATAACTTAGCAGCAGTGTATTCTTCCTTTTTTTAGGCGTACGTCGAGGCTGAAGGAAGTTTGAAGCAAGAAATTGAAGCGAAAGCGATAAAAGGTAGTTTCAGGGTATAGCAGCATTTAATGTAATTGATGGTAATCGTGAAATCTTATCTGACATAATGGTGGCAACTGATGTATTGCATTTAATATAACTACAGAAAAGAAGGTTAAAGTGGAGTTTCGTTCCCGCTTCCTTTTTCTTCACTACACGACGGCCCGAAGGCGGCTTACATTTTCATAGTATTATTATTAAATTCTTGTACCTATAAAGATTGTACAATTGGCGGGCTGAATACTAAATAGTATTTTATTCTAGCCAACCAACAGGTGACGTGGAGAAGGTGGGAGTAGTGTCAAACAGTGAGGAGTACATTGATCTTCAGCAAAGAAAATGTAAATTCTTTACGTTGAAATAAAATTGATTTCATTTCATTACCCGAAGTTGGCGTACGTACCATACAAAATCGCATGTTCGATTTGACTTTAAACATTATTTATTGTGCAATAAAACATTTATATACAGGCGGGTTTAATAAGTACTTAAGTATTTCGTTTCTGCTAATCCGATACGTTGATAAAGCGAAACAGGTTGCTAGGTTGGTAAAATCGACAAGGGGTAAAGCCCTTTTATCCATTGAAAGAATAAACGTGCAGTTTCTTTGTTCTTTGCAAAGCACGGCAAGGCACGTAAAGCCGTTGGTGCCAGCTGTCATGTAATGGCAGTCCTTAAGACATGTCAGAGGCCTTATGGGCAGCTTGATAACATCTGACAATGACACCCGCTACTGTCTTGCAATCCTCCACCAACAGGGACTTGGCTCCCGAGGTGCAGTATGGCCTAACCACAGAACATAAAAAAAGAGTAGAAGTAGTGACATGACACATTAGTACGAAAACCAGTGTAACCAAACTGATACTTACAAACCAAACGCATACTAAGAATGCCAAGCTGCCATTGGTAAATAAAGTCAATGCCGAAAAGGTGTACATCATAAAAGTTTCGAGTAAAATATGCACCTTTTCAGAATGTTAACAATGATCAAAGTCAAATGACAATGATGAAATAAGGGTTGGCATTTTGTAGTAACGCTACTCTACACTAGATGGAAGTAGTTCCATCTCCGCGTCGGACCGAAAAGAACTTTTACCTAGTAAGACATAAAGTTCAAAATTGAAAAACAAGTACATTCTCAGTTTGGGATGGGACAATGCAAGTTCTAGTTTGTCGATAGGGAGAACCTATCGACAAATTATACAAACAGTTTAACACATTAACGGCTGAATACGAATACTGATACTCAGAAGTATTTTTGGCGATTTCTTTTTTGCCTGCTGGTTGACTGGTAGAAAATGCATCTTTTTTACATTATCTTTTGTGCAATGAAGAAATAATACTAATAGGGTGGATACATATACAAATAAAACAATGTGGTAGATTTCATAATATTTTAGAATAATATCTCTTATTAAAATTAGCTTTAACCCACTGCTTCGTCGGCGTTAGAAATTATAAAAAAAAAAATACTTTGTCTATCTGTACGCCATGTTTCATAACATAAGTAATACTAATTGATGATGGTATTATATAATTTCATTTATACGCGAGAGTCTAACCTGGAAGTGAAGCACATTTTTTCTGGTATTGCTGCATCACATAAGTGCCATCTTCCGCCTTTTTAGTTATTATGAAGTGTTCATGAAAATGCTCTGAATATATTGTGCTCCTCTTCGTTGGGAACCAATTTTGCCTTCTTATCGCTGCCATCCATTTTAATTTCGTATCCGGTTTCCTTAGGAAAACTAAACGAAAACTCCAAATTGTTTTGATTCCGAGAGGGTTGTTTTATCATTGCCTCGGTTCGCTGTTGTCAAAGGGTTTGAAGTATTAAGGGTAAATAGCAGAATAATAAAAAACTATAAATCAAATAACATAACAAAACAAAAATCTGATGCTCGCCAAGAGAACAACCACTCGAACAGGTAAACAATATAATAAGTAATTTACCTAATGTTTTGAACTGAAGTAAAAAAACCATATGAGTCGTTTTCGATAACCTCACTTTACATCACGGTTGGAATATTTAAAAATGTAAGATTAAAATTACTTTGATAGTTTCTTAAATATCGCAGTCCCTGATAAACTGGTGAAGAAAAACTATATCGCGATCTAGCTGTGCTCATGTCTTGTATGTGCTCATGTCATGTCTTGTATGAAAGTAATGTATGAGCTCCAATGACAGTTTTTACATGCACAACCACCAGCCAGCGACCGGAGCTCATACATTACTACTTTACCCGGCCCGGCGACCGGACGGCTACCGGGTGCATATGAAAAGGCACTTAGGAAATACATATAAAATAACAATAATTATTTTACCTACTTAGACGAATTGGAATTTACAATATATAAGTACCGTTAAGTATGTATGACTACTAAGTCATAGACAATTAATTATCGATAGATTTTTATCATGTGTGCCCCCATCCGTAATTGAGTAGAATTCAAATTTTGACAGAAATTTCTAGAGAATGTACACTTTCTTCGATGAAAATTTAACTTTAGTAACCAGTAAATAAAGGTGGTTTCACTTTCTCATTTTCGGATTGGTTTCCGTGTTCATGTCATTACAAATTTAATTAAAAATCCAATGAAATACGTCTTGCAGATGAAATGTTACGCCATGATCGGTATATTTTGGTGCCCAACTTTTATTTTTACTCTCTAACACAGCATAACAAGGCAGGTTAACAAAGTTTTCACCATTTTTTCTTTACTAGAAGCGCACGGCAACTGAAGTCAACAAAACTGTCACCGACTACGCATAGGCAATACATTGCTAATGTGAGGCACGCGGGCACCGCCCACTTACGACTTCTACTCTTTTTTTATGTTCTGTGGGCCTAACCTTCCTGCGGTGCAGGAAGAGACCCGTGCCCCAAAAGTGGGGGCATACAAGAGTTATTATCGTGGTCTTTGTTAGATTCTTCTTCACATAATCTATTAATCGTGAAACAAACAGCTTTGACTTTCATTTTGTTTCAACATTTTGTTTGTATAATGAATAATTGTTTTTTTTACTTTGACTTTGGCCTCCTTAAAGTTAGTCAAGTCAGTTAATGTGGTTATGTTTTTATCTTGTAAAATCTCCACCGTAGGCTTTTTTATGCAGCGTTCCAAGTGAGTGTTTCAAGGAATTGTGTTTATAGAATTTGTTTGTGTATAAGTTTAAATAAAAAAAGAATTTAAAGTTCTTTAATGGCAATCATGGAATATTATCATACGTATAGGTGGTAACTGATGTATTAGATTTAGGAGAACTTGAGAAAAGATGGTCAGAGTGGAGTTTTTTTCCCGCAGTCTTTTTCTCCCCTACACTACGGCCCGTGTTAGAGGATTAGTAAACAGCAAACTATTTGGTTTGCTAGGTTACTCTATACATCGAAATGTCATTGTCATTGATTATCTGTTCCCGTTGGTCTCTTGGTTGTTTAACTGAAAATATATTGCAATCCTTGCGCTTATCACCGATTCCTGGCTTTTCTTCATATAATCCAACAGGTTATGTGCCCAGCACGCTTCCACTGCGCGGAAGGAGAAGGCCATACAGTCGCGTGCAGGTGTGGGTTCTTTATTGGTTTCACAGGTGACTGCTGACGTCACTACCAGTGTGACGGCGTGTTGGACAGAGGCGACTACGTCATCGAGCTCTGAAACAGGTGCGCCAGAAAGTAAACTTTCACAGGAAACCTGGCATCGAAGGCTGGCTCACCTTAATTCGCGCAGCATGTACCTTTTAAAAGCAGGTATGGTTACAGGCATACATTATGATAGCGATAACTATCAGTCATGTGAAGCATGTGTTGAGGGTAAACAGACTAGGCTACCCTTTCCTAAAGTATCTCAGAGTAGGTCGAATGAGATTCTTGGTCTGGTTCATTCAGACTTGTGTGGTCCTATGCCACAAAGTTCTCTTGGTGGTGCAAAATACTTTTTGACATTCACCGACGATTACTATCGCAAGACTGTTGTCTATTTTTTGAAAAATAAGAGTGAGGTTCTTAAATACTTCAAAATATATAAGGAACTCACGGAAAATCAGACAAGCAGAAAGTTAAAAATTCTGAGAACTGATAATGGTGGTGAGTACATAAATCGTCAGTTTCAGGTATTCATGGAGGAGAATGGGATCCGTCATCAAACTACGGTTCCACATTCACCAGCTCAGAATGGAGTGAGCGAGAGAGTTAACCGGACGATTATGGATAAAGTCCGTTGTATGCTGCAAGATGCAGGGCTGGATAACCGCTTCTGGGCTGAAGCGGTGCAGACAGCGGTATATATAAAAAACAGGACGCCAACGAAAGCAGTTATGGGTTCAACGCCAGATGAAAAATGGACTGGTAGAAAGGTAGACATCAGCCATTTTAGAATCTTTGGCTGCTTGGCCTATGCTTTGATACACAATAGGAAGAAACTTGATCCTAAATGTAAGAAGTACATATTTGTTGGCTACTGCGAAGAAAATAAGGGCTATAGACTAATTGACCCTGATTGTCCAACAACTTGCATAGAAGCCAGAAATGTATCTTTCTTTGAAAATGAATTCTTAACTAGTAAAGAGAATAAGTGTATGTTAAATAAGACTATGACACACAAACACTGTACTGATGAAGAGTCATGTCCTAGTACAGGCAATGTTTCTGAAGAAACCTATACTCCGTCGTCATCATTACAAGTTGCAGACTCTGATACCTTCACGAGCCCGAGTGATAATTCAGAGTGTGCACTGAACTGCAAGATTGATCCCATGACAGTTCAAGACGTGTTTAATGAGAAAGGAACAGAACGTTGGCAAGAGGCTATGCAAGTGGAGTATAAATCACTCAGCAACAATAACAGTCAGTCGTTAACAGACTTAAAACGAGGACTGAAACCAAATGTGTAAGGACACCTACACGTTTGAGTGTGAAGGGTTTTACACTGAGACATGGTATATATTACCAGAACACCTTTGTTCCGGAGGTTCGCCATTCTACGATTAAGATTTTGTTTGCCATAGCTGCGGCAAAAGATCTTGATATTGACTAACGAGATATGAATGGAGATCTTTATTAGATATAGTAATGGAACAAAGAGAAGGATTTGTTATAAAGGGGAAGGAATTATAGTGTACAAATTAAACAAATCCATCTATGGCTTAAAGTACGCAACCGGAAAACTGTGAGTACAAAACTTTTTGTTGCTGTTTAACGTACATCGCGGTGTGTACCCCACAGGATCGTACGTAGTCGGTAAGTAGTTTTCGCTGATTTAAAATTGTCATTCTGTGCAGTAGGTACAGAAGCACAGCGTATGGGCTATTCCGATGTATGCATATAAGGTTAATTCATTCGTCACAACCTTTGGCACAAGACAAATTTGCTAAACTTTTGTGTCGATGTATCGTGATCGCTGTATCGTCTTAAGTTAGCTTATTTAAGGTGATATGTTTTCTCTTAAGATGTTGTGTATTTTTCTTAAGGTGCTGTGTTTGTGTTTCGAATGAGTTTTATTTATATACCTATATGTACTTATAGTTGTAAACTAAAACAACGTTTGCGTTTAAGGGCAGGTGTTAGAGGATTAGTAAACAGCAAACTATTTGGTTTGCTAGGTTACTCTATACATCGAAATGTCATTGTCATTGATTATTGGTTCCCATTGGTCTCTTGGTTGTTTAACTGAAAATATATTGCAATCCTTGCGCTTATCACCGATCCCTGGCTTTTCTTCATATAATCCAACAGCCCGAAGGCAGCGGCTTTCACTTTCAATTTCATGTTACATTGTACTTTGACATTCGGCAAACAGTTGAAATAAATTGAATAAATAAGACCGTTATTTTGTAACTTTTTAGCAGGTCTAATCGCAATTTTATTTATACAAACTATTACGTATATTAAGATTCCTACGTTTATTTTATTTATACAAACCATTACCTATAGTAAGACACCTACGATGACCGCAGCTTAGATAATCTGGATTTCTTTATTTTCATACAATAAGCATGACAGAGTATCGCAAAAATGGAAAAGTCGGAGAGCAAGGATGTGCAATAAAAATGTATGAAAAGATAAAGGATGGTCTAGAAATAATGCTCTAATTTATTTTGCTAGCTTCCGTCTTCCGCCGCTGTTGCGTGTGCTCGGGGATATTCGGAAAAGGTACCCTGAGAACACATAGCCTTTTTTACAGGCTAAGCATGTATGGAAAGGTTGAGAGAAAGAGAGAGATGAATCAGGTTGTATAAAAGTAAAAATATATATATCGTTAAAGCAAGGCACGTTAAGCTGTTGGTGCCGGCTGTCATGTAATGGCAGTCGTTAAGCCATGTCAGAGGTCTCATGGGCGGCTTGATAACTTCTGACAGTAAGGCTCGCCACTGTCTTACAATCCTCCACCAACCCGGACTTGGCCCCAGTGGTGGATTATGGCCTATACCTTCCTTAGGGAAGAGACCCGTGCCCCTTGGTGGGGACATAATGGGTTGTTGATAATGATGTAAAATTTTCCACCTTATCAAACATCGATTACTCGTAGTATAACTTAATTATCAGATTTTTTAGGTTAAAAAAGTTACCTTGGTTCCGCCTGCTGAGTTTTTTCTAGATTTTTAATCACAATTTTTTAAGAGACCGATTACCAGCAATAGGACGGTTGGCATTCACGATTTTATACTTGTTTTCGTGACGTCATGTAGCCAATAATTGGCGCCGTTAATAACTTTCCTTTGACGTCTGATCTGATGAGGTCACCTTAAAATCATAACTTTTAATAGTTTTTAGTGCAGTAGTTAACGCTATCGAAAGAAAGAGCATTCACGTGACACATGTTTCTTTTTTAAACCTTCTATCGTCAGTGGTATAAAGAATACGTCATGGTACTATAACGAACTATAAGAATTGAGACTGATATTTTTTCTTGAAGTTAAGAACCGACCGTCCGTAGACAGTATGCACAGTCCGGAGGTGAGATAAAGTACTGCAATTTATTGCTTCCTAACCTACTACAATAAATCTGTGATGTGATAAAATAACTCACATCCTAGCCATTTTAAAGTTACTTTACGTGCGAGGTGTTTCTAAATGCCTACCAAAGACAGCCAAGTTCGAGTCGGACTCGCGCAAGGAAGGCTCCGTACATATTTGTAGGTAGAATCGAGTTTCCCAATTTTTTCCGAGCTTTTCCCAAAATTCAAAGACAATTTGTTTCCTGTATTTGTAGTGTAAGATATTAGTATTCAATCTCTTAATTCTATGTCAATGGGAAGTACCCTATGAATTTCGATTCCCTTGAGTGTCGATTGCAACACTCCAGGGAGTATTTATTAATATGTTTTTGATGCATAAACGGCCGTTACTTTTTTATATTAACTGTAAAGTTTGATTTTTTCACAGCTCTAAGGGACTGTAGTTTTGAGTATAAGATTTTAATTTCAACTTCATACCTTCACTCGTTTCCGTGATTAGGATTGTGAGATGGGATTGGCAACAAAGTGATCGAATACGGGTTCCGTTTTTCATTTTGAGGTACGGAATCCTAAAAAAGTTAGTCAAGTGATTATGCAATCATGCTGACTTAGTAAGCGAGGTTCTATTCAATTTTGTACAATTCGTTATATAATTCGTTTCGTTCGGCTCCGAAGTTATCCAACCGTAATCTTGGGCTACATTTCAAAATTAGAGTTAGGTTCCGCTTACCAAGTTTAAATTACATAACTTAGTTTCATATTGACCTGTGTCAAAGCCAAGTCGCTGTCAGAGTATACCAATCTCATATTTTATATCAAGTACTTATTTCCGAGTAGCGTCGAGTTAATAAGTAAAGTAATTTGGAGTAACGTTTGTATACTATAGCAGGCAAAGTTTGCTCTCTCGCGTGAATTTTAGTTAAGGTGCTCCATAGACTAGCGCCACCAATGGAAAGGAAATCATAGCTTTTTGAGAGATCGTTTTCCCAAAGTGTCAAACCAGTCTCTCAATACTCATGTGCATACTGATTTTTAGGACTCACGACCGAAAACTTAACAATAACATTAGTAAATAAAAATTATGCAATCATTTCAAAAATCTTTTGAGACAAAATAAAATTACCTATTGTCAATTTACCAATAAATATATTTCAAAGTAATTTACAAAAAAGTCAAATATGCAGGAAAATTAGAAAATTGAAATGATGGAATTAAAGAGTCAAGTAGTTTAAAAGTCACTAAACAAAAACAGTAATGAGTTGAGACGAGACGAGACGATACGAGATAAGAATATTCTTTATTGCACACTGCCAAAACAACAAATACAAAATAATTACATGACAATTCCTTGCGGATCGCGGTAGAGCGCTTCGATTGGGTTGTGGCATTTGTCAACCACACCGTTGAGTTTGTGGTGCAGAGGTGGATTCTCGGGGTCAGCATGGGCTCCATTGCGTTCGGAGCGCGGGTAGGATCTCGCGGCACCATTCTATTAATGACATCGTTCGGAGGACGCTTGTTTCTGCTGACATTCCTTCGGTTCTTGAACCACAGGGACTAAATCGGAGTGATGGGAAACATCCGGACGGTCTCACTTTGGTTCCGTGGGAAAGGGGTCGGTGCCTCCTCTGGGATACACAGTGGGGCATACGGCTGTAACCCCTGGGGATGCTGAAGAAGCGGCTGCTAGACTGAAATGGCTTAAATACAGCCAGTTAACGAGCAGCAATTTTTTCGTGCCCCTGGCTTTAGAAACCACTGGGGTCTGGGGTGTTCAGGGCAAAGCCTTTATTAAAGAGGTAGGTCGTCGTCTGAGGAACCGTGGCTTGGACTACCGCTCCGGATGATGCAAAGGATATCCCTAGCAGTGCAGCGCGGTAATGCTGCCAGCGTTATGGGAACCTTTGGGTCGGATATGTCTCGGGGCGGTTTGATTGACTAATTTTATTTTGTATTGTGCGTGTGTAATTTTGTTTGTTTGTTTGTTTGTTTGTTTGTTTGTTTGTTTGTTTGTTTGTTTGTTTGTTTGTTTGTTTGTTTGTTTGTTTGTTTGTTTGTTTGTTTGTTTGTTTGTTTGTTTGTTTGTTTGTTTGTTTGTTTGTTTGTTTGTTTGTTTGTTTGTTTGTTTGTTTGTTTGTTTGTTTGTGTAAATAGGTTCGAAATTTCACTGATGCCGGTGTGTCGCCCATTGACTCAATTGGTAGAGCGCTGGCACGGATAGCCAGAGGTTGCGGGTTCGAATCCCGGCATGGGTGAAATTTTTAGCCTCTAAATAGGTTTTTAAATTTGTTTGTTCGTTCGTTCGTTCGTTCGTTCGTTCGTTCGTTCGTTCGTTCGTTTTTTTGTTTGTTTGTTTGTTTGTTTGTTTGTTTGTTTGTTTGTTTGTTTGTTGTTTTTTTTTGTTTAATTGACTATTGTGCTTATTTATTAATAGTATTTTATATGATATGACGATACTGTTGTAGATTTCTATAGTTTAAGGTATTTTTTTGATTGCATGTGACATTTTTTATTATAATAATATAGAAATCACAGATAATTACAAATAACAAATGTACATTGCGCAATGTCATAGTCAATTTACCAATAAAATTATTTCAGAAAACATCTCAAATGCGAAATGATAACGAAAGCGACAAAATCATGTAGCCGAAGACACCAGGGGGCGCAAGGCTGGGATCCAAGACCCGATCACCACATCCAGAAGGTGGCTCTCGAAGGATACCCGCGGAGGGCTCATGACGACCCGGCAGACCGTCCCAGACGTGGAAGAGATCCGTTCTCCCTGAGCGAGTAACTTGGCTAGAGCTACCCTTCCTATTCATGAACTACTACTTACAGTCTGTTAGCTATTAGAGTATACCTCGGCTACTATCGGATAGAATCGGATATATTCGTGTAATAGAAATATCGGAACTAATATGATCTAATAAAAAGTAAAAAAGTGTTTATTGGAGCAAATAAAATCAATACACTCCTAAGTAACAATAAAATTATAGTAAGTAAGTGATTTACAAATTTTAATGCGACTTCCAACACCTAAACTAGGATTAACCTGTATCTTAGGAGTTGGAGCTCTTTCGACGAGTGACTTACATCATAACATATCACTATACTTAAAATGATAAAGGGTAAGCTTAACAACAAAAAAAAACTGTGTAGGAATTAAAACAAAGTTAATGACTTTGCATTTCTTGACTCAACCTAACCCTACGACTGTGTCTTGGGAGCGATACATAAATTATCATTAGGAAGGACGGAGGAAAAAAAAAATTATAATAATCTAAGCTAAAAGCTAAACGTATATAGATAGATAGATAGAGAACACTTTATTGCACAACCAGAAAAATATTACAACCATGATTCTTAAATCTAAGTAATGTTATACAATTGGCGGTCTTATCGCTAAGAGCGATCTCCTCCAGACAACCTTTGTATGGAGTGGATTGCATGAAGAATATAGTCGGTACGTGGTGCATGTACATAAATAATAAGTATATTTGTGCAAGGCGAATATTTGTGTTATTTAAAATCAAAAAACGGCAAATAATATCAGCTGTATACAGAAAGTAAGTTCTCCGTATCCAAGTATGACAAAGTTAATAGCCATGCTTTTGTTTTTTGTTTGACCTCATAAGTTAAAAGAGGATGAATGAGTAATTTTTTGTTGACTATGTATATCAGAGGACTAATAAAAAAATTGTGTTTGGCGGCTGAGCTAGTATGAATAATTACATAACTTTTCAAAATAGTGAAGAAAAGCTTTATACAGAGCAGAAAGTAATATGACACGTGAAAACCGAAGCCTACTCTAGAGCCCGAGGTATATTCTAAAAGCTAACAGACTGTACTAGACTTATCAAGTGAATGAGTCGGGAATCGGGCTAATAATTATACCTAGTGCCTTCGAAAGCGCTAGTACAATTTTTTTATAAATGTATGAAAAGCAGTTTTGTAGTTTAAAATTTGGGGAAAGGTCCTTTGTTGATATTTATATAATGCTTATCTCAGCCCTAAATATATAGACTGCCTTATTTAGTTTGTCTACGTATTTTAACGTGCATGTATACTTTGGGTCTGAAGCGGTGGTAGCTCAGTGGGTAGAACCATGGACTGGCAAGCGAGAGCCCCAGGTTCGATCCCGAGTGCGGGCATGTACCAATGACTTTGTTTAATTTCAAAGTTACGTACATTTGCGAATTTGTAGTCGCAATACCACACGCTAACCGTGAAGGAAAACATCGTGAGGAAACCCGCGGCTTGGTTGGCTCCGCACTTATTGACTAGTCTTTCCTGTGGGCTAGGCCGACTAAGCTGTCAGGATGGTATAGGTGCTGGGCAAGCCTACACCATCTGTAAAACTATGTCCCAGGCACTACAGCGTCGGAGTGGTCCCTTCACCCATCTAGTGTGAGTGAAGATACCACTGGACGCTGTATAAATCATCTCATTAAGTAGATACTTTGGGTAAATTTTGTGTTGCGTTGGTCAATCTTGCTTAAAACTAATTAATATATACTACAATTACCGTTATCTGTTTTAAATGCCTTATAAACCAAAAAATAAAAAAACATATCAATGTTAAGCCCTTGTGTCAGCCCCAGACTCCACGGAAGAGTAAAAGAGGAAGAAAAAAACGTCAAATACGCAATGAAATTAGTAAATAAAAGTTATGCAATCAGATAGTCTATTTTAAATTTCATATACTCGTAATATAGATATAGTTAATAAATTTTATGTTGTTTAATATTGCACTACAAAACTTAGGTTAGCTGGTAGATAATGCTAAGTAGCATTCAGCTCGCCTATGTGCAAAATTTTTATGCAATAAAGAATTTTAATAAAAATAGTCAAGTCGAATAAAAAATATAGTAACGGGTTCGCTGCCGCTGCTGCCTTAAAAATAAAAATATTTTTATTGTCATTCACAAACTAGCTTAAAATTAACATTGAACTTTATGTTTCATCTTATTACTAGTCTAGTGAGGCAAAAGCAACGACTCAGCTAATGCTATCACGGCTCGTAAGATGCGTGCAGTGCTGATTTTCAGTCATTCACTACCCCCAGAGTTGTTGTGCGGGAGTGTTTGTAGTTAGGACACGTCTGTACTTCAAATTTAACTTAAAAAAGGTAAGTGAAGAGATTTATCTCTTTTGAAAATCCTCGCAGAATAAATACGACGACTTTTCAATAGAATCAGTGTTTATTTTCAATAGCGTGTTGCTTGCGCAAATATTTTTACAGGAAGAAAAAACAAAAGACGACTTATAGAAAAAGAATAAGCTTCAAGTAGCAAGGAGGTTGCATACTTTATGGCAGGCGCTAACAGTAAGTAATTACATTTATGTTAAAATCTGAATAAATAAAAGGTAATTAATAAAAACAATCAGTCTTGAGATCAATATATTGTGTGTATGTCAGTGAGTGTGGGAGTGTGTGTGTGTGTATCTGTGTGTGTGAGTGTGCACGTTACTGTGTGATTGATCTACCTATATAAGTGGGAGCGTATGAGCGTACTTGCCCTTTTATGCACTTTTCCTGTATTCCCTGTGGTGAGGCTATATTTTAGGGCGCGACCTCTTAGTCATAGCCTATTTCATGGAACCGATCAATCTCTACTAATAACAATAAGCAGCCTATATACGTTATATTGTAGTGCTCCTTTCTCTAAGTGAGAATATATGGGCTCATTTTGGCTTACTAAGCTTTAGATTTGTCTTTCGAAGTCGCCACGCATTTAAAGGTTGTTTTTTTGTCGACTGCATTTAAATTGTGCATTGCGGAGTGAGGATGTTACGTCTATAAAAAATAAGTAAATGCAACTTATGAATAGTATAGAGTGCGCTGTGTGGTGTCGGCCTAGAGAATAGCACCAACCCAAATTCTTCCCGCGGTTGTCGTAAAAGGCGACTAAGGGACACAAACCGGGGGGTGGGCAGCAGCGCCCC
Organism: Yponomeuta sedellus; assembly: GCA_934045075.1. Lineage (NCBI taxonomy): Eukaryota > Metazoa > Arthropoda > Insecta > Lepidoptera > Yponomeutidae > Yponomeuta > Yponomeuta sedellus. The sequence continues at coordinate 19,695,743 of OW203731.1, read as the reverse complement.
CTGCAGTACAATTCTACCAAAGTGCGATCCCCAACCCGCATGCCCAGCGTGGGGATTAGGGGCATTACCCCCTAATGATGGCACAACCTTGCGCTATGGTGCTCATTAGGCTCCCCTAATGGCTATGTCCAGCAGTGGACTAATATAGCTTGAAGAAGAACAAGAAGAAGACTGTTTATTTGCCACACTTAGCAGTGTAGCACATTTACGAACTTACCTGCACGTGATGTTTTATCATAATTTTATACCAAGTGCTTCGTTCGAAGAGATTAGTAACCTGAAATGAACTGAAATATAGTAACACGCAAGTGACACCACTCGTACACTTATATTGTACGTTAATAGAATACTTTCATTCGCACTATTTGAACACATACTATTTTTATAATAAAAACTTTGTAAAATGCGGAGTTCAGTATGTAGGTATACAATAATACAAATAAAGGCGGAGGAATTCATTTCGCATGTCTTTTATTTCTTCACAAAGATTTGTTTTTAATTATTTTGCTCGCGCGCGGTATCTTTATCGAGCAGCCAGTTACGTGTTCATACTATGTTTGTGATTGGAACTTTTACTAGAAAGTTTCACATTCCAAATTCAAATCATTTTTCCTTCCTAGGGAACAATGAGATGTTTTGCTCTCTGTTACCGAGGGGTCACTTTAATGTACGGCCCGATAATATATAGCTATATGCAAAACAGCATCAAGAATCACAAAAATCAAGGTTTTTACACATGATTATTACCGTAACCTTCCTACTAAGATTAATGATGTGATCCGAATGGCAAAAATCTAATCAAAATGTAGTCCATTCGGATCACCTGATCCGAGTGGAATATTTTGCTTGGTTTGATCCATTTCTGCAATCCGAGTGGATGTACCCAATTTCAGCCCTAGGATAACAATGTACAATTCTTCTTCTTCATCTTCTCTGGGCTAGCCTCCCCTTAAGAAACCGAGTATAAAGTTCCAAGCAAGCAAGCTACTTCACAAACTACCGACTACAGTCATCAACTGGATAGGTCCTGATTCGGATTAAACTTAGATTTCTTTTTCTTTTCGCGGTTGCTTCCTGTACAATTTGTCGTTATTTACGTCCTATTAGACTGGGAGCAGCTCGTGTGAGGCGGTGGTAGCCAAGCGGTATAAGGCTGGCTTCTCATTCAGGAGGTCGTTGGTTCGAGTCCTGGCACGTACCAATGACTTTTTTGTATGTTACGTACATTTGTGAAGTAAGAAAAAAAAAAAGTGGTTATTTCGATAAAAAGTCGTATCAAGATTGCTTACATATTTTTAAGTACCTTAACAAATACAATAAATAAGAATGTCACATGCACAATTATAAAGTTAACTTAAACTAAGCAAATCCACTACAATATTACATAAAGAATGTTCTTAATAAAATACAAAATTTCAATTAAATATACCACCCTGAGACATCTCTGACCTAAAGGCCCCCATAACGCTGGCAGCGTTACCACGCTGCATAGCAAGGGAGATCCTCTGCATCAGAAATGCCCCTGAGCGTTTGTCAAGGCTTTGTGAAGTTGTAGTAACAATAGCACTTAACTACTAACTGTGAAGGAAAAAATCTTGAGAAAACCTGAGTGTCTTAGTATCCATATATGACAGTGCTTACACTTGACAATCCGCGGTGGGCACGCGTGGTGATGAAGTCCAGACTCTCTCACTGAGAGAAGGCCTGTGCCATCTAGTGGGACGCACCTATATAGGCTGTATTATTATAGATATGTCAGGGTAATAGGTACTAAAAAAGTGATACCACTCTACTATGTCAGGATCCTTAATCAACTTATAGAGGCCTTTATAGTTTTGCCCCGTTCTGTCTGTCTGTCGGCGGCGGAGCTCAGTGATGATCAGTACTAGAAAGCTGATATTAATTATGTATATACAAATTAATAACTCCGAGAAAAAGTTCGATAAAATATTAAAAAACGGTACCTCCCCTGGACTAAATGTAGGTATGATTTTTTAAAGGTAATTATTTTTCATTACGCTACTGACATTTATTTATTGACTGACTAAGATACTAACGACGATACGACGTATACTAGTATTTTTTATGTAGCCTATATTCGTTATTATTATAGTGTGTATTCTAATTATTTATGTTACGTATTTGCTATACTAATGAGTAATGCTATAACTAACTGAAGATGAAGCGCTCGTGGTCTATTCGAACTGAGTGATTGGATTTAAAAACCTAATTAGAGGCTAAAAATTTCACCCATGCCGGGATTCGAACCCGCAACCTCTGGCTGATGCCATGAGTCGCCCATTGGCTCAATTGGTAGAGCGCTGGCACGGATAGCCAGAGGTTGCGGGTTCGAATCCCGGCATGGGTGAAATTTTTAGCCTCTAATTAGGTTTTTAAATTTGTTCCTTAGCACGGGTTAGTGCATTAAAATAAAAATAGTATAATAATGTGGGTACAGTGATATCGTTCCGATGTAAAACCTAACTGCAAAGTAGGTAGTCGGGGCTGTAAGTAATGCAATTTGCTTAAGTCAGATGTCGCTGCCTGTACGTAATACAGAGAATAGTGTAAAGAGGTTTGAAATTTCACTGATGCCGTGAGTCGCCCATTGGCTCAATTGGTAGAGCGCTGGCACGGATAGCCAGAGGTTGCGGGTTCGAATCCCGGCATGGGTGAAATTTTTAGCCTCTAATTAGGTTTTTAAATTTGTTCCTTAGCACGGGTTAGTGCATTAAAATAAAAATAGTATAATGAGTGATTGGAATCAATCACTTGTGTTAAGCAAAAACAGGCGCGGTCAGGTGCAGGATGGGTGACCGTCCCGTGAATACCTCTAGTAGCATTTTTCCGAGCGCTTCCGTGCTTCTAAGGGACGTTAAGCCGTTGGTGCCGGCTATCATGTAATGGCAGTCGTTAAGCATGTCAGAGGCTTTATGAGCGGCTTGATAACTTCTGACAGTAAGGCCCGCCACTGTCTTACAATCCTCCACCAACCCGGACTTCTCCCCCGTGGTGGAGTATAGCCTAACCTTCCTGCGGTGCAGGAAGAGACCCGTGCCCCAGCAGTGGGGACATACAAGGGTTGATATCGATAACTTACTATGTAATATTATTATATATAATTTCTCACAATAACTCTTTCCGGGCACTACCCGTACCACTATCCACATAGCCCAAGGTTAGCTGGAAGAAAATAAGCATTAGCATTAAGCTCACATTTGAGCAAATACGCTTATTGTGCAATAAAGAATTTTCTAATCTAATCTTATACGACTCACTGCAGGGAACAGCCTTCTCTGAAACAGAGAGAGTAGGGGTTATAATTACCTCGCGTTCCCACCGCGGATTGACAATATTAGGCACTGAGATAGTTAGACACTCAAGTTTCCTTACGATATTTTTCTTCACCTTAAAATTCTAGTAAAATTATTACATTAAATTCCCCAGTCGCATTGCAAGATGACATTTGTTCCAATCTTAAATGGTCGAATAAGAAATGCCCGTTCCTCCGTCTGACTTCGTTACGAGTTCGACTTTTCTGCTGTAAAAGCTTTTCTGTTCCCACTTGATTGTTCTAATCACTGATTCACTGTTATCAGACAATGGGCGACGACAGAGATTGAACGGTGTTAGGCCGGCCCCATACAGTTGGAATTCCGATTCAAAATATCAATTCGGAATTCTGGTAATACATCACACACATAAGATAACATAAGAATATTCTTTATTGTACACCGGAAAAAAGTACAGAAACGGCAGATACAAGAGATCGAATACAATTGGCGGCCTTATTACTAATAGCAATTTCTTCCAGGCAACCTTAAATTGGAGAATACGTTTATTTATTTTCGGAGTAGCAAAGCTCAGTTGAGAGACGCTAGTTATTGAGTTTAGACCTTTTTCAGCGAATATGGATGACAAATTTGTGATTGGGATTGCATCGTTGTTGTATCTTGTTAAGAAGAAGAAAGAACGTTGGGAGTTGCGTTCGAAACGGGTTTTTATCGAACGGGATTCCAAACGCACAGGCATAATTCTGAATCAGAAAATTTTGGAACAGAAAATTAATGTACGAGTATGTATGTGGTAGGTCCGTAGGTTCGTATGCGTTTACTGCGTTTGAGATCCCGAATGGGTATTTTGAATCGAAATTCTCAAGTCAGTCAGAATAGCATACCGAAAACGTATGTATCAGTATTCCTCCGAAACGAAAACGGAAAACATGAGTATGCGGCCGGCCTTAAACGGCATTTCGACTGTGTGTGCCTTAGACTGTACGATAACCGTATCTGGACATTATCTCCGGACTAGTTCGAGTATTTATACAATTTGTAAACTGCTTTGGTATATATATGAAACTACAGGGTCGCGTTTCATAAAACTATAGAAGTATCTTTTAATGAAAAAACTATTCTTATCTTGATAATTATTATATATGTGAAAGTTTGTAGGTTTGTATGGATGTTTGTTACACAATCACGCCAGAACGGCCGAATGGATAGGAATGAAATTCGGCACATAGATAGATTATAGTCTGGAGTGGGCTACTTTTTATCCCAGACTTATACATATCAAAATATCTTCGCGAGCGAAGTCGTGGGCAGCAACTAGTTAATTACAATGAGATTTTATTCTGTGGGTTAACCGGCTGTGCAACGTACTTTGGATTATCATAGTAAATCGTCCATTGCGAGACCCCTTATTAGACACGAGTATCACCATAATAACGTATTTTATGGTTGTTTTTTTATTATCTACACAAAGAAAATAATCTCCGTTGCGAAATTTACAAAAGCATACAACCCATTTCCCGAAGTCAAATGTAATTTTACTTAGCTTTTTTTGTACTGACATTGGTCAGTGTCAAATTTTTGTATTCGAGGATTTATTGTATTGTAGATATTTATTTGGCTAGAGCCAAAAATAGACTCTTCAATAACTTTTATTCAGATAAAAAACAAAATTTGGATTCTTTACTATTAATAAACAGTATAGTTTACGGTTCGTATTGTCTCTCCGGACTCTGCACGCCGCGCCGCCTGATGGGTACTGTCTGCTGATGGTACAGTCAGTAGGGTCTGGTCCTCTGGAAGACTAGCACTGCGACTTACATTTTACATTGAGCATTCAGCAAACAAAATGCAAATTCTTTACGTTCAAATATTTGAGAAAGATTTGACTGGAGTATCACTTTCCAGCTTACGCCGAGTCAGAGCCCTTTTGCATTTCCTACACCCACACAACAATGCATTAAACATAAACTGGATAATGTATTGCTGTGTGTATACGAGGACATTGTTATTTTCTTTTGTGAATTTATTGTTCATTGAGTTTTGTATGTGTCGTTTGCTTTTATATTACTACTATATATTCTGCTTAATATTGGTTGAATTGAATTGAATTGAAATAATTTATTCAATTAAAAACACAGTACAATGACAGAATATAAATACAATGTACATGATTATTAATATTAGATTAAAAAGAAACATGCAAGGAATGTCAGTGCACTGCGTATGTGAAAGGACCCGACTCAGCATTTGTCACAAAAGGAATACCTTCTTGGTTGTATTGTATGCGTGTATGTAAATGCAAATAAATGAATCTATCTATCTAGTCTATCCAAAAAAGAACAAGGTGCAACTTTTATCTCTCATGTATCTCTGGCGGGTTGAATGGTAGAAAATATAATTAGCATTAAGTCTATCTTTTGTGCAATAAAGACTTAATAAATAGTAATAACGTGCAAATAGTTTTTCTTTTACGAGTAGTAGCATAATACAATTTTTACCAGCCTGCACGGCAACAAAGGGTTGTATTTTTCGAAGAATATAACTCGTGTTTAAATTTTACTAACGTAATATTAATTTTCAATGTCGGTGCAGGGCCATACACGAGGCAGCGAATTCCCTATAAAGTAGCTTTGTTCATCGCATTTATTTACGAGAAATAAGCCTTTGATAAACCCTGAAAGATGCGTTTAGTGTTTCAAAAAATATTCTTACAACAGGACTTTTAATAAAGTAACAATCAAAGGTAAAATAAGATTCAGGTACTTGCAAATAATGTTTTGAATTGAATTAAATGTAACGTTACAAATAAAAAAGTAGCAGAGGTCAACTGTCAATTTATTATTATTATAATTCTTTATTGCACTAATTACATGAGTAACGTACAAGCATTCTCTTCCTGCAAAATTTTGTTAATTTGTTTGTCAATTTGTTAGTAGGAAACAACTAAAAAGCTCCAAATAAAAAACTGAGTTTGCTTATGAAGTCAAGGTGAGTGGTGTTAGCGGAGCGGTAGAAGGCCGGCTTCCACTGGCACTGATCTCAGGAGACGAAGATTTATGAAGTTATAGCAGCAATTCCACTCGCCAATGTGAAGGAAAACATCGCGAGGAAACCCTTGCATCTGAATTTTTTACTTACCTCAGCGCTTGCTACGTACGATGGGCCAACTTTGAAGGATCTTCCTGTACACATAAGTGCGGGAATCTCAGATCTATTTAACTATGACCTCAAGTTGAAGTAAAAAAGTACTTATTGATTTTTGCGATTCAGTTTCGTTCACTGCAAAAGTGCGTCCAAAGAAGTTTTCACTTCAAAAACTTATAAAGATTGAATGAACGAACGGACAAACCAACCAATGAACGAATGGATAATAAGTCCATTGTATTTAAAACCTCAGGAGTAGGGGTTGAAACTGCCTGCTGAGTTCTAATTTCAATAGAATAACTTAGGTACTTTTTGCAGTACAATTCCACCAAACCCCAACCCGCATGCCCAGCATGGGGATTATGGGCACTACCCCTCAATGATGGCACAACCATGCGCTATGGCGCTCATTAGCGGAGGGCTATGTCCAGCAGTGGTCTAATATAGCCTGAAAAAGAAGGTACTTTTTAGCAGTCGGGCTCATTGATTTATAAAAAGTTACAACACCGAGCGAAACATTTGTACCTTCCCACCTGGGCGTCGATTCTCTTAAATGACAAACAATGTTCGAGCAATGGCATGACAAGAGTAATGCCAACCACAGAACATAAAAAAAGAGTAGAAGTAGCGACATGACACATTAGTACGAAAACCAGTGTAACCAAACTGATACTTATAAACCAAACGCACACTACGAATGCCGAGCTGCCATTGGTAAATAAATTCAATGCCGAAAAGGTGTACATCATAAAAGTTTCAATTACAATATGCACCTTTTTAAAATGTCAACAATGATCAAAGTCAAATGACAATGATGAAATTAAGGTTGACATTTTGTAGTAACGCTACTCTACACTAGATGGAACTACCGGCGTGTCGGACCGAAAAGAACTTTTACGTACTAAGACATAAAGGTCAAAATTGAGAAACAAGAACATTCACAGTTTGGGATGGGACAATGCGAGTTCTAGATTGTCGATAGGGAGAACCTATCGACAAATTATACCCGTACAAACAGTTTAACACATAAATGGCCTAATACGAATACTGGTACTTAAAAGAATTTTTAGCTATTTCTTTTTTGCCTGCGGGTTGACTGGTAGAAAATGCATCTTTTTCACATTATCTTTTTGTGCAATAAAGATTCAAGACTAATAGGGTAAATAGATGCACAAAGAAAACAATGTGGTAGATTTCATATTTTAAAATGTTCTCTTATTTAAAACTAACTACCTTTAACCCGCTGCTTCGCGGGCGTTAGAAAATATAACACGGGAAATATCATTTGATCTACGACTCAATTCAGATCTTTGTCTATCTGTACGCCATGTTTCATACGTTATACTAATTTTATTGATGATGGTACTAATATATTTCAATTATACGCAAGAGTCTAACCTGGAAGTGAAGCACATTTTTTTTTGGTATTGCTGCATAAGTGCCACCTTCCACCTTTTTTAGTTATTATGAAGTGTTCATGAAAATGCTCTGAATATATTGTGCTCATCGTCGTTTTGAACCAATTTTGCCTTCCTATCGCTGCCATCCATTTTACTTACGTATTCGGTTTCTTAGGAAAACGAAAACTCACTTCCAAATTGTTTTGATTCCTTGAGGGTTGTTGTATCATTGCCACGGTTTTCTGTTGTATTTGATTAAAATTACTTTGATAGTTTCTTAGATATTTCAGTCACTGATAAACTGGTGAAGAAAAACTATATCGCGATCTAGCTGTGCTCCAATGACAGTTTTCACATGCACAACGACCAGCCAGCGACAAGAGCTCATACATTACTACTTTACCCGGCCCGGCGACCGGACGGCGACCGGAAGCATTTGAAAAGGCACTTAGGAAGTAGGTATAAAATAACAATAATTATTTTATGCCACACCTGGCAATAAAGTGGCTTTTTCCGCACGCTGTGCGTACGGAACGAGCCGCTTTCTGGCCAAGTGTAGACATAAAAATATGTACACACCACGGGAGGTAATAAAGAAAGCTCTCGATCGCATATTTACGTACCTCGCTTGCAGCTCGGGCCGCAAACTTCTGCGATCTCGGCCTTTCTTTGTATTACCACCCAAGTTGTGTAATGTACTATTACCTACTTAGACGAATTGGAATTTACAATACCTAAGTACCGTTAATTATGTATGACTACTACGGTCATAGACAATTAATTATCGATAGATTTTTATCATGTGTGCCCCCATCCGTAATTGAGTAGAATTCAAATTTTGACAGAAACTTCTAGAGAATGTACACTTTCTTCGATGAAAATTTAACTTTATTAACCAGTAAATAAAGGTGGTTTCACTTTCTCATTTTCGGATTGGTTTCCGTGTTCATGTCATTACAAATTTAATTAAAAATACAATGAAATACGTCTTACAGATGAAATGTTACGGCATGATCGGTATATTTTGGTCCCCAACTTTTATTTTTGCTCTCTAACACAGCATAACAAGGCATTTTAATCAAGTTTTCACCATTTTTTCTTTACTAGAAGCGCACGGCAACTGAAGTCAACAAAACTGTCACCGACTACGCATAGGCAATACATTGCTAATGTGAGGCACGCGGGCACCGCCCACTTACGACTTCTACTCTTTTTTTATGTTCTGTGATGCCAACGCATGACATTACAACAACCGTATTCCACTACCTTTTTCATGCATTACTCTGGCTCTGTCGCTGTATGAACCTTGTCATGCTCTTGTCATACTCATGCAGTTTCATTGTGCTACTCGGTCGGTCAACCGGTATTGCCACTTTGTGAACTGGAAATTCTACCTTAATATTCGCAGCACAAAAACGTTGCTTGTAAGGATTGTATCTGCAATAAATTACTTATATTTCAGTTTTTTATAACTTCGCAATCTTTAGAGGATTTTAATCACAACAAAGCTATAAAAATTGTATTTATTTGTTAGAAATGGCTGTTTGTGAAGTTATCCAAATCCAAGCGTAAAAAACAAGCAAACTAATCTGTACAGTATCACTTGACCATCAATTGTTAAGTATGTTGCCAGATTGTAAATTTTAATACAAAAACCGTACTATTTGGCTTTCGCCAGTAACTTTTTTGTGCGACCGCCCTCACTGTAGCTTTAGGTACAAACTACTCCATTTTCGAATATTTTTAGACAAAAAAATGGTTTGTTTCCGAAAGTATCTAACGCAACGTTTCAAGCAAGACTTTTTCATTAATATCAATATCTAACATACGACATACAGTAAGCATAGCACAAGTCGTGTTTAGTTCTAAATAAATAAAATAAAGTATTTTTAACCGACTTCAAAAAAGGAGGAGGTTATCAGTTCGATGCATATATTCCTTATTATCCGTTATTATGTTTCAGAAAATATAGCGTTAAATTTGTCCCAGGGTAATCTGGTAATGTTCTAATGAAGACTCTGAGATGGAAATTGAGAACTTCAAATTTTAAGGCAGTAAAATTAAGTTATGTTTTGATGTAAGAAACACTTTGTTCATCAAATACTTTCATTCAGTATTCATTGACATTCTCTGTGTCTGTTCGACATTGTTACGACGTTGAACCTAGAAATCCGGAATTTAAGTTGAAATATGTAGTTTCCTAGGGTAGCAAACCCAAGAAAAATCAAGAGCCAGATGTAGAATAGACCAATAACACCTATAAGTGTAAGGTACCGTTGCACTTATTAAACCAGAATATAAGTCAAAATACACAATTTACTGTCGTGGTTATTATTCCCTTAGTAAAAAATATACTACATGCAATAGTTATTAAAGCCACATTGTCTGTTTAAAAAAAATTAAATATTAAAAGCATTAAAAAGTTAAAATTACTTTGCTGAATTCCGCCAAAAATGCCACAAGCACCATGCGGTTAGCTAATGCACCGCCCTCCCTCTCACTTTCAAGAAAAAGTGGGAAAAAAGTGGGAAGACACTATTATGGATTTCCGCAAAGTAACGCCTGATTCTATACAAAATATTAAAATAAAATCCGACTTCTGTACAAAATACGCAGCAGAGTCTACCTACTCTCCTTATTTTTTAATCCTATTCATCTTAAGGCTGTCTGGAAGAGATAGCTCTCAGCGATAAGACGGCCAATTCCACACTGTGTAAATTAGATATTTCAGCATTTCATGTAGGTTCAAAATGTATGGTGTGTACGGTCCTAAAGTAACCGGAATATACTACATAGGCTTTACAAGATAACGAGTAAGTCTACAAACTAGTAACTAGTCTATAGGGGAGTAAGGGGGAGAACAGCTTTACCATCTCGCTGGCCCCAAGTGTCAACCTCACCTGCTCGTGTCGGTGGCCCACCAGCCGCCGCGGTGCTCCCTGCTAGACAACAGACGAGGCCCTGGCGACCGAGCAATGGCGGTATAACCATAGACCCTGCCGGGCAACCGGTAGGAAGGGGTTTCAACAGCCCTAGGGTCCAAATCACCCTTAAACGGCTTGGTGCAGCAGGCAAGGGGAAACCACTGCATCTACTTTCCCAAGAAAGACCTCATGAAAGTACAACAGAAGATATCGCGATTGCCATGCGACCCGCTTAGCAACCGGCGCCGCGCTGCGTCCGGGGCAGACGGTGAGAAATGGGCTACCGGCCACAGAGATGTGGGAGACCAGGCTCTCTGCGGAAACTTGGCTACTGGAACCGGTGTCAAGCTGCGACAAATCCAGAAGATAGGCACTTGGAATGTGCGTGGCTTACTACACCCAGGAAAACTTACCATCTTAGAAAGGGAGATTACCAGATGCGAACTCGACATCTGTGGATTGAGCGAGACCCATTGGAAGAATAACGGACATTTTCTCACCGATACTCACGCCATCTATTTTTCGGGCAACGACACCAACAGCCAAAATGGAGTAGCCTTCATGATTCCCCTACTGCAAAGAAACTGCGTGATGGGCTATGAACCAGTCAGCGATAGAATACTGAGTATTAAACTCAAGGCTTCGCCGGTAAACCTGAACCTCATACAGGTATACGCCCCCACCAGCACTGCCAGAGATGAGGTTATAGAAGCTTTCTACACTGAACTAGAAGCGACAATGGCCAAGATCCCTAACCGTGAAATCCTTGTGATCTTAGGAGACCTGAACTCGAAGATAGGAGCTAACTCTCACCATCTTAGCAACAGTGTAGGGAAGTTTGGACTTGGCAATAGAAACGAAAGAGGTGAGCGCTTAATCCAATTTGCCACTGAAAACAACCTTATGATAGCAAACACTCATTTTCAACATCATCCGCGAAGACTTTACACATGGACATCACCAGATGGAAACTACCGCAACCAGATTGACTACATATTGATAGGATCACGCTGGAGAACATCCATCAGAAACGTACACACGTTACCTGGCGCCGATTGCGGATCAGATCATCAATTACTGGTAGCGAAGCTCAAATTGAAACTGCGAGCAGCCAGGAAACTCGACAAACACAGACGGATCGAAGTGAAGGATAGCTCAAAGTTCCTATTAGCTCTAGAACAGAACTGGTCCGAATGGTCAGGTGTGGATCATAAAAATGAGTCAGCTGATGGATTATGGGATCGAGCCAAAACTATTATTGTTGCTGCAGCCGCGGAGTCCAACTCACAAATAAGCTCGCGAAAAAAGCAACACTGGATGACCGACGAAACCCTCAACTTAGTTGAAGAGAGACGACAAATGAAGGCACAAGGAGTCCAAGTCAAAGATCTAAACCGCAAGTCTGCTGAGATACAGGCTGGCTGCAGAAGAGATCAGAATGCATACCTTCGCAAGATGTGCGAAGAGGTCGAATTACATGCATATAAGCACCAGACCAAAGACTTGTACCACAAGATCCGTGTCCTCACAAAGTCACTGTGCTCCAAAACATGGGCAATTGAAAACAGTCGTGGAGAAGTAGTTACCGAGCTGGATCAAATCTCAGAATCCTGGAGAAGCTACTGTCAATCGTTGTTTGATGACCCGCGGTCACGAGACTTTGACTCTACAGAGCCCATAATTGGAGAACAAGAGCCTGACATTTTGCGATCAGAGATAAAGGCCGCCATAAAACATCTCAAAAATGGAAAAGCTACTGGAAGAGATGACCTCCCTATAGAAACCATAAAAGCCTCAGGAGAACATGGCATCCATATATTTCATACCATCTGCAACAAAATATGGCAAACAGGGACATGGCCATCAGAATGGGCTCATACAGTCTTTATACCTCTACATAAAAAAGGGTCGACAAAAAAGTGCAACAACTATCGCCTTATTGCATTAATATCTCATGCAAGTAAAATTCTATTGCACATCCTAAACGAACGACTGAAAGCCTTCTTGTCAAAAGAAATCGCGCCAGAACAAGCCGGTTTTGTAAAAGGAAGAGGTACCAGAGAGCAGATCCTAACAGTGCGCCAGATTATAGAGAAGGCTAGAGAATTCAACAAGCCTACTTACATATGCTTCGTTGACTTCTCAAAGGCGTTTGACTCTGTCAAGTGGCCAGTTCTTTGGGACACTTTGCTGCGAATGGGAACACCAAAACATCTAGTGCACCTGCTCAGAAAGCTGTACGAAGAGGGTACTGCATCAGTCCGGACAGACGAAGTGATGTCCAGCAACTTCCATCCTAGTGCAGGTGTACGCCAGGGGTGCATTATCTCGCCGCTACTTTTCAATACTTATACCGAGCTAATAATGCGGATTACTCTCGACGAATGGACTGATGGCGTTTCGGTTGGTGGCCAAACGATCGCAAACTTGCGCTACGCAGACGACACCACACTGTTTGCAACTAGTGCAATCCGTATGGAAGAACTCCTTCTCAAAATGGAACACGTTAGCCTGAATTTCGGGCTGAAGATCAACCGCAGCAAAACCAAGATGATGATTGTAGACCGAGCTAACGATAACTCACCCGAACATCCTGAAATCGCGAATTGCGAAGTGGTCCAATCATATATCTATCTGGGTGCACTGATCTCAAACAACGGTGGATGCATAGAGGAGATAAAGCGTCGCATGGCTATCACTAGATCGGCAATGGACAAGCTCAAAAAAATATGGAAGAACCGCAACATCACAAAAGCCACTAAGACCCGGCTTGTTCGTGCGCTTGTGTTCCCCATATTTCTGTACGCTGCGGAAACGTGGACGTTGCGGGAAGTTGAGAAAAAGAAGATAGATGCTCTGGAAATGTGGTGCTGGAGGAAAATGCTGGGAATATCGTGGACTGAATTTCGTACCAACGCCTCCATTCTTCAAGAGCTCGGCATCAAACAGCGTCTATCGACTTTGGTCCAAAGTCGAATCCTGCGTTTCTTCGGCCATGTATCTCGGCGAGATGGTAGCTCCATTGAACGAAATGTGATGCAGGGTAGGGTAGAAGGCACTAGAGCTCGGGGAAGAGCACCAATGCGATGGACCGACCAAATAAAATCTGCGGTTGGGAAACCGTTGCACGAATGCACTAAAGCAACATGGAGCCGAAAGGGATGGCAAGGCATCGTGAGGCGAGCAACATCCGCCACAGATAAAGATACTTCGTGAGGGCCACGACCGCTCTGTCAGGAGCGTATCGACGAAGAAGAAGAAGTCTATAATATAGTCTACAAACGTAAAAAAAGGAAGATTTCGTACTAATTCTATTGAAATTTAAATAAACTTTTAAGATTTGTAATAAGGAGGCGCAAGTAGTTCTACGGAATCCTATGATGCGCGTGGCCCGACACGCACTTGACCGAAGTTTGGGCGAAATATTTGATTAAATATATTTGATCTTACCAAATATGAACTGAAACATAAATTAACAGCATACTTAAATACTCTTTCTTATGATCGAACATTTTTGAAATTGATGTGATAATAGCTCATTTTACTTCTCACCTTCCGTTAGACTTCCTAGTACAAACTTTTAACACACATCACTGCCATAATGCACAAATATACACTCATCCTACCTTTTCACACACCCTCTGCTCAGTGGTTGAAACCCGAATCCAAGACTCCGGTCGTAGGGCTGAGCAGACACACACATGCACACACAGTTATATACACGTACATTTTATTATATAAGTTTTGCAAACATCTGTCATTTTTTATACTAACTTTTTTATACTTAACACCTTATGCTGATGATGCGTCGAATATAATACCGTTCTTTTGTAGACCGGGAGGCCTGGAAACCTAAGATACAAATCTTTTGATCTAGTTTAGGCTCCAGTCTTTCCACAAATAGTGCATTCTGTTGTATTGTATTATTTATCCAATGTTATTTTGAATACGAATGTAATTTGTGGACAGAAAAATAAACTATTATCTTAGCTTATTTACAATCGAGCTACAATAATTCCAACTCCGAAGTAAGTAATATTAATTATTTCATTTATATAAAATATCGTATCGTATAACTTTTAACTCCAAACCGTATACCTTTTCAAGCATACCGGCGTACTAAATGGTAAGCACAGACTGGCAACATTATTAGTTTGACAAATTTAGTCTGTGTGAAGTAGACTTATCGTAATTCGCTTTTTTTTTTTTGGCGGGCTTTTGAAGAGGATAGGCGCGTTATTTGAAAATTTTTCAAAAATATTTCTGAAAATTGTTAAAACTCGATAAACTTACGCTAAAAGTATTTAAAACATCGTCGTTAGGTTCGGCGAGATGAAAGATCGCCCGGGGGCAAAGCCCCCTGGGCTTTCCGAGGATGAACCTCCTCCCAAATTAAAGAGGGGGCGAACTGAGGACCATGGACGCGAACATCACGGCGAGCAGCAGCAGGATGATGGATTCAAGCCATATCTGAAACCAGGTTACAGGCGGCTGTACGCGGAAAATTTGGTGAGCGATGAATTCATTGTCTTTGTTGAATCCGAAAATGGCAGAATTGGTAATAAAAACCCTGACCAGCTAAACACGATCTTCAAAAATGACGTCAAGGGCGTGGTGGGCATCAAGCGCATCAATGCTAATAAAATTGGTGTGTGCTTTGGACAAGCTTCCAATGCGAACAACTTCCTGACGAATGACGAACTGCTGAAGAAACAGGGCTTTAGAGCCTATATTCCCGCGAGGTCTGTAGAGACTATTGGGGTCCTTCGCTTCGTTCCAACAAGTATCACGAATGAAGAACTGTTTAAGAAACTTGCAGCAGAATTTGAAATTGTAGGCGTAAGGCGCTTTACCCGCAAGGTCAACGGAGAAATTGTTCCGTACAGTTCAGTGTCTGTGACTTTCTTGTCACAGACACTACCGGAGTATGTATACCTAGATCTGTATAGATTTAAGGTCAATGAGTACAGAGCACCACTTCTGCAGTGCTTTAAGTGCTTCAGATTTAACCATGGAGCGAAGTTCTGTAAAGGACTGCAGAAGTGCTCTATCTGCTCTGGTGAGCACCACTTCACAAAATGCGACAAAGAGGATGAATTGAAATGTATCAACTGCCAAGGGCCTCACTTGGCAATTTCCAGAGACTGTCCAGTTAAAAAAAACAAGTTAGAAGAACATGTTAATAGGACTAACTATGCAAAAATTGCTGCTTCAGCCAAAAAACAAGACAATATTGTCAAAAACTACAACTCGAACTTCCCTCCACTGAAAGCCAAGCCTTCGCCAATGATTGCTAAGGCTCCCACAAAACCCATAGTAACAGAACCTCCACAACTTGTGATCTCAAATTCAAATTTAGTCAAAGAAATAGTCAAGAGCGACTTCATCTTAAATGGTTTGGTAGGAGCTTTGGTAACATTGGCGAATGGTAATTTGCCCAAAATCAATGCTTCCATTGTGCAGGAAGTGTTGATTAAATCACTACAGAATAATGGATAAATCATTTATTACAATAGTACAGTTTAATGTAGAAGGAGTTATTAACAAGAAGCCATTATTAATTTCATTTTTATTAAATAATGATGTAGACGTTTGTCTTTTAAATGAGACTTGGCTTAGGAACAATAGCACTTTTAATATTCCTAATTACAATATAATTCGACAAGACGGGAAAGATGGACGAGGAGGTGTAGCAATTTTAGTTAAATCCAATTTGAAATTCTCTACTGTCTCTGTTCCTTTTTACAATTTTATGCATTCTGCTGCAATAATCTTACAAACCAATGCTGGTAATTTATCAATTCTCTGTAGTTATATACCGCCTCCTAATGATAACCGTAGATTTCAGTGCAGAAGACTCAAACAGATTTTGAATATGTTACCGAAACCAATGCTTTTTTCGGGCGATCTCAACGCCCATCACGTCGCTTTTGGGTGTTTGAGGTCTAACTCTCGCGGTAATGAGATCTATAACACACTCGATGAGTATGATCTATGTATATTAAACACTGGTTTTCCTACCACTGTAGGTAGTCCTTCTAAAATGCCTTCTGCAATTGATATTTCTTCTGTCAGTCCTTCTGTTGCTCCTCTTTGCGAGTGGACAGTTCATGATGATGCGATGGGCAGCTATCATTTTCCAACAGTTATAACAATTCACACCACAATTCATAAATACGATATTGGTAATTCCGCTGATCGATATCTTTATAATAAAGCAGATTGGCAGGCTTATGCATCTGAAACAGAGAGAATATTAGGGCAATTTAATATAGACAGTAGTAACCCAGTCAAAACTTACAATGATTTTTGCGAAGAACTTAATCAGATTAAAGATGTCACTATTCCAAAGCTAAGGAAAACTAATAGCATTGTCATTAAAAAGCCTGTTCCTTGGTGGGACAATGAATGCTCAGATGCTGTTAATAAAAGTAAAGAAGCTCTAAATATGTATAGAAGTAATGGTAATATGTCGAGTTACATTGAATATAAAAAATTAAATGCTTTTAAAAAAAGATTATTAAAAGAAAAGAAGAAATACGGATGGACTAAATTAGTTGAATCTTTTAACAGGTATACACCTATAAGCACTATTTGGAATTACATCAAAAGATTCAAACGTGTAACATTACCCAAAATGCCCAAAAACGACGAATGGATTCCAGCCTTCATTGATAAATATGCTCCACCGTCTCCTCCTGAAAAAAACATAGACATAAACTCATTAAATGAAATCTTTAATAACACAGGGAATAGTAATTGTGCTCATCTTTCAGAACCATTTTCCTTTGCAGAATTCACATTTGCTATCAAATATAGAAAAGATACAACCCCAGGATTAGATGACATTCCTTACAAGCTTATTAGGAACATGCATGTTGATGCCCAAAAATCGTTATTGGAAATGTACAATGTATTGTGGATGACTCAGTCCATTCCTGAAGCTTGGAAAACACAATGCGTTATTCCTATATTGAAACCAGACAAGTCTAGTGATGACTTTAATTCATATAGACCAATTTCTTTATCCTCATGTGTAGGTAAATTGTTTGAGTTTATGCTTAAAACCAGATTAGACCATTACGTAGAGCAGAATAAAATCTTACCAGAGCAGCAATTCGGCTTCAGGAAGGGTCGTAGTGCTACAGAGAGCTTTACTTCACTCATCTCTGACATCAGGAATTCCTTTCACAGCCAATCAGCCACCGTATGTGCATTTCTTGATGTACAGGGAGCTTTTGATAATGTTGATCCATCTGTATTGGCAGGAATTTTATCAGAGATTGGTATGCCAGGACATGTCTGTAAATGGATATTTCATTTTCTTTATGATAGGACTATGTATGTTAAATTTAACAACATACTACACGGACCAGGACAAGTTTTTAAAGGTACTATGCAAGGAGCAACCATATCCCCTTTATTGTACAATATTTATACATCTCAGATAAATAAATATCTGACCCAGACTGGAGTTCAATTCCTGCAGTATGCAGATGATTTGTTAATATACTCTGTACATAAGGATGTAAATATAGCTGTAAATAATTTAAATTTAGCCCTCTCTCAAGTGCATAATTATTATTTTAATAAGCTCAAATTGGTTATAAATCCATTAAAGAGTGGAGCTATGCTTTTCTCCAAAAGGCTTTCTCCTTGTAATAGTTTGGTAGAATACAATAATCTCCCTATACCTTGGTTGAAAGAAAAGAAGTTTCTTGGTATATTGCTGGATCATAGGCTAACATTTGAATCTCACATAAATTATATCATCAAAAACGCCTCCAAAGCCCTTAATATACTTCGGTCTCTGGCAGGAGTACATTGGGGGTCTGACCCAAAAATATTATCTATGTTATATAAGAGCATTATGCGCAGCCATTTCGATTATAGCTCAATTGCTTATATGGGGGCAAGCCTTGCTTTGCTGAAGAAATTAGAAGTTATTCAGAATAAAGCTTTGAGAATTATTACAGGGGCTATGTGCTCTACTCCAATTAATGCAATGCAATGTGAGGCTTGCATTCCCCCTTTACATCTTAGACGTCTACAGCTAGCTGAAAGGTTCTGTTTGAAAATGTTAACTAAAAATAATAGAGTTGTCTTAGATCACATTTTACCAATGCATGCCACTGAATTGGGCAATTCAGTGGCTCCTTATGCAAAGGATGATGGGCACAAATGTATGGAACCTGGTCCTGGCACCAATCGGAATGAGTAATACGTCGTTGGAAAGGTATTTTTTTGTAGAATAAGAATAATCGAAGCGCTAGTCCCGATTTTCTGTCCAATTTGAGTAATCATACGTTAAAAGTTTTTTTTTATTTAATTTTTTTTCTGTTGTTTTAATTCTTTTTGATATTTTTTCGACATTGTATATCGATTTTAATTACAAATGATCAGCATTGATTATTATATTATCATTGTTTGTTTATTATCGAAGTAAATAAAACAAGTTCAGAGTAAGTTTTATCGTTTAATGTGTTTCATCCATGATAATGTTATTTAAAAATAGTGCTGGTTTAGTAAAGCCTTCATGTCTAGCATATCCTAAATACCACACAATAGATATAATATGCGCACAGGAACCTATCGTGCGGCGTCCTGTCAAACATGTGCAATAATGTTGTAATATGTTTCTACTATTTCTGTCTCATAATATATAGCAAAAATATTGTTTTGATCGTACATGTCGGGACTGTATGCGTGCACGCAACAGCCACGCATCTTCGTGGATCCCATATTCATGGATATCCTCCAAAGCAGCTTCTCTATAAGTTTCTATAAGATATAAGCCGTTGTTGAGGTGCTCGCTGCAATATGATTTTGCCAGTTTTAACTGATATGTCCCCAACGACAGCAAAATCACGTCCTGTTCCCTCAATCGTGGAAAGTCTTGAATGTCATTTGCTTCCAATCTCTGGAAATTGGCTCTTCTGTTGTTTAATCTTTTTGCTTCTACATAATCATATAACACGTTTGGGGTTTGCCTTCTTTCAACAATTTTTTGTAAAAAAGCTTCTGCGTGTTGGCTATCGACAATAGGCCTGTGGAAGTGATTTGTAATTGCTGCTGCAATCATAAAATCCCCGAACATATTAGGCATTGTGTTATTAAAATATTTTTGGCGCAACAGCTTGAAATCTCTTTTGAAACGCCCGTTAACCACTTTCACTACCCATCGGCACATTGTCACCAGCCGGGAATCATTTGCTTGAGAAGTCGTGAGCTGCGACTCTTCCCGGTTCTTCGTCGGGGGGACGTGAAATTCGTAGCCACATGCTTCTATATGCTGCAGACTATCCCTGAACCCGCGGTCCAAAATAAATACGTCATTCGGCTGAAGCAATATATGAAGGGGATTTTCCTCGTCAGTCATTAAGTCGCTCATTATCTGCGCATCAGTTTTTGTTGCAGCGTATGGTCCTTTAACATCTATAATGTATCCGTCAGTGGTTACGATTAAAAATGGTTTCAACAAGTTTTGGAACTTGTGTAAACTGTAGGATTGCCTCTGAAACAAAAAGTTTGAACTCTTGTATATATAAATATACGTACCATCGCAAATAATAATGGCTTTATTGTTGTCTTCATTTCCATACAGTGCTTTTGGAATCCTCAAGTTTCTCTCCAATATATCTTCTCTATTCATGTGATCCACTCCCAAGTGTCGCACAACGTAGTCAGTGCTAAGACACTCTCGTGCGATGGCCAACTGGCGTTCGAGTTTTCGAGACATGTTAAACAACGTCGCAAGTCTCGCGTTGGGTTCTCCTGTGCGTAGTTTCGTTAGTAAAATGCCCAAAGTGGTTCTGGGATCTGCACTTCTATTTCTTAATAATGGATTTTGCTCTAAGATGGCATTAAATTCATCATTAGTACGTCCAGTCCAAAAGTGCATTTCTTCTTCATTCATGCCTCGGTCGCTAAAACGTAATCTGGGTGAGTTTAAGGCATTTCGCATTAGGTCACAAACATCCCTGAAGTGGGCAGCCGTAAAGTCATGGGAAATGTTGCAATGTTGGGGCAAATCATCCCAATCATTCCCATTAAGGTGATCGTGACATACTCTGGCACTGTCGGGGATATACAATTTATGTTGAGAAAATACGTGGATTTTAACAACATTTGGAATTCGATGGCGGGTTTCATTAGCGCAGCCATGAAAGATACAATGCGTCGCGGTATTAGGTGCTCTCATATATTCAGGAATATGAAGCATTTCTTCTAATTGCGGTTGTAGTTGTTCTTGCGGTTGTAGTTGTTCTTGCGGTTCTGCTTGTTCTTGCGGCTCCGGCTCGGGTTGAGGGTTTGCATGACCTCTAGCCGCATTTTCGGCTCTTTGCCAGCATCGGTAACATACTCTTCGGGTGTTGTCAAACACGACCTGAAAATGATATATGAAAATGTAAGGAAAAGAAAAACAACTTTGGTTTCCGAAAAATACCTAACAAAATAACGCATTGGGGGTCATTTGTGGGAGGGATTTGTTTTTCTGTCAGAAGGTGTGCGAATCGTCAAATATATGCCACAGATTCACAGATTTCTCAGAGATCTGGTTGCGGTTTTCTGTAGTTGTGTGTACGAAAACAAGGCATACACACAACCACACAAAACCGCAACCACAGTAATTGGTTGTGGTTTTGTGTAGGCCTTGTTTTGGTGGTAAATACATCGTGGAAGACGTAAAAGTGAAAAAGGAATCACTTGAATGTTCTTTAAGCGACCAGAATCACTTATCAATCGGTTTTCACTTTTACGTCTTCGTTACCTCATTTACTACTAGAATAGATCTGGGATGCAGTTGCACATGATTTCAATTGGTTTCCTTTTATATCGAAGGTTCAGTGAGGATCGAGTGGAAAAAAAAAGTGCAATAGGTACAAACCTCCAGAGCAGCGTTTTCTCGTATAAATGTTACTAGCTCCACGTGTGTTCTTGTCAAGGCTTCCGACAGAACGCGTACTTGATATCTTCCTCGGTATAGCCCTCTTCGGCACATTACACAGTTACGGTAACGTTCCATTGCAACGAAACAATCCAATCGTTAAGCACCCAAGTCCAATATAAAGCCACGGTCAACAAATAAAACGGGTAACAGAGTCCAAAATGATGCCAAGGTCAAAGTCGATGTGAACAATGAGGAGCGTAATAACGTAGCACTTAACACAATATCAGCAAACGACTGACTACCTGCGCAAGCGGCCAAGCGTTCCTCACCCTAACATACCTGCCCCCGCGCCGTGTCCCGGAGCGCGAGAGGGGTCAAAACCGAATTCCAGCGTTACCCGTGACCGTGAGTGGGAGAGAGAGCGCAATGTCGCTGTCTCGCTCTAATGATTTATGACAGAGTATGCATAGATGTGATTTTCGTAAAAATCATGAGCATCGGTTGAGTTAAACCAGAGATATGAATTTTTCTAATTTCTATTTAGAGCAAAAAATGGTACTTTCCGACGAGCATATTTCAAAATGGACAATTCATACGGATTCGTCTTCATAGAATTTATTTTTTCACTTGAAAAGAGCTATCCAACGACATATGACTCATCTTGATTGGACATAAGGACCAAAACGCCCATCATCCTTTTAATCAGATATTAAATGGTAACATACCAACCTTATTAAGAATAGTTTTACATTTGAATGATTTAACAAAAAATTTGCATCAGGATAATTTGTGGCCCCTCTATAGGATGGATCTCGATATTCTATTGAAAAATAATTTTGTACATAAACCATGCATTACGAACCAACAAGATTTACTTGCTTTCCTAGAAAATAATCATCTGTATTCCATCTATACTGATGGCTCTAAAACAGTTGATAGGGTAAACTCAGCATTTTTTGACCCTCAGTTAAAGAAAACTAAATGTTTTAAAATTGACACTAGATGTAGCATTTTTACCGCCGAAGCTTATGCTATCCATCAAGCTTTAATTTACGTTCAAAATATTGATACTTGTAATATAATTATATTTACTGACTCACTCAGTGTATTATTAGCTTTAGAAGGTAACTGCCTTCGTTATAATGTAAATTATCTCATCTATAATATAAAGAATTTGTTAAATAGTTTGTTAGTTAGTGGTAAGGTAGTTAAGTTAATGTGGGTACCTGCTCACCGGGGTATCACTGGAAATGAAGTCGTCGATCGAGCTGCAAATCTGGACCCTGACGAGGATCACTCTACAGACCTCAAATTGCCATTTACTGATCTCCATGTTCATCTGAATGAGAATCTGAAAGCAATATGGTGCAACTACTGGAATGAGATCAGTAAAGAGAAAGGAAGCTGGTATAGAGACATCCAAGGAAGCCCGCCCGCCCAACCTTGGTACCATCGGAAAAAAGACATAAACTGCCGGAAATACATAACCACCCTAAACAGAATGAGATTCGGCCACTGCCAAACCCAAGCTCACCTTTATAGACTCAGCCTAGCCCAAGATTCGAACTGCATTTATTATTATTATTATTTCATGATATGGCAACCAGCCGATGTCGACAAATTCTGCCACAGTCAAGTCTTGACACGAAATGAGCAATTTTTTTTTTTATGTTTACCTACTAATTTTGATTTCTTTGTGAAGACTTTGAACTAAGTGTGAACTAAATGAATGTTCTATCTACAGCAACTCTGAAACAATATAAAATTAACAATGAGTACATTAAACTGAAAAAATACATATTTTTAAAACTAAATACACGCTTAATAATACAACAACTAAAATAAAACTCTAATTATAACTTAATATCATTTTCTCCAATGAATTTTATAAGTAATATATACAGGCCCATGGACGATGATAAATGCGTTAATAAACACATGAAATTAATTGGTAGTGGAATATCTACAGATGGAATGCAACTATACAAATTAACTGATCTATTATTATTTGAGCAGTTAAAGAAAATGTGGTCGAGATCACCCTCCTCCAGACCACACTCACAAATCGAGTTATCACGCACTCTGATTTTATTTAAAAAGACAGGCGTACAACAGTGACCGATCCGAAGCCTTGATATCACCGACACTACCCTCTTACCAACCTTTTTAAATTTGAAAAACCAAGGTTTGGGTGTTATAGTTGGTTGAATAGAGAAAAATCGAGAACCCTTGAAGCGACTACTCTCTTCCCACAGGGTCGACCAGTGGACGTAAAGACGTGGCTTTGACAACGCTAGCAAGTCATAGGGATAGTGAGAGGAGTGCTTCAAGTCCACTTCATGAGTACAGGCGTGTTTAGCAATAGCATCTGCATTCTCATTACCCAAAATACCTGAGTGGCCAGGTATCCAGACCAGGTTGACTTCAAGGTTATTCTTATAACAATTTAGCAAAGATTTTTTAATATCCATAATGAGTTTACTATTTAATTTTGACTTGAACTGATTCTGGTCCAGAGCTTGGAGGCAACTTAGAGAGTCAGTAAAGATAACTGCATTATTAATATTGTGCGATTCAACAAAAAGACAGGCCTCCAATATTCCAATACACTCGCCAGTAAATACAGTGGACTCCGGAGGGCATTTAAATTGAATAGCCAATTTAGAGTTTTCTAAAAACACCGAAACACCTACTGAGGAAGATGATGATAACTTCGACGAATCAGTGAAAAATCTTTTCCACCCATTCCATCGCTCACTTATAGCAGCATTAAATTTGGAGTTGGCTGAAGGATCATCTTTACCTATACCGATGCTCAGAATTGTTTTAGGCTTATACTGAATTACATCAAAGCTGTAATCAAAAATAGGCACTTTACTGGTTGTTACAATAGAGCCCCTGAAATTCTCTAACCATCTGAAACTCTTGACAATTTGAGGAACTTCTTTGTTATTCCAGTAGGAACTTGTAGAAGTGAGGGAATCAAGCTCTTGTAATTTTCGAGGGAGGATGTGAGACGTACGGGAACAAACTTTGGTTATAAAGCGGTCCGAAAGTAACTGGCGTCGAAGATGAAGAGGTGGATCAACAGCCTCAACTTGAAGGGCATTAGTCGGTGTCGATTTCATACAGCCTAAAACAAGTCGCAAACATTTATATTGAATGCGATCTAACTTAACTAGCGAGGTTTTATTCATTGGCTCCAGGGCGAAACAACCGTAATCAATAACGCTTCTAATCAGAGCATTATATACTAATTTAAGGCTAAAGGGGTGTGCACCCCACCAAACCCCGGCAAGAACGCGCAGGATGGTATAAACGCGTTCGCATTTTTTAACCAAGTGTTCAATGTGATAGACGCCAGTTAACCTAGGATCAAGATGGACACCAAGAAATTTCACCTTCGATTTCAGAGGGATAGGGATATTTTCAATGCTTACCTCTATGTCGGGTATACGTCGTTTTCTAGTAAATACCAATAGGGAACTCTTTTGAGCTGACACAGAAAGGCCATGGGAGAAGAGCCAGTGACTAAGGGATTCAAGAGATAAGCTCAAAGAATTCGCTGCGTCCTCAATGGAATTGTCAGAGACATACAAGGCCACATCATCAGCATACTGAAGGATTTCACAGTTATAATTAAGGCTAGAATTCATGTCGTGGGTATACAAATTAAAAAGTATTGGGCTTAACACCGAACCTTGAGGGAGGCCTTTCCATAACATTCTGGTACCAGAGTTAAACTCTGGCAGTCGGAGAGTTACAGACCGAGCCATTAACAAAAGGTGAATGCAGCGAACAATCTTTGGGGGGATCTTTAGCTGAAGCAATTTATTTCTAAGAATTGAAAGGATAACACTATCATAAGCTGAGGAAATATCCAAGAAAGCTGCCACCGTCGACTTATTTTTACTAAAAGCTATCCTAATGTCGGTCACAAGTACTGCGATACTATCTACAGTTCCCACTCCCTTTCTGAAACCGAACTGCGTTCTAGGTAAAATGTCTCTATTTTCTACAAGCCACTCAAGACGATTTTTAATAAGATGTTCTAGAATCTTTGATAATGCAGATGAAAGAGCTATAGGACGGAAACCATTCGGATCATCAGAGCTTTTCTGAGGCTTAAGGATGGGCATGACCAATTGTTTTTTCCAAGATTCTGGAACAAAACCTGTTTCGAAACACATGTTTGCAAATTTTAAAAAATAATCGATTGTCTTAGGTCCTGATTTTGATAGGAACGAATATGGGAAGCCATCCTCTCCTGGAGCAGAGTTCTTTACGTGGGATAAAACAGATGCCAATTCGTCTGCAGAAAAAGGTTTGTCAAAAGGGTCCTGAGAGCTATTGGCAGAGACATCAGGAACCCATAATTCTTCTTCATTAGGGACATAGGGAGGAGCTAGTTTAATAAAGAATGCTTCGGCAACTTCATCCGAGATATAAGAGGATTGTTTAGGAGAAAAACTATTTCTAAAACGATTGATTTGTCTCCACACTAGAGAAGGTGGAGTTGATGGAGATAAAGCAGAACAAAACGCTACCCAACCTGCTCTTTTCTTCCTTCGTAGAAATCTTCTAGATTTGGCCAGAAGCCTACGGTACTCAATTAAGTTATCGATAGAGCAGAATTCATTACAGATTTTTTCTGCGTCAATACGTTCTTTAATGATACGTGTACACTCCTCGTCCCACCAAGGAGGAGAAGGGATTTTTCCAGTGCGCAGTTTTTTAGCTGGGAAAGCATTCCCGGCAGAAAAATTTATGGCATCGGCGAAAGCATTATAGGTAGAAGCTAAATCAGAATTTTCAACGTTCGGTAGGGATGGAATCTCTCCCTCTAAAGTGTCTGAGTAAGTGACCCAACCATTTTTAGTAAGTCGATATTTCAGTAAAGGACTAACTGACTTTTCTGGGACAGATTTATTAGGTAAACAAACAAGGATTGGAAAATGATCACTTTCATAAGTGTAATTTAAGCGATCCCAAATACAGCGAGAACTTAAATCCAGTGAACAGATAGTTAAGTCAACACAACTTTTCCTCCCTCCTATGTAACCCCTACGCGTAGGTCTACCATCATTTAAGACACATAGACCTGCATCATCAATGGCCTCAATGAGTTCCTCCCCAAAGGTGTCACAATGGTCTGAACCCCATCTATAGTGATGCCCATTAAAATCGCCCATAATAATAAATGGAGTTTGTAACTGTGACATAAGTAAATTAATTGATGGAATTAGTGTGACGGAAGGGTTTGAAATGTAAATAGAGACAATAGTAATGCCTAAAGATTTTACACCGACCAAATTAACATCACTGCCCAGATGGGGAAGAGAAACTACTGAAAAAGGAATTTTGTTACTGACAAGAATGGCACAACCACCATAGTTGTCAGCCCTATCATTGCGAACACAATTATAGCTATTTACATTAAAATTGGAACTTGGCTTTAGCCAAGTTTCACTCAGGCAGCAAATTGCTGGTTTGTATTTGTTTAAGATATGAATTAGTTCATGTTTTTTATTGTTTATGCTTCTCACATTCCACTGAAGAAGATGAAGGGTCATTATGAAGAACAAATAAAATATTACTAAGTTTTTGGGCAACGTGGTCAGGTAGGGACTTGGCAGTAATAAGTTTAGTGAGAAGGGAAACAAGCTGCTCAATGGGATCCTCAGTAGCTATATTTGCTGAAAGTTGATTTTGGCCTAGAGCACAACCATTACAGGATGGTGAAAAGGAATAGTCCCTAGTCAGTTCTTGATGTGCAAGCCTATCATACCCTGGAGTAAGGGGAGAATGAGTCTTTGGTTTTGAAAAGACAGTTTTTTTATATGCTCTACTAGATTGCTGCCTTTGAGTGGGGCTAGACAGTGACTGTGAAAACAAGGGAGGGGATGATTTCACTGCGTTTGCATAAGTTCTGGAAATAGCAGGTATCCTTTTATTTGCCTCAAAATATGAAATAGCTTGCTCCGCCATTAGAATTTTAATAGCACGCTGTCTGCTGTATTCTGGGCAATCCTTGCTAGTAGCAGGATGTTCACCATCACACAGTAAACATGTAGCCTCACATTCATTAATCTCGCAACCATCACCAGGATGGTCTTTTCCACACTTATAGCATCTAGGTTTTGACCGACACTGATTTCGTGTATGTCCAAACCGGCAGCAATTATAACATTGCACTGTTGGATAAGTATATTGCTCAACCTCTAGAGCAGAGTAGCAACAGAATACTCTTTTAGGGAGGACCTGCCCATCAAATGTAAGGACCACTGTCTGCCTTGGGACCCATACTGAGTGACCTTCATTATCAATAGTTTTTCTATTCATTCTGCGAACTTTAATAACATTTCCACAGCCTGTTGGAACTTTTAACAAATTTTTTACTTCGTCCTCTGACCATTCAGTTGGAACCCCTCTTACGAGGCCCATTCGAGTCACATTATATTGGGGGACTACTGCCTTGAATTGATTCTGCTCTAGAACCGGATTAACAATGAAGGCATTTGCATCTTCCGGAGATTTAAACTCGACAGAAACTCTGTTGCGCCCTAATCGTTTTATGCCATCGTTCAAGACATTACCAATGTTGTGCTTCAATAGGAATAAGCCAAACTTAACATGGTGCAAGCTTGAACCAGAATTCTCCTCTGCCTGGACTTTTGAGACATGCACAATAAATGGGCCTTTGTCGAATGCAGAGTACTTTTGCCTAAGATCAAGAGTAGCTCGGGGAAGTTTAGATGGTAACTCAGGTGGCGGTCCGGAGACTGCAGCACGCTTTCTACAGGTACTATCAGAAGTATCCATCTGCTGGCACATCGGCGATTCTTGAGGTAAGGTGATCGTACAAATCGGCTCATATTCAAAAGGGACTGGGTCCGGGGGCTTAGGCGGGATCTTTTTGTCACCCATATTGAAGAAAAGTAATGATAATACTCACCGAAAACTGCTGAATCTAACTAATGGAAGTAATTAACTACACAATGATGATGAATAATAAGAAAAAGCCAACAAAAAGAATAAAATGGAAAATTCCGGAAAAAAAAAACAAATGAAGCGCATGTACCAGCCAAGAGCCCGACACAGAATCGAACTGCATTTACTGTGGAACTGAAAACGCCGACCTAAACCATCTCGTGCTCAACTGTCAAGAATTTAAATTGCACAGATTAATACTTATCACGGAACTTGACACAATCAGCTGCGAAACGGGTGTCCCTACACCAACTCTTCTTCCAAATCTACTTAGCAATCCTACCTTTTTCGCCCCCTTATATAAATTCATTATGAACAGTGGAATAAAAATTTAAAGTGACTGGAAAAACTGAACATTATAGTGAAGTGATACGGAAGTGATAAGTGCTCTTATCTGAAAACTAATACTATAAAAAACTAATACAATACTCAAGGCTCAAAAGGACACGGATCCAGGGCCGTAAAACCCTTTATTAAAAAAAAAAAATTATCGTAATTCGTACCTACGACGATTTCTAATTTGTGACATACGTCGGTTAAAATAAAGTTTCAGTTATTAAACTCTTCTTCAAACCTCTCATTAGTGTACAAAGTGAAAATGAAGTGTTTGTGTATTAATTGAGCATCGAAATCGGCATGAAACGTAAGGAACGAAGCCAATACCGAACGAATGAAAGTCGTGTCATCGAGACTTCTTTGTATGCAGGCTTTGGTGAGTGTAAAAGAAACATTGATGTGGTCCTTATCCTTATAACACCCCGTTGGATTCCAGCATGGTACTGGAAAATTTGTATCACTATTTATCTCTGTAAATTACTGGTGTGCATAAAGAATTTTCTATATATCTATGTAATAATCATAGCCACTGTTTCTTTGCTGTGGACATCAATCATCCAGCCCGTTCTCGTTCACTGCGAGGCATAGGTCCTCCGCCATCCTCATCCAGCCACTGCAAACAATATGAATGTAGACAAAGGGTACTAGTACCACAATGTAGTAATTTTCGTGCTTATTTACGAAGCTAAATATCACAATCCTATGTGGTAACAGTTAATATTGATGTGATGTATATACATCACATCAATATTAACTGTTAGAACTCATATAAGTTCCAGGTGTGATCACTTCATTGGATAAACATTGGATAAAGAAATCCTTCTTTAAAATGTGTGTATTATAGTCACAAATATACCTTCTTTCAGAGAACCGTCTTCATCTTCAGCATGGCAGGGGTCTCCACTGATTGGGTCATTGACTTCCACTCCCAATGGAAGGCTCACGCTTGTGGAGGCAAAGAGCCAAGATTGCTACGA
Source organism: Yponomeuta sedellus (assembly GCA_934045075.1). Lineage (NCBI taxonomy): Eukaryota > Metazoa > Arthropoda > Insecta > Lepidoptera > Yponomeutidae > Yponomeuta > Yponomeuta sedellus. Next base: position 19,665,788 of record OW203731.1, on the reverse strand, counting down.
AACAATCTGCATTTATAAACAAAATTTGTTTATATAAATACATGCTTACCTGTCTGGGATCCAGAAGTGAGTATTATGTTATGTTGAGGCCATGTATGTGTCTAAAGGCTGGTTCCTGAATTGAGAAATACACTCAGTAAATACTTTGCTGAGAAATTCTTAGAGACAGCACTACAGTTGAGTTTTAACTTAGCGAAATTCTCAATTCTATAAATACATAGCGAGCCCTAATGGGAATCGAACTGATGACCTCTGTTTTCATAGTTAGCCACTGGGACATCGACAATATATAGAAGCTATGTAGTTATTTATTAGGTATTTATGTTAGTAGGTTATTACTTATGTATTGTATATGTATGTATTTATATTTCTTTGATGGTTTATGTAGTTTATTCATTTACTTATTTGAATTTATTAATATAATTTATATATTTATTGGGTAGATATTTATCTTGATAGGATTTTGTTATCTGTGTAAGTGTGTAGTGTATGTTGTGCACATGCATAGACCTGTTTCACATCTCCACTCCGAATCCCCAAGGTTTGTTGGAAGAAATCTCTCACAGAGATAAGCTCGCCTTTGTACATGTATTTTCTTAAATTTATTATTTATGTTTTAAAGTATAATAATAATAGTGGTCAAACAATACCATACATAGCCTTATTGCTATAATTATGTGTACCATAGCAATAATGCTACATAGATAATGTCATGAAATTCATGCCTTGTAATCAAATATTGTTAGAAGTCAGGAATCCAAGTTATTGATAATAATATAAAATGATTTTGAATAATAAAATATTTATTTACAACACTGAGAAAACATGTGATAAACACAATTTTAAGAAGAATCTTTTTTGGTTGTTATAATAAACTATGATTTGCACCTTAAGTCACATTTCTTTCTCCACAGCCTCTCCACAAGAACTTGCTACAGTGCCACACCCTCGAATAAGTCCCGGCGTCTGCGCTCAACACTCTGCACACAAGACGTTCTCGGCGTCAGCTTCCAAATTCTGAAAATTGAAGAATTCTAGTAGGGATTTGTTCAGAGGTTTCGAAACTGACAGTAGCTAGTCAGAGCAGGGTCACACTCATTTGCAGTTTTGGTGTTACTTTGAAATAAATCTTTTGATTTGATTGAAAGCCACTTCCTTTTTTTAATTTTAAACAATTTAGGTACTTATGTGAAATAATTTTTTATTGTTACTTCTATTTTTTTTATATTTGAGTGAGGTTGTAACCAATAAAACTTGTTTTTTAAATATGTGCTTTTTACAATAATTATCAAACCTTACCCAAATCTGTGAATTACTCCACTTCTCAGTCTTCTCTCAAATGTAAGTGGAGGCCGAGTGTGTGGCTTTGCCATAGATTGGCATTATGAGTAGAGTACGGTGTCCTGGCATGCATACACATAATGTTCAAATCTAAAACAGGCAATATACCATTACAGTCTATTTATTCTTACTTGTCCAATTTAGTAAACAAGATTCTAACCTTACTAGACATTTTCTCGCAAATTCATGAACTATGTTTATAAAATTGGCAGCGTGTTATCTAAAAGAGTGTTCCAAGTTACTTAATTTATGGAAATATGGCAGTTTTGGACTAAAAAGTTACAGTTTACGGGTAGAATCTTGTTTACTAAATTGGACAAGTAAGAATAAATAGACTGTACATGGATTGTTGTGTTTTATATAGCTACATGGAAACTAGCCAATACTTAGGTACTTACAAATCCAACATGTGGGGAGTGGTACCCCTTTCTATTGAGAAACCGCTCTTCACGGAGTGCTGCACGAAGGATGCATGCCATGGCATCAATAAAGCCCCGCAGTCCATTAATTTCGAATTGTCTAGAATAAGAAAACAATAATTGAAAGTGAATTCAAGTTATTTAGTAACTTTTCTATGTTTATGCTTGAGCTTGTATAACTTTGATTTGATGAGATGCACTTCTCTTTACTCCAGTAGGTAATTTTTTTTAACAATACAATGATGTGTGGTACAGTGCCACTCAGGGCGGTGGTAGCGGAGCGGTGTAGAACGCCGGCCTCTCAATCGGGAGTTCGTGGGTTCAAACCCCGGCATGTACCAATGACTTTGTTTTCTAAGTTATGTACATTTGTGAAATTATAGTACCTAGCAATACTACTCGCCGACGGTGAAGGAAAACATCGTAAGGAAACTCTAGTGTCTGAAGTGTTAACGTACCTCAGCGCTTGCTACGTACAATGGCCCAACTATGAGACTAAGTGCGGAAATCTCAGGTCTAACTAACTAACTAACAGTGCCACTCACATGTTTCAGTGTCAAGTTACACATTTTTTACTTAACTGTCCCGAAATTAGGTACATAATTACAAAATAGGTCTTTTGCATACCACAGAAATCTAGTAGGTAAGTACCTAAGTATTATGTTTTTATTCTAATACCTTGACACTGTGAAGGACACTGCCCTACTAGGGCCTGATATAAGCCTGTCACAAGAAAAGACGGCGATGAATGTCCGTAGAAGAAAGATTATACCTAACTTACTAAAAAGTAATCCAAGAGACGACCACCTCAAACTATTTATATTGAACTCATGTAACATACCTTTTATAGGGGATATCCCGACTTGCCTCTGCTCCTGGGGTATCAATGGGATTAATTCGTCCGCCAAATGCCTCAACCCATGTTTGGAAACACGGAAGGTTTTTGTGAACTCTGATTGTTGGAACGATTGCCGAAACGCGTGAAACCGACGTCTATTTCGGCGCTCTTGTACTCTGCGCTTCGCCCTGTTGACTATTTGTGATAATCGCTATCATAAACCGAGTGAAGAAGTATAAATTTTATTAAAAAAATACTTTTTAGCCTTCTTCGTCACAACTGCCAGTGAGCAATCATACCGAAAAAGCTACTGTTGTTCAAAGATACTAATATTGCAGCTGTCAGGTAGCTGTCATGCAGTTATATAGCTCAATGAAACGTCAAATAAGGAGTAGCATACGGATTTGACAGCCAGACTGTTACCAAGGAACTGTAATTTTGTAAGAGCATACGAAAGTGGCTCCATGTAGCTCCATGTAGAAAAACTGTACAAAACCTCTAAGTGTCCTATCCTTGCGCGTTCCCAGCTCGTTGTAGTGTGGATAGACCTTTTAACATAAATGTCTGGGCAAAAATGCACTCAAACCTCTTGGCAAAATCTGAATTCTACTCAGTCAGATTTTTGCTAACGCTATCTGTCAGAACTACTAATTTGTTGAGAGAGGTGTTTTTGATGTTATACACTAGATAGCGCGTTAAATCTATCCAGTGTATAAATTAAAAAATAACCCCGCAACAGGACATTTTCAGTCTATCCACAGATAATTTGTATGACTGACAACCCTGTCGATCAATTATTTATTCGATTGTCCCTGGTTAAGTATTTATCTAGAGCTAGGCGCAATTTGCCCTTGTGTACTTTAGCTACTATTCTGCCTATCCGGTATTTGTTATGTACTCTACAGTTTGATTAAATTATTTGGGATCGAATTGGTGAGTCGAACCAAAACAAGCTTTTGTAATGTGTTGTTTTCATGCCGACAAGATGAAATTTTTAATTAAATTCTTTGCTAAAAGTAAAGGAAAATGTCCGTGACTAATTTGTTTTCAGTTGACGCGATTTTTTATTGTAATTTAGGGAAATTTAGGTTGTTGTAATGCTATAAGTTAATTAGTATAGGAATTAGTTAATTATCTCCGTGGGATTTTGCTTTGGCTACGCCTTGAAAATATCTAATTTGCCGGAGATTAACCAGTTTGACGATGAAAGGTTTGGTACATTGCCTTTTTTTGGTTAAAAATAAAACTATGACATAGGCATGTACAGTGCTACACAAGAAATAAGTCTCGCGGATGTACCTGCGCAGATGAACAAATTTTGGATGTGCGGCAAGTTGACCGACCAATCAGATGGTTTCATTTTATGGCAGGCCGCGCGCCTTTGTTGCTATTGGTTGATTCAACGTCATCGATGCAGGTGACTATTAGTTTGGCAATAGTGGCCTCAGTCTGGGTGTGTGTTTTCATGTTTGTGACGTCCTGGCCTGGTTACCATAGTACCGGATATCCTAGTTTGGTTTGGTCCCAACCAGGTCAAGTGATTGTCTTGTGTGGAAGTCTTTAGAAATAAAAAAACTGTCGAATATTTCCCGAAGAAGTGACCTTAAAGTTAAGTGTAGGCGGTCTTTAAATAAACAAAGCCGGAATGGCTTGTCAACGCTTAAAAATCCGTGGATTGCCTTAGGGCACGAAGAAAATCTTGAAACGAGGGTATTTTTACTAGGTTGTAAGGTTAATTCCGCTTGGACCCAATGTAAATTATATAATTTGTCACCTACCAATATTGCAAACGAGTAAAAGTGTTCTTAAGTGGAGACCGCGACTCGGCAAACGTAGTGTAGGGCGCCCTCTGACTAGGTGGGATGACGATCTGCGAAAAACTGCAGGCAGATGCTGGATGCGGCTAGCTGAAGACAGGGCGCTATGGCGCTCATTAGGGGAGAGCTGTGTCCAGCAGTGGACTAGTATGCCTGACAACGAGTATTGCAACGGCGTAGCGACGAGCGAGCCTCACGATTTCAATATAAAATGATCCTTATACTCGTAAGGTTACAGGTTAACCGATGAAGCTCGTCAACCACTCTTGTTTTTTTTCTTTTTATTATTTTTTTGGGTTTTTAATTCAGTCTGTTTAGTTCGGGGATTTCGTGGCGTGCGATAATTAAATTGACTGTATGATGAGTGTCGGAAGATTGTTTATCAAGTGCAATTGGAAGCGGAGATTTAGGAAGATTGAAGGACTTACCAGGTCCGATAGCGAAGAAGGTCGAAGGTCAGCGTACCTCGGGCGGGAGCTGCTTCCAGATCCTCGATTTACCTTCCACGACCGCCCACGGTGATTTGCGTAAACTGACCTGACGACGATTGAGCTGGGCTCTTCCTTCTGCACTTCAGTTTTGTGTTGGCTCACGACACGAAAAATAGGGGTACGAGAATGGTGGCAAACAGCAGGGGAAACGAAAGGGCTGTTGCCTCGACAATAGATATGACGACAATGTTATAATTTAAGACCTTGATAATGCATGTTACTGTAATATTATTGACACATATTTAAGCAAATAAATATATCTTTATCTTTATCTTTAATAGTTTCTAACCGACAGAGACGACAGTTGTTAATTCAAAACGACTGAAATGTATCATCCCAGTAGAAGGGATTAGGTTGCCAGGGCAACCAACTAAAATTAACAATTTACTAAGATGGAAAAACTGTACAAAACCTCTAAGTGTCCTATCCTTGCGCGTTCCCAGCTCGTTGTAGTGTGGATAGACCTTTTAACATAAATGTCTGGGCAAAAATGCACTCAAACCTCTTGGCAAAATCTGAATTCTACTCAGTCAGATTTTTGCTAACGCTATCTGTCAGAACTACTAATTTGTTGAGAGAGGTGTTTTTGATGTTATACACTAGATAGCGCGTTAAATCTATCCAGTGTATAAATTAAAAAATAACCCCGCAACAGGACATTTTCAGTCTATCCACAGATAATTTGTATGACTGACAACCCTGTCGATCAATTATTTATTCGATTGTCCCTGGTTAAGTATTTATCTAGAGCTAGGCGCAATTTGCCCTTGTGTACTTTAGCTACTATTCTGCCTATCCGGTATTTGTTATGTACTCTACAGTTTGATTAAATTATTTGGGATCGAATTGGTGAGTCGAACCAAAACAAGCTTTTGTAATGTGTTGTTTTCATGCCGACAAGATGAAATTTTTAATTAAATTCTTTGCTAAAAGTAAAGGAAAATGTCCGTGACTAATTTGTTTTCAGTTGACGCGATTTTTTATTGTAATTTAGGGAAATTTAGGTTGTTGTAATGCTATAAGTTAATTAGTATAGGAATTAGTTAATTATCTCCGTGGGATTTTGCTTTGGCTACGCCTTGAAAATATCTAATTTGCCGGAGATTAACCAGTTTGACGATGAAAGGTTTGGTACATTGCCTTTTTTTGGTTAAAAATAAAACTATGACATAGGCATGTACAGTGCTACACAAGAAATAAGTCTCGCGGATGTACCTGCGCAGATGAACAAATTTTGGATGTGCGGCAAGTTGACCGACCAATCAGATGGTTTCATTTTATGGCAGGCCGCGCGCCTTTGTTGCTATTGGTTGATTCAACGTCATCGATGCAGGTGACTATTAGTTTGGCAATATTAGCGTGAGCGAAATACTCGTAGGTAGCGCTACTGCGGCAATCAATTCTGCACCTCAACCGTATCGGTTAAAGATCATGTTGAATGTACTTATAGCTTCGGGTACTTTCGTTACACTTCTTCCTAGTCTGCGCGAACGTAGATTCCCGAAGGGACTTTTATGATGTGTAGTACTGTACCAGTGACTGCGTTATCTAAGTTACGTAGATTTTTTAAGTTTCAATACCACTTGATAACAGTGAAGGAAAATATCGTGAGGTAACCTGAGTGTCTGAGGTCTTGTCATACGTCAGCGCTTAAAATTGCCAATCTGCGGTGGGTACGCATCGTAATCACGCCACAACTCTCCCTCGGCAAGGCTGCGTACTGCAGTGGGACGTATTTAAGCTACATAAGAAATAGATAAGAAAACTAAAAAAAAAACGCGTTTTGGTCAGCAATGTACCAGGAAGTCCTAAGCTGTCAGAACTGCCACTGATTTAAAAACAACAACGACAATAACAATAATATTATAATAACATCTACACAACACAATCGCTTGTCTTGCGTCTTGGTTATGTAACTTTCCACGTATACATCTGAGTACGAAAGTGGAATGTTTGCATAGTTCTGCCTACAGATATGAGGCGTAATATATATCACACATAGTGGATACGAAATTTTAGTGACTGTGAGACGTGACAGTTATATTATGCCACATAAATTGTACGACAAAGGCCTGTGGATAATTCGTTTTTGCACACAGGTTTATACCGACAAGTTACATGATCAAGGCGCTTTATTGCTTTCTAAGCGCTTTCTTCCACACAAAGCATTAAACATGACACTAAATTACAGTACAGTACATTACATTAGGTTACATAATTTTTCAAACACAAAACCGTGTTAGGGACATTAATCACTAATATGAAATGGCATAAAAACACCCAATTCAATCCATAACATGATCAAGGCGCTTTATTGCTTTCTAAGCGCTTTCTTCCACACAAAGCATTAAACATTACATTAAATTACAGTACAGTACATTACATTACGTTACATAATTTTTCAAACACAAAACCGTATTACGGACATTAATCACTACCTAATATGAAATGGCATAAAAACACCCAATTCAATTCATAACACCAGTATATAATCTGTACAGCATGATAAATTACATTATAAGTTATATTTTTATACTAAATTTACGAACTATACGCTTAGGATATACGCTCAGACTGAGGCTATTTGAACAACTTCAGTAAAACGGCCTCCAATAAGAATTAAATTCACGACCTCAATTTTGGTCGTCAATCAAGTAAAACGCTACACTGTCAAATTATATATATGGTGCTACGGAACATTTTTGCGTGAATCCGTCTTGCAGTTGGCTGGTTTTATATCCGAATCGTATATCAGTCCCGATAGCGAGACTCGCAGACTGGCATAATTGCTTGTTTTCGCGCTACCGGCAGCAGACAGCCCCGTCTGTTTGTGTCTAGCCCGATAGCTCTGGAACTTACGCGGTTCCGAAGACATGTTTTGTTACGGGAATCGAATATATTTGGTACAGTCGACTTCGGAAGTGATTAGAGATAATTAAATTATTTATTTACACTTGCACACACACCCTCTCTCTCTCACACACACATTCTCTCTCTCTCACACACACACTCACACTCAAACTCACAAACACACCCTCTCACACATATACACACATACACACACACTTAAATGTACAAAAGCGTAACAGAATAAAAACAGTACATATATTGTAAATGAGAGACTTAACAAATTAATCATAAAGCTTAAAACATGTAAGGTTGCATTTTATAATATATAATGTTACCAACAATCTGACACTATGTCTCGTATTTGACGCTTGCAAAGTTATCCGTTGATAGATATGTTGAATGACTGACTACCCTATCAATCAGACATTTAAGCGTTTATCACTGGTCAATTAGATATTTATGCCTTTCTCCCTGTATAACGTGTCCTATATATAGGACATCATATATAACTTTATTAAATCTCCCCAATTAACTTTTGGTAGGAGATCTGAGAAAACTAACTGTTTAGGTCCAATATCTTTTTCATCGTATTTTTGAACAACTAATCTTTTTTAAGCTACGTAATTTTTGAAGATGCGGAGTATATTTTACCTTCAGGGGTTAGGTTTAGAGGTTATTTATCTATTTAGGTCGTTACTTTTTCTAGTGATTATAATTTACCAAAATCATAATTGTGAGGTTACAGTAGCAATACCAATCGCTATCACTGAAGGAAAACATCGCAAGGAAACCTGAGTATCTGATGGGTTCAAGTACTTCAGCGCGTGAAACAACTCAGAGCTTCAAGGTGGAACTACTTAGGATCATAATTGAATTGATTTGAAAATTCTTTATTGCACAGAAAGGGGTATGTACAAAGGCGAGCATAATACTGATAAGTATTTTCTTACAGCTAACCTGGAATGGCCGTATTCTGTGTCAACTGTACGTACTAGTCTCGATCGTAACCTTTTGCGGAATTTATTATTAGTGTTGGAAACTGGGCAAAGAAAATAAACCTGCCCAGGCTAGGCCGCGGGATTCGTAGAAAAAGCTTCAGTGTATAGAAAACAAAGGTGTTCGTTGGTTACATTTTATTGCTTATTATTTTTTTCACACCACCTACTCGCCTACTCGACAACGCCAAATTACATACCTATCATGCAAACCTTACGTAAAGCAATCATTAAAGCCGAGTGCTTAGTGCGAGTTTGACAGATCCAATCGAATAACTTTACTACCGCGTTAATCGAGCATTGAGTAGTGAGTATGGGTAAGTTAACCGCTCGAACTGGCAAAACGCTGTCACAGTATAACTCGCACTCGCGTTTATTCGTGTTTTGGCTGGTAAACGTTTTCATTTCTCAATGTAAACCATTACAACTCGCATTCAGCAACTTTAATTTCCATACTTGTCGCTAGGTGGCGCTTCCTCGATGCCATAGAAATATGAGTTTACATTAACGCGATCGAGTAGTTAAAAAACTCGCACTAAGCACTCCGGGGTGTAATGTTGGAGTGAATGTCATTATAAGCTGCTGATTTGTAATATTTTCACTTTTCTTAGTTCTTATTTCAATGGCCTTAAAGTCTAATTTCCTAATTCCGGCACCGCGTCGAACTTATTTGGAAATCAATCCTAATTTGAAAATCGAACTTTTTTTAAAATCGAGCTGGCCACGGCAAGCTGAATCGAACACATGTGAAATTAAACAAAAGCCGCGAGTATTGTCAAACTGCATTACAAGATAATCAAAATAGAAGTTCTGTTAATAAAACGCTGTTTTAGTAGCCATCTTTTTTGTCTCGCAAAAGGTGTGAAAAGTAGAGTAAATTCTTCAGGGATAAAGCTGTCTTGGGCGCACTTGAACCCCGCATTGCGCTTAGGACTCGTCTTAATTACCTCGTTTCGCTCAAGAAATATTAATTCATATTAATCTGGAGTCCTTCGTTACGTTCAGGATTCAATATTGCGCCCGTGACATAAAACAGTGCTTTATCCCTTCGGTGTATACTCTACATACAGCCTATAAACGCGGAACGTCTATAGGCTGTGCTGGGCACGGGACTTGTCTCATAGAGAGAGACAGCACGGGCTTAATTACCGGGCGTGCCCACCGCGGATTGGCAATTCCCTGAGATGTTTGAACACCGTTTAATATATGACATTCAGTGTTTTCAAACTGGCTTCCTCGAATGGCTTAAGAGATTACAGGATATATATATGAACAGACTTTGTAGCCTTAATCTATATCTGTGCCAAATTTAATCCAGATCCGTTCAGTCGTTCTAGAGCTATTGAATACCAAACATCTATCCAAACTTTTCTATTTCAAATATCAGTAACATTAATTGATCTCTAATGTGCTGTTCAATGTTTTGCGTGTAACAAAGTATGATAATTAGTTAATTAATTCCGGTTTTACAAAATCATTGCTATAGATAACGGCAATAATTTTTAGCAATTCTAGTAAATACGAGTGACCAAGTGCGGCAAACGTCTATTTGTATCACTTTATTGAATCTCTTTGCGTGACCTTACTAAACTACAAAGCCGTGCAGTTTTGTTTGATAGCCAATTTAAGACCGGAACGCGCTAGTACCATTTCGCCGGATGGAGCCGATTTTTCATGCCGGTGGATGCAGAAGCTTTTTAAAAAAAATAGTGCTCCAATTTCTTATTGCCAGTCTAGCCATTTAGAATTCTATGTCCTGGAATAAGAGGGTGATTTTAAGTGGTTTGTGCTCGATGCCACAGATTTTTGCTTACCTGTTTTAAGAGTTTTCATCAACGATTTTCTGTCACTTATGGAGAGAGGTGCATTGTTGTCAAAACGGCTGTCTTTGACAGAAATCGGTTAGTGGTGCTTCGATATCAACCCTAGTGTGTCCCACTGCTGGAGCATGGGTCTCTTCCTGCATCGCAGGAAGGTTAGACCATACTCCACCACGGGGGCCAAGTCCGGGTTGGTGGAGGATTATAAGACAGTGGCGGGTCTTACAGTCAGAAATTATCAAGCCGCCCATAAGGCTATGCCATGGCTTAACGACTGCCATTACATGACAGCCGACACCAACGCGTTGCAACGGCTTAACGTGCCTTGCGAACCATGGAAATAAAAATGCCATTAGTGGTAGTAACGGGACGGTCACCCATCCTGCACCTGACCGCGCCTGTTGTTGCTTAACTCAAGTGATTGATTGCAATTACTCGGTTCAAATAGGTGACGAGAGCTTCTTCTTCTTAAATACGAGTCAAATATATTACCCTCTTTTTGTTTTTCTGTCACAGTCGGGTAAAAAGTCTCCTAAATCTAGAAGCATGTTCCCGAAAACGCAAGTACCCCCAAATCAACTTAATCACCACTAAGTCATATTTATGAAAGTTTTTTGTTTTATTTAATGGCCGTTTCCAGGCAACTTTTCTCCCCTTTTGGTTCCACTCTGCGAGTTTTAATTAATCCAAGAGGTTTGTTCTCAGGCTAATTTACTTGCACTCGGCTCTGAGAGGGATTCGAAAGTGAACCTTAAGTCTTTGACTTAAGGTCCTAAAAGAAACGTCGAGATTCTCCATTACTCTGTGAGATGAAATATGATCCGAAGATGAAAGCGCGAAAATGTAAAGTAGATTGATACCGAGGTGTATCTTATCACTGTTTACGAGCTCAAGAATTTATTGGGGCACTTGTTAATATAAAATTGTATGACAAGGCTTATCTCGAGACAGTACATAGTATAAACTTATATCCAAAATACATGCACTTTAGGTAAAGGTACGATAGCGGGTAGTGGATTGTGTATAAAAGAACGACGTGGGTTCCAGTAGGCTGGTTTTGCCGTGTTGTCTTCTAGTATGATTTTTTATTGGTTTTGGACTCTATTTCAAGGTGATAAAGTTCAATATAACGTGGGAATTATTTTCCCCCATTACTTTTTACAAAACGCCCCGTTATACATGGCGGACGCACGTAGAGAGAAAGAAATATGAAGAGAAACGTTCATTCACTCGTTCATTCAAAATTCACTCAGCTATCTTCATTCACTCATTGTTGCGGTATTATCAATACTAGGTACACAAGTTTGGGGTCATAGGCTTTTACATACATTATAGATATGATCTATAATGTATGTAAAATTGGGAAATGGTGTCTGTAACCTGTTTTGTAAAAACCGATTTAGAGGCTAAAAAGTATTGCCTACAGCCTGAGTCCTTAGCACAGGTTAGTGCATTACAAAAGAATATAACCTTTTTAAAAACCTATTTAGAGGCTAAAAATTCCACCAATTACTTCCGCCAGATGTCGCTGCCTGTACGTAGGTATATTGTAAAGACGTTCGAAATTTCACTGATGCCGGTGAGTCGCCCATTAGCTCAGTTGGAAAGAGCTCTGGCACGAATAGCGCTGGCGCGGGTTAGAATCCCGGCATAGGTGGAATTTTTAGCCTCTAAATAGGTTTTTAAAATTGTCCTTAGCACGTGTTAGTGCATTATAAAAGAATATAATCTGTTTTGTGTTTTAAATAAAAGACTCCTTAAATACTGAGGATCGTGGCCGCTATGACGAGGATGGGTGTAGAGTGCTTTTCATCTAGAACTGTGGTTGGCTGTGTGGACCGCCTGGGGCCTTAAGTTTTGTTTCCTTGGTGATCTGGTAACTCCATTTGACGGTCTCGGTGGCGTAGCGGTGTGGCACGCTGACTGTAAAACCGAAGGCTCGGGTTCGATCTCCGTCCGGGTCAAACTAGGAAACGACTTTTCTAATTTGTCTCGGGTCTTGGATGTTATATATGTATTTATTGTATTAAATCTATTGTGGAGTTAGCACCTATAACACAAGTCATTTAGTCGTACTTAGTATAGGGATAACGAGATCTGTGTAATAATTGTCCGTGAGTATTTTTATTTTACGTAGCCTCTATGTTTGTGTCCCACTGCTGGGCAACGGCCTCCCCCAATTCAGTCCAGAGTTTCCTGTCCTGGGCCACCTCAGGCCACTCCGGCAGATGGTTGTCGAGATCATCTCTCCACCGTCTTCTAGGCCGGCCTCGATTACGATGTTCATCGTGTGGCGAGTTTCGCCCACCTGTCCGAGAGCATTCGACTGACATGACCAGCCCAGCTCCACTTCAGTTTCGCCGTCTGGACACCCACATCGATTATTTTATTTATTTATTATTATTTATTTATTTAGCGGGTGATCTGCCTCGATCTTTCTTCTGCTCTACGTTGCCCTTCGTTATACTATATTCTAGGCTCTCGGTTACCAAAGGAAGACAGAATACGGGGTCTAGGCTTATATTCGTTATAGTCCCGTCAAAATAGACGAAAAAGTGCTCATTTTCCGTTAATTGGAGTTTTTTTTCCCGCGGGTTTTTTCCCACGACACTACGGCTCGAAGGCTGCGGCTAACATTGTACATTGAAAATTCAAGAAACATAATGTAAATTAGGTATTTACGTTGAAATAAAATTGATTAGATTTTTTAATTTTTCATTTAATTCCCAACTAGCTAAATTTTCTCGCTTTTTGTTTATTTGTGGGAAACGGTGAAAGCCGGCCAGAAAAATAGATGAAAGAAAGTTGGTAGATCGTAAAATTTTCTACCACGGAAATGTCTATTTTTCTAGACTATTGCGTCAAGAAATTATCCCGAAAAGTTGCCTTCACTTTGCTTCATAATCCATTTGTGAAGTTAAAGTAGCAATACCAATCGCCAACTTTGAAGGAAAACATAGCGAGGAAAGCTGAGTACCTTAGTTTGGTTTTATTAACAAACGACATGTCGGATTGCAACGAAACTTTTCCAATACGTTTAGCGGTCACAAATCGAGGTTAGGATTGGAAATAAACTTATCACAAAGCAATTATAGCCTCATAAGATTTTTCATAGTTACTATTCCCAAGGCAATAATTTCATGTTTTCACAAGCTTATTTCCGATTCTATCATTCTTTATGCAGCGATTAATATTATTATGTAAGGTTGGAACATACAACTAGGCTACGACAGCGAGCGAGTCGGGCAAGTCGGAAAACTATATATAGTCTCACATCCGTAAGGTGGTTGCACGGCAATTAAAGCACAATGGAAACGGCGGGATACATTTCCGTAGGGATGCCCTCTTCATATCGGTTACCTATCAATAGATTGGGGCGGTTTTTTAATTATTTTCAGAAAGAAATCTTTTGTACGTTAGGTCTAGGATGACAACGCTGCATACGGGCTGTGAAATTACCAGGTAATGATACTTTGGCGACTAAGAGACGCAAACCGGGGGGTGGGCAGCAGCGCCCCCCGCAGTACAATTCCACCAAACTGCGATCCCCAACCTGCATGCCCAGCGTCGGGATTATGGGCATTACCCCCCAATGATGGCACAACCTTGCACTCATTAGGGGAGGGCTATATTCAGCAGTGGACTAATATAGCCTGAAGAAGAAGAAGATACTTTGAACGGATTGAAGTTGCAATTATTTATATGGTAAATTTAATTTCCGATTAGATCAATGTTCAATCAATATTGCCTAAGTAAGTGCACTGACGATATATGGGCTGTCTTAATAAATATAACTTGTATTAATTTCCTCGTACAGTCGAGAACACTTCAATCTTTACGCAGTTACACTCAAATAATTTAACTATATTAATGTTGTTATTTATGTAAGTATTTGCGACGCACTCGTGGCCTAGTCGAACCGAGTGACTGGAATCACTCGGTTCAACTAGCCCAGATAACTTCAAACAGTAAGGCCCGCCACTTCTTCGTCTTACAATCCTCCTCCAACCCGGACTTGGCCCCCGTAGTGGAGTATGACCTAACCTTCCTGCGATGTAGGAAGAGACCTGTGCCCTAACAGTGGACACATACAAGGGATATCATCATCATCATGCTAAACCAGGATTGCACAAGCTCATCCCCTCTGATGCCATCGGAAAGGAAGATATTTAACTTGTGCGAAGTTATACCTAGAAAATACTTTGTATTATCCCATGAATGTAGGTAAATTTTGAGATAAAAAGTTGGGTTTATTGTTTGCCGTATGCATAATTATTTTCTAAATAATCTATTGAACAAGATTACGATTTCAGTGGTTTTTCCTATATTTAGTTAAGCTTTGCTTTATTGTACTGTTTTATAACGGATAGCAGAACGAGTTTAGGTTGGAAAAAGTAAAAAAAAAAAATTTTTGTATATTTTTATTTTCTACGGTTAACACGAGTACTAGACATAATTAAAACTGTTTTTATACGGATTTCACTCGTTTATTATATTTTTACAATTTTCCGACGTTTCGGCACTTTTACAGGTACAGGTCATCCGAGACCACGGTACCTGTAAAAGTGCCGAAACGTCGGAAAATTGTAAAAATATAATAAACGAGTGAAATCCGTATAAAAACAGTTTTAATTATATTTTTATTATTATTAACTAAAACTTAAAAGACAATTAGGTAACATATGCCTAATTTTTTTTTTTCACGTTTTACTATAAAATTTATATATGTATTTTTTTAAATGTTAGCCTCTTAATCTCTTGCCTCTTAATCGCGCGTGGTGAATTATAGACATTTTTTTTATTTGTACTCGCTAGCTGTGAAGGAAAACATCGTGAGGAAACCTGAGTGTCCGAGGTACTCAAATACCTCAGCGCTTAAAATTGCCAATCCGCGGTGGGCATGCGGGGTAATTAAGCCCATACTCTGTCTAAGAGAAGTCCTACGCCCCGCAGGTACAACTAGAAAATGTGGTTATATAAGTACTATGATAAAATGTGGTTATATAGGTACTTATACTACGAAAGCTTACGGCACTCAAGTAATCTTTAAAATGGATAGCGCCTAGCGGGCCAAGTCCGGATTGGTGGAGGATTGCAAGACAGTGGCCGGCCTTACTGTCAGAAGTTATCAAGCCGCCCATAAGGCCTCTGACATGACATGACATGGCATTACATGACAGCCGCCACCAACGGCTTAACGTGCCTTGCGAAGCATGGAAGCGCTTGGAAAAAATGCCACTAGCGGAAGAGAAGACGAAATGGTCACCTGATCGCGCCTGTTGTTGCTGAACCCAAGCGATTGATTCCAATCACTCGGTGTCACTAGGTTCCACTAGGCTACGAGCGCTTCTGGATTAGAATAATCTCTGCACACCCTTCCGGGATACAGGCGTGAACTTGCGCAAATTGTGTTACGGTCAACGCGATGATTTTCCAAAGCCCGCTTACACCGTCTCATGTCATCGCAGACGAAATTAATGCTCCAGCCGAATTTGCCTTTTCAGAATATTGGCCCAGGCACGGCCGATAATAAAACAAAAATCTAACAGGTCATCGTCATAGCCTGTCAGAAATACGCTGACGGTTCGCCAAGCCCTACGGAGCCTGTCGGCGGAACGGAAATTTCACGGCAATCATTTGTCGGCCCGCCGGCTCTACGTGAAATTGACTACGGTTATTACAATGACCTCGCCTCCCCGCCTTCATTCCGTCTTCAACCCCCAATTTTTGGCGGCTGTTTCAACGGATAGAGAACGGTATAATCTAGGAGACTTGAGTTGCTACGGAGGGTTGTAGTGCGCATGTGCGGCGATTAGCCGACGCGCGCATGTTTTTTTCTCGCCAACAGCACTGGCTGGTGGATTCTAAAGAAACAAAATACCTCCACTCAATGTGATTTTCTGTCCAAAAATTCCAGATATAAAGCCACGTTTTCTTTTTAAACTGTTTTTAATGTGTTTCGCTCGGCTGCCAGCAGTTTCTGAACGAAAATGTGAGTTTACGTATTCCACTTTGACCTTTTTCAGGTCACTAGTTTTTAGCTACTATTGATAACCTCTAAATAGAGCGTCATTCCCGTGGTAGTGAGCTTCATTAGTTTTAGGTCCCAAGTGTACTATTGACACTGAAAATGCGGTCATGCATTTGAGTTAGTACATAATTAGTTACGGCCAGCAATTTAGTGGTTTTTTTTTGTATAAGTACAAGTACATTAATCCCTAAAGGTAAAAGAGCAAGTCTTTATGCGTATTGAGCTCAAAATAATCTCGCCTTGTTTATTGATTTGAATCGCTTCATAGATGTTTAAGCTGCTATGTAATGGAGTGGGAAAATTAAGAAGTCTTTATAAATTCTGATTAAGTAGGTAGGTACATACTTACATTCATCAATAAAAAAATCACAAACACTTGTAAAAATACTAATGTAGGTACGACCCACTACAGGGCACAGAGCTTCTCTCAGAGAGAGACAGTCCCTCGGTTTCTCGAACGCTAGCAGTATGTTAATCTGTTGTTAACAGCTTTCAGTTGACAAAAGTGCATACGAAAAAAGAAACTGACAGCTGTTGGCGTTCGAGAAACCGGCGGAGTCTGAGCTTAATCAACGCGCATGCCCCTCATTGGAAATTTCAAGCGCTGAGTGTGTGAACATCTCATAATTCAGATTTCCTCACGAAATTGAAGAAAATTTTTTTTTAAAAAAACAGTATTAACTTCCCAATCTTTTTCAATTGCATACGTCGGCCCCGAGCGGGAATCGAACACAGGACCCCTGATTACGTTTTTATATGTAGCCTATAAACGTGCCACTGACAGGTTTACTTTTTACACGACGTAAATATTTTTTTTAAAAACCCGTTACCAACGTCTCAACCTTTTTCAATTACATACGTCGGCCACGAGCGGAAATCGAACGGAGGACCCTTTATTACTTTTTTTATATAGGCATAAACATACTACTGACAGGGCACAGGCTTACTCTCTCTCTCTCTGAGAGGACCCTGATTACTAACCAGTGATAAAAGGTCCGGTTCCTTTCAATTTAATGGAAAGTTGAAATTAAATTTAGCTGTCAATTGCCCGGCGAGGGCCGCACAAAGGGTCAATTGTCTCGAGGTCAACCTAAGTTTTGAATCCGGAGGGCGATTTGCTAAATGCATTTTATAACATTTGTTTGCAAACTACCTGGGTAGTTATTGAAATGTCGGTCGAGGAATGGCAGGTAATTATTAATGGTAATTCGAATACCAAGGTATGACGAAAGTTTTTTAAATCCTCTTCCATAACTACAATGTTTGCCAAGTTTGACAAATTTCATTAACCCTGCGTTCCGAGATGCGATGAAATTGACTACAGCGTGAATCCGACTAAATTTAGTAGTCCCAAAGTATCTCTGACGAAATAGGGTTCTAATGCCTACTGCAGTTATATGGATTGACACTCTCGGAACACACCCTAAATTCAATTCATTTATTTCAAATATAAAAAAATCATATAGATTTGTTAGTAATCTTATTCTAGTGTTAGTACATATTGTTCTTTTAACCATAACTATAGGGCACTGTCATTGCTTGCCACTTGAAGACGGCAACAATGGTTTATGTAGGCACAATCTACCTTATCGGCGAGCATAGCCAGGATGGTGTTGCGACTGGCCCGCACCCTGCGCACGAGTGACGCGCCGCGCTTGCGCATTATCGCGTAAAAGTCGTCAGTGCGCGCGTCAGCGAACATGCCCGATGCGCTGCAATAGCGGGGCAGCCGCTACAACGCCCGGAGTGCATTGTTGTATTGCACGCGGAGAGCCCCAATCGATTTTCGCGTATAGTTCATCCACAGGCAGCATGAGTAGAAAGAGGTACAATACGCTCTAAATAGCGTTAATTTAACTTCCCTTGAGCATCGTGAAAACCTGTGGGCTATCATGTTGGCTCTAACCGACAGGGCCCTCAATGTGCCACCCTAAATTTTTAGTGTCATGGAAGATCGGTGAGAACAACAAGATATAGTTGACAGTTGCATACGACAGCTTAACATTTGACTTTTTTTCGACCTATTTTTCTTCGATTTGATTAAATAGTCATGTCGAAAGATTATTATTTCATCCTCTTCCATGGACACGTTTATTATTTATAAAAACCCTATATTTCAGTAATAAAATAAAGTTTAAAGAATCATTTGTTGGTGGAATGTGGCCGGAACGCTCAGAAAAGACAGGTTTTAGTTTAAGAATTTAATGTAAATATCTTAGATGTAGGAGCTTATCAGAGCGTACTAGCAGAACCGCAGTCAAGTGCAGCCAGATTTATTTATTTTTTTAGTTATAAGGTTGTTTAGTTGATTAGACAATAAGAATAGGATACGTTGGGGCTGACATTGTCCCACCAGGACAAAAGTCCCAAAATAAATAAAGATAAAAAAAAAATTTAAAGAAGACTTAAGCCATTTTTCTACAATTATTTTAAATCTGTGGGCTATACAGCTCGCAGTACCGTGGCGTACCGCATCTGACGTCTCGCCCAGGTAAACAACAAACATCGTGATCACTAGTGGTCACAACAAAGCACGGGTGAAGTTTACCAATGTTAGGTAACCAAAGCGTGACGTCACGCGGTGTGATTGGCGTTTCACTCAAAATGGCTGAAGGTCTTGTGTGGTTCCTTGAAGAATCCAGCGAAGAAGGTCCAAATGTTCAGGCGTGAGCCCTGTGGCTTATTGTGGTGACCTCTCCTTGTGTTTTTAATGTGTGTGGAATGAAAAACTCCAGTAAAATATATAATATATAGTATATATAAATTCAAGAGTCCTTTTATTTTGCGTGTACAAAGCAACAGTTGGTAGATAGTAAGTAATGTTCGTTAACAATTTTGAAAATTAGGCAACTTCAAATTAGTACGTTCTGATTGGCCAATTAAACGTCACGCTATCTTCTCTGTCCCATTGGCTGCCATCAGGGTGTCATCGTGGTAGTTGTCAGTTAGCTTGTAAGTTCCTGTGCATTTCAATATAGCAACAAATACCACCGGGTCACTTGTTAGGTTTAATGCTCATCGCAGTGTGAACACAGTATTTCAATCTTTTATTTTATTAAAAAAAATATCGGTGACCTCTTTTTTAATCAACTTGAAAAAAGGAGGAGGTTATCAATTCGACGCGTATATAACTTCTATTTTGTTATAAAACTAAATCAGTGTTTTAAATACATATAATAATGTACTTTCCCCTAATACCGTTGAATCTTTGATTGTTTGATACTGTCGGCACGCCTTATAAACACCTAAAACTGTTGGGAAATTTGTTTTTTCATTTGTCTTTGTATAATACCTACTAAATACACTATTTTTTATTTTTAATGCACTAACCCGTGCTAAGGAACAAATTTAAAAACCTATTTAGAGGCTAAAAATTTCACCCATGCCTGTACGTAATACAGAGAATATTGTAAAACGGTTCGAAATTTCACTGATGCCGTGAGTCGCCCATTGGCTCAATTGGTAGAGCGCTGGTACGGATAGCCAGAGGTTGCGGGTTCGAATCCCAGCATGGGTGAAATTTTTAGCCTCTAAATAGGTTTTTAATACTAAATATCCACCTGACTTGCTTTACATTCATTTGTTTGGGGCTCGGTTTTTGACAACTTTTGGAATAAATAAGCAAAAATTCATGGACATATTACACAGATCTGGTTAGGCCCAAACTAAGTACACCTAAATTACTTGTGTTACAGGTGCTAGCTCAACGCTAAACTTAACACAATAAGTACATAGATAAGTTCCAAGACCCGAGACAAACTAGAAACCCGGCCGGCCGGGGATCGAACCCGAGATCTACGGTTTTACAGTGAGCGTGCCAAGCTGCTGCGCTAGCGAGTCCGTCATTTTCGTGAATTTATGTTTATTTGTGCTGTACTCCTGTAATCTTAGGATAAATGCTGTTATTTATAAGTGAGTGATGTTATCTACTTCGAAGATTTAGACTTTAGAAACTAGAGGTTATAAGGAGAAACGTGAGGTTACTCAACTTCCCTTCCTAAAAATTGTTGCTCAATCTAATAGCTCATACTTGTACTCTGTTTTCTTTTCATGAAGGTTTGACTTCCATATCTAGGCGAGGGTTATAATAAGAAGCATGACCCCAATTCCGATCTCAAGTGGAAGATCCTCCGTAAATTTCAGTTTTATTGCGCGCAGTAAACACTGGCAATTCCAGGAGAATCGTGGAAAACATTTTGTGTCTCTGTTATGAAGGAACAGTCGGGTGTAAATAGCAGTAACTGTATCGCTAAGCACGCTTGGTAATTAAACCCTCAGCGCTAGAATTTGACAATCCGGGGTAGGCACGCGTGTTAATTAAACCCTCAGCACTTGAATTTGAAAATTCAAAGCACGCGTGGTAATTAAACCCTCAGCTCTTGAATTTGACAATTCGCGGTAAAAACGCGTGGTAATTAAACCCTCAGCGCTTGAATTTGACCATCCGCGATAGGCACGCGTGGTAATTAAACCCTCAGCGCTTGAGTTTGACAATCCGCGTAGGCACGCGTGGTAATTAAACCCTCAGGGCTTGAATTTGACTATCCGCGGTAATCACGCGTGGTAATTAAACCCGTACTCACTTTCTAAGAGACGGTCTGCAGAGTGGGCCGTAAATAAGGCAACAAAAAAGGAAGACTATAATACTCGTATTATGTAGTCTTGGACCCAAACAAGGATACATTGTTATAATAGTAGATAACCGATTTCTACGCAGCGAAAGCTAAGTTCTGCATCCGCGCTGCGTCAACGCTATCTTTACACAAATCACATAAATACCTTTTCGTTTCTTATACTCTGTAAATTGTGTTGTTTTGATCTGATTATTGGGTGGAAAATGCTGCTTCCATCCATAAAGAGCGAAAAACTCATTCAAATAACTTTCCACCTAAGGGGCAGAATAAACTTTAATAGTAGAACTACTGTCAGCTGTGAAGAGTTTTATGTAAAAAAAAACTTATTAAAAAAAATGCTGCGGCCATGTAAGTTTCTAAACAGCCAGTGTGGACTTAGTGCAAACTTCTTTGAGCGGAATAAGCCGCAACAATGGGCGATTTTCCTCACAGATAAATTCTGTAGCAATAACTGTCAAATTCGGTCTATTATCTGTGGTTTTCTTATAAACCATAGAGCAGTGCACGGAGTTTGACAGTGGTTCCAACTATATTTGACATAAGGAAAAATACCCATGACGCGGTGAGTTCCATATTATTATTTAAAATGTTAAGGTCGACATAAATTGGCGGGATACTAATCTGTATATATGTATCTGTGATGGAATTCAAAAAAATAGGTAATAATCTTTTATGCTAAGATTTGAATATTAAAAATTTGTTTTAATTTTCCTCATATTCGAAGTGAAAAGTAGAATGTTTAACACGGGTAAAAGAATCAATTCCTACTCGTACTATAGCCTCCCTCGCTGCTCGCGGGTATTGATTATTTCGACCCTCGGTTAACAATCTACTATTCCCACCACGTCTCCCTCCTCTCCTTGTGCGTTGTGCCGCCGTCATTAATTTCGATGCATCGAGTGGCATATCGTTAAGAGCTATAGTCTATTTATCCTTACTTGTCCGATTTACTAAACAAGATTCTACCGCTAAAGTATGACCTTTTAGTCGAAAACTGCCATATTCCCATAAGTGAAGTAACCCGGGGCACTATTTTAGATCTTCTTCTTCTTCTGTTCGTGTCAGAGATTCGACCAGTCTATATTTTTCCTGCCCAATAGATGGCTACTGCAATTGCAGCAGCGTTGGCCTCTGTTAGGTCCTCCAGAGTGCAGGTGTGAGGGCACAATGGGCATTGGAGCAGGTGCACATGGATTGCGATGAGGCTCCACAATCACATTGCTCCTCCGTTGGTGCAATATAACCCCAACTGCTTAGGTTTTGTCTGCAGCGACCTACTTGGGTCCGGAGTCGGTCGAGTGACTGCCACGTAGGCCATTGCTGATCAGAACTATTTTAGATAACACGGTGCCAAATTTATAAACAGCGTTCATTATACAGTTACCGTACATTTCCTTAACATTTATCTTCAAACATACCACGATAACATCAAATGATTTAAATAATTTACTGCACAACCAGCGACACACTCATATTGTTTAAAATTCCTGGTTCCTGAAGAAGGGTAACCTGTGTATCTGGAACCAGAGCAGTGCCTTAAAATACACAGGGAATTGCAAAAAGCAAAAAGAATACGTGAAATAAAATAATAGGAAAAATTAAAAAATATTTAATGTTTGTCCTTCTAACCCAGCGATAGTCTCGTTCAGTACTAATACGAAGGGGTATGGAAATATAAACATAAAAATTCTGGCTAATTATGATGATGATGATTGGCCTTTTTGCATCTACGTAATGAGATGAGTTATACAGCGTCCAGTGGTATCCTCACTCACACTAAATGGGTGAAGGGACCACTCCGACGCTGTAGGGCCTAGGACATGGTTTTATGATGGTGTAGGCTTGCCCAGCACCTATGCCTTCCTGACAGCTTAGTCGGCCTAGCCCACAGAAAAGACTAGTCAATACGTGCGGAGCCAACCAAGCCGCGGGTTTCCTCACGATGTTTTCGTTCACCATTGGCGTGTGGTATTGCGACTTCAAATTTGAAAATGTACGTAACTTTGAAATTAAACAAAGTCATTGGTACATGCCCGCACTCGGGATCAAACCTGGGGTTCTCGCTTGCCAGTCCATGGTGGGTAGAAACCCACTGAGCCACCGCTATTTATAAACATACTTATAAATCAGTAAAGAACTTATACAAATAATTTGTTTATATGAAATTAAACGATAGTCTTTGTTAAAAAATAATGTCCTAACCTAATCTCGTATATGAAACAGTCTTCTTCAAAACGTCTGCTGCAAACGTACGTGATTTTGTTCATTACCAATTTGAAGAAGCCGAGAAGAACCGTGAAGCTATGCCGTCTATCTACATTTGTTGCATTATGCTATCTTCGGGTAACCTGAAATAAATAATTATTAATTAAAAACCACTATAATCAGTCCAAACTTTTTTTAATGAAAGATACGTTTAGTGTATTATATGTGTAAGTATATAATAATGTGGAAGGTTGTCGTTTTCCTTTTTTTTTTGCACGCCTGCCAAGTTTTCGTTCTACCTCCTACGGTTGACTGGTAGAAAATGCTTATGGCATTAAGTTCGCCGCATTGTACAATTTTATGGTGCAATAAAGTATTAATTATAATAATAATAATAATACCCTTGAAGTTCTTTATTTCATTAAAATCCAGTAATGCTGGACACCTTTTTTCACAATAGTGATGCGATTTGTTCGCTACATTATTATTATATTACGACACGTAGATTATGTAGCGAAAACTATTCTATACGATATATGAACCTATCTTATTACAAGTGCTAAATTTTTTGAAAGAAGGTAGAAATATTATATAATATCAAAACACCTTGTGGTAGTTTTCATCACGCTGAAACTATAAAAATTTCAATGCAATCAACAGATTCAAACAGGAAAACTATTTGTCGGTAATCATAAACAATCGAATCGATAACTGCATAGAAAGTAACTGAATCGAGCTTTCAAAAGTTAATTAAGATATAGTGAAATAAACACAAGAAATAAAAAACTTCTTTATCGATTACTTTTTCACTGTGGTAGTGGGAAACGCCCATCCCTATCGCCCTAAAATAAACAAAAAACTTGTTACTATGATTAAATTGATTATAATCATGATTTTTTTAACTTTGAAACACTATTCTCAAATGATATTAAAACTATGTTGCAATTCCAGTAGCGCATAGTCAAAATTCAAGCGAAAAAACCACTATAAAGTACACAAAATTGAGTCTTACCGATGAAGGTGGTTTTGTTTTCTCTTCTCCTGAATGGGTTTTACATCCTAATATCACACACGCCATTCCGATGTATTACGTATACTCCATACTACGAATATCCACTGAAATCCACTTCAGATTGTCTTAAAACAACCCAAAAACACAAGCTACTCGGAGACGACGCACTCCAACACCTCTTGTCTAATACACTGCCAAATCGAAGATACTTGGCAGCCCACTACAAGCTGTGATTTCCTACACCTCTTTAATACCGTACCATAATGGTAACCAAAGGTAACCAACTGACAATTAAGGGTGGTAAGTTCGAAGTAATAAAACAACACACTACTATATTTTTCTCTGTCTAACACGTGGTTGGTGACGTTTCAAACTAACGAGACAGACATGTGTCAGGTGTTCATTTAATAACGCTCCTTCTATGCACACAACTAAAAGTAATCTAGAAACGAAAGTTACATTTAATTCTACTTTGGTGCTACAGCTTTACGTTTGGGCCGACTGACGGTCGCCTTAGCAGGGATTTGCTTGGCGGGGACTTTCGCTGAACCCTTGTCCGCACAGCGAGCTTTTGAACTTCCGCCAGCGTGTGCACTTTATGTCGCACTCCGTCCGGCGCCAGAACATGAATGGTGCCTTCCCTGGTCCAACACATAGAGACACCAAAACGCTGTCGCACGTCCATAAAAGCTTCGTGCCAGCTCCTTGTTAAGAACTCCGAGAGTAGTATGGGAACCTTAGAGCTTGGTTTTCGAAAACCAGGCTTCGTCCCGTGCCTTCATAGAGTGGAACTTTACCAGGACCGGTCTGGCCCTACTTGCACTAGGGCGCCCCATCCTCTGCGACCGACTTTTGTCATCTGAGTTGATGCTAATGGAGTGTTTTCCGAGCACCTCCACCACTGCAGTCAATGTGTCTTCCTTCTCGGCCTCTGGAAGTCCACGTATTAGCAACATTTTCCTTCGGCTTCTCATCTCCAAGTTGTCCAAATCACGAGCTATCATGTCAACTTGCTGTTGGAGAGTAGTGAGTGCAAGAACCACAAATGTGCGGAACGAGCTAAACTCTAACTGAACACTGGAGGTTGAGGATGGGGTTTCTGGGTCAGATCCCTTGTCTAGAACGTCTTAAAACGATGCCATCTTGAAAGCAAACAAGTTGGATAGCTTGGTGATGGATTGCTTGATGTTATGCATAGTGCACAGTTAGCAATTTCGCTGCATTGTAGAATCTTGTGATGAATTTTGTGTGTGACAGCTGGCACGTATTTATCTCACTATTTAGTCATTTATCATAATGATATTTAATCTTTTTCTATTTTATTTATTTAATTAAACTTTAGCCAATTATGAGTTGACTTAATTATTTGACTAACCACCACCGAAGAAAGGGAGAATGTATTAGAGTTTTAGAATTTTTTCAGTAGTTTAACATCAAGGATATTTCTGCAACGTTATAAGGAAATAAGATGAAATTTACTCAGTCACTGGCGGTGTTCATAATATCTACCTTAGCTTTGATCACAACTATAATAGAATATAGATATACTATTATATCTATATTTTATTATAGTTGTGATAAAACGTGCCTTTGTCTTGTTTCAGGTTGAAATAGCCTGGGTAAATCTCGACTTCAATAGCTCAATAGAGACAATTACAGCAGCCTAGTGACCTTCTATGGAGCGCGTTACTGTCAAAATGTTGATGAACGATAGCAACTTAACGTTCGCAGTTGCCACGAATATGACTGAGATATTCCACAATGGAACGCCGGGCAGCTCACTGATCAGCCAATCTAAACTGTACAGAGACAATATCATCGATAACAAAGTGATCCAAGCCATATTCTGCGTCGTCTACACCATTATCTTCGTCCTGGGAATCCTGGGCAATGCCTTAGTTTGCTTCGTGGTGATCAGAAACAAAGCCATGCAGACTGTCACCAATCTGTTCATTACCAACCTAGCAGTGTCGGACATCCTTCTGTGTATATTCGCCGTCCCGTTTACCCCACTATACTCGTTCAGCGGCTTTTGGAGTTTCGGGTCTCACTTATGCCACATAATGCCTTTCGCACAAGGGTGCAGCGTATACATATCTACATTGACACTTATGTCTATAGCTATCGATAGGTTCTTTGTTATAATTTACCCCTTCAGGCCTCGCATGAAGGTCGAGACTTGCATATCTGTGATTATCATGATATGGACCTTCGCGGTGACGGTCACGATGCCGTACGCAATCTTCATGGTGTACTACGAGTTGTCTTACGGGGCGTTTTGTGACGAGTCATGGCCCTCAGAGGAGCTGCGAATGATCTTCGGCACTGCTACATCATTCCTACAGTTCGTTTTACCTTTTATCGTTATCGCGTTCTGTTACACCTGCGTCAGCTTCAAGCTGAACGACCGTGCCAAAGCCAAAGCGGCCAGTCAGAACTCTAGAAAGGAAGAGATTGATAAGAGCCGAAAGCGACGCACTAACCAGATGTTGATTGCCATGGTAACAATTTTCGGCTCGTCCTGGCTGCCTCTAAACTTAGTTAACCTTTGCAACGACTTCTATATCCAAGCCATTAGCATGGAGTACTACTTCGTCCTATTTTTCATCGCCCACGTGATCGCCATGTCTTCGACATGCTACAATCCGTTCATTTATGCATGGATGAACGAAAATTACCGCAAGGAGTTTAAACAACTGATCCCTTGCATTGACACCTCGGGGCAGCTGCGCAGCAATATCCCTCTGGATCCACTAGGTGCTGGACAGTCCGAGAAGACTTTCAACGGGAACACAACCACGGACAGCTATCTGGCTTCCAGCTCACAGAGAGGAACTTCATTCCGGAACAAGCGGAAGCCGAGCGCGGCAGCTGATGTGGAAAGAAGCGGCGTGGAGTTGGACGAGGATCTATTGAATGTGGACGTCAAGCATTGTCACATCTCAACGAGCTATAACCTGAGGAGGGAGTCAGTGAAACTCCGGCTGATAAACGAGGAGTCTTTTGACGGGTCGCCAACGCAAAGTCAATTCTAACGACTGATATCACGGGTAAGTGACTGATGTATATTCTTATGGTGTGACGCTCCTCTGACTACTCGTTACAATCTATCTTCATATAATAATAGCCTAGAAAAAGCTATAATAAAAACGCTTTAATTGCATACCAATCAAAAGAGTATAATTTCCATACTCACTTGACTCTGGTAATTAGACTAAACTTTGAAATGGTTTTGTTGCTTTTTTCTTTTTTTAAATTAATGTCAATCAAAAGAGCATCACAATTTTTACACTAGACCTTAACTTAGCTACAAAATACTTGTAAAATCTACTACAGGTTGTATTTCCACCAGGGGCGTAGTACTCGTACATTGTACAAAAGCATTTCTTTCTCTGACAAAGGGTACAATGCCCTGCAGTGCAGATTTACTTAGAAAAATATCCAATTGTGCCTACATTAACTGTGAATTCAGCTCAAAAAGGTTGTACCTACCCATTATCTTAAAAGATAAAAGGACGAAAACATTTGCAAATTCGTCTCTTTGCTAAAGCGGTGGCGGAATAACCAGTTTTTTCATATTATTTTGACAAGGAAAAATATTCCCCGGATTTAATTCACATTTGTATGCAAGAATTTCCGTATTTTATCGCAAGAGAGCGATGAGATGTCGGTATTGTTTACAAAAACGGGAATCGGGAATCATTAAAACACTCCTCAGAGGCAGTTTAAATAGTCTAAATACAGCAAAATGATCTTCACAAAAATACATTCTTCAATTTGTCGATAAACAATGAGGATCGCTCCTTCTTGCAAGTGTTAACCGCTTTTTTCGTATTTCTTGCTTGTGTGGGATATATATAAATAATTTATATGGTGTTTTTATTCTTGTGCTTTCACACTTGGGTACCATGCCGCTTTTGCAATACGAGAAAGTCATATTTAATTGAAATAACAGCAGAAAACTGACAATCGCCGGCTGAAACAGTGTTCGTACACCACCTCTTGACGTCACTCAAGACGCCATGACAGTCTTAAGCGTTTTTGTGGGAAATTTAAATTGATTTTTTTAGATTCAAAATACTTATTGAACATGTTAAGTTTTATTTAAAATAACACATGTTTATACTATTTTTATTTTAATGCACTAACCCGTGCTAAGGAACAAATTTAAAAACCTATTTAGAGGCTAAAAATTTCACCCATGCCGGGATTCGAACGATGAATCCCGGCATGGGTGAAATTTTTAGCCTCTAAATAGGTTTTTAACACATGTTTGTTGTATAATACACTTAATAGTACATTACACAACTAGAGTGGTAATACAAAGAAAGGCCGAGATCGCAGAAGTTTGCGGCCCGAGCTGCAAGCGAGGGACGTAAATATGCGATTGACAGCTTTCTTTATTACCTCCCGTGTTGTGTACATATTTTATGTCTACACTTGGCCAGAAAGCGGCTTTTTCCGTACGCGCAGCGTGCGGAAAAAGCCACTTTATTGCCAGGTGTGGCATAAAAGTACATTATAAAACCATTTCCCGAATTCAGTCAACTAGCCTTAAATGATGTAACATTACGGAAGTAGCAGTCGCCTCCCTTAAGCCGGGTTTTCACTGTCTTAGTACGCTCGGACCGAATCTGCCATCCGAGTAAACTAATGCATCTGATAGGACGGTTTTTCGTGACAAGCTTTAGTTTACTCGGAATGCGCACTCGGACCGAGCGCACTAAGACCGTGAAAACCTGTCTTCAATATGAGCCGCCGTCACTTTGACGTCTGCTGTTTCCTCCAGTCTCTGGAGATAGATGTAACGCAGAATTTGCACTAAAATGTTTTAATATAATAGAAGAGACCGTGTTAAGAGATAAAAAAACTTTTTCACTCCAACCTAAGCTAGACCTAATTACTCCATTGAACTCTTAACTTTGTGCATCGTGTAATAAAAATTTGTTTTTCACAGGCGATGTGGTGGAAACGCGCCCAAATTTGAAAAAAGTACCCGGATATTGGAGTGTTATTTTTGGAAAATTACTTTTAATAATATGAACGAAGCAATTATACTATGCACCCTCTGTATTTACAACTTGAGGTGGGTGTACGCCCAGCGAGCGATTCGTAAACATTCATTTATTTCTTGAGATTAAATAAACTTTGGGAGAAGTGAAAGCTCGCTTGGCGTAAATGAACCTACAAAAAAAATACGCTTATTGTAAACCTACCTATTGGTAAGAACCTAGAATTTTTATATTTTTATCCTATTGATAGAGTGACGTGTTTTTTGACCTTTTGATGAAGTCCTTTAGGCCGTGGGCTGACTGTCGGTAATCCTACAAAACTCGGCGACCAGAAAGTTTCTCCACGTCTAAATTGATATTTTATGACTTTTTGACACAGGCGTCCAGACAGTCGACTCTAGGCTTATTTTCGTTGTAAATAATTCTAGTCGCTATTCATTCAATTGTTCTTATGAAATTAACGACGTAGATAAAATAAATATTTTCGTATATTTATTTTAGTCGTATTTTAATTACAGGTTACTTTAAAAATGCGCCAATCCTAAAATACGCCAAGTATAACAACTTTTATTATTAAGGATTATGTTATTCCGAAACAAATTGGTGCTTATAAGAAAGTACAGTTCAAAATACCACTTTCCTCCGAAAAATGGCTAATTAATTTTTTCAT
Source organism: Yponomeuta sedellus (assembly GCA_934045075.1). Lineage (NCBI taxonomy): Eukaryota > Metazoa > Arthropoda > Insecta > Lepidoptera > Yponomeutidae > Yponomeuta > Yponomeuta sedellus. The sequence continues at coordinate 19,635,653 of OW203731.1, read as the reverse complement.
CCTTTTTACAAAAAATCTTATGATGCTTAACAAATTTTTATTTAAATAACTTAAATAACTGATTTTTACAGAATAAAATGGACAAAAGCTATTCATTTGTTAATATAAAAACGAAACGAAGGGCTGGTTTCTGAATTGAATTCTCAATTCAGGAACCGGCCCTTTGTTTCGATAAGTAAATACTAAGGTAAGCAACATTCTGTCACGCTCTTTGCTGCGAAATTCGAAGAGACCGCACTACCCTTAAGTATTTACTAAGCACCATTCTTAATTCAAAAACTAACCCTATAAATAAAATCTATTTCCTAATTTAAATTAAATATTTGAGCCATATCAGGGCGGTAGAGTACCAAGAAGGCTGGCGGCATTGCCTCGCTGTATGGCTAGGCTTAACATTTGGCCAAAGTAAGCACCCGCCTCCCGATCTCTTCCACCCTTTTAATATATTTTTGAAAGTGTTTTGCTGTTTTTTTCTAATTGGCGAATCGTGTGTGTTTTAAGGAACTGTTAATTTTAGAGGTAACCTGTAGTTTCTTATATGAAAGTTTACTTAAGACTCCAATTTGAATGAGAAATGTACAGGGTGCAAGATGGGTGATTGGTCGTAAAAGTTGGAACTAGTAACCGAACTTCTCTTAGCTAACTCACCAAAGCACTAAGTTTTAATTAAGAGACTACGAGGTTCATTCGCGCCATCAATGAATCACAATCATATCTTCTGTTAGAAAAACAGGCTTTCGAATTAAATTTAATATAAAAATAGTGAATTTAGCTATTACCCGCTACCGGTAACGGGCGGTTGTAGGTACTACAAGTCTCTTTTTACATATAGAATATAAAGGCATTTTTTTTCTAGCCTTCTCTTAGACAGAGAGCATGGGCTTGATCACCAGGTGTGCCCACCGCGGATTCTCAATTTCAAACTTTGTGATGTAAATACCTTAGAAATTCAGGTTTCCTTGCGATGTTTAAGTGCAATACTATTTACTACTGTGAAGGAAAGCATTGTGATACACCATCTGTAAAAGTATCTATGATTTTTTTTCCATTAGTGGGGCTGATGAACCATGTAGTTAGGAAACACACTGAACTAAATTCCATCCCGTACAAGTACTTTATAATAATTATAATGGAATTACGATTAAATGTTTATAATACTCAAAGATAATTAAAAGAAAATTTGCATTAATATATTTCATAAGACATAGTGGGAGAGGTAGACAGATGAATTATTTATGTATTTACATTTACACACACACACACGAAAATAAAGATATTAAGTAGAATGTACAGCAGCGAGAAAAGCAAACAATCCATATAAAGCACAATGAAGCAATATTATAGAGAAACATTAACATAATTAAAACTGCATTTACACGGATTTTACTCGTTTAATTTTATAATAGTACCTGAAGACCACGGTACTTGCAAAAGTGCCGAAACGTCGGAAAATTGTATAAATGTAAAATTAAACGAGTAAAATCCGTGCAAATACAGTTTTTATTATATCTAGTGCTCGTGATAACCTTAGAAAATACTAAACATTAACACATTTGGACTCACAGGAGTGTATTAGTGAGAATGTTGTGGGTGTGACCAAATGCAAAAGGTCTCAGATGCAGCATGACCTGGAAAATCATACTCCAGCGTTGGTCTTACCCATACCTAGTTACAATTTACTCAAGACAAACCACTTTAGACCTCTTAATGATAAGTCATAGAGTTGATTTTAGATTGTCAATGTAAAGATATATGTGCTGTCATATGCACCAGACTTATTACCGGCAGCAGTGTTTAAATTTGCTATTAAGGCCTGCGCAGACGAGGGATCTCCCGTGTACTTTTTTGTCGGTCGATATAGATCTCGTATAAATTGTATCGAGTAACGCACACGAAGGACTAAAAGTACCCCGTACAAAAATTCCCGCAAATTACCGAGGACATTAAGAGACCGGAGTGGACAAAAGTTCGGTGTTTTCTTATAAAACGCTTTTTCTTTTTCAACTTCATGTAAATTACAACACAATGTAATCTCAGAATATTTGAAATTGAAATTGAAAAATGGTTTAATTATCGCAAAAAAGTACAAAACACAACTTAAAATAGACTAAGTTAAATACATACTTAGTTACTTTAGTAACTAGTTTATTTGCTTCCATAGCGTACGCTTCACTCAATTTCCGGGGAACAAAATGACCGCACACCGTAAGCGTTGAGTCCGCGACAAGTACTCGGAGGACATTTTTTTCGATTCACGGACTTTTGTCCCTCGGGGACAAAAGTCCATCGTCTGCGCAGGCCTTAAAAATTACGAAATAATTCAACTAGTTACGTATTAAAAATAAGTGTAGTGGTAAAGGCTATACATTTTTGATATCACTGACTGTATGCAGTTCACGTTTAAGGTAGTTGCACAAATGTATGAAGCCATTGTTGCGGTTTTCAGTACGATATCTTAGAACTTAAAATGCACACCAGGCTTAACGTGGGAATAGATGTGGAGTAGTTATTTAAATCCTGATTCTAAAAAGGTCCTCTAGAATTTAAGTTTTATCTAAGTCTCAAAAGAAACTTCTGTAGATATCTAAAATGGCGAAAAATATCAGCAAACGTGTAACAACAAATTGAAAAGTAAAAAAAAGTAAACACATTTATTTTCAAATATAAATAAGATAATTACTAATTTTTAATAACTATTTTTCTTTAGCAAAGTTAATAATTATATTTATAGCATAAGGTAGTGGTGACCGTGTCCCAATATTAAGCTGAGCCAGCATAAATCCAAATTCCCAGTACTTCCGGTATACCATACTATATGATTTAAGGCACTACGCGGTGCTAATCAGCGCCACAAATGGAATAAAAATCACAACTGGTTTTATAATACGTTTTGTTTTAAAGGTGAACACCATAATTCTTAACAACTGTGACAACAACTTTTAGAACCCACAGACTAGAACCTAGGATCAGCTATTTGGCTTTAATCGATTTCCGCGAAAACGGTCGGGCTTTGGCAAACATGCTTTCAAGTCCGAGATTCTTGTACCTATGTTTTTGCCTGTAGGTTCTAAAATAGCTATTATATTTATTGAGATTAATGATGCCTTAGGACGGTTTGAAAATTTCTGACAGTAAGACCAGCCACTAGTCTTGAAAGCCTCTACCAATCCGGACCAGGCGCCGTAGCTGAGTATGGCCTATACCTTCCTTAGAGAAGAGACTCGTGCCCCTCGGTGGGGACATAATGGGTTGATGTCGATGATGATGCCCACTCTTTCCAAAGACGCGTTATAATTGTCATCATCAACCCATTATGTCCCCATCGAGGGGCCAAAGACGCGATATATTATTTTTCCCCATTGGTGGCGCTACTCAGCACTGCGTAGCGCCTTAAGACGATCCGTCGTTTTACTGAAGAAGAGAGGATCCGAGAGAGATATATAAATTAAGATAAGATACTAAACGGTATCTTAATTGATATAATTTTTTTATTATACTATATATTACTAGCTGACCCAGCGAATATCGTACCGCCTAACAGGTGATTCTTTATTTTTTTCTTCGTAAAAACCATCCTCGTACTTCAAAGAATTTAAAAATAATAATAATTGGCGAAATCGGTTCAGCTACTCGCGAGATTTGCGCCTACCAACACATTCAGCCATTCATTTTTATATTATAAATACTTTATTGCACACGAAACATTTAACCAGGACACTACATAAGAAATAAAATGTACAAAAACGAGCTTATCTCTGATAGAGATTTCTTCCCTTTATGGGAAGAAACCTCCTTCATCTCTTCCCTTAGAGAGTCGGAGAAGCAGTAAAAAGCGGGTCTTTATACGTGTACAAAATTTACTACATAAATATTGTATAACCTACCTAACTAAGAAATAAATAAACTAAAAAGGGTACAGACAAAAAAAAATAAAAAAGTAAACGGTGCATTGCACTCCATTGTGTGCAGCCGAAACATCTCCAAAAGAGCTAGATTGGCTATTCATAGTGGCGTGCTGGTCCCAACACTTATGTATGGTAGCGAGACTTGGGTGTGGCAAAAGAAGCAAGAAAGTAGAATTAATGCAGTTGAAATGAGGTCCTTGAGAAGTATGTGTAGTGTTACTTTGAATGACAGGATACGCAATAGTCTGATTAGAGAACGTTGTGGACTGAAAGAGGATGTAGTGACTAGAATTGAGAAAGGAATGTTGCGTTGGTTTGGACATGTGGAGAGGATGAAGGAAGAAAGATTGACGAAACAAATATATATTGCGAATGTGAGTGGAAGGGCTGGTAAGGGACGACCCAGACGGACTTACATCGACCAAATAGGGGATGTATTAGCAAAGGGAAAGATAAAAAGTACCCGGAACTGGCGTGCGTGCATGCAACGACTTATGAACGTTGATGAAGCGAAGGTGATCTGTCAGGATTGTGCTTATGGCAGTCCCAGGTCTCTGCCAACCCCTTTGAGATACAGGCGTGACGTTATGTATGTATGTATGTATGTATGTATGTATGTATGTATGTATGTATGGATGTATGTATGTATGTATGTATGTATGTAAGTATGTATGTATGTATGTATGTATGTATGTATGTATGTATGTATGTATGTATGTATGTATGTATGTATGTATGTATGTATGTATGTATGTATGTATGTATGTATGTATGTATGTATGTATGTATGTATGTATGTATGTATGTATGTATGTATGTATGTATGTATGTATGTATGTATGTATGTATGTATGTATGTATGTATGTATGTGGTTTAAGTAAGTTTATATAAATTTCGTTGAATTCTAATTTCACTATTTCTGTATTGCACCGACTACCCGTCTCTAATTTCTTTCATGTCTCCGTCTATGGTTGCCTGGAAGAAATTGCTTTTAGTAATAAGGCCGCCATTTGTACTATATTTTTATCTAGGTTCTGTTACTGTAATTTCTGTGTACAATAAAGAATATTCTATCTATCTATCTATCTAATATATAACTATTACACTAACCCGTGCTTCGGGTGGGACTAGCACATATCTTTATTGTATTTTTTTTTTGCAATTTGCTGTAATTTTAATTTTAGTCACTACATGTTATGTTTTTCATTATTTTTCTTGATGGAAACAACTAGGTACTCTGTTTGTAACACACAGGACCGTCTTTAATTGTATTTTTGCAACAAATGAGAAAAACTGATGTCTGTATCACAGGTTCTTACCTAGCATAGACATCAGAGTTGCACTTAGTGTAAGCTAACACCTAATCTTAGGACTCTGACTGACAGAATATTTACTCTTTCAAGACTTATTTTATTGTTACAAATAAACATTTTCATTTCATTTTTCATTTCATTTTCATTTAATAAGTACTTCGGTACTTATTAAATTCGCTATATGAGTATCAAGGTATAATATTTTTCGCCACAAAATTAAAAATATGCGCAAGTGTCCAAAAAAAAATAGTGAGTTTATAATACCATGAAATAATACTTAAAATGTAGTTGTATTAATAATAATAATAACATCCACAATCACTTGACCTGGTCCCAAACTAGGATACCCTATACTATGCTAACCAGGCAAGGACAGCACAAACTAGGACACCCTTTGCTACGGTGACCAGGCAAGGATGTCCCAAACTAGGACACCTTGTGCTATGGTAACCAGACAAGGACGTCACAAACATGAAAACACACCCACACTGAGGCCACTCGTACAAATGCGGCGGCCTCCAGTAGGAATCGAACCCACGACCTCTGTCTTGGTACCCAAGCGCTTTAACGCCTAGTCCAGCGATTCAGTTTCTATTAATACACTTGTTACTTTTTAGTAATACATACACGGTTTTTTTGTACCCGTAATTAAATCAAAAGCCTTCATTAAAATGCCAATTAAGGAATACACAAAATCTCCTTTTACATTCACGTCAAAGCCTTTCTCTTTCACAAAGGAAATTGAAGCAGACAGTCATTATCATGTAAGGAATACTTTTTTGCTGTGGTATGAGGCAACGGGTAGAATGGAATAATGGCTACGTCAATCCAATAAGGACATTTAATATACAGGGTGCCTCATTCAAATCGGTCAGTATGGGAAAGTCTGAAACTATAAGACATACGAAGATCTGTTCTGAGGAACCATGTCATCAATTTTAATAACAAGAAAAACTGCATTCATACATTTTAAAAAACATCTGTACTCCGTTTGGGATTCGAACCCGGTTGTTAGGAAAAAAAAACCTACACTATTTCTATTAAGATATCGATTATGTAGGTCTTAAGCAGTAAATGTCTGCATGAAACATGATGTCTAAAATGAATAAAATGCATTGTTTTCATACAAAATGCAATCGTAAGATCGTTACAATCGATATCTAAATAGAAAGAGTGTAGATTTTTTTTTCAAAACAACCGGGTTCGATTCCCGAAAAGAGTACAGATGTTTTTTAAAATGTATGAATGCAGTTTTTCTTGTTATCAAAATCGATGACATGGTTCCTCAGAACAGATCTTCGTATGTCTTATAGTTTCAGACTTTCCCATACTGACCGATTTGAATGAGACACCCTGTATAAAAGCGTACAAAAGCAAGTTACCATTTTTAGTACTTGTCTTAGTAGCTGTTAAATAATATTGGAGATTTTTTAAATTTTTGGTCTTATAATGTTGTCTTCTGCAGAATTCCTTAAGTTGTACGAGGTTTCAGTTGTACGTGGTTATCGCATCACATCACATCACATTTCACACTATCACATCACACTAATATTTCAAAGGCGAAGGTTTGCAGTGTGTATGTTTGTTACTTCTTCAAGCCTAAACGGCTGGAGGGATTTTAATAAAAATTAGTGTGGAGTTAGCTGAAAACCTGGATTAACACATAGGCTACGTTTTGCTGTGGGAAAATATACTTTTCCCATGGGAAAATAAATAAATAAATATTCACACACATATTACACAGATCTCGTTAGCCCTATACTAAGTACAACTAAATGAGTTGTGTTATAGGTGCTAACTCGACGATAGATTTAATACAATAAATGCATAGATAACATCCAAGACCCGAGGCAAACTAGAAAAGATCGTTTCCTAGTTTGACCCGGCCGGGGATCGAACCCGAGACCTGCGGTTTTACAGTTAGCGTGCCAAACCGCTGCGCCGCCGAGGCCGTCAATGAAATACATCAATACAAAAGGGGAAAATATCACATTACGATTTGTAGTTCTAGTGGCAGTAAAACTTTTCGCACTACACATTATTGATTTAAATCCATATCGCGATAGTAGTGTCATAGATGTTATCGTCATCCCTTTCTTTTACTGTAGACAATATGTTACATCGCTAGAAAAAAGGGAATAGGCGGACTTCGTTATCATCAATACTTGTACGTCTCCACTGCTGAGGCACGGGTCTCTACCTGTATCATAGGAAAGTTGGGGCATACTTATCACAGGGGCCAAGTCCGGGTTGGTAGAGAATTGTAAGACAGGGGCGGGCCTTACTGTCAGAAGTTATCAAGCCGCACATAAGGGCTCTGACATGGCTTAAGCGGACTTAATTGATACTTTTTGTGAGTTTGTGACCGGTATATAGCGCTCCAATAGTTTAGTCAACTGATAAAGTCATATGAATATAAAGTTTATGTAACTATTATGATAGTAAAATATATTGAAATAATATTGGAGATTTTTTTAAAGATTTGATATGATGATGTTCACTTCGCAAATAGCCTGCAATCTCTCCAGAAGTCCTTAATTTACACCTGGTTATGCAATATAGTGATATAAATGTCTAAATAATTATATATATAAATAAGTTAATTCTAAATAATTATAAGTATAAAAGGTAAACACCAAACTCCTTAAGACTGCTGTTACGTTTAGCATCTGTCTCAGTCGCTCATTTAACATTTTTGGTGAATGTATTCTAGGCTTTGCTATATATTTTCCATTTTTAGGGTTCCGTAAGAAACTCTTATACACTTCTCATGATATTTGAGACGAGTAGTAGAGAATGCTTTAATTTAGGATAGACGACGCAAAAGTCAATCACGTCGACAAAACGCTAAAATACAACCTTAGAATATAGTACATTGTATGTCTAGGGAATAAAACGATCCATTTTAGGCGAGACGTGCATGATAGGCACGTCGTTGTTAAAATGGGTTTTATTACCGAGTAGTACAGTCTAATTTTCACTTTGAATAAAAAACAATAGGTAGGTACTTTATTTTCAATGATTGTACTTTTTCTGATTGGTGGATTGGTATTCACCAAATACGGAGCCTGTCGTACATATTTAAATAATTAACACAGTATATGTACCAAAAAACCCGGCGTTCCGATTAACTGCTGATGAGTGCTGTGATTGGCTGCTGTGAAGTGTTTTGTAAACCAAAAATATTTATACATGCTTTCCCTAGGGACTAAAATACGACTTTTGCCCGGCTCTGCAGGTTTAACATGAAGCAATTTTAGAGCATGAGAAGTGAAAAAGTTGTTTAGGGTACTCCCCTACAACTAAATTGAAGTATTCTTCTACCTACCCTACTTCGCGTCTACCGTCGGTGCAGCTTGTCGTTCGCTCAAACTGAAACAATTTAGGGTGGAATATACTCAATACAATAGATTCAAAATGTTTGAATGTGCGAGCAAGGCCGATGTGGGACGTAAAAGCAGCGTACCTTAATAAAATATGTTTTCTACCTCATCACTTTTGCCTTTAGCCCAGATGTTACTATACGAATGTAGTAGAAACTAGTCAATCTGAATGTGTTACTGTAAGTAATAAGAGTCAAGATGTAACATAATCTCTGTGTGCACCCAAAAACGGCGGGTTCTACTTGTAATCCTAACAACATTTACTGTGAGGAAAAGTTTGATATCAGCTAACTTTACTATGTAACAGCTAGATACTTCTTTCGATTTTACAGTAGTCCTGGCAGTAAGATTTCGATAAGTAGAACCCTTGTATAGGGATTTTTAATTACCCCCTGTATAGTAAAGCAGGTCATGGTCAGACCCTACCCTTGTAAACATAAATAATAGAGAAGTCGACTGCCTTTCGATAGGCTATTTGATAGTGAAAAAAAATATATTAATTTTATACATTACTATCCCTTATGAGTTTTAAAACCGATTTAAGGCCTTTTAACTAAAAAAATATGCATAATTTCTGCAAAAAAAACAGAATAAAACTTGATGATTTTGTATCTGATCTGCAGAAATTTTATCGAACTCAGCCAGGATTGGTCGAATCCATAATGACGTTACAGATCAGTAAATATAGCAATCCGAGAACCGGAAACTCGACTTTACATTTGTTAGTACACTAATCAGTGACGTCACTAATTTATATGCGACGCCATATTGCTCAGGAGCGTTTTGGCGGCTTATTTTAAAAATGTTTTTCTGCTGTTCTCAGAACAAATTCACGAAATATTTAAAAGTTTTCTTTTCTGAGCAGTTCTTAAACACCAACGAAAAATCTGAGTTGGTTTTCAGAAACCTGTCAAATAGCCTATTGTGCGCGACCGAAATAAGAATAAAGAAAGTCATAATTTTATCGAATCAGGAACAAATCCCCCTAGGGTGTCTAAGGAACAGGGAGAAGGGTACTTCTTAAATAAATATAATAATGTTCCTTCTCGAAGGTCGGTTGAATGCTGTCTTCATATTTATTTCTCGGCATGTACGGGCGCTAACATTTGTATGCATTTCAGTACCTTGCCAAAGTCATAATATAATAGTCAATTTCTCATGCATCAGACTAGAAGAGGTTAATGTGACAAGGTACTAACGTGTTTACATGTTAGTACACGCGACTGTACCTACCTATGACTTTGTTTTCTAAGTACATTTATGTTAAGTACATTTATGAATATCTAGTAGGAATATCACCCACCAACAGACCGAAGGGAAACATCTTAACAAAACTTTAGTGTCTGAGGTTTTATACACCTCAGCGCTTGCTAAGTAAAGCTATGCCGGCGCCAGACAGAAGTTCAAACAAGTGATCAAGTAAGTGTGTTCCTGTGTGGCACGGACATTTTATGTGACCATAGTAACAAATGTTACTATGGTCACATAAAAACTTCCGTCTAGTGCCGGCATAAGGCTAAGGGCGGAATCTCAGGTCTAAGTTACTAAAACTCTATTTAACAGCCATTAAATTGATTTTTGAATAAAGAGTTTAGTTAAGTATTATGTTCCATGTTCCATGACGACCTTTTGTGGCGCAGCGGTAGCGCATCCGCCTACCATGTGAGAGGTCCCGGGTTCGATCCCCGGCTGGGTCAAAAAAAAACCCCAGGTCTTGGATGTTTCATGTTTTGTGATATCGTTGTTTCTGGTACCCACGACACAGGGTATCCTAGTGTGGGGCCAGAAGCAATGTATGTGTCAGTATGTAAATGTTATGTTACTTAAGAAAGTGCTAAAAGTGATTTTTTTATTTCAGGATCTAATGATGTTTGTGCAATGCCGCATTTAGCAGAACCAATCGCTGACGAATTCCTAGATCCGCGTCCTAGATTACGCGTCCGATAACTATTTTCGGTAGATTCTGCAAAGCGCGCTTTTGTTTTTAAAATTATGACAGCAACAAACACACTAACGTTTGACAACAACTTGCAACTAATCGCTGCTTCTCATCGGAAGCCAAATGCGATGGAAATCTGGCGTCCGATTGCTGTAAATCGCTGTCAGACATCGCGTTTTTGTTTGCGTTCATCAGATAATTTGTGTTCTGCTAAATGCGGTCATTTTCTCGACCTAAATCGTTTAAAGGCTTAAAGTTTAGAGTAAAGGTAATGAAAAGGAAAAGAAAAGGTAAAGTTTAGAGGCTTAAAGTTTAGTTTAGAGGCTTAAGAGTTTAACTCAACAAAGCAATGTTTATTTTAGAGCAATCGCCCACCATGACTTTTGCATCACGTTTTGTGACATTTTTGAGAAGCGAGAAGCGCGTTTGCATGCTGTGCAGTTAGCTTAGTTTGGCACATGTTTTGTTTTAATTTTCACTAAAACGATGCATACGCGCGGGAATTACGTTTAACACACCCAATAACACACAACACACACATACACACTCACACACACAAATATACACACACACACTCACGTACAATAGCATGTTATTCCGTAGTTAACAATTTAGTTTTGGTTAACGTCCTGTTTAGCTTCTCAAAGTTATACGTTACTTTCTACTTTCATATCTCCATTGTAATGTCCTAAGCATTACATCACCTAAATCTATGTCTTAGCATATACCTCGCCAGAGGCACGGGCCTGCTTGGCATAAACATAGGCTACATGTGAGCCTAGCTATGGCAGCAGACATGTACCTTTTATGTAAGTATATTTTATGTTATGTTTTTATTCTTAGAATAATTTGATGTAGATGTATCTTTAGGTAGGTAAACAGTTTATTATTATTTATTATAAAGAAAAAAGAGAAAAAAAAACTACAAACTATTTATTATTATAATCAATTGTCCTCGTCCAAAACTAGATTTGGTAACCAGGGAACTAACCAGAGTTATGGTAACCAGACAAGGACATCACACACATGGAACCACACCCAGACTGAGGCGCTTTGTACAAATGTACGGCGGCTCCCAGTGGGAATAGAACCCACAATCTCCGGTATGGTAATTAGACGTGTTAACGGTAGCCTAAAGAGGCAAATAGATGTAAAACTCTTAACGAAGCGGCTTCACCAAGTTTAGTGAATTTTTTTTGTATATTCGATAGGTCTGAGATCGGAGACTAATTAATACGGCAAAACAACATGCAACGCAAATCGTGTGTGCAGACGGCACTACGAGCGCTACTGTAATGCTTTAGTGCGTCTACACGCAGGATTCGCGCTCCATTACACGTAATATTACATTATAAGTTACACGCGTCTGGACCCGGCTTATTAAGACTAGTAGTGTGAAAAGTGCAAAGTGCGGTTGAGCAGGACATGTGCCAGGTTGCTATTACTACACCTATCTATATGTATATTTGCTGGTGAGGCAGTATGCGGAAGTACTTTTATATAAAACATATTAGTTTATTGATTCTAGATATAAAACATCACCAACTGCACACGGGTTTTACGTTTTTAATGTAAAGTGAATTGTGTCGTTTGCAAGCCTATTTTATGGCGCTTAGGGGCGCTTATTTACATGATTGTATTTTTTTATAATAAGTTTTTTTTTCAAAAAGAAATCTTAAAAACCTATTTAGAGGCTAAAAATTCCACTCATGCCGGGCATTCGAATCCCGGCATGGGTGGAATTTTTAGCCTCTAAATAGGTTTTTAAAATTGTCCTTAGCACGGGTTAGTGCATTAAAAATAAAAATAGTATAATGAGAAATCTTAATATCTGTGGTAACTATTTTTATAACATACAGTCTAGAGTGTAGTATAAATATCCTAGGACTTTACTCGATTTCCTCTAAAAACGGGCGATTAAAGTCCCAGATTGTTGATCCTAGGCTCTAGATTCTAAAAACAGTTATCACAGTTGTTAAGGTTTCTCATTTAAAAACCTATTTAGAGGCTAAAAATTTCACCCATGCCGGGATTCGAACCCGCAACCTCTGGCTATCCGTGCCAGCGCTCTACCAATTGAGCCAATGGGCGACTCACCGGCATCAGTGAAATTTCGAACCTCTTTACACTATTCTCTGTATTACGTACAGGCAGCGACATCTGGCTTAAGCAAATTGCATCACTAAATAGGTTTTTAAATTTGTCCTTAGCATGGGTTAGTGCATTAAAAATAAAAATAGTATAAGGTTTCTCATGTTCACTTTTTGTAAAAAACTTATTATAAAACAAGTTATGATTTTCGTTCCATTGGTGGCATAAGTTAGCGCCCCTAAGTGCCTTTTTGAAGTAAGATGATACATTTTAATTATTTAATAGAATAATTAATGTGATAGTTGACTGTATAGAGGTGCCCATTTCTCATCCTTTGTATTTGAAAAGTCCAAAAGTAAATATTTTGTGTGAAATGAAAATTGTTTTCTTTACCTTGAAAATTTCACGTTCGTTGTTTAGTAATTTCCATTAAACACCCATAAGACGGAATTAAAGCATGTTATGGATTTAACTCAGCTTTAAGAGTGTTTTAGTGGAATCTATTGTTTATAAATATGATTATAATAAATATGTCGATTGTCCAAAGTACAAAATGAATACAAAAATCAAATGACATTTGTTAATAATAGATTAACACATTGTTAATGAACGAGAAAAAGGGGGTTAAAGGCTCTCTCCGCTGGTTTCTGAATTTCATTAACGAAATATTGTTTAGTATTGTTCTCTTTTTTGACAAAACATTTCAATCGTCTAACTATAGAATGACATACGAATTGCTCTCAGGATTCCGACATAGGTCGCAGAAGAGAAGGACTGATACTTGATTTAATTTGCTGAAAGTCTTAATTGAGAGACCGGTGGTATAACTATGACGTACAGTGGCGGTAGCTCGTTGGGTAAGACAATAGACTCTGAAGCGAAAGACCCGGGTTCGATGCCCAGTGTGCGCATGCCTTTGTTTTCTAAGTTATGTACAATTGTGAGGTTATAGTGGCGACACCACTCGCTAGCCGTGAAAAACATCGTGAAGAAACCTGAGTGTCCGAGGTACTCAAATACCTCAGCGCTTCAAATTGCCAATCCGCGGTGGGTACGCGGGGTAATTAAGCCCATACACTCTGTGAGCGAAGTAAGTATTATACGTAAATTAAATAAAAATTTGTTGAGAAATCTTGTCTCGAGTTGAGAAATGTAACTTTATAAACATGTGAACCATCTTCCTTTCCATCTACCAAAAAAATTAACCACGGATCCGCCGCCCGCACGAACGCGGATATTGAGTGAGTTTCAATCAAGTTATTTCTGAAAAGTGCCGTTAAACAGACTTCTTCTTCTTCTTCAGGCTATATTAGTCCACTGCTGGACATAGCCCTCCCCTAATGAGCACAAGGTTGTGCCATCATTGGGGGGTAGGTAATGCCCATAATCCCCACGCTGGGCATGCGGGTTGGGGATCGCAGTTTGGTGGAATTGTACTGCAGGGGGCGCTGCTGCCCACCCCCCGGTTTTCTGTCCGTTAAACAGACTAGCGCGTTTAAATATGTCTTCTACATTACAAAACTAATTCATTAAAGTATGGTAAATAAAACAAAGAACACAAGTAGAAGGGTATATTGAGACAAGTCGCTTCCGCCGGTCGGTAACAACGAACAACGAACAACGTATTAACAACGAACTTGGTACGGGCTGGACAGCGGATTGGGCGTACCATCGGAACGAGCGACCACGAAATAGTATTAATTATGTTCGGCAGACAACTTTTCAGACGAAAGGATATGTTGTGGATCGTACCAAATCCGCTGTTTGGCGCGTACCAAGTTCGTATTAATAGTTAATAGTGTTAGATGCCTAGAATGCTGGCAGCGTTACCTCGCTGAATAGCGAGGCTCAGTCGCTGTCCGAAAAGCCCCCGGGTTACCCGTCGCATCGACCGACGAAATCTCTTTCAACGAGTGAAGTGTGTTACAATAATATAATACTAAATGTTATGCCGACAACCGTTGGAGTAAACGTGTTCTTGAGTGGAGACCGCGACTCGGCAAAAGTAGTGTAGGACGCCCTCCGACCAGGTGGGATGACAATCTGCGAAAAACTGCCGGTAGATGCTGGATGCGGCAAGCTGAAGACAGAGCGCTATGGCGCTCATTAGGGGAGGGCTATGTCCAGCAGTGGACTTCATAATATAGCCTAAAGAAAGAAGAAATGTAATGGAGCCGCAAAAAGGTCTCAAGGTATGAAATTTAGAAACGAGACGGAACAGTCTGGAATCTGGGCACAAATAAACAGCTTTTTCCCATGCCCATATATTTGCGCCAATTGTTCGTATCTGCGGACGCCGCCGCCGCGCTAGCGAGACGGGCGGTCGCTTGATCGTAAGATTTTGCCACCGTCTCTACGCACGTGGCGTCCTACACTAGCGGCCTCCCGTTTTTCCTTGGAATGAGTGTCAACCATCGGGCCACTAGCCGTCTTCTTATAATTAGCTTCTTATACCTAATTTGCCTCCAGATGAGCCGGTATGCGGACGTTACTTGAGTTCGGCGGATGACTTCATGGCGACCGTACTGGTCGACGGCTCTGCCCATAAGACAGCGATATGGCTCATTAGTCCTGCTTCCTACCCTCAGGTTTACGTCTAGACTGAAGGTATTCCGCTTTAAGAGAGTAAAGTATGGTCACCTATGGAAGCTTATTCAGCCAGGTGCCCGACACTGACTCACAGCATGCAATGAGGCGAGCTCGCTCTACATCGCTGTCTGAGGCTTCTAGCTAATTTGCTGGCAGAGCGGCTCATCCCAGAGCTTCTATGAGGACAGGTTTAACACTGGTTCCCTTGAGGGCTACGTCGGAACAGGCGCTTCTGGCTTCATCCAAGTACGCGACCTTTATGTCACCAAGTGAAGAGAATATAATATTACCGTTGAGGTCGATCGTACTGCGGCTGAGGACAGTAACGACATAGCGCAACGTCCGACGGTGTTCTTATGCCAAGGCCATCATGACGGATTGACAAGGTAGCCTGGATCGTAGCGGATTCGATTGCTATTATTAAGGCACTTTTATTTTACTACGGCATTCAAACCACAAAGAGTATAGTAAGCACAACATACTGAAGAAATGGTATTCAGTTTTTCCATTACTTCACTGACAAAATTTATATCTAATAATTTACTTTATACATCCCACTGTACTTTCTCCTAGAGAACGCCTGTGCTTTCTTTAGGAAAGAGAATATGAGCTTAATCAGATTGGCGATTTCAAGCGCTGTGGTATGTGAACACCTCTGGTACTCAGGTTACCTCACAATGTTTTCCTTCAGGGTTAGAGAGTGGTATTACCAATAAGGTTAGATTAGATCTCTATACAGTGCATTGCACACCAAAAAGAAAATACTTTATAAGGCTTACATAATAATATCCAAGTGTTGCTACTGTAACTTGACAAAAAGTTAGTATCTTAGAAAAAAAATCATTGGGACATGCCGGGATTCGAATCCATGACCTCCCGAATGAGGTAAGTCATTCGGAACCCGCGTATGTTATGTCTGAATATTGATTGATGTTTATTCAAATAAAAATACAGAAGTGTTTATTAAATTAAATTACTTTATTGCATAAACACCTCACAGGACATTGCATGAGATATAACATGTACAAAGGTGAGCTTATAGAGTTGGTTTTTGCCAAACTACCAACATTTTGATATGTTTATGAACGTTTCATAAGGTCCTCCTTATTAACACGCTGGGTCACCTTAACATTAACTCTCACCTTGGTCAGATATTCGTCATTAATCACCGGGGCTAGCTCAGACTTGCTGATTTCATTCGCATTTGCAATTCAATACGATGTAGTGTTGTTTTGTTATTCTCACTAAAGAAATCTCTGACACAGCTGAATGCGATATCCTCCTCGGATAACGTGGACTTGGCTTGCATTCTTGTTTGGCTTTGGGCCAAAATGCAACTGGAAATCGTCGTGTTTTAATTTTTCAGCTGCTGAAAGTGTTTGCTTAGTTTTTGACACGTTCTTTCGAAGCTTTGATGCTGCCAAGCTCAGAGTTGGATAAAGTTGGATAAACTTGAGAATTTTAAGCGCGAAACTTGTTAACGTCTCCGGTAGTTTTAACCACTTCTTTGGGGAAGTGGTTAGAGCTGCTTTGAAGAGAAATAGTAGTTGGAAGGAAAAGACCTTGTAGGAACTTTAAAATAGTAAAATATCAATCAGGATGAGTTCATAAAACGGGGAGTAATTATTTTAAACGGTCACGGAAAATAAATTGAATTTAAATTTGTTTTCTCTAGTTTTGTTTGTTCTCTCTAGCTACCTCATCATAATTTTAGACATTTACTTTGCTTGAGTTTGCAAATACTAACGATTTGGTTGGAAAATATTGAGGAAACAACAGGACGCTTAGTTTCTGAAATGAAAACAAAGTATGAATGAAAATAAACAAATGAACGTTAATGGAGCGTAAGATCTCTGGTCTCCTAGTCTCTACGATACGAGTCTCTAAGATTTATGTTTGCATGCATGTGTATTCAATTATTACTTACCAAAAAATGAGAAGCCAATGAATATTATCGTACAAATTTTCAGTTTGTGTAGTGTTACTTTGAATGACAAGATACGTAATAGTCTGATTAGAGAACGTTGTGGACTGAAAGAGATGTAGTGACTAGAATTGAGAAAGGAATGTTGCGTTGGTTTGGACATGTGGAGAGGATGAAGGAAGAAAGATTGACGAAACAAATATAATATTGCGAATGTGAGTGGAAGGGCTGATGAGGACCCGGAACTGGCGTGCGTGCATGCAACGACTTATGAACGTTGATGAAGCGAAGGTGATCTGTCAGGATCGTGCCAAGTGGCAGTCCCAGGTCTCTGCCAACCCCTTTGAGATACAGGCGTGACGTTATGTATGTATGTATGTATGTATGTATGTATGTATGTATGTATGTATGTATGTATGTATGTATGTATGTATGTATGTATGTATGTATGTATGTATGTATGTATGTATGTATGTATGTATGTATGTATGTATGTATGTATGTATGTATGTATGTATGTATGTATGTATGTATGTATGTATGTATGTATGTATGTATGTATGTATGTATGTATGTATGTATGTATGTATGTATGTATGTATGTATGTATGTATGTATGTATGTATGTATGCATGTATGTATGTATGTATGTATGTATGTATGTATGTAAAACTTTCATAAGTACAACAATCTTAAACATTTGTTTACGTTTTTTTATGCAGTAATAAGTCTTATATGGAATTTTTAGCATCTAAATAGGTTTTTAAAATTGTCCTCAGCACGGGTTAGTGCAACAAAAAGAATAATATAATCATGTGGGTACAGCGATATCATTCCGATGTAAAACCTAACTGCAAAGTAGGTACTCGGGGCTGCAAGTGATGAAAATTTCTTCAGTCAGATGTCGCTGCCTGTAAATAATACAGAGAATATTGTAAAGAGGTTCGAAATTTCGCCGATGACGGCACTTGCCCATTGGCTCAGTTGGAGAGCACTGGTACGATTAGCCAGAGGTCGTGGGTTCGAGTCCCGACATGGGCGGAATTTTAGCCTCTAAATAGGTTTTTAAAATCTAAAATATTAAAAAAAATTCGCCAAATTCCAAAGCAGCTTGTTGGCGAAGCGCTCTAACTCTTATTATATATTATTACTTATTATCCACAACCAACTTAACTAGGGTTATTTAAATTCACTCAACATCATATGTAAACAAACCGTTGACAGAAATCGCCAAAACACGGAGAAAATACCGTCCATCAAGTCGCTTAATGTCAGAGGCCTTATGGGCGGCTTGCTAACTTCTGACAGTAATGCCGGCCACTGTTTTATAATTCTCCACCAACCCGGACTTGGCCCCCATGATGGAGTATGGCCTAACCTTCCTGCGATGACCCCCAACAGTGGGGTTGATATTCATCATCATCAACCCATTATGTCCCCATCGAGGGGCATGGGTCTCTTCCTTGAGGAAGGTATAGGCCATACCCCACCACCGGGGCCAAATCCGGATTGGTGGAGGCTTGCAAAACTAGTGGCTGGTCTTACTGTCAGAAGTTTTCAAGCCGCCCTAAGGCCTTTGACTTGACTTAACGACTAGGTACCATCTATCGAAAGCAGCCGGCACCAACTGCTTAACGTGCCTTGCCAAGCACATAACCGCTCGGAAAAATGCCACTAGCGTTAGTCATAGACGGTCACCCATCCATGCACTGAACGCGCCCTATGTAGCTTAACCTTCGTGATCGCATAAGATCATTCAGGCAGCCGGGGCTATCTGCCATTCGGATCGGGGTTGATATGGAAGTGGCTTAATTGTTTATACTAAGAAAAAAGCCAAACGAAATGAGACAATAAACCAATGATAAATTAAACTCTCCTCTAAGCAGTTCAAATAGTATGTGGCAAAGTATTTCCCGTAATAAAACGGATACTTCTCCTCGACCAGTGCTACTGACAATGGTATAAAAATACGACTGTGAAAAACGACACTTTGCCAAACTTTCAAAAGATGAACCAAACACCTTTGTTCGAGACCGGAAACATATTTATCTGCGGGAAATATTGTCGTGATTTATGCACGAGTGGGTAAATTATGAGAGTTGGATACGGAGTGAGTTCCATATCACTTTTCAGCCGGCACTAGAAAAAAATATTGTCATTTTAGCAATTATTGTACACTCGCTGTACACTAGCTTGCCCGCGACTCCATCCACGTGGAAAAGATTCAAGGAACAAAATTTTGCAACTCCGTTCACTCCCTTAAGGGTTAAATTTAGAAGAACGTTGAAACACGTGTTCAATCAATTGTTTTAAAGAGTAGTTGTTTTAATTTTCAAAAAAATTAGACAACATTTTTTAAACCTCCCATACAAATTTTAGCAACCGTTTTCGTCCCCTTAGGGGCGAAGAGTGTTGCCAAAATTTCCAAAAATCCGGTCTTATTCCTCGTTTACATTATATATAGACCCTCTATGCAAATTTCAGCTTCCTAGGTCCAACGGCTTGGGCTGGGCGTTAATGAGTGAGTCAGTCAGTCAGGACTTTGAATTTTATTTATATAGATTAACTGAATCATTTAATAAAATATATACTACGTAATATTACTACTTAACAGGATTTACATAAATAGCTTCATACAAAAAGTCTACACCGCTGCCGATTGGGAGATTTCCCAAGACGCTGGCAGCATTCCTGCGCTGGCCAAGGTGATGAGACGATGAGACGCATTTTAGAGACATTTTCGCGTAAGACGTAAATATTTTTTCTCAGCAATTTAATAATAAAAATATGTCTGAAATGTCCGTAATAATTTTTTTTGTGCGCCCGTCCATAACATATTGTCGCAGTCCTATCCCGAACCATCTAGAATAGAGCCTTCTGGAAGCCTATCGAATAGTCGCCGCATGCTGCGTTTTAGTAAACAATAAACGCTGCAAGCAATAATGACTCCTATGTCCGCTAGCATAAGGTTAAAAACTTTTTGACGTGGACTTTGATCTAGAGTCATTGCCGCGTGCACCGAGTGTAGGTACGTACTGGACTGGAATGCTCTAGAACCCTTGCCGGCGGATATAAATAGCGGTCGCCGCGGCGCGCTGTCAGCAACCCCCTGATCCGCGAAGCAGCGGCTTACTCTCCGCCCACGACGGACCCACGTTACCTGGTGCGCAGGCCCAGGAACGTACTCGTTGACCCGCCCGATAAGTTGTCGTCTTATCTGAACCACATCTTAGAGGCTCGGTCCCAGTCAGACGCGGCCGCCTCCTCTGCCAGTGTGCCCCTTAGCGGGGACACTGCTCCCTCTTAGTAATTTTGTAAATAAAGTCTTCTAAGCGGACGCTCCTCTAGGGAGTTCCGCTGTGCGCCCTCCTCGGCCTGGAGGGGGGTCGCTCCCGATGTGGGTTTAGGGGTCCTTAGGACCAAAACCAGTCCCAAGGTGGTGTTTAGTGGGTAGGCGCACTTCTTGCGAGTCCCACATTGGCAGCACGGCCGGGTCCGTGCTGTTATGCATGAGCATTCACCACCTCCCTCCCCCGTGTCCTCCGGAGGATGCCCTTTATAGGGTTAAAAAAAAAGCGCGCTGTGAGTTCCGTTTGGAATAGCGATGAGTGAACTTCGAGCGAACATACCTGCGATACGAGCGATAACCTACGACCTCAGCAATACTATTGGACTTCGATTGGACCTGCGATTGGAATCTACGTGTGGACTTCGTGTCGTGAAGACCTGCAGACCAGACCCTGCGTGAATAAATACTAAGAAGTTGTCATTGGCGTTTTACCTCCAGATCTAGAACCCTAGCCCGTAACAATATTTTCTAAAGAATACCCATTACGAGTATTATTTTATAATTTGCCAGAGGTTATTGCGGTCTTAATGGTTTTACTCAGTACAAAACACGTACAAAGTAATTAATTTATTGATCATTGCTTAAGTGCCATACCTAAAATGTACCTACGTGAGTAACACGGAGCAAAAATGTTCGAACAAAATAATAAAGAAATTGAGAATACGAGCGTAAAATCAAATAAATTTAAAATGTTAACGATTTATATTCTTTTTAATGCACTAACCCGTGCTAAGGACCATTTTTAAAAACCTATTTAGAGGCTAAAAATTCCACCCATGCCGGGATCCGAACCCGCGACCTCTGGCTCTGGCACGGATAGCCAGAGGCCGCGGGTATGAATCCCGGCATGGGTAGAATCTTTATCCTCTAAATAGGTTTTTAAAAATGTTAAAGATTTAACAATAGTAGTAATATGTTGCGTTTATAATAGGGGTTAAAGTATGAAATTGCCGTTTTATTGCAATAGGTTCTTTGAATTGACATAGAATCTTCATGTTTTGAGGTTTTCGAATGAAACTTTTTTCAAAAGGTTTCTATGATGTTTTTTTTTTAAAAAATGTGAAACATTTGAATATCGACTTTCAATTGTTTTTGTTATTCAATTTAGACAAGAAGATGGATACGCGTTTCTTTCTGCAGATCAGTCAAATCATGAGGCACCCACTTTTTTAGTATTTTTTTATTTTATTGATTTGACGTAAGTGAGTCAATATTGTGGGTAAGGTAACGTTAAACCATGCCGCTAATTCCTGGGTAGTTTGACTAGGATCGGCTTCCACTATCTCTCTTAATTCATCGTTATTCACCTGTGTGGGCGGTCTTCCTCGTGGCTCGTTCTTTATGTCGAAATTTCCATCACGAAAGCGTTTAAACCAAAATCGCACGGTGCGTTCATTAGTAGACCCCTCTCCAAACGCAGCATTGATATTGCGCGCTGTTTCTGCCGCGTTAGTTCCGCGTCGGAACTCGTATTCAAAAATCACTCGAATTTTCGCAGTATCCATCTTTCTTGTCTAAATTGAATAACAAAAACAATTGAAAGTCGATATTCAAAAGTTTCACATTTTTTAAAAAAAGAACATCATAGAAACCATTTCAAAAAAGTTTCATTCGAAAACCTCAAAACATGAAGATTCTATGTCAATTCAAAGAACCTATTGCAATAAAACGGCAATTTCATACTTTAACCCCTAATACCAAAATTAAATGCATAACTCTGAAGATATATAGTTTTGCTTATAAGAGTTGAGACGATGATGACGTCTATGGTATGGCGATGATTTATCTATGGATTTTTATGGTTTAGTGTGAATGGAGATAACGACTTATCAAAGAAAAGTACGCTCGCGGCCTAGTGGATCCGGGTTATTGGAATCAATCATTCGGGTTCAGCAAAAACAGGCGCGGTCAGGTGCTGGATGCTAGTGTCATTTTTTCCGGACGGTGCTTTGCAGGGCACGTTAAGCCGTTGACGCCGGCTGTCATATAATAGCAGTCATTAACCTATATCAGACGCCTTGTGGGCCCTATGGGCGGCTTGATAACTTCTGACAGTAAGGTCCGTCACTGTCTTACAATCCTCCACCAGTCCGGACTTATTTGGACGAACGCTCTATTTGCTGTATGTCAAGCGAAGCGAAGCACTCGTGGCCTAGGCGAACCGAGTGATTGGAATCAATCACTTGGTTAAGCAACAACAGGCGCGGCAGGTACGGGATGGGTGAGCGTCCCGTGACAACTGCTAGTGGCATTTTTCCGAGCGCTTCCGTGCTTCGCAAGGCACGTTAAGCCGTCGGTGCTGGCTGTCATGTATTGGCAATCGTTAAGCCATGTAAGAGGCCTAATGGGCGGCTTGATAACTTCTGACAGTAAGGCCCGCCACTGTCTTACAGTCCTCAACCAACACGGACTTGGCACCCGTGGACAGCGGAAGATTACTTATGCTTAGCATAGCCTATACTCTGCAATGGTTCAATTTTGCTACCTTCACGCAGTTAATCTTTTATCAGGCAGTAGTATAATAGTGCACGCCATAAATTAAACCTTGTCACTTTGAAATAAAGTCCAAACCCGATAACAAATGTACACTAGCTCTACCCGTTGACGGGTTAAAACTCTTTTTGTGAAAGCAATAGAAATATATGCTCTTGCAAAAAAAGTAAACAACACAACGAGAGGATTTTACACTGACATTTCAAAGCAAAAAAACAGTATCTCACTCAGGCTTCGGTGTCAATCAATCATTTAATAAATCAGCTTGTACTTGTTTACTTCTGGACATAGTCCTCCGCCACACTTTTAGCCTTCATGTACATTTACTTCGATTTCATTCTCAAACATTACAGTATAAAGATACGATAAAAATTCTCAAAGTAAGTGTTTCAAAGTGCTCACTAGTTATGGAAGATAAGATAGAGTTTGATCCATTCATAATTAAAAATATCGTAATAAAACCTTGGTATGTATTTAAATTTAATGTTTTAATTACCTGGGTGGGTAACCCATACTCTCAGAGAGGCAATTGACATAGTGGGGCCTTTATGAGATTTCTTATAGCTAATATTAAGTCATCGCAGGAAGCTACTAATACCGACTGATTGTAACACTCATCCCGATCATCGAGCTAGCAAATAAAGCGCTGCATCGAGCGTAAAGCGCTGAGTAACCGCTCGTTTGTTTGCGAACCGACTACGTCACCGTCATCCATCATCCAGTCGGATGTAGGCTGTGATATGCCGGCTTATTCTTTTCCGACGGTCTGTCTGTTGGTTAAGCGGAAACGTATTCAGGCGGCATTTTGGCGGTGGGCCCCTCAAATCGATCCACCTATGGTCGGAACCAGTCCATTAGTTGATAGTGTTTTAATTGCTCTCAAAAAAAACCTAACAATTAATCAGCGGTGGGGACGAGTGGCGCTTAAGCCGACACTCTCTCTTTTAGAGAAACTTGTGCTCGACAATGAAGCATTAAATTGCATCCTTATGCAAATGTGTTCAAAGAAATAAAATGGCACTGTTGAGATCCTGCTAAACAATTATTTGTCCCTATAACTATCTATTGTACTGTATAGAATATTTTCGGGGCTTAATCGCGTAGTAATTTATTGCTATTTTACCTCGACGTTTCGACGACGTTACAGTCATCGTGGTCACGAGAAGTATGTGTACTTTTGAATTATGAAGTATGTGTACTATGTGTACAAGTCGCGAAAGTTTAAAGTACTGTATTATTTTAGGTTTGTTTTTTTCCTGTTGAACAATAAATAATATTCTTATCTTACCTTAACTATCTGGTGTATAAAAAATCGTGCCATAATATTTGTTACCGAACTCCTCCGAAACGGTTTCACCGATTACAATATTTTTTTTTTAAAAACCTATTTAGAGGCTAAAAATTCCACCCATGCCGGGACTCGAACCCGCAACCTCTGGCTAACCGTACCAGAATTAATAATAAGAATTAATAGTAATTGTCCTTAGCACGGGTTAGTGCATTAAAAAAAAAAGAATGTACTTTTTGTTATATTTGAGACTTCTGAAAGTTGGTCGTAATCTAATTGCACAAACGTAATTTTGCCATATTAATTGGGTTAGCTTGTTTAATATATTATTTGTATCTGGTTTAATCTTTTATGCTCGTGAACGAGTGCTGTTCGTGTGTCTGGTCGCAGCATTTATATTCTCTACTTTTATAAGACATTTAACTAATACTTTGGCATTTAAAGTTACAGCAATCATGTTATCTTATTAGGTGTACTTATCGGTGGCAACTGATGTATTTGATATAAGATGACTTTAGGAAACATGGTCAGAGTGGAGTTTTTTTTTCCGCTGCCATTTTCTCCACTACAATACGGCCCGAAGGCAGCGGCTTACATTTTACATTTCCATTATTACGTACAATAAAGTGTTCTCTATCTCTCTGTTTCTATCTACATTGACATTCAGCAAACAGAATGTAAATTCTTTACGTTGAAATAAATTGATTTGATTTGAACACGTACACACTTGTTTTCCTGATTGACCAAATAGGGGATGTGTTAGCAAAAGGAAAGATAAAAAGTACTCGGAACCGGCGTGCGTGCATGATTTATGAACGTTGATGAAGCGAAGGTGATCTGTCAGGATCGTGGCAAGTGGCAGTCCCTGGTCTCTACCTACCCCTCTGGGATACAGGCGTGAGGATATGTATATATGTATAAGTAAATACAGATCCAGAATATCACAAACTCGATACAGCGTATCGAGCACCCTTTCAGATGTAGATAGTAGATGCATCATTCATCATAAATACCGTTCTTAGCGCTATCGTTTTGTAGTTAGAAACAGTCGTCGTTCGAACAAAAGTCCTGGACCCAGTATTCATTTTGGGCATATTTGTATTGTACCTTCTTTACCTGGCTACGCGCATAACTTTTCCCTGTGTTATAAAATTTGTTAAGCCTATTTTTATGTCTTTCCAGGACTCCTAACCATCTTCACGTATTTGGAGCTGTTCTATTTCTTCTACTACGCCTGCGGGATAATTTGCATGCACGCACGCCGGTTCCGAGTACTTTTTATCTTTCCTTTTGCTAACACTTCCCCTATTTGGTCAATCAGGAAAACAAGTGTGTACGGATAGCCAGAGGTTGCGGGTTCGAATCCCGGCATGGGTGAAATTTTTAGCCTCTAAATAGGTTTTTAAATAGGTTTTTAAAAGTGTGTACGTGTTCAAATGAAATCAATTTATTTCACTTGTTTTCCTGTCGTTGGATTGTATCGGAGGGTGCCAGCTATTACACAAGTATTATTACAACCCATAAACTACACGCCAGGTGTTCACAATGTTTCGGGCAGCTGAGAAATTGTTTCGACTTAAAAGCCAGTTTCTCGCAAAACATGGTCTTTGGGTGGTATAAATACTTTGCGCCCCTCATCAATGGACTCTAAATACGTCCCTGTGCTGTCTGTTAAGCAAACAATGTTATTGAATGACTGATGAGCAATATTGAGAATCCAAAATGCGAAATGAGTTCTGTAAAGTAAGTGATGTTTTCGTTTCCCGTTTTCGAGGGATGATTGTTTTTTTGTGTTACCTTTAGCATTTTTAAATGAAAGGAAGTGGGTTAATTACCAACTGCAGTGATTGTTAGTGAAAAAATAATTTATTTTATCTTCTTTATTCATATAATAAAGATCGAGTTTAAAATAGTATTTCTTAATGATTCGCGATACTCATACATAGTTATATATTAAACGGGTCAAATCGCGATTATTTATTAGGTAAAACGTAAAATTACCTTATTTCCCGACGTTTCGGCAGCGTTACAGTTTGCTGAGTTTATAAAGTAAAAAAAAAACATAATTTATTTAACAACAAATAAAATTGTATGCGACGTCATATGTATTACTATAGGTACAATTAAGTTGATATATATTTAAACTACTTTTAAATTGCCTCCATTATACACATTACGTACAAAAGTGATTGTTTTATCTTTTCGATTATTGCAATGTTATTGAGAGGATGTGAAAGCAAAATCGTGAGAATCGTATCCGAGGTTTTCAACTACTTCTTTCTCTCTCTGTCTCTCTCTCTGTCTCTCTCTCTCTCTCTCTCAGAGGTAAAGCCTGTGCCCTGCAGTGCGAAGTAAATATATATAGGTGTTTTTTCTCTGTATTTACTCTGCCCTGCTAATAACTTAGTTTAAAGAAACTAAGCATTTTTAAACTTTGCAACCGCTGCGTTTTAGAAAAACTATCACTTTAACCTTTTAGTCGGCAAAAGTATAACCGCTAATCTGCGGTGGGCACGCGTGGTAATCACCCATACTCTCTCTCTGAGAGAAGGCCTGAGCCCTGCAAGACGTTTATAATTGCTACGTAAAAAAAAGGTGTTTAAAACGTTCCTGTTTTGAAAAGTAAGATGTTCATAAATTATTTCAGGCCTATTAAGTACCGAGAGCTATTCACAGAGCTTAAAACTTTCTTTTCTTTTCCCTCAAATCGTTGCTGGTTGAACGATAGTTAAAATACTACCTTGTTACTTAAGATGCCGTTATGATGCTTGATCGACAAATAGCTTGAGCATTTAACTTTGACTTTGCATGGGTTTATTTCGTTTCTCACGAGCGGGGAACGCGGAATTTGACCTAGATTTTTTTCAGTTTTGAGTTTAGAAAAATTAACAAATATTTACATAACATACCGAAGACCTCATCCAAGTGGCAGAAAGACGCTGAATGCAAACCGCTTCCAACCGGTTTTTTTGGAAATCCGTGGATGAGGCTTATGTCTAGCATTAGACTTCTTGTGGCTGAATGATGATGACGATGATACATAACATAACCAGGGCAGGCAGAGTCCAGGAACTGCCACTTGCCACGATCCTGACCGATCACGTTCGCTTCATCAAGGTTCATTAGTCGTTGCATACCGGACGGCGGTTCCGGGTACTTTTAATCTTAAAAACCTATTTAGAGGCTAAAAATTCCACCCATGCCGGGATTCGAACCCGCAACCTCTGGCTATCCGCGCCAGCGCACTAATAAGAATAATAAATAGTATAATCATGTGGGTACAGCGATATCATTCCGATGTAAAAACCTAACTGCAAAGTAGGTAGTCGGGGCTGTAAGTGATGCAATCTACTTCAGCCAGATGTCGCTGCCTGTAGGTAATACAGAGAATAGTGTAAAGAGGTTCGAAATTTCACTGATGCCGGTGAGTTTCCCATTAGCTGAGTTGGATAGAGTGCTGGCACGGATAGCCAGAGGTCGCGGGTTCGAATCCCGGGATGGGTGAAATTTTTAGCCCCTAAATAGGTTTTTAAAATTGTCCTTAGCACTTTGTTGCGGACCTTTTTATTAATATCATTTTTTCTAATGTCACATAACTTGTCAACGGCATTGTCGCATACCATTTTCTGCCTACATTCTTCATTAAACCTAATATTAGCATTTTCCTTAGTTTTTCTCCAGTTTTCTCATACAGTCCACCCGTAGCTAACATTTGGTCCATCCACCGGTATTGTGAACCATCAGTTTTCATGTTTCTACAAAATCCTCATTAGTTTCAGTCAGTCATTCACCATTAGTCAGCCATATCCATTCGCAATGCTCACTAGGAGCAAAAAACAAACAAGTGAGGGCCATGAACTGCCCAAACCCCGCACTTCATGCAGCCCAGTTGCTGAAGAGAAAGAATTCGATCAAGTCAGCCAGTCCACAAATCGATCAACGTCGACCCACTCTTCAGCGACGGTAAGAGCACGTAAAGCCGCCGTGGAAGCGCGCCTAAGGCGCGAGCATTGTCGCCGCGAAGAGGAACGTGCAGCCAAACTCAAGCAGGAGCAACAAGAGTACGAGAAACAGCTCGCTGCGATGCGATACACGGTCCTCGAAAAAGAAGTGCAGGCGGAATTAGCCGCTATCGACGCCGAAGTCGAGGGCAGCCCACGAACCGCCAGTGTAGGCGAAAATAGAACGGAACAATGGGTTTGTGACAATCTTGACAAAACAATTGCTTATAGGGATTTTCCCGCAGTAGAGCGCGCTCGCTTGGGCGACGCGCATCCCGGCAGGCCGGTGTCGCCACCGGCGGCTACGTGGGCGTCTGCGTCCCTATACCAGCGACAGAATGTAAATGAAAATTTAGCGGCGAGGTGTAACCTTCCTGTCCCAGCAGCACCCGGTCGGCCAGTGTTGCCACTACCCACCACAGGGGACAATGACATCCCTATCCTTTGTGAACATACTGCCGGCGAGCTGCCCGATCGACCAATAGCTACCCCGATGGCAGCTAAAATTATGCCTTGCCAAGAGAGTCAACCAAACATACAAGTAGAGCCAGTTAACAATGCCGTTTTGTTACAGGCAATAGCAGACACTGCCGCAGCAACAAAAGCCTGATAGCTATCCGCAGGCACTGTCTAGGTTTTTAAGTTTGGAAAGGCGGATGCTAAAAGATAGTGATTTCGGATCGGCATATAAGAACTTTATCGATAATATGGTGAAAAAGGGTTACGCAGAGGAATGCGCAAGTGAAACCTATTATGCCCAGCGCAGTTCTATGCAAGCTGCTAACAGTGACAAAAATACTGGCTTGAGATTTTACTTACCACATTTTGGAGTGTACCATCCGCAAAAGCGCAAGTTACGAGTCGTGCACGATGCTGCTGCCATGAATATGGGGATTAGTTTAAATTCTTTACTGTTGCCTGGTCCTGATCTGTTGCAATCTATGCTTGGTATATTATTCCGTTTTCGAGAAGGCCGCATTGCTTTAACCGCAGACATTAAGGAAATGTTTCCGCAAATCAGGGTCAGGCAGGAGGACAGGGATGCTTTGCGGTACCTTTGGAGGGATCCCAAGTTATCTAAGGGTACTGACGGACGTCCTATTAAGGAATACAGGATGACCGCAGTTTTATTTGGAGCATCCTGTAGTCCATTTATTGCACAGTACATAAAGAACAAAAATGCTCGGGAGTATGAGTCTCTATATCCCAGAGCAGCAGAAGCAATTTTAAATAGTCATTATATGGACGACTACCTAGATTCACTCGATAATGTCCCCGAGGCAGCCCAGTTGGCGGCGGATATAGTTACGGTGCACGACGCGGCAGGTTTTGAGATGAGAGGTTGGTTTTCAAATGAGCCGAATGCATTAGCATTAGTCCCCACTGAATTACGAGCAGACCAAATGTCACAGATCGACTTAGGGAACCCACCTAATGGTGTTGGTGTTTTAGGCGTCACGTGGAATCCTGTCGCGGACAGCTTGGGGTTCAGAAAGGGGGCTGATTGCGAAGCACCACTAACCAAACGTAAAGTGCTCTCACACTTGATGCAAGTGTACGACCCGCTGGGTATACTTGCACCTATAGTTGTGAAAGGTCGAATTTTATTCCAGCAGGCTTGGAGGTCTGATATTGGATGGGATGATGTCTTTCCACCGTCAGAAGTGGCAAAGTGGGATGAATGGTTCCGCGAACTTTCGACCGTCAGCTCTCTAAGTGTGCCACGCTGGTATGCACAGACGAAAGGGGAAGAACCCCTGCGTAGAGAACTTCACGTGTTTGCAGACGCTAGTGAACATGCTTATGCATGCGTAGCTTACTGGCGCCTAGTTTACAATAATAATGACGTGCAGTTGATGATTATTTCAAGTAAATCGAGGGTGGCACCATTAAAGCCAACATCTATTCCACGATTAGAGCTCCAAGGCGCGTTGATAGCTGCTCGTTTAGCCACGACAATATCAGATGCTCATCGAAAAAAACCGTCACAAACGTTTTTCTGGACCGATTCTCTGACGGTTCTTGGTTGGCTACGTAGTGACGGACGTATGTTCAAGCCGTTTGTTGCCCATCGAGTTGGAGAAATCACAGAGATATCTAATGTGCGTGATTGGCGATGGGTACCAACGCATTTGAACGTTGCGGATGACGCTACTAGGTCGCGTCCCATCGTTTTAGAATCAATTAGTAGATGGTTCAAAGGGCCATCGTTTCTTTTGCAAGACGCGGAATATTGGCCTATAGAAAAAGAGGTCACACCAGTTCGGGAAGATCTAAAAAAAAGGGGGGAACTGGTGGGGCTTCTCCAGGCGACTGACATTGTTTCACCCCTACCCACGCCAGTCACGGCAAAATTAAGTCATTTTAGTAACTGGCTTAGATTAGTTCGTGCTACAGCCCGCGTTCACCAAGCTGCTACGAAGTTCGGTGAAATTTTGGCCCGTTTTAGAAATGGCAAATTAAATTATGTTAAAAGTAGTCCCAAAACGCTTGCAACCGCCACTCTCACACCACTGTCGGCAGATTTGATTGGAGTAGCTGAGCAGCATATACTACAACAAACTCAGTTAGATTGCTTTGCCCCAGAATTCAAGAGGTTGCTGCAAGATGAGCCTATACCAGTAACCAGCCGTCTGAAGAACTTGTCACTTACTGTGGGAAAAGACAACCTTTTGCGGCTGAGAGGAAGGATTAAGGTTGTCGAAGATGTCGAAGAGGATTTGAAGTCGCCAGTAATTATAGACGGGAGCCACCCAGTTATACGGCTACTGGTGCTGCACTATCACCAGAAGGCTGGCCACGCCAATAATGAGTATGTTATAAATGATTTGCGACAAAGGTTCTGGCTTTTACGACTGAGAAACACCGTTCGAAGCGTGGTGAGGAGTTGTCTTATCTGTAGAATCCTTAAGGCACTACCAACAAAACCGGTTATGGGTGACCTTCCGCCGGAACGACTAGCCCACCACCAGCGTGCTTTTACCCATACTGGTCTCGACTACTTTGGGCCTATGACTATAACGGTAGGCCGAAGGCACGAAAAACGTTATGTGGCACTCTTTACTTGTTTAACGACGAGAGCTGTCCATTTAGAGTTGGTGCATAGTCTGACTACGGACGCGGCCATCATGGCAATTCGCCGTTTCGTCGCTAGAAGAGGCACCCCCGTCACAATTATATCGGATAATGGAACAGCGTTTGTAGGAGCCAATCGTGCGCTAAGGGCATTTCATTCGGAAGCGGTAGAAGAATTTGTCGCACACAAAGGCATCCACTGGAAGTTCATACCAGCGAGAGCCCCTTTTTTTGGTGGATGTTGGGAGAGATTGGTGAGGACGGTAAAAGTGGCCCTGAAAGCAACTTTGAAAGAAAGATCGCCGAAGGAAGAAATTCTTGCCACGCTGCTTGCAGAGGCGGAAGCGATTGTAAACTCGCGTCCACTAAGCCACGTGTCCGTCGATCCGAACGACACCGAGAGACCCCTCACGCCGTTTCATTTTTTAATAGGAGGTCCAACAGAACAAGTGCTCCCAGTGCCCTTCAGTGACACCGCGTTGGTAGGCCGACTAGATTGGAAGAAGGCAATGCGGCTGGCCGACCATTTTTGGGCACGCTGGGTGCGTGAGATATTGCCCATTTTACAATCTCGACAACCAGGTGGCAGAAGCCGGAATGTAAATGTTGGCGATGTGGTATTGATCGCGGACGATCAATTGCCTAGGGGTGTGTGGCCACGGGGTCGAGTTGAGGCAATGTTTCCCGGCCGGGACGGTGTGGTGAGGGTGGTGGACGTCAAAACAGCTGGAGGGACCCTGCGCCGACCCGTCAGAAAGTTAATATTTTTAATTTAATTTAGTTGTAGTTATGTTGTTTACTGTTGATGTTAGAGGTTTATGTTTCGTTTTAAATTATTTATTGCCAATGAAAGTAGATAATATCTAGGTAGGTAACCAACTATGTATGCAGTTGATTTTTACGATATTTTAGTTGTGGTTAATGAGTGAATTATTTTATACAGATGTGTTCTTTTGAAAAAAATGGGAGTATGTTGCGGACCTTTTTATTAATATCATTTTTTCTAATGTCACATAACTTGTCAACGGCATTGTCGCATACCATTTTCTGCCTACATTCTTCATTAAACCTAATATTAGCATTTTCCTTATTTTTTCTCCAGTTTTCTCATACAGTCCACCCGTAGCTAACACACTTGTTAGTGCATTAAAAATTAAAATTGTATACTTTTAATCTTCCCATTTGCTAATAACAAACATCTAACTTTGCTAATAAATATGTAAAGTAATATATGCCTCCATCCACCGTAAACTCATTCGGACTGCTTGGATCTTTGTTCTAGTTTTGTCTCGAGCACTATACCACTCATTGTATTAATATTAATATTTTTTTGCTTAACCTATACTAATAATATTGGCCTTTTTGCATCTACTTAATGAGATGATTTATACAGCGTCCAGTGGTATCTTCACTCATACTAGATGGGTGGATCACTCCGACGCTGTAGCGCCTGGGACATGGTTTTTAAAAAAAAAAACCTATACTAGCAAATAAATATTTATAAATTATGAAACAAAAGGTGACGACCACTTTTATAGTCACCCGGTTGCAGCAAATGTTCACTGCCTCTAGACTTCGTCACAAACTATCAAATAAACGATCTTATTTCTAAAAAGTCGATTTCTTTGAAAACACTCCTCAGAGTATGTCCTCATAATATTATGTCTACCTATATGGACATATTATGGACCTGGTCGCCTTCGATATCAACCTTTGTACTTTCCTATTGCTAGAGCATGAGTCTCTTCCTGCATCGCAGGAAGTTTAGGCCATTCTCCACCACGGGGGCCAAGTCCGGGTTGGTGGAGGATTGTAAGACAGTGGCGAGCCTTACTGTCGGCCGCCTTATAACTAAAACTGTGTAACTAATGTGGCATCCAATACACATAGGAAGTGTTTAATTTCAACAATCTGTTAACGTCCATACTATCTTTAGATAATAACGATAAAATTTATTTTTATCCTTTAATAATAAATGTATTTGTATTTGTATCTATTATTTTAGTATTTTAACACACATATTAGTTAAGTAAATAATCTGTGGTGGCGCTCTACCACAGACTATTTAAACTGCCGCTAAAGAATGTTTTAAGCGTCGTTAGAGACCGGCTTTAATTCCCTTTAAGGTACACAATTCGGGGAATTTCCAAGGGTGTCTTTAGCCTAATTTGGAAAAAAATGTTTTGAACTAATTCTTCTGCATTAAGTTGATTGAAAAAAGCGGCCGTCTTAATTGCAATTAGACCCTTAGGGACGTGTCTTTAGGTTGAAAACCTCATTGTCTAAGTAAAGCATAAAAATAAAGAGAGAGGGCGAGGTAGGTAGATTAAGTTTTTTTTAAGTTATGGGCGATTCCACACAAATAACCACGAAAAATTATCTACAAAGGCTACAAGTCTCCACACTTTTAATTTATTCAGTCCGTTATTTTATCCACAACAAGATGGACGTGGTTGAAGTGGCTGAAGCTGCCCAATAGTCAGGGCCCTCAACGATGAGTATAAGACGAAGAAGAAGGTTAAAGTGACTACATTTGCTGCTTTAAACGCTTACTAATACTACAACCTCTTACCTAGATATCATATGAGTGTTTTTAGGATCCCGAATAACTAGTTGCATTTTTTCATACAGCTCCATGCAAGTGTGACATAAGTAACGTGACCAATTTGTCATGATCGCGATGATAATTAATGCAATAGCAGACACGGCCGTCTTAGTTCGCTGCACCAGCTAAGAAAGCGCTTCACGAGAGTGTAGTTGGTACGCTCGCCTATACTCACGACTCATGTCCTTTAAGTCAATCCGGACCAAAAAACCGATAACGAACGGAGCGTTGACGAGGCGAGGCGAGGTAAAACGAGCGAAGGCGTGAACTTCATCCACGTTCTCACTCTCGCGTCGCCTCGCCATGCCTCCTAGAGAGTGTGGAGCTATTAGCTCAGCAACCAGTAAAACAAATATTTCATGCACTGCTCACACATGAATCCTGAAAACGGAAAACATCACATGAATATAATAAAAACTGTGTTTACACGTATTTTACTCGTTTAGTTTCACATTTTTACGGAAGACAGTCTTCCGAGACCACGGTACTTGAAAAAGTGCCGAAACGTCGGAAAATTGTAAAAATGTGAAATTAAACGAGTGTCAGTCTTCCGAGACCAAGGTACTTGAAAAAGTGCCGAAACGTCGGAAAATTATAAAAATGTAAAATTAAACAAGTAAAATTCGTGTAATAATGCTTGTTTTAACCTCAGAAAATACTATCACATGAACATGCCGTTTTTTCTTGGAATATATACGATATCGTAGTAAAACCCTCTATAAAGCATCTTTTATCGGAGCTAAGAATATCCCTTTTATGTGAATACCTTTGCATAATTTTCAATTAAAATGCATGGAGTCTGTTGACTGTTAAACCGCGTCCCGTCTTGATCTCAATAGGGCTCTTTGTCATATTTTGTTTGGTGAACCTTATTTCTTTAAAAACCCTGTTACGCTAGGACCCACCAAGGATTGATTTTTTGTCCCCGAGATTTTTGGCTAACATTTTGTCTGGTGAGCTAAGCCGTAGTATTAAAAGACTTAAAAGTAAAGTCGCCAGTTGAGGCAAGGTATGATGTTATTGTTTATACTTAGTCCGAGTTATCGGCTTTACTTTAGTATTATAGGCGGGTGATGTCGATCCGAGGTTTATCGGTTTTACAGTTTTAGTGTCCGCCACACTCTTAGTTAATAATAACATAAAATTCAATCAATTTTCCTGGTTTTCTTCATCCTTTTCAGGCTATATTATGTAGTCCAATGCCGGACATAGCCCTCCCCTAATGAGCGCCATAGCGCCCTGTCTTCAGCTTGCCGTATCCAGCATCTGCCGGCAGTTTTTCGCAGATCGTCATCCCACCTGGTCGGAGGGCGTCCTCACTACGTTTGCCGAGTCGCGGTCTCCACTCAAGAACACCTGGTCCCAATAATGATAATGTAAAACGATAGTCGAATAACATCCTGACAGTTGCCAGTCTGTATATATATGAAAACATTATGTACGTTAGGAAAAATATCAGTAACTTCAAAACTTTAGGTAGCCAACACAATGTAAATTCTATATACAAACATAAACTTTTGTTCCCACTATTTAGGCTGGCAAAGGTTAATACATCCTTCATGGGGCATTGTATACGCTTCTATAGTAAATCCCTGAAGATATATTAAGCTTGCCTGAATCGCGATTCAAAAAATATGTTAAGCACACTTTGTGCCAAAAGGGCTACTTTAACATAAAGGATTATTTAGATGACAATGAGGTCTGGAATTAAATCCAGTACAATGTATGAGTTCTATGTTTTATAATAATTATATATATAAACTATGATAATTAAGGACTTTGAAAAGACTAAGTTTGGAGTTTTTTTGTCCATTATTTCTCCAAAATGATCTAGATTTTGAAATGGACACCTAGTTTGAATTGTAACGTTCATTAAGCCGCAGTTTCTGTGCTACTTTGAATAAAACCTTTTCATTTCATTTCATTTCAAGATGGCCAAAGTTTACGCTGGCTTTTTCTCCACTGCAAATACGACTTGTACACCAACCCGGACTTGGCCCCCGTGGTGGCTTAACCTTGGAACGATGTATATAATTTATAAATAATAATAAACTGGAACGACTTCAGGTGTGGTTTAATTTGTAGAATTGTGTAGTAATATTAACAGAAAACTGGATAAAAACGGATAAACGGAGAAGCAGGTAAAAAGTCAGATCTGGTCAAAGCGTAAAGTAGTAGTGGTGAAAAATGAGGGAAATCGAAGAATGAGTGACGTACATAATTTAAATATTTGAAAATGATAGATTATAGAAAAGGAAATAAAAATGGTGTGAAGAGGTTTGCACCGTTACAACATTCCTGCGAAGCAGGATGAGACCCTGGCCCCATCAATGGGGTTACACAAAAGGTTGCTATCGAATGAAATAAAATATTTCTGTAAAATTTTGTATTCGTATTCGTATATTACATATTTCTTTAATATAATTAAAAACGATATCTGATGCATTGCAAATAGGTGGACTAACAAAGTGTGATTTCATATGTGATCTGAATTTTAGCTTTAAATGAGGTTCCGCATTAACTCAATTTTGTGCGGCGTACCCAGGGTGTCTTATAAATAATAGTCAACCTTGAAAATTGTGATAACTGTAGTCAGGTCATATCAGATGACATTATATGACTAAAAAACATGTTTCACGGTAAATAATAACGGTTTCTTGCGACGCAGGAAGAGACCCGTGCCCCAGCAGTGGTGATACACATGGATTGATATCGTAACGGTTATTAAAATTTCTAAATGGGTTTTTAAAATTGTCCTTAGCACGGGTTAGTGCAACAAAAATAATAAAATAATTAGAACGGTTTTTAGGACCACGGTTAATAAATAACCTCCACATAATACAATCACCTGTCCTGGTCCCAAACTAGGATACTCTGTGCTATTGCAAGCAGGTGACTGAAAGAGGAGAGATTGGGCTCAGTGGCGTGTCCTGGGAGAGGCCTATGTCCAGCAGTGGATTAACACCGGCTGATTGTGATGACGATGATTGTAACTCAGCAATGAAATAACAAACTTGTAAATTAAACCAAACCTATATATTTTGTACAATTCATGTACGGTCGACAGTGGGAATCGAACGCATGAGATCTGTTTTCTTAGTCTTCTTCTTCTTCAGGCTATATTATGTAGCCCACTGCTTGCCGCATCCAGCATCTGCCGGCAGTTCTTCGCAGATCGTCATCCCACCTGGTCGGAGGGCGTCCTACACTACGTTTGCTGAGTCGCGGTCTCCACTCAAGAACACGTTTACTCCAACTGTTGTCGGTTCTTCGCGAGATATGTCTTGTTAGTAAAATATGTTAACCGGAACCAAATGGGTCTCAAACATGAATTGGCGGTACAAACACATTAAGAACCGTCATAGCATCGGCTGGGTTCCCGTTTGATTCACTAAACATACTGCACGGCACAGTTCGTCTCTCAGAGAGAGAGAGAGAGTATGGGCTTAATTAACACGCGTGCCCACCGCGGATTGGCAATTTTCTCGGGTTTACCCACGATATTCTCACCGCTAGCGAGTGGTATTGCTACTGTAACTTCACAAATGTACATAACCTAAGCAAACAAAGTCATTGGTACATGCCCACACTGGAAAGCGAACCTGGGTCTCGTGCTTTGGAGTCCATTGTTCTAACCACTGGGTACCCGCCGTTCTAGCAATAAATATACTAAACTAACAATAAACATATTATACTCGATGTGTTTAACTTAAGCTAAATTAGCATTAAAAAGTTAAAATTACTTTGCTGAATTCCGCCAAAAATCCCACAAGCACCATGCGGTTAGCTAATGCACCGCCCACCCTCCCACTTTTTCAAGCAGAAGCAAGACACGAACACACCACCACCAACACCAATACTTGTGTGAGAAAACACGCGACGCGTTTCGCCTCTAACACGAGGCATCCTCAGGAAGCTAAATTGTGAATGACAATAGCCTTTTTCTATTAATATTCTTCTATTCCCATTCTTGTTCTATTCTATGCCTTAATTGTCGTCTCTCCTATATGGGTTGACTGGTAGAAGATGCAATAGGCATTCCTCCCCCGTCCACAGTCCCCGTTTTGTTCATTATCTTTTGTGCAATAAATAAGGAGGAATGTAAGGTAGTGTGCCCGCCACTGTCTTAAAATTCTCCACCAACCCGGAGTTGGCCCCCGTGGTGGAGTATGACCTAACCTTCCTGCGATACAGGAAGACCCCCAGCAGTGGGGTCATACAAAGTATAGACATCAATAATAATCTGACTCTTATCTGATAGGTTTAGCCTTATCACCAATTTCAAGGCCATTTGTGAAGATCAATATTTATAAAGGTCGTTATTGAAGCTGTCGTTAATACAAAGTACACTGTATGAGTCCAATTAAATGCGTTACAGAGATGAATTCCTAAAACAATAATTAGCCAAATGCACTGTCCTCGGAACTTCGATTGAAATTTAACTAGAACTCTGAATAGCACATAATACTGTTTTGGATGTTATAATGAAAATGGCTTATTGTAATACCATTGGCATCCAACATGATTTTCATAATAATGGTGAAACAATATTGCTTATTAACTTTCATTAGAATGCGTTTCGGAGCGATAGAATAATTTGTATAATTAACTAGCAGACCCAGCGAACTTTGTACCGCCTAATAGGCGATTCTCATTTTTTATACCATAAGAAGGTAGTTTCGATATCAACCCTTGAAAGTCCTCACTGCTGGGGCACGGGTCTCTTCCTGCGTCGCAGGAAGGTTAGGCCATACTCCATCATAGGGGACAAGTCCGGGTTGGTGGAGGATTGTAAGACGGTTATCAAATCGCCCATAAGGCCTCTGGCACTGCTTGACGTCTGCCATTACATGACAACCAGCAGCAACGGCTTAGCGTGCCTTATTGCGAAGCATAGAAGCGCTCGGAAAAAATGTCACTAGTGGAAGTCACGGGACGGTCACCAATCCAGCACCTGACCGTGCCTGTTGTTGCTTAACTCAAGTGATTGATTCCAATCACTCGGTTCGACTAGGCGAAAAACGCAAATTTAAAAAAATACTAATGTTTACTTGTAGAGACTAGAATTGAGAAAGGAATATTGCGTAGAGAGGATGAAGGAAGAAAGATTGACGAAATAAATAAAATATACATTTCACAATGTATATTTTATTTATTTCGTCAATCTTTGTGAGTGTGAGTACAAAAACCGGGACGTCCCAGGCGGGCATACATCGACCATACAGGTGATGTATTAGCAAAGGGGAAGATCAAAGTACCCGGAACCCCTCCGGAGCAACCCGGCGTGCGTGCTTGCAAGGACTTATGATCGTTGATGAAGCGAAGGTGATATGTCAGGATCGTGGCAAGTGGCAGTCCCTCGTCTCTGCCTACCCCTCTGGGATACAAGCTTGAGGCTATGTGGTGAATTCGCACTGCGTCGAAAAGCTCTGCGTCGATCCGCTTCACTATGGTAGATACTTTAGCTTCGCATGACGTCGAATTTTTTGATTAATCCATAGAAGACTTCGCACAACGTCGAATAAGTTCGTCTGATTCGGTTTATTCCTTTTATAGAGTGATTTAAACACGTATTCAGTGGAAACTATATACAATAGAATTTATTCAGCACAAGAAGAAAAACAGAGAGCCACATAAAAACATCATGTCAATCCAAACGTCAAGATGCAATCGGCCAGGATTAAAATAAGGTTCAGCCAGTTGGTAATGAAACCTCTAACACGCCCTCTTAATCCTGGACGACTTCCAGCATATCTTGAACAAATGACTTATACTTACAATTAGGCAGTGCCTTCGTGAGCACATCAGCAGTCATCTGCTCGGTAGGCATATAGGTTAATTCTATGACTTCATCATCAATAGCCTCACGAACATAGTGGTACCTAATGTCTACGTGCTTCGACCGTTTATGAATCATTGGATTAGTGGCAAGCTTTGCTGCAGACTGGTTATCACTATACAGTGTTACAGAGTTACTCTGACCTATTAATTCAGCAAGGACCGTACGGACGTATACCGCTTCTTTGGCCGCTTCAGACAAAGCTATATACTCCGCCTCGGTAGACGAAAGTGCGATACAAGATTGCTTATAACAACCCCAAGAAATTACATTTCTACCTAACTTAAATATATACCCCGTATATGATTTACGATCCGCACCGTTAGCCCAAATAGCGTCAGTAAAACCATAAAAACGAAACTTATCATTTTCAAGACTTTTCCTGTACACCAGACCTAAATTCATTGTTCCTTTTAATTAACGCAATACACGCTTAGCCGCAGCAAAATGTTCAGCTGTGTAGCAGGTATTATACTGACTTAAAAAACTTGCAGCAAATGAAATGTCAGGTCTGCTGATCACAGACAAGTACATTAGGCAACATATCAACTTCTGATATGGTAATCTACTGTCGTGGGTAGCGCTGTCAGAAAACTTCAGACCTACGTCTAAGGGCGTCTTAGCTATTTTACAGTCGTTCATATCAAAACATTCAAGTAACTTTTCGATATAGTTTTTCTGACTCAGCTTCAACTCACTACTCGTACGATCTACTTTGATGCCTAGCATATATTTAACCGCACCTAAATCTTTAATAGTAAAGTTACATGCCAGTGACGCTTTCAACTTCTTAGCCAGTTCGTCACAATTGTAGAAAACAAAAAAGTCATCTACCTAAAGAGCGATAATAATGGTTCGCTTACCCACTCGGCGACTAAAGATAAAATAAATAAATAAATAAATTTTTGTTTATTGCCAGATATAAAAGGAACATAAAAGAAAATTAAAACTAATGTGTACATCTAAACACAACATGGTAAGGCAACATACACTTTTAGAAAAACACATTTTAAATTGACAGGCTCTGGCAAAAGGTGCCACGCTCAGCGTTGTGCCTCTGAATGTGTGTATAAATACACATCATTCAAAAGGCGCTGATTTTCAGCGAGGCCCTTTTATTCTAACTAAACTAGGAAATTAAATATAAAAATAAATAAAGCCTACATGCAAATATTTTACTGTTAATAAATAAATAAATAAATAAATAAATAAATAAAAATAATATATGCATGTAGTCAATTAAAATACATATTTAATAAATATATTTTTATAAAATATAGTTATTTACGTAGATATTACTAGATAAACACTGTTATTTATTATAAGTTATTATGTTAAATAAATAAACAAACAAACAAACAAACAAACAAACAATCAATCAATCAATCAATCAAACAAACAAATAAATAAATAAATTTCTTGTTACGGAACGTGTCGTGGTTTGGTACAGGATTGGTCTAGTACTGGAATTGGTGGACTGAATGAAACTGGATTATAAAAAATTAATAAAAAATAACAAGATGATAGATATGGTGGGTATTTCTTGTCGTGTTTCACTTATCAAGTTCCTTCATCTTTCTAATTTTCTGCGGCTTTCGGCTATAAATATATTGTGTAGCATTGATTTGTGCTTCCAACAGTATGGCTTTAAGCCTTTGTTTGAATGACAATGGAGTTATGTTGTCATGGAGCGGTGGCGGTAAGTCATTCCAAATTTTTGCCGCAGAGAACTTGAAACTGCCTCTGAAGCCAGCTGTCTTATTCTTTGGTATTGCCAACTTTTTGCCATTCTTGCTTCTTGTATATTTGGTATGAGACTCTCCAAGCCATTGAAATTTTTCATACAAATAAATTGGTCTTTTTGTATGAATTATTTTGTGTACCAGCCTTGCAAGGTGGAGGTCTCTTCTGCCTTCCATCTTTAGTATTTTATGCTCATTAAGGTAAGGAGTTATATGAGCACGTTTAGGCATACCAAAGCAGTATCGTGCACATGCGTTTTGGACGCGTTGTATTGCTCTTCTGGTTTTTTCAAAAATTCTTGGCCCATAAACGATGTCACAATAATTGAAAATTGACAGTACCAGAGATTCCGTGAGTAGACGCCTAATTTCCAGCTTCAGATGTTCGCGAATGCCATAAAGAACCTTGAGTCGGTAAAAAGCAGTCTTTATTTTGGAATTAATGTGTTCCTCGAATCGCATTTCTCCATCTAGAAGGAGACCGAGATTTCGGGCTGTATGTACTCTTTCGAGTGCTTGATTGTTGATTTTTATGTCCTGTAGGTTGTCTATAATGCTCTGCTGTTGTTGTTTTGTACCCATTATTACATATTTTGATTTGGTAGGGTTTAGCATTAACGCATTTTTCTTTGTCCATTGAAAGATTTCTTCTAGGTCTTCATTAATCAGCTGTACAGCTTCACGTGTGGTTTTGTGTTTAATAGGGTAATATAGTTGCGTGTCATCCGCATACATATGTACTTTACAGTGTTTGATGTTTTGGATTAAATCCGAAGTATATAAAATAAATAGCAGAGGACTAAGTATTGACCCTTGAGGACAGCCTCGTGCAATAGACTTTACCTCTGATCTTTTTATTTCTCCCTGGTCGTTTTCAGTGACAACATATTGTTTGCGCCCTCCCAGAAATGATTGGAACCACAAACATGTTGATTCAGATACTCCATAAAAAGACAGCTTTGACAATAACAATTCGGTGCTTATGCAGTCAAATGCTCTTGAAAAATCTAAAAGCAGTAATATGCTACCCATACCTCTATCTGATTCTGTAAGTATATCGTGCAAGATGCAGCTCTCATGCTTGCTTTGCGTGAACTTCTCGGCTAGTAAGACTTCCTTTACTTTATCGTACCAGGCACGAGACGCCTGTTTTAACCCGTACACGGCTTTCTTCAGTCTGTAGACTTTTTGTTCATCGCCTTCTCTTATAAACCCTTCCGGCTGTGACATATAAATTTCTTCTGTCAAGTTACCATTCAGAAAGG
Organism: Yponomeuta sedellus; assembly: GCA_934045075.1. NCBI lineage: Eukaryota > Metazoa > Arthropoda > Insecta > Lepidoptera > Yponomeutidae > Yponomeuta > Yponomeuta sedellus. The sequence continues at coordinate 19,592,851 of OW203731.1, read as the reverse complement.
CTGTTTTTACGTCGAGGTGATCAATCTTCAGATCTAACTCGACCGCAAGAGACAATAGCATTCTTAACGAGCAGTGTCGTACCACTGGAGAGTACGTTTCCACATAGTCGATTCCGAACTTTTGGGTAAACCCTTTTGCAACTAATCGCGCTCTATAACACACTACTTTTCCAGTAGCTTCGCGTTTGATTTTAAATATCCACCGATTCTTAACAATATTCTTATTTGCCGGTCTGTCAACAAGCTACCAAGCCTCATGCTTATTAAATGAATCAATTTCATCTTGCATAGCTTGCCGCCATAACTTGCTTTCACTCGATTGGAAAGCTTCTTTGACAGTTGAGGGCTCATTAAGCTCTAACTCGAGCGCAGACATTGTCCTCGGAACTCTCGGCCGTAAGTTATAGGCTGGCCCATCATTACATGGTTCCCGTGGTATGCCACCTGTCTCAGTAGATGAGCTCGGCCCCTGCTCAATCGCTTCGAACCAGACTTCAGACACTACTGGCCTCTCCGCCTCAACCTGTGTCTCTACATTTGGTGGCAACGGCATCTCCGCCTCAACCTCAATAGGTTCATCCTCCTCGTGACTTTCTTCAGTGATGGCACCGTCTTCACTTGTTGGAAAGAATATCTCCACGGACCGCTTACTCTTGACACCTGGGAATTTATTTTCATTAAAAACAATGTCACGACTTCGAAATACTACCTTTTTCTCTAAATCGTAGAGCCTATACCCATTATTTTCATAACCAAGAAATATACAGCGCGTACTTTTTGGTTCAAGCTTATTTCGCTTCACTTTGTCAACATGAGCATGAGCTTCGCAGCCAAACACACGTAAGTGTTTCAAGCTCACTTTGTTACCTGTCCAGGCTTCCTCAGGAGTTTTCCCCGAGAGCCTTTTCGATGGTGACAAATTTATTAAATGCGCTGCGGTATTGGCAGCTTCAGCCCAAAAAGTGTGGTCTAGGTTTGACGTATACAACAGGCACCTTACTTTTTCTAATAACGTCCGAGTCAGCCTTTCCGAACTGCCGTTCTGTTGCGGGCTGTAGGGAACAGTTACCTGGTGAAATATCTCTTTACCTTTTAAAAAAATTTCAAGGTCTCTGTTCACGTACTCGGTCCCGTTATCCGACCTCAAAATTTTTACTTTATCACCAGTTTGAGTTTCAACTAAATGAATAAAGTTTTTCGTGTATGCACTCACCTCGCTCTTACGCGCCAGGAAATACACAAACACCTTTCTCGAATGATCATCCAAGAACGTCAGGATGTACCTCTTGCCTCCAAGCGAGTTCACCGGCAATGGACCACACAAATCGGTATGGATTAATTCCAATCGTTTTGCAGCCACAGACTTCTCAGGATTGCTAGGAAAAGGGAAACGGGCTTGTTTTCCTTTTAAACAAACCTCACATGCAACGTCCTTAAAAGGGTCCTCCTGGAAACTAATATCATTAGCAAGTCCCTGCCTCAAAAGCTTCATGTTATTGCCACTTAAGTGGCCAAGTCGTTGATGCCAAGTCGCTGTGCTAATAGTAAGATTTGCCCTTAGACTGCAAGTCTGAAGTTTATACGCACCTCCTACGTCATTCGCCTTAATTGGTAAATCGGTAAAATTGGAAATTGAACAACCATTAGTATCAAAATGTACAGTACTACCGTTCTTAATCAATTGAGAAACAGATATAAGATTAACAGATAGCTTAGGTATATACAACACGTTAGTCAACATCGCGTTACCAGACAACTTAACGTTACCTATACCTGTACACTGCAGTTTATCTCCACTAGCAATGGTGACGAAACCACCTCGCGATTTAAAGTCTGTCATCAAATCACGCTTGCCAGTCATGTGGTTTGTAGCTCCTGAGTCTATATACCACGAAGATACCAAGCCCGCTCCAGTACTGTATGCTGACAAAACAAGGTTTCCTGAAGAATGCTTTTCGTTGCGACAGTCCTTCTTTAGATGTCCTTTTTGTTTACAATTCCAGCACCACGGTTCTCTCTTTCGACCAGAATTATTCTTCGCTTTTGACTCTACCTTGTGCTGTTCTACTTTTCTCGTTCCGGAGTCACTTTCAGTAGCGCATTTTCTATTAGAATACAAGCACTCACTCGAATCTCCACGAGTAGTCCAATGCAGCAGTTTTGATTTTACTAGTCCTGCAGCAGTTTTGATTTTACTAGGTCGGATGTAATGGCAGCTCCCGAATGCTCCAATGCCATGATCATAGGCTCGTAGTGCGATTGTAAACCTTTGAGCATCAGTGCACCAAGAAACTCGTCATCAATAGGTTTCTTTATATTCGCCAATTGCTGCGCTAATGACAAAATTTCATTGACGTAAGCTTCCATGCTCTTGAAGTTCTCAAGTTTGACAGCGCACAAGGTCTGGAGTGTACGAACTCTTGAACCAAGTCCTTTGTCATCATATGCACGTTCCAGTGCATTCCAGGCGTCTTCCGCCGTATCCGCCGACATCAAGTGTGAAAAACATGACTTTTCGACGCTCAAACAAATCTTAGATTTAGCTATTTCGTCACGTCGTTTCTCACCTCAGATGTTGTATTGTCATCCTCACCGTAACCGCATATACAGGTCCATAAATTGTCGTGAATTAATGCATTTTTCATCACAAATTTCCACTCGACGTAATTTTCACGTCCGCGTAATTTTTCATGAGAAAAATTGTGATTTTTACTTTCCGAAATATTTATAACAACTTTTCACTATTTTGTGCTAGCCCATAACCTTTTATAGAGTGATTTAAACCCGTATTCAGTGGAAACTATATACAATAGAATTTATTCAGCACAAGAAGAAAAACAGAGAGCCACATAAAAACATCATGTCAATCCAAACGTCGAGATGCAATCGGCCAGGATTAAAATAAGGTTCAGCCAGTTGGTAATGAAACCTCTAACAATTCCCCTTTAGTACAATATTTTGGTCCTAATAACTAAAAAATAAGTCTTCACAGGAGCAGCACGATGTCAGCATACAACGGAAAACAAAAATGTTAATACAGTAAATTTTATTCTTAACAGACTACAAAACATGAGAAGTTCTGTATGTATCTATGTACTTAAAAAAAAAAGTAATAAAAAACAAGTTTCGATTTTTATTCCATTGGTGTAGCTAGTAAGCACCCCAAAGCGCCTTAAAACACGTCGCGTAGTCTCTAGTGCCAGTGATCGTGGGTAATTAAGCCTCTCCGTAATTTGAGGCTTATACCTCTATTAGCACAACGATTTGGGACTGATTCTAATAGGAGGATTAACCACAGATTAGGGTGGGCTTGAGCGTCACTGACAATGTTGCTCGTTCGCTTGTTAACAAGGAACCGTGATTTCGAATTGGCTTGCTTTCGGGAGTAGCTTGGCAAAAGCAACCAAACACAAATTTAAAAACCTATTTAGAGGCTAAAAATTTCACCCATGGATTCGAACACGCGACCTCAGGCTATCCGTGCCAGCGCTCTTCCAACTGAGCTCACCGACATCAGTGAAATTTCGAACCTCTTTACAATATACTCTGTATTTTTAGCCTCTGAATAGGTTTTTAAAATAGTCCTTAGCACGGGTGAGTGTATTAAAAAAAAAGATTTTTTTATTTTTTTTATAGATTCATGTTTACGCACCCAAGAACGTGGAAGTGGCTCTGTGGCAGGTTGAAAGACTTAAGATTTTCGAGTCTTTAAGAGGTGATCATTGTTACGGTTATTCCTGTTATCCCTACGCTAAAAAATAAAGCTGTTGATATTATCGCGTTGGTATATCCCTACTGCTGAGGCACGGGCCTCTTCCTGCATCGCAGGAAGGTTAAGCCATACTCCACCACGGGGGCCAAGTTCGAGTTTGTGGAGAATTGTAAGACAGTGTCGGATTTTACCGTCTGAAGTTATCAAGCCGCCCATAAAGCCTCTGAGTAGGCTTAACGAGTGCCATTACATGACAGCGGGCACCAACGGTTTAACGTAATCGTAACTTGCAAAGCACGGAAACGCTCGGAAAAATGCCACTAGCGGTAGCCACGGGACAGTAACCAATCCTGCACCTGACTGCGCCTGTTGTTGCTTAACTCAAGTGATTAATTCCAATCAAATTTCACTGATGCCGGTGAGTCACCCATTAGCTCAGTTGGATAGAGCTCTGGCACGGATAGCCAGAGGTCGCGGGTTCGAATCCCGGCATGGGTGGAATTTTTTGCCTCTAAATGGGTTTTTTAAAATTGTCCTTAGCACGGGTTAGTGCATTAAAAATAAAAATAGTATATCCAATCACTTGGTTTGAGCAGGCCACTAGCGCTTTATAATAAAGTAAAACACTTTATAAAAAAAAGTTAAACTGTACAGTGTTTACGAAATTATTTTAAGTAAGTATCTGTAATATGACATTAATTAATTTGCTGTGCGTTTACGATAGTTGCTCGCCAGCTCGCCCTTTACATTTTTTTAGTTTGTATATATGTGTTTTCTGTGTTGTTTTTGAGCAATAAAGTATGAGGTTGTAACTTCTGCAAATCTCTATGAAGCATTTCTTTATATTTCATTAATTCTGTCTATCATCTTCACAATTTAAAATTACTTCACCCCTTTTTTGAGATTTCCTTGATTTTTAGCATTACTCCTTTACATTTCAATCAGACCCAACTACATAAATCGTCCTTTTAATTCTTATTCTGGTTTCTATCAAGTTTTCTGTTTTGTTATATTATAAATAAATCACAGAGTTGAAGTCGTTCCAGTTTATTATTTATGAAACGTTTTCCAACCTCACAAGGTGACGCAAAATATGTAATGTATACTGTTTACCTACTTGGTACTCGCGTGGTAGAACTGTACATTCACATTGTCAAAGTCACGTGGCACAACATTCTGTAAAGCCGGTTTCACATCACAGTGAAAGTTACTCAGAAAGAATAGGTTTAAAAAAAGTATTCCAGCTTTTTAAAGTAGACTTTACAACCTGTTATTCATAAGCTAACAATAATATTGCTAACAACTGAAGCGCTCATGGCCTAGGGGAACCAAGTGATTGGAATCAATCACTTGGGTTTAACAACAGCAGGCGCGGTCGGGTGCTGGATGGGTGACTATCCCGAGTATCCCGTGACTACCGCTAGCGGCATTTTTTCCGAGCGTTTTCGTGCTTCGCAACAGACGTTAAGCCGTTGGGGCCAGCTGTCATGCAATGGCACCAGTTAAGCCACGTTAGATGGCTTATGGGCGGCTTGATAACTTCTTACAGTAAGGCCGCCACTGTCTTAAAATCCTCCACCAACCCGGACTTAGCCCCGTATGGTCAAACGTTCCTGCGACACAGAAAGATACCTGTGCCCCAGCAGTGGGAATACAAAGGGTTGATATGATCAACAGCTAACAGTTGCTTTCTTTGCTGTGTGTATTTTGGTTAACTATTGACACCGTTAGTCAAAGTCCAAGGATGGATGTGTGTGAACAGGCTTCTTCAGGGCGAATTTGGTCCATCCTAGACCTCATCTTCACCCTCGGGCTAGAGATCAAGAGTAATTCCTTATAAAAAAATAGTGAAGGAAAACACCGTGAGGAAACCCGTTTCTTGGTAAGCTCCACACTCTGTATAAAAAAACAATGTCCCGGGCATTGCAGCGTCTGAGTGGTCCCTACACCTAGCTAGTGTGAGTGAAGGTGCGACTGGACGCTGTATTAATCATCTCGTTACGTAGACGCAAAGGTAAAAGTTTTATTTTAAAAAAGGACTAAAATAAAAAAGTTATACAATGAGTATCAAAATTAGAAATGTATTACTTTGCTTAAAAAAAAACCCAATAAGATTCTTATTTTTTCGAGTTAAGCTTTCTTTAATATTTTATTTTTCATAATATAATTTTTAGTGGAAGCTGTTTTAAAGATTACTAGTTTTTTTAACATATGTTTAAGATAACAAGAAAAATACATACAACATATACCTCCCATCCGCCAAGACCGACAAGGTTTATCTCTGGATTGGGTTTTTTAGTAGTCAATTATTTTTGGATACCTGAATTTTAAATAAAGTTTGAATATAACCATACTTCTCTACGTTCGATATCAACCCGTATATGCACCCACAGCTGGGGCACGGGTCTCTTACTGCATCGCAGGAATGTTAAGCCATTCTCCACCACGGGGGTCAAGTCAGGGTTGGTGGAGTATTCTAAGACAGTGGTGGGCCTTACTGTCAGAAGTTATCAAGCAGCCCAGAATGACAGCCGGCACCAACGGCTTAACGTGCCTTGCGAAGCACGGAAGCGCTCGGAAAAATGCTTTTCTGTGTGAATACGGCCTAAGCTACCTCCACGTTCTTAAAAGCAGGTAAGTTATTACACATTTAATTGGAACGTTCATGGCTTTTGAACAAGCAACTAATAGCAACACTCTATTGAATTTTGCATTTGGCTTACGTATGCTATTGTGAGCTCTGATGAGAGAACGAAAGGTTTCTCTCACAAATAATTCTCTAGTTTATTAGTTTTTTCGTGGTCGTGGGTTCGAGTCCCGTTTTGGGTTCGAGTCCCGTGTTGCTCAATATATTTGTTTTGTAATAGTAATACCACTCGCTAATTGTGAAGGAAAACTTCGTGAAGAAACTAGAGTGTATGACTTGTTCAGCGTTTACATACATTTTTAAATATTTTTTTACAGTGGTCAATTCAAATTGATATGTCTATGCCAAATGCTGCACATTAAATGGAAATGTGGTGCCTTTGAATCATTGTCATAAATAGATGTTACTACAAAATCAGATTGGTTATTCCATTTTTAACTCAAGAACGGCTAAGCCAATTTTAATAATATTTGATTTGTGGGTACTGTTTTTACGCCGAAAATCAAACATGCTAACCATGGGAAAAAAGTCACAAAACAGAAATTATGCATAGTATAAACACATTGTACAAACACATCTTGTGGCCTAGGCGAACCGAGTGATTGGAATCAATCACTTGGTTAAGCAACAACAGGCGCGGTCAGGTACAGGATGGGTGAGCGTCCCGTGACTACCGCTAGTGGCATTTTTCCGAGCGCTTCCGTGCTTCGCAAGGCACGTTAAGCCGTTGGTGCCGGCTGTCATATAATGGCAGTCGTTAAGCCATATCAGAGGCCTTACGGGCGGCTTGATAACTTCTGACAGTAAGGCCTGCCACTGTCTTACAATCCTCCGCCAACCCGGACTTGGCCCCCGTGGTGGAGTATGGCCTAACTTTCCTGCGATGCAGGAAGAGACCCGTGCCCCAGCAGTGGGGATATACAAGGGTTGACATCGATAATCACATTTATTGATTCTCAGACGGTATTTATTCGTTAGGTCAGAAGGATAAAGATCTTTAAGAAGACTTCGCGTTGCGTTGTGCTTAGATGTAGCGGAATTTCCACCGAAGTAAATCTAACAAACAAAAAATGAAGTTCAACAAAAGCCAGAGAAAACAAGAAAAAAAACCAGAAAAAGATTTCAACAAAACTACGAAAATGCGCGCAAAGTTTTGGTTAACTCACGCTTTGAAGAGGGTCATCGTTTAAAAGTCTACGAGTACTTACAGAAAACATGTAGCAGGGTGAATCTCCGTTATTCTATGTTAGCTCTTATATTGTGAGACACTTGCTAATGTCCTGTAAACAGCCTATTGTACGTTTTACTGGACCCTCGTTAGCCTCCAGGGTGACAAAGGACAAGTCATGAGGCGCAAACAATGCTATGCTTGTTTTACTAGAATTACTAGATCCAATTGTCATGCAAACATATTAGAAGCATATCGCAAGGGATAAGCTCTGGCGTGCCTCTATGACTATAATATTTATCTTGAAGAATACTTAGTAACTCCATAACGTAACATTTACATAGAGGCACATACATTGCTTCTAGCCCCATACTAGGATACGCCGTGTCGTGGGAACCAGAAACAACGACATCACAGAAATGTAAACATCCAAGACCTGGGGTTTTTTTTTTGTCTCTAGCCAGGGTTCGAACTCGGGACCTGTCCTATGGTCGGCAGATGCGCTACCGCTACGCCACAGAGGTCGTCAAGAATCTGCTATTTGCATACATATGTTAAGGACAGAGGTACACTGAGAAATGCTAGGTCGAAAACATACTATGGGAGATAGAAGCATTCAACTTGAACATTTCTCATTATAACTTTTTTTAGTATATTCTGAGGTTAACACGAGCACTAAACATAATAAAAACACGGATTTTATTCGTTTAATCTTATATTTTTACAATTTTCCGACTTTTTGGCACTTTTTCAAGTACCGTGATCTCGGAGGATGAAATGTCGGAAAATTGTAAAAATGTGAAATTAAACGAGTAAAACTATATTTTTTTTTTTTTTTTTTTTTAAATAATACTAGAAAAAACTACGTACAACATAATATCCCCCATCCGCCGAAACCGATAAGGTTTATCTTTTGATTTGGTTTTTAGTAGTCACTAGCTTAATAATCTGTTGGAAATAGTACTATACTAGTGCTATGCTCGGCAAAAAGCTTGAACAAAGAGATTGCGCAGTAAGGATTAGCTTGCGGTATACGCGCAAAAGCAAACATATTTCATTTTGTAACTAAATGATTGAATTTTCTAAGGTTAACACGAGCACTAGACATAGTAAATATAGGAAATTCAGGTTAGGAGCTAAATAGAAACCACTAAGATAGTTTAAAGGAAACGAATAATTATTTATTCTTAACGACACTGGGAAGCCATATCGACTGATTCTTAGCACTGACAGACTTCGACTGAACGAAACAAGATGGCGTTAAAATCACGTTGTTAAACTCGATTATTAAGTAATCGATTTAAGATTATTTTTTGTAAATAAAATTACATAAAATCACTGTTTGTACACGGATTTTCTCATTTATTTTACATTTTAACAATCCGAGATCATTACAATTACCAAAATTTTTACATTCCAATGTCTTCCGAGACCATGGTGCTTGAAAAAGTGCCGAAACGTCGGAAAATTGTAAAAATGTAAAATACACGAGAAAAATCCGTGTAAAAACAGTTTTTACTAAATGATTGAATAAAATTCACAGATTCTGCCTATATAAATTTACTGCTCCGATGGCAAAACCCAATGTATAAATTTTTAAGTAAACAGTGAGGTAAAGTTACCACTTTTATTATGAACTAATGTTACTAAGTAATAATGTCTATACAACACAATCACATGACCTGGTCCCAAACTAGGATAAACGAGATAAACAAGATAAACAAGAGCATTACAAACATTAAAAACTGTCATTCATTTCTCACGTTACATTGTACTTTGACATTCAGCAAACAGAATGTAAATCCTTTACGTTGTAATAAATTGAATTGAATTGAACTGAGGTTTAAAAACCTATTTAGAGGCTAAAAAATTCACCCATGCCGGGATTCGAACCCGCAACCTCTGGCTATCCGTGCCAGTGCTCTACCAATTGAGCCAATGGGCGACTCACCGGCATCAGTGAAATTTCGAACCTCTTTACACTATTCTCTGTATTACGAACTGAGGTTGAGAACTTACACGTTGACTGCGTTCATTGACAACTCCCGCGTTGTTTATATGACATGTGTATGACAACTTGCAAGCAAAAGTTACTGTCCTGAGTGATAATACTATCTAGCAATAATAATAGTTTCTTGTACATTAATCAAGCATAGCATTACATATTTTATAGGTAATAAACTATGAACTATTTAGGTTAATCAAATCAGTTACTGCGTACTCTGAATTGTATTGCTTGCTATGTATTATTATAATAAACAATTTATAAAAAACAAAATAGAACTCTGGCATTACGTAGACGTTTCGTGTCACGGCGGCGTAGGCTTACTACACCGTGCTACGCCGTAGCAATTCGTAGCACGGCTACGATGTTGCGTAGCAGTCCACCAACGAAAAAAAAAATTGTTTTACAATACGTTTTTATCTAAAAGTGAACATGAGAAATCTTAAAAATTGTGACGTTTAGAACCTAGGATCAATATACTAGAACTTTAATCGATTTCCGCTAAAAACGGCCGTTTTTGACGTAAAGTGATTAAAGTCCTTGGTTATTGATTGACTGTAGGTTCTAAAAATCGTTGTCACAGTTGTTAAGGCTTAATGCTGCTGCAGTAAGGTAAATGCTGCCTTTTTCTCCATTACACTGCGGCCCGAAGGCAGCGACTTACATTGTACATTCGTTATCAACCCTTGTATGTCCCCACTGCTGGAGCACGGGTCTCTTCCTGCATCGCAGGAAGGTTAGGCCATACTCCACCACGGGGGCCAAGTCCGGGTTAGTAGAGGATTGTAAAACAGTGGCGGGCCTTACTGTCAGAAGTTATCAAGCCGCCCATAAGGCTTCTGACATGGCTTAACGACTGCCATTATATGACAGCAGGCACCAACGGCTTAACGTGCCTTGCGAAGCACGGAAGCGCTCGGAAAAATGCCACTATAGTATTTTCTAAGGTTAACACGAGCAGTAGACATAATTAAAACTGTTTTTACACGAATTTATGCTCGTTATTACATTTTTACAATTTTCCAGTCGTTTACAAACTATTTCTTTCTTTATTTTGCCGACATATATATAAAAAAATCTATTGTTTTTCCTTGTTTTCGCTGCCGGCTCACTAGCTCCCACCATATCTACGGCTTAAATATTTAAACATTTAAAACAAATCGCCGGTGCAGCTGGCTGCTCGCCAGCCGGGCCGTTATCGGCGTGTTTACACCCGCTGCGCTGCTAGCCGGCGCCGGCGCATTGAGCGAGGCTAATGAGGTGTTTCCGAGTGGTTTTTGTCGCAAAAAATCGTGAGCTTACATCACTTTGACCTGAAGGTTGACGCGTAGATTTGCAAAATATATTATAATGAAAATGTCGTTGTGTACACTGCGGTTCCCAAACAATAGTGATTAAAAACATGTCCATTTCGGTTTCTGAGTTGAGAATTTGACTAAATAAATACTTAAATAACTTGCACTTGTGAGCCTGAGGATGCGTCTTGTTGGAGGCGAAACGCGTCGCGTATTTTCTCACACAAGTATTGGGGTCGGTGGTGGTGTGTTCGTGTCTTGCTTCTGCTTGAAAAAGTGGGAAGGAGGGCGTTGCATTAACTAACCGCATGGTGCTTGTGGGATTTTACGCGGAATTTAGCAAAATAATTTTCACATTTTAATGCTAATTAAATAACGCTCTGTCACACTCTCTTATAAGAACTTTGAAGAGACAGCACTACAGACAAGTATTAACTTAGCGAAATTCTCAATTCAGAAACTTGCCGTCAGACTATAACTTTAAAGTATTGAAGGTTGTCTCGAAGAGATCGCTCTAAGCGATAAGGCCACCAATTCTATAACATTACTCATAATTAAAAAAATCAGTAGTATTATTTTTTATGGTGGTGCAATAAAGTGTTCTCTATCTATCTATCTATAGACGTAAAAGAAAACTGTTAGAATTCTTGTTAAGACATTTTGTGTCGAAAAACTCTCGAACAATAGGTGACTACAAAACAAGGACCGGTGAAACTCAAAATTAAAACCAGTTCAATGCGTGAAACGATGCGATGTCAATGGTAAGTTTACGACGTCTTTGCAGCTTGTATTAAAACATACAAAATCTCATCCGTCTGTTTTTACACCTGTAGAAATAAATAATACATAAATTCTTTATTCCCTTCCACACAACATAATCGCCTGTCCTGGTCAAAGTAGAATACCATAGGCTATGTTAACCAGGCAAGGACGTCAAAGACCTGGAAATAGACCAAGACTGAGGTCATATTTTGCACGCAAGTACGGCGGCTTCCAGTAGGAACCAAACCCACGACCTTTGTTTTATTACTCAAGCACGTAAGCCCCTAAACTAACGAGGCAGTCATTCCGGAGGGGTTAGTTAGTTAGTTAGACCTGAGATTTCCGCACTTAGCCTCATAGTTGGGCCATTGTACGTGGCAAGCGCTGAGTTACGCTAACGCCTCAGACACTAGGGTTTCCTTACGATGTTTTCCTTCACCGTCAGCGAGTAGTATTGCTACTATAATTTCACAAATGTACATAATTTAAAAACCTATTTAGAGGCTAAAAATTTCACCCATGCCGGGATTCGAACCCGCAACCTCTGGCTATCCGCGCCAGCGCTCAATTGGTAGATCTCTGGCACGGATAGCCAGAGGTTGCGGGTTCGAATCCCGGCATGGGTGAAATTTTTAGCCTCTAAAATTTAAATTTAAAAATTTTTGGAATTTAAATTTGAATTTGAATTTTAAATGGTTTTTAAATTTGTCCTTAGCACGGGTTAGTGCATTAAAAATAAAAATTGTATAAATGTACATAACTTAGAAAACAAAGTCATTGGTACATGCCAGGGTTCGAACCCACGACCTCCCGATTGAGAAGCCGGCGATCTACACCGCTCCGCTACCACCGCTCTTTCCGCAGGGGTTTATTTTAAAGCGTTGTACAATTCGAGCGTTGGAGTGTGTTTTGGGAATGTTGTGCACGTTCTCGGTAACGAGTCGAAGGAACGTGTTTCGTGTACAACAACACAGGTACAAATCACTTTGGATTCACGGTATATCCTGTGAAAATGGCGTCGTAGTTGATGTATCGAAATCCTCTAATCTTTCTAATAATAGACTTACTTGCTCGTTAACGCAAATAATTTAACTCCCACACAGCACGTTGATTGCTTTTCAATAGGCTGTAAGCAGAGAAGATTTAGTTAGCCTTATAGTTGGGCCATTGATAGCTGAGGTTTGTTAACATTACAGACATTTCAGGTTTCCTCACGAGGGTGGGGGCTGAGGCGCGCGGGGCGGCTGCTCGGCGTGCCGCTGGTCAGGACCAACCTGCTGGCCGAGGCGCCGCTAACGAGAGCTATAAAAATCCTTAACAAGGCTGCAGGAAGTACTGACATGTTTATTTGGTCTTTGGGTGAATCTTCTTCAGGCTATATTATAGTCCACTGCTGGACATAGCCCTCCCCTAATGAGTGCCATAGCGCAAGGTCGTGCCATCATTGGGGTGTAATACCCATGATCCCCACGCTGGGCATGCGGGTTGGGGATAGCAGTTTGGTGGAATTTTACTGCAGGGGGCGCTGCTGCCCACCCCCGGTGTGTGTCCCTTAGTCGCCTTTTACGATTTTGGGTGAATGCACAGAAGAAATAAAAAATACTTTGTCGTTAATTTGTTAAATATTAACTATATTAAATATTAACATATTTAATATAGTTGTTAATTTGTTAAATACTAACTATATTAAATAAAAAATTGTTGTTAATTTGTTAAATATTAACTATATTAAATATTGCCTTATGGCAAATAAAAATGATGCGTACCTTTTAGGTCCTTTTGTAACTACATGTTCGCGGTGGGTAGATATCCGTTTTGATGAATAAGCGCTTATGTGGTGGTATTTTACTGCAGGGGGCGCTGCTGCCCACCCCCGGTGTGTGTCCCTTAGTCGCCTTTTACGATTTTGGGTGAATGCACAGAAGAAATAAAAAATACTTTGTTGTTATTTGTTAAATATTAACTATTTTAAATATTAACTATAGCCTTATGGCAAATAAAAATGATGCGTACCTTTAAGGTCCTTTTGTAACTACAAGTTCGCGGTGGGTAGATATCCGTTTTGATGAATAAGCGCTTACCGCCTTATGTCGGCAAATCACAGGTCACCCTTCACTTTGTTTTATATCACAATACTCTTTACTAAGTAATTTATCTGCACAGTATTCCCACACACAGACTGACACATTGCATCACACCACACTTTTACATACCATGTATTTAGGCACACACTTTTCAAACCGTTTCAGTTTACTTACAATATATTTTATCACTTTATTTTTCACAAACACACCACTAACCCGCAATATTGTCTCGACAGAATATCAGCGTTGTAGGCAGATACCTCGGTGGCTCCTACAACACACGCTGAGTCGGGAACCATTTCAGGGGCTCAATACTTTAAAGAAAACATAGATTATTATTATCGTTATTATTGTTTTGCAAATCCGTATTTTTCCAATACATGTTTATGTTTGTATGCCTTCTTTTATTTATTTTAAATGTTTAATGATTGTTGCTGCAATCGATTGTTTCGTGCGCGGTGTGGCCGGCGGCGTAGTCCTGTTAAAATCACATACCGTTTAGATCCATATCATTCGGTTGAGGCCACAAGACCTCCGTTAACCTGTTCCCGTAACAAACTCCATTCGGAGCTATTGCATTTTAGGGCTTATTTTTACTATGATAAGGGGTTGTTTGGCGCTGCGTTTTTTATTTTATCAAATTCACATGGGTTTTATTTAATCTTAATCTAAAGACCTAGAACTAAAAGTTGCCTTGCAGGTTTTGCTTTCGTGGCTTCTGTTTATCGACTCTGCATCTGCCAGCTCCCGTACTCTCGACGCTTATTGTTCTAACTGCGTTACATTAATTATATTTATTTAATCAATATCAACCCTTTTATGTCCCCACAGCTGGGGCACGGGTCTCTTCCTGCATCGCAGGAAGGTTAGGCCATACTCCACCACGGGGGCCAAGTCCGGGTTGGTGAAGGATTGTAAGACATTCTTTCAATGCATTCATGGATAATTACCATAATTTACAAAAAGTTACTAAAGTATTTGAGCCCTGTAAGGGTTTTGTATGTATCTGTTGATAATTTTATTTATTCATACTGTTATTTAGGCATGTATAAGTACCTCTGAAATTATCGTTTTCTATGCTTTTTTGTACATCTACTTCCTTCTCTAATGTATTAGTCCAGTTCATCCAAAGGTTGTCTGGAAGAGATCACTTTTTATTTATTTATTTTTATTTTATTATAATAGGAAAACTTACAGCTATGAACAAAACACATTGCGATTGAAATAATGACTGAAAGCCAATTACAAGTTTTCACTTATAGAAATATTTTAGAAAAAGAAAATTTTTCGCCCACTACAAAACAATACAAATACTCACACACACTACATATTAATGGTCTCGATCAATTAATCAATGCATTCCAATAAGGAATACATTTTATCGGGTATCGATTACAAGGAATTGCAGAAGTCCAAGGTAACAAATCTGCGTACGCTGCTTATAGTATCGCAAAACAAATCGATGCTGTTATTTCTAACACAAAGTTCATTAAACGACCGATAACTTAATAACTTTTTGTGATAAGGCCGCTGTCTGTACTCTTAGGTTAAGAAATATCTGTGTGATTTCCATTTTTATGTACTATAAAGTGTTTTTATCTATATATCTAGAGCAGATTGAAATATGTGGTGCTTGCATGGCGTGCAATGTAGTTTCAACAGCTAACTTTTTCTTTGACATCCATAAGGCGCTTCTCTGAGTCGTCAGTAGTTTCAAAAGAGTTGCGTAAGATGCTATGAAGGTGCAAAAGTTAGCCTTCTCATTAACATCCGTTAACGGCGCTTCTTTATGGCATTACTAATTGCAGGAGGGTTGTATAGAATTCCATATGCAGATATAACAGTTAGCTTTCTCTTGTACTCGTAGGTCCATTTGGTTTCTAGCGGTTGCGAATAGGTCTTATTAATAGAGATTTTTTACGATTAAAATTCTATTGGTAATACTAATTTATATACAGCCTGCCCAGTTTAGGAGCCTGTAACCATGGTATAACAGGGAAGTTTTTTTCACTTTAATTTTATTTCATATTGACTCACAATGCTCATACATAGTTATAAGTTAAAGGGGTCTAATCAAGATTATTTAATACGTTAAATGTAATTACCTTAATTCCCGACGTTTCGGCAATGTGTTAGAAATTAAGGTAATTACATTTTATCTAAGAAAAACTCGTGAACAGACCTGTTTAATATAACTATTTTTCATTTTCTCTAAAATACCAAACTTCGTATCTATGGGAACCATTTCGTGAGGCACCCTCTTAAGCTATTTATGTAATACTTATCAAAAAGACAGCACTTTATTGATGACACTGACCCTTTGGACTGCTGATTGATTCCTTAGTTTGAGTGATCTATTACAAAAAATGTCAAGTCATCCCAACACAGAGGTAATATTCAGGGATCCATACTCAAATAGTGTTGACGGAATGCTGTGTTTCTGTCCGACCATCAATTTTTTTTTATTAGCTGGTTTAGTGTCTCATCAGTAACAAATAATACATTTATTTGCTTAGAGAATTGGCAGGAACCCAAACTGAGGCGTTACCAGGTCCACCAAACGAAAAAAAACATATTATCTTCTTTTATAACGCGGCCTTGGAAAAGTAAACATTATTAATCTCAATAAACATAATAGCTCTTTTTAGAACCTACTTATAAAAACCTAGGTCCAAGAATCTAAAAATATTTTTTGCCGAAAACGGCCGTTCTAGCGGACATAAGTTAAAACCCCAGATTGTTTATTCTTGATTGTAGGTTCTAAAAATAGTTGTTGCCGACCGGCCAATCACACTTTTTAGGCAATAAATGATAATAATAAAAGTTCTTTATTAAAAATCCAGGAATACAGTAATGCTCAATTGCAACTCCCACACTAGGCAAAGCCTGTGTCGTGGAAGTCGGGTAGGATAGGTACGCAAAATCATAATTTCACCGGTTGCCAGTGCGAAACAAAATCGAGTATCGAGTCATAGGTGTAAACAAAAACAGTGCTACTAAGGACTCGCGGGCTGCCGCCCTAGGCCGAGCCTGTGACGCCTGTTCTTTACTTCTTTAAACCTTTTTTTACATTACGTCTAATTCCTTATATTAGGCATATGTCATGCCAAACGGAGAAAAAACACGGATTAAAGATTCCTAAAAATTACTTTTCTTAATTTTTTACGTCCATACGTTTCAATAATCATCACACTTTTTAAAATTTATGTGCCACTTGTGACAAAAACGTAATATAAATCAAATTTCGCCTTTTTTTTGTAGCGCTAGTTAGCACTGGGTAGCGTCTGAAAACCAATTTGAGGTAAACGTGCAGCAGCCTTTTTTTCGGACCGCACGCCAATCGCCTTCACCACCCCCTCGTCAACAAGTTTCTGATCTATCTTACGCTGCCCTGAGGGGACGTGTGTCACTTTCTTGGTAGCGAAGATATCTTCGCGCTGCTTGCGCTTAACGGAGCGAATGAGTATCGTTATCAACCATTGTAGGTCCCCACTACTGGGGCACGGGTCTCTTCCTGCATCGCAGGAAGGTTAGGCCATACTCCACCACGGGGGCCAAGTCCGGGTTAGTGGAGGATTGTAAGACAGTGGCAGGCCTCTGACATGGCTTAACGACTGCCATTACATGACAGCCGGCACCAACGGCTTTACGTGCCTTGCGAAGCACGGAAGCGCTTGGAAAAATGCCACTAGCGGTAGTCACAAGGACGGTCACCCATCCTGCACCTGACCGCGCCTGTTGTTGCTTAACTCAAGTGATTGATTCCAATCACTCGGTTCGCCTAGGCCACGAGCGCTTTGACACGAGCGAATGAGTATGCTTCCCGCTATCTATCTGGAATTGAATGAAGGATGGCACATTTTTTCTAACTAGATAACACGGTGCATAGCCCCCGGGATGCTAGTTTAGCTAGCACTTGGCCGGTACCCTTAAGAGGCTTTTCATTTGTGGCTGAGTGGAAGTGCACCGTTCGGGTCCTTTGTTATTGACTTACGTGTCATTACGGGACTAGAAAGTATAGTTTAGGACGGGTCGAGCATCGTCATAAGCCGGATTATTGCTGATATAAGCACACTCAATTGTCATGTTATTTTTATTTTTCTTCATGATAGTAACAAAGTGTTTACTAATGTGTTTACTAGTGTCTTAATGGACGTCAAAAAGGTTAGTTTCACAATTTGGATAACGTGGAAAAGAAATACATTCCATATATTATGTTTCTCATGTAATATGTCACATGGTAGTACCAGGCTCTTCACAAAAAAACCGTGAAATAAAAAATAAAATCGACTTAGGTATGTAACCTAAAGACAATAATAATTTGGAGTCGATGCTCCGTTCGTGACACTTTTTAGAAATAGTTCTGGCGTTTTGACCTCGAAATAAGTTAATTCAAAAATTATCCCCCGATTTCCAAAAATATCTCACTGCATGCAATTCAATAATAAAAAGTATCAATAGTTGTTGATACTTTTTAGAAAAAGTTCTGGCAATTTTACTTTAAAAATCGAAAGGGATCGACTGACACCCATATAAAACGTAACGACTCCCTTCAGTCAATTCAAAATTTTACCAGATGGCAGTGTCGGCTAGCTAATAAAGAGGTATCGTTACATTTTACCACCGTTATTATCGTAAAATTTTAATTACAACTAAAATTTACCCTACCTAATATACTTTGGCATAAGAAAGGAAGCTATCGTGGCCTAGTCGAACCGAGTGATTGTTATCAATCACTTAAGTTAAGCAACAAAAGGCATGGTCAGGTGCAGAATGGGTGACCGTCCAGTGACTACCACTAGTGGCATTTTTCCGAGCCTTCCGTGATTTGCAAGGCAGTTAAGCCATTAGTGCCGGCTGTCATGTAATGGCAGTCGTGTAAAGCCATCTCAGAAGCCTTATGGGCGGTTTGATAACTTCTAACTGTACCCCATGATGGAGTATGGCCTAACCTTCCTGTGACGCAGGAACAGACCCGTGCCCCAGCAGTGGGGACATACGAGGGTTGATATCGATCGAATTAATAGATTATGTGAAGCAATAACTTTTTATCTGATTCTGATGAATTGATGAATCTGAATCTGATTCTGATTCTGATGATCTGATGAACTTCTTATCTGACAGCTGAGATCCGACTTCTGAGACGGGATTTGTCTGATCTGAAGGAACAGTTTTTGGTGGTTCCGACCACACTCTTTCAGCAAAATGTTCGCTTAACTGAGTATGAAAAAGAAAACGCACTGAAAGACAAACAAATTGCATGCCTTTTAGAAACGGTCTCCGAAATGAAGATAAAATTATATATGCAAGAGCAAGCATCGCTAAAGAACGAGATTGAAATCTTGGGCATACCAGAAGACGCAAACGAAAATCTAAGCCATCTAGTTCTGTTGACAGCGACTAAGATTGGTGTCGAGCTGTCTGATGTTGAGGTGGATTGGGTTGCCCGAGCTGGCCTTCGTCATCGATCGGTATCTACTAACGGTACTGCTGGTGGAAAGTTTCTTAGGCCAGTAGTGGTTAGACTTATGACACGAGCGAAAAAAGATGAAATTCTTAAAGCTGCCAAGGCTAGGCGCAATATTAACGCTAAAGACATCTTTCAAGGATCGGAAAGTCGGATGTACATCAATGAACGGCTCTCCAAATACAACCGGCATTTATTTCGTGAGGCAAGACTTTGTGCGAACCAATACGGCTTCAAATATTGCTGGATTCAAAACGGCCAAATACTTGCCAGAAAAGCTGTCAAAAAGACCTCCATCCAAATCCGAACATCGGAGGACCTTGACCAACACATGGGTTTTGCTCTGTGCAATAGCTGTACCTTTCCTTCAAACTGACCTGCCTAATTATTATGTACAATCAGTCTTTGTTTATCATATGGAGCTCTCACCCCGACTTAAACACCCCTTGACACGCTCACACACACACTCACACTATCACCGACACACATTCTGCCTATATAATAAAATTTCTCACCACATGCGTATATCGTATAAATCAGCTTCTCATCTCGAAGCCATCCTGTCAAATGAATGACAACATGTGCAGTATAAATAATCTTGATGATATGTATAGCGCTTTTACATGCGACCCAGAATCCGTAAACACATTCACTAGTAACGACAAAAATATCAATATTATCACACAAAATATAAGAAGTATTTCCTGTAACATCTCTGGCTTTTTTGCTTTCCTAATACAAATTAAAATGGACCCAGACATTATAATCTTTACGGAGTGCTGGTTGTCTTCTACCACAAACTTTAGAATACCACAAATAGAAAACTTTACATCTACCCAAACAAGCAACTACAAAAATCAAAATGATGGAGTAGTTATATACATAAAAAAAATATATCAAATTTGAATGTTATGAGCCTGATTTTGATGAAGCTAACTGCATAGTTACAACAATTGATAACGAACTGGTATTGGTCTCAATATACAGATCACCGTCTTTTCAAAATACTGGTCCAATTCTGAGTTCTCTGGACAAACTCCTGATATCACTAAAAGAACATAAAAATGTCGCCATAATGGGCGACATGAACATTGATATTAAGCACAATACTTTAAATCGCAACGCACCTGAGTATTTGAATCTTTTGGCATCACATGGTATTCTACCATTGCACACCTTCCCAACCAGGCAAAACAATTGTCTCGATCACGTCCTTCTGAGATCTTCCGTGCCTTCAACTACTCTGGTAGCGGAAAGTACAGTGACTGATCACTACTCTCTCATTCTATCACTTGATATAAAACGACAAAAAATTTCTCAATGGTTTAGAATTAAGATAGAACATGCAAACATAAAAAATGCAATAGAGTGTGTAAACTTTCAACCCGTTCTCGATAGCTCTAACTGTGATGAGGCTGCGGAACGCCTTGTGGAAACGTTATCTACTATTATTGCGGATAATACATCTCAATTTAAGCTGCCTAGGCATGAAACTCCAATCAAACCCTGGATCACTCCCGGTATACTGAGATGATGATAAATGATAAATGCATAAAAATGTCAAGAGAAACCCTAATAATGCTATAACTAAAATAATATACAACAGGTACCGTAATTTCTGTAATTCTCTTATAAGAAAACTGAAATTCCAATATGAACGCGTAGAGCTGGAAAGGGCAAGTTCTACCAGTGTGAAAGAAACATGGAAGGTCATCAATGATATCACACATTTTAAGACTAAAAAAGTTGTATCTCAAGATTTAAAAACCTATTTAGAGGCTAAAAATTAGTGCATTAAAAATAAAAATAGTATAATCTCAAGATTTGTTAGCTATTTCACGCTCTCCAAAAGAAGCGGTTAACACTGTAAATGACTACTTCGCAAATGTAGGCAAATCCCTGGCACAAAATTTACAATCCCTGAATCAAACGCCCATATCTAGAAGTTTCCCTACTACTTCTACTTCATCGTCTAAATCATTTGCAATGGTTAAAACAGACCTTACTGAAATTCTGACCCTCATAAATGGACTAAGATCAAACTCCTCAACTGGCTGGGACAATATATCTGACTCGGGAACGTCTGGTAGGATAGGAAAAGATAAGAATATTGTTTATTGTACACACCAGAAAATAATATTACAGAGTTACAAAAGAAGAGTACGCATTGTCTGAAGAAATTGCTATCGGAGAGGTTGCCAAAGGAGAAATTGTAACCGTTCATGATCAAACGGAAACGAGAGACTGTTAGTCTATTTAATCGGTGCGTCTGACTCCTAAGCTTATCTTCGTCATCAGGCTATACTAGTACACTGCTGGGCATAGCCCTCCCCTAATGAGCGCCGTAGCGCGCTGTTTTTAGCTTGCCGCATCTCGGATCAGCGTTTGGGAAACTACGCCGAGTCTTCTCGTCATCCATACCGCAATGCTTGAAAACGAAAGTTTTCAATCAGCGCGTCCTGCCTGTCACGACCTACGGAGCCGAGACATGGACACTCACGAATGGGTTGGTCCACTCGCTCTAAGTCTCTCTGCGAGCTATGGAGGGAGCTTATCTTCAATCAATTCAAAATCTACCCAGATAGCTGCGACGGCCAGCTTATAAAGATATACCGTTACAGATCAAACACCTCTGTTTGGGTTTTAAAGAAATGTTCAATTCAATTTACTTCCGAGAGACCCTGTCATCCATAATAACAGAGAGTAGGCCTGGCTATAAAAACATTATTCTTTGGAGGTGTTTTCGTCAATTCAGTATCACCAAATATTGTCACAACCAAAGGATTTGAATAAATTAGTTCGAGGCAAAATCTATCAATTGAATACAAAAATTCGTGCGATAAATTCTCAATGCTCGATGGTTTAGCGAATTTGTGAAACAGCAGAATATTATAAAGGCAAAAGTTTGTGAGGAAGGCTAAATGCCAATACAGGACTACATCGTTTATTTTGTTGAAAACTAGTAATTAAATCAAAAGAAAAATACAGAGCACAATCTTACTCAAGCATAAAAATATACATCCACAAACGTTTCGTACAAATAATAAAATATATACATAAGCATTACGCGGCAAGCTGAAGACAGGGCGCTATGGCGCTCATTAGGAGAGGGCTATGTTCAGCAGTGGACTAACATATAGCCTAAAGAAGAAGAAGAAACATAACGCTGGCAGCGTTAGCCCGCTGCACAGCGAGGGAGATCCTCTGCATCAAGTATGCCCCGGAGCGACTGTCCGTGCGGCGGTTCCTCAGGCATGGACTGTTTGTGAGTGTGTATGTTTGTTAGGTCTTCACGTCTAAATGGCCCGACCGGTTTTTATAAAATTTGTTATGAAGATAGCTGACACCCTGAATTAACACGTAGGCTACGTTTTACTGCGAAAAAATATCTTATTACCATGGGAAAATCGGTAAACCGCGGTTAACAGCGCGTGGCACTGTTAGTCTGTAATAAAAATGTGAAACATATTTATTATTACTAACAGAAATGTGTAACAAAAAATTGTTTATCTAATATATAAAAGTCTCCGATTTGTCATTGAATTCCTCAAAACGGCTTTACCGATAAAATAAAAACTGTATTTACACGTATTCATTTAAGGAAGGCGCCTTTTTGAAATCATTCAAAAAGATGCGCAAAAAGACGCGCAAAAAGGCGTCTTTTTGAAATCATTCAAAACGACGCCTGTCACCTCAGTCTTCCGAGACTACGGTACTTAAAAAAGTGCCGAAACGTCGGAAAATTGTAAAAAAATTAAAGTTAAACGAGTAAAATCAGTGTAAATACAGTTTTTATTATGTTGACCTTAGAAAATACTAGGCTTTACCGATTCCATGAATTATTTTGTGTAGGTAGTCTGTCTATTTCGTAGGTCTGATAGTGTTGTAGGCCAATTAATATGGCAAAAGAACTTTTGCGGTGTTAGCTACTTTTTCGTAATAAAATAAACCACTTTCTTGATAGAATCATAATGAATCTAAATAAATAAGCTCCTTTAATTGGAAGTAAGCAAGTTTGCCTTTTAAAAAGGTTTCTGAGGAATTTACTTGAGTGCGATACAAAAAAAAAACAAAAATAATCCTATTAAAGGCTTTAGTCAATCCCCGCACTAAAAATATTAATGTTTTTACAATATTAATTTAATCGCTGAATTTGTTGCCGCAAATCTCGAGAGCAGTTGAACCGTTTTCGCTAACTCTTTTTTTAGAATATTTCTTGAAGGACGAGGATGGTTCTTACAGAGAGAAAAGTAAAAAAAAATAATCGACTGTTAGGCGGTACAAAGTTCGCTGGGTCAGCTAGTATAACATAATTTTAATAAAGGACAGACTATGTAAAGCAATTAGTCCATCAATAATCCATCAATTTGGATAAATAAATCGAAAATCGATTCTGATTCAGATTCAGTTTCGATCTGGACTAAGCTCGCCATGCTGCTAATATCTATTCACAACAATAAAATTTAAACTTACAATCTCAAAATGCACAAAAAAAACGGAATACTCCCTATATAATTACATTCATACATAACCTCACGCCTGTATCCCAGAGGGATAGGCAGAGACCATAATTATACATTATTATTATTTTTAAAAACCTATTTAGAGGCTAAAAATTCCACCCATGCCGGGATTCAAACCCGCGACCTCTGGCTACCGTGCCAGCGCTCTTTCCAACTGAGCTAATGGGCGACTCACCGGCATCAGTGAAATTTCGAACCTCTTTACAATATTCTCTGTATTACGTACAGGCAGCGACATCTGGCTGAAGTAATTTGCATCACTTGCAGCCCCGAGTACCTACTTAGCAGTTAGGTTTTTACATCGGAATGATATCGCTGTACCCACATCATTATATTATTTTTAATGCACTAACCCGTGCTAAGGACAATTTTTAAAAACCTATTTAGAGGCTAAAAATTCCACCCATGCCGGGATTCGAACCCGCGGCCTCTGGCTATCCGTGCCAGCGCTCTTTCCAACTGAGCTAATGGGTGACTCACCGGCATCAGTGAAATTTCGAACCTCTTTACAATATTCTCTGTATTACGTACAGGCAGCGACATCTGGCTGAAGTAATTTGCATCACTTGCAGCCCCGAGTACCTACTTTGCAGTTAGCTTTTTACCTCGGAATGATATCGCTGTACCCACATGATTATATTATTTTTAATGCACTAACCCGTGCTAAGGACAATTTTTAAAAACCTATTTAGAGGCTAAAAATTCCACCCATGCCGGGATTCGAACCCGCGACCTTTGGCTATCCGTGCCAGCGCTCTTTCCAACTGAGCTAATGGGCGACTCTTTACAATATTCTCTGTATTATGTCGCTGCCTATACGTAATACAGAGAATATTGTAAAGAGGTTCGAAATTTCACTGATGCCGGTGAGTCGCCCATTAGCTCAGTTGGATAGAGCGCTGGCACGGATAGCCAGAGGTCGCGGGTTCGAATCCCGGCATGGGTGGAATTTTTAGCCTCTAAATAGGTTTTTAAAATTGTCCTTAGCACGGGTTAGTGCATTAAAAATAATATAATTTATTATTATTATTATACTTTATTGCACACGTAAAACACAAAAAAGAAATAAAATTTAAGAAAATACTTATTTATTATCTCTCTTAATTATATTTTTTATACAGAAAAAAATATTTCGAAGATTGTGAATAGTTTATAATTATAGCCTCAAAATAAATTCATTGGGAGCTCTAGGTAATAATTAAAACCTTTGACTGTAATGTTGTGAGGTCATGTGGTACGTCGCTATTAGTCCCGTATAATTTTTAGCTATGAACTTAACCCTTTCAAAGGCAAAGCTATTATACATTTTTCATTGGTTTTCGGACTTTATTTCAAAGTGGTAAGATTCAATTTTTGGTGGGGACTACTAGACCACAGATAGCATTTTTTGGTCGCAAAATATTTGAGTCAGTAACAAATTGACAAAGTTCCGTTATTGTTTCGAAACAATGCGACTGTGTGCGTTTCGGTTTATATGTGTGGTATTAGTGTTTACACAGTTTTCCGGATAGTGTTTCAGTAACTCTTTGTAGTCGTTGTGTCGACAAAATATGTATGCATTTGTGACGACTTCAGTTTGGTTTACATGTGTTGTAACAGTGTCTACACAGTTTTCCGGATAGTGTTTCAGTAACTCTTTGTAGTCGATGAGTCAACACAATATGTACGGATTTGTGTCAACTTTATTTCATACATATTGCGTTGAGTTTTCAACAAGCGAACAATCAAAGATGAAATGTGTTGTAACGTAATGGCAACTTTGTTACTGGAATGATATTCATGTACACAAAGTTTCGTAATGTTACGTCATAATTCCAAAACAAAATGTTACCAAAATAAGCATAAAAATATCAACCAGCTACACCTGGTTCTCAAATATATCGGAATTGTATGCCAATTAGGTACGAGTATGAGTAAGCAGCCGAAAAAACGTTATTTCCAGCACACATCGACTTACTACAGGAAAATCAACGATTTTGTAAGACGAAATCAAGATCCAATAAGTGAGTGCTTAATTTATAATATAATATATCGTACCTATCTAGATCATCTTTATCTTCTTAAAACATAATTTAATACAATTATTGTCTTGTAGTTATTTATTTTAATTTGAGGATATTTAGTCTAGTAAAAGTAAATATGTAGGTACTTACCTGGAATAAAGAAATTAAAAATTTTCACTTGAGCTGGGATTAGAACCCAGATCATTCGCCTATCTGGGGCGAGCACCTTACCAATTAGGCCACCCAAGCAGGTAGCAGATCCAGTGAAAATTCTTAATACCTACCTCATATCTACCGTCTTCCGAGACGTTGGCGCCATCTATTGTGAAGAAGACGTCTTCACAATCCCAAAGTTCTATCTTTGCAGATAGAAAATCTATGGAAACGATTTTGCCAGGCTTTATAAACTTTTTGTTGTTTCTAAAGGACTAACCCGTGCTAAGGATTGAATTTAGAAGAAATAAAGAAATTAAAAATTTAATAATTTAATTTAATTTTTATATTCTTTATTTCTTCTAAATTTAATCCTTAGCACGGGTTTGTGCTTTAAAAATAACAAAAAGGTACTTACCTGATTAAATTTACGTATTGTTTGGTTAAAAAACGTTTTATTAAATTTCAGGTAATGTATCTAATGCACGGTCTTCAGCATCTGACAGTCAAAATGATAATACAAATAATTCAGGATTAAACGACAAAATTTTGATACCTTCTAACGCCGTCGATGCAGCTTCTGTAAATCAAATAAATAATTCTGAATCAAGTGGTGCCGAATTTTCTGCCGATGACGGTTCCGATTCCAATACTTTTTCTGTAGAAACCGAAGATTTTGAAGCTGCACTGAGCAACGAGTCATCAGATACTGACGATAATGAACCTTCTATCAAAACAAAAGAAAAAATTCAGCAATGGGCAATTAAGCGTCAAGTTCCTCACACTGCCTTAAATGACTTACTTTCTATATTGCGAGAACATCCAAACTCAGATTTCAAATATTTTTTACCAAAAGACTCTAGGACTCTATTGAAAACGCCAAAGACAATCAATATAATACCCATGGGTTGTGGAAAATATTGGTATAACGGCTTAGAGAATTGTTTAAAGGAAATTTTGTCTCAAATGATGACAGAATTACCATCATGCATATCTTTGTCTTTCAACATAGACGGCTTGCCTATAGCAAAGAGTACAAAAAATGAATTTCGGCCGATTTTGGGTAAATTAGACGGGTTGGAAGTTGCCCCTTTAGTCATAGCAATATATTTTGGAAACACTAAACCGCCGTTGGAATTATTTTTGCGTCCATTTGTAAACGAGCTCGCAAATTTACTCCAAGATGGATTACTTATTCAAGAGAAAATCTTATCTATAAAAATTCGTTGCTTCATTTATGACACACCGGCGAGATGCTTTATTAAAGGTGAGTTCTAAATCGTAATTATGAAAAACATTATTTGAGTTTCTTTTGCCTTGTATCTGGGCACTTACACATAAATCAATTAAAAGAAACTACATTTGCGAATATTTGTATAAATCAATCTTCTTTAACACTTGCTCAGCAGATGATATGTTTTGTACCTTCGTGGTTATTAACCGATTTACTTTTAATTTTCAGGTACTGTGGGATTTAACAGCTATCACGGGTGCATGAAATGTTCAGTAATCGGAGAGTACGACAGAAGAGGACGGCATATGAGTTTTCCTAGGACGGACATGCCTTTACGAAGTGACCATTCATTCAGAAATCAATTAGATCCAGATCACCACAAAGAAAAAAGTCCAATCGAAGATCTACCAATAGATCTTGTTCAGGATTTTACGATTGCAGATGCTCTACATTTATTGGATTTAGGAGTAATGAAGAGATGTTTATTGGGATGGACTAGTGGCAGTTACAATTTTCAAACAAAGTGGTCGGCACGAGAAATTCAAGATGTTTCCAGAAAATTAATGGAAGTTAAAACCACTACTCCATCTGAAATACACCAGGGAAGAATGAGAGAACTAGATACCCTTCACTTTTGGAAAGCTGCTGAATACAAAAACTTTTTGCTATACTTTGGCCCAATAGTGCTAAAAGAACACTTATCATTTGAAATTTATCAACATTTTTTAACATTATTTTGTGCCACTACTATTTGTTATTCCAATGAATATGCATCTTACCGGCACATAGCTGCAAAGCTTTTTATTGATTACATAGAAAAATATGCAGAGATCTACGGTCGTGACTCTGTGAGCAGTAATATTCATAATTTATGCCATATTGTAAATGATGTTTCAAGGTTTGGGTCCCTACCTTCTCTTAGCGCATATCCATTCGAAAGCATGTTGTTTCGAATAAAAAACCTTTTACGAAAAGGCGATAAACCGCTAGAGCAAGTAGCAAAGTGCATTCAGGAAATGTCACATTTAAATTTCATTGATTGTAAATCTAAACAAGGATATCCTATTGTTAAAAATGAAATTATGTTGGAAACAGGCGAAAAAGTATTTACTACTGTAAAAATAAACGAAAATTACCACTTATCAAAACATTCAAAAAATAAATGGTTCTTAACTACTGATAATAATATTGTAGAGATGAAATTTGCAAGTTTCGATCAAGGAAACATACAAATCACCGGGGATAGTATAAAAAACAAATGCAATTTTTTTGAACGACCGTTTAATTCTTCTCGTTTAAACATTTTTGCAACATCACTCCCTTACGAGCAAGAGGAATTAAAGAAATACAATTTAAAAGACGTCAAATGTAAACTTCTATCTATGATTTGTACTACAAAGATGGTATTTATTCCAATATTGTCAACATTAAGAAAGTAAATATTCAGTAGTACTAAATATTATATAGGCGCTAACCCGTAAACCTGTAAGAACTAGAAAAAATTGATTAAAAAAATTATTTTCTTCTTTTTTCACAGTTTTTCTAGATTAACGGGGTAGCCCGTTAAGATTTAGTAGTACCAAATACTTACTTTCACTTTATAATAGTTTTGTTTATTTAAATAGTTTATTAGATAAGATAATCATAATATAGCAGATATATAGATACATATTAGTAAGAAAAACTGAAAATTCTAAACATTCACTTTTCTTAAAAATAGAAGATTTAAATCACATAGTATAATGATGCGTGTTTAAAGTGAAATATTCTTCCTTTAAAACGAATTCCTTAATTTAGACTAATTTTACGAATTTTAGACTGATATTGCGAAAATCTTTGCAGTACCTTTAGTTGCATTTCACATAAATGTTAAAAATAAACGTAACAAAAATTATTAAAAATGTTTCTAAAAATCAACATAATTTTTACCATACATGTTAAAAATAATAATTGTAACAAAAAATTTTAAAAATCTTTCTCGAAATCAACTTAAATGCTTCTCTAAACTTCCAAATTTGAAAGAAAAATATATTTTATAATTGAAATAACAGTAATACTCTAATCTGACTTAGGTAGCGAATGACAGTGTAGACATTTTTTTATTTTATTCGAGATAAAACGGATGGTAATTCTACTCCCAGTATAGTTCACATTGTGAATTTCCATCTGTTTTAACTCGAATAAAATTATATTGCTACACTAAACATAATTCCAATGATGTACGAGTAATGTCGGAGAACAGACAAGTAGCGTCACCTTTTATATTTTCTCAAAAACTTGAGATGTAAGCAAATTGTCAGAACTGATATTCATTATTTTAGTCTTATTCTGTCTGTCGATATTCTTGTTGTTTATTTTTATTTCAGAGAGTGTTGTAATTTTTATTGTGTCTGAGGGATCACCTGTAAAAAAAATTTTAAGTTAATTTGTGTTAAGTAAATGATGGATAGTACAAATGGCACTACTCTTTGAATAACATACCGATCTTGTTTTCCTTGTCAGCGGTCTCATCCTCCACATTTTTATCAGTATCTCCTTCATGAGTTTCGTCAGCTGAATTATGGATCTTTTCTGGATCCTCCTCATTCTCATCAGTAGCATTTTTTTCTTTGTTAGAAGTATTCTCTTTTTCTTTCTCAGAAGTAATAGTCTCCTTTTCATTATAATTAGTAGGTTCCTTATCATTCTTAGCAGTCATGCATTTTTGATCATTAGACGTGGTCTCGTTTATATTTCTAGCAGTAGTCTCCTTTTCGCTTTCAACTTTATTTTTCTTTGGGTGTGAAATTTTGTCTTGCAAACTACAACAAAATAGGAATAGTTTCGATGCATTATTTAATTATTGAACGACAGTATGTCATTGTGTCAGTTCCTTCTTCAAAGCAAATATATATTTTAAATACATTAATTACAATCAAATTACATTAAACTAAGAAAATTAAGAAATAATAATTATAACAATAAAAAATAAAAAAATCACAAATTTCAACATAATTAAAATAAGATTAATTCACAAAAAGTTTCGTCAGAACTAAAAATAGAAAATTTAAACAAAACATTTAAAGAAAAACAAAAAAAACACTAAGAGAATAAGCCGCCCCGGGACACATCTGACCCAAAGGTGCCCACTACGCTGGCGGCGTTACCTCGCTGCACTGCAAGGGAAATTCTTTGCATAAGATATGCCCCAGAGCGGCAGTCATAGCCACGGTCCCTCAAGCGACGTCCTATTTCCCTCACAAACGCCTTCCCCTGCACTCCCCAGACTCCAGTTGTCTCTATCGCTAGAGGCACAAAAATGTACTGGCCCAAAAGCGCAGAATACTTTTGGACCTTCAACCTAGCAGCCTCTTCTGCCGCCGCGCCCGGAGTCGACGCGGTAGACGCTAAGTGAGAAGGGGCAAAAGTGCAGACACACGTAGCGTCCCAAAGCAAGGAGCGCCCCTTCTCCCACGGTATCATTGTCAAGCCATCCGGACGTTTTCCATCCGAACGACAAAGACCCGGAGGCTCCAGAACGCAAGGAATATTTGCTGTTACGAGAGCCCGCCTAACAATTTCGTTTATAGAGAAATGCCTAGAAAACCTGCCCGCGCTACGCACACAATGCAGACCATGGCGACCCCGAGAGTCTACAACTGCGCCACACACACAATAATGCGGCTGGCAAATGTCACATCCAAATTATATATTATTGTTATATTTTAAATATAACAAGCGTCTCTATTTATTTAACATATAGTTCTGAGTTTAATACAAGTATTTTTTATCTTTGATAGAAGGATCTATACTAACAAATAACTAAAAAGAAAATAGGTAGGTTTAATAACTGTTCATACTTACGATTTCCGTTTGAGACGCTGGCCACTATGTTTAATGGCACTGTTTTGTAAAAACATGTCGGCATCTTTTGCAGAGCAAGAGCTGTCCGCTAATTTGACAATTTTATAAAACAAATGTCTTATTTTGATGAATTTTAATAGGGGTACTTTTTGAATCCCCTTAATGCCTTTCCAGGTTAATTGATTTAGTAGTTCATCAGTGAAGAAACATCTTGCTACGATTAATCCAATCTTTGATATTTTTTGCTTTCCACTTGTACCACATGTAGAAGAAAATTCTTTGATCTGAAATGAAATACAATATTATGTTATGCATGCCCGAAGATTTTTTTACGAAACCGTAAAATAAAATAGTGAACCTTCATAATTTTATTAATAAAATATATAATTTATCCCACCACGCACGCAGGTGCGTGTGTATGTATGTGTGTGTGTGTGTGTGTGTGTGTGTGCGTGCGTGCGTGCGTGCGTGCGTGCGTGTGTGTGTGTGTGTGTGTGTGTGTGTGTGTGTGTGTGTGCGTGTGTGTGTGAGTGCGTGAGATAAAGTAATATTTACATACCAAATCCTTTTCGAATCCCTCGTCCATAAGTTTCTCCTCTAGTGAATTCAATTGTTCTATAGTGTTAATCGGAAATGTAATACCACTGTTGGCGATTTTCTTAATGAGCTCCTCAGATTTGGAAGTACTTGCATCTGTACATGCACTGTAACTATTTTTACTTTTTATGAGATCAAATATTTTATCCAGTTGTACTTGAATTTTTATAAAGTTTGTGTTATTTTCTTCTTGAACTATAAAAAAGGATATAATTAGTTAGGTACTTTACTGTGGTTGCATGGCATACACGCAAAATTAATAATAGGTAATATTAACGATTAGAGTAACTCACGGTTTTCGAATCGTCGAATAGATTCTTTGAGGAATTTGTTTTCGGCTTGTAACACATTAGTTTCGGCCACCATTTGATTAAATGAATTTAAGTCTATGGTTACCACATTTTTTTCTATTTCTGGAGTTTCTTTGGTTTGTTCTTCCGGAACTAAAGGTGAATTCGAGGAGGCCACTGTTTTTTGTATTAACAGGTTAACATTGGAACTTGTATCAGCTTTATTTATATATTCACTTAAGACATTTTCTTCGATAGCATCTGTAGCTTCACTTAATTTGGTGTTTTCAATAACAGGATTCATTGCAGGTTGATTTTTTTCTTGAATCGTATTTTCTTTGTATTCCGTCATTTCAAAATCAGAGTTTACATTAAGTAAATCTCCTTTGACGGACTTTAGAGCTGGATGTTTCCTATTCATTTCACGTGTTTTGTGATACCTGTAAAAACGATGATTGTACCTATTTGGCAAGATTGCTCGAAGCACACAGATCAAATATAGGGTATTTCCAAAATAGTGTAAAATATTTTAAAAGGTTATTGTACTCGTCAATACGAACAAATTTTACTATATCCCATAGTAAAAGTTGTTTGTATTGATGAGTACAATGACCCCTTAAAATATTTTTCACTATTTTGGAAAGACCTTATATAAAACAAGTTAAATATTTACCGTGCTTCATCGTCGGTATCCTCGAAATTACAATAGACTTCTTCTAGTTTTATTCCTTCGGCAAAAGTCGCTATGCCTTGAACTTTAATCTTACATTTCATTCTTCTCCAGTTCGAAGACGGGACGCTAAACTCGTCTCTTCCCAACTGCTCCAGATCACTATTTTTGTTCGTTCGTGGCCAGTGCAAAATTGAATTTTCGACCCATGTACTAGGTACCATGGATATCAAATGAGACGAACCCTCTTTAGTTAGGACAATTGTGAATGGCATTGTCAATTTAACAGTTTCAGAACCGCTGGAAAGAATAAAGTGAGAGACACCATATTATAAATTCAGTAACTTTGTGTCTGCAAGTCGACGCAGTGTCGTAACTTTTTTACCAAATACGACTACAATAAATTTACTATGAAAACAAATGTTTTTGTAAGTTTATGGACAATTTTTGATTAAATATCATATTATTAGCGTAAAAAGTGTACAGTTTGATTAAACTACAAGGTCTGGAGTCGAGAAAATGAACAAAACTTGTAGTGAAAACTATGCAAACATTTCAATAAACTGGTTAAATTGCAATTATATGATGGCCCATCGATGATTTTCGATGTATTTGGTTAAATAATACGACAAATTTCTTTTCCCACTAATATTATACTATCACAACACGTCTAAAACTAATTAATTTCAAAAATAAACTTACGCTGTCAAAATAATTATGGTGAAACAGACAGTTTTCTTTGATAATGACATTAACTTATTTTCTTTCTTGTAGGTTGCAAAGAATGAATGAATTGACGATTGAACGAATGATTTCTGAAATAGTCGTCGCAATGTTACCATACAGCGTCGTAACTTAAAAACCAAATGTTACCGTGTCGGGATTTGCCCCATTTTTGTCGCAGCGACCGAAACAAAGTCGTAGCAGCGACCAAAAATGTTACTGGTGTCGGCTTTTCAGTGTCGACTTGTTTCGTAACGGCTACCAAAAAATGCTATCTGGTAAAGGGCTTCCCAACGAATACAAACAAAAGTGCGCTATGTAGCAGCTCTTTTGCCGTAGCTGCAGCTGGCCGTCCAAGCAATTTGTGGTTCAAACAATTCTACGGCAAAAAAAAAAATTGGCTGTAGAGGTAAAAAAATAAAAAGTTTTTGCACGTAACAAACTGTAATTGACGTGTTTCAGTTCAGGAATTCCACACGTAAGGGCCTTTTCACACGACATCTTTTGAACGCGTTGATGACGCGCAAGGAACGCAATCATGATGCTCATTAAACGCACGTTGTCATGTAAGCTTTAGAAACGACCTTGCGTTTTTAATCTGCACCTTGAAAACGCGCAGAGAACGTGCTCAATAATAACGCGCGTCGTCAACGCATAAAAACCGTAGTGTTCATTTACCCTTAGAGGTAAGATAAGATAAGAATATTTTTTACTGTGCACTGGAAAACATGACAAAGGAGATACTACACATCATAAAAGTCCCTTCGGGAATCTACGTTCGCGCAGACTAGGAAGAAGTGTAACGAAAGTATCCGAAGCTATAAGTACATTGAACATGATCTTTAACCGATACGGTTAAGGTGCAAAATTGATTGCCGCAGTAGCGCTACCTATTTCGCTCACGCTAATATTGCCAAACTAATAGACACCTGCATCGATGACGTTGAATCAACCAATAGCAACAAAGGCGCGCGGCCTGCCACAAAATGAAACTATCTGATTGGTCGATCAACTTGCCGCACATCCAAAATTTGGTCATCTGCGCAGGTACATCCGCGAGACTTATTTCTTGTGTAGCAGTGTAAGTGTTTTTCGTATCTGTCGTGATTTCTCGTGTCGTCACGCGCAGGCCCTGTCAGAAAACCAGTGGTCTCGGGTTCATAACCCGTGACAATATGCTGAGACAGCGGCCTTTTTATAACCATAACACACATTGGCATCAACCTATGTAATAATTATTATAATAGTTATAAACTGTTTCTGTCTGCGTGTTAGTCTAGTATATTATTACAGTCTATGTTAGTTAAGTGTATTCAAATCTTCCGTTCTATGGTGCCATTCACATTGTATGGTCTATTTGGTGTTATGGTTTATGAATAAACATTTC
Organism: Yponomeuta sedellus; assembly: GCA_934045075.1. NCBI lineage: Eukaryota > Metazoa > Arthropoda > Insecta > Lepidoptera > Yponomeutidae > Yponomeuta > Yponomeuta sedellus. Next base: position 19,558,288 of record OW203731.1, on the reverse strand, counting down.
TTACTCTTACTCTTAATCCTGTATGACATAAAATACTATATGCCACTTTCCAAAATCTAGTTGACTACGTTATAGGTATACATCGAAACTGATACACTGTTAATAAATCTAAATGGACATATTTTTAAATACATGAAAGAGAAAAATGAAAGACGAAAAAATAGCAAAAAGGGTTTTTCGCACCATTTATTAATTATTTATCGACCTCATCAGAGGCTTTTTCACGTCATCTGAAAATCCCTCGTTGATGTTTTAATTCATTTTGAACCTGAAATGAAAGTCATGTACGCAGCATTTTATTAACAAAGAGGAAAAAAATAAAAGGAAAATGCAAATAAAGCTTCCCCATTACATATTGCTCTGCCGGCAAACAAAATGAAAGCAGTAGGTACACAGGAATGAAAATAGCATATTGCAACATCCGGGTGGGTCGCTTACAGCGTGGTTCCGTAGCTGTTACCAACATAAAAAAAACATAAACGGGCAGAGTAATAATAACAATAATAATTACTTAATCACAACACACAACACAATCACTTGATCTATAATAATAACAAAATAAAAATTGTTTATTTAAAAATCCAGTAATACAGTGATGATCAATTGCAACTCCCACACTAGGCACAGCCTGTGTCGTGGAAGTCGGGTAGGTTACGAAAAATCATAATTAACACCGGTTGACAGTGCGAAACAATATCGAGTATCGAGTCATAGGTGCAAACAAAAACAGTGCTACTAAGGACTCGCGGGCTGCCGCACTAGGCCGAGCCTGTGACGCGGACAACCATATTCGCGGACAACCATATATCCATATAATCTGGTCCCAAACTAGGATACCCTATGCTACAGTAACCAAGCAAGGACGTCACAAACATGAAATACAAATGTACGGCAGTCCCCAGTGGGAAGCGAATAAATATATAAACGTAGACCCGTTGACGACATGGCGATAAAGGAACCACGAGGGATAAACTGATTCTCGTAGTCCCGTTAGTAAAAATTATGTCTCCTGTATAATAATTTTCACTAGCTTGTCTCCTTAATCTCCTTTTTCCGTTGCTTGTACACTTTCCTGAATATAGGTACTTTGTTTAATTGTTAATGTTTCATTTAAAAAAAAAAGAACTGGGATTGGATGAAGTCATGGGTAGTACCTATATTTGATTAATTCGGGTCGAGTTCGATGTTGGAAAAAGTACTAGACTCTCACGGAAATGTAAGAGTAAATTTTTAGAAATAGATATTTATTTAATGTTTTTTAAATAAGTCTGTATACTTTTTCTCAAACATTTCCACAAATATTTGAGCCTTAAAGGTAAAGTTCTTCTTTTATATGTACGCCTCCTACTTCCTATTTAAAACGGTACAGTACTTCCAAAAAAGATGAATCTTTCTCTAATCCGATTTTTTCTCGAGGCCTTGCGATTGCATGGGAGCCTAATACTTTTTCTCAATCATGTAGGTAGGTGTACATGAAGTATATATTGTAAGTATAACGAGATAAGTATATATTGCTATGTCCATTTATTATACAGAGGGGATCATCTTCTTTAATGGGACTACGAGAAATAGTTTATCCCTCGTGGAACCGTTGACAAAATAATGGGACCAAGAGAAAACACCGAAATTTCGTAACGATCAGCTGAGAAGTTAGAGCGTGAAGAGCGTAACATAACGTGTGGAGTGCAAACAATCATCAACAACAAAGACACTTTCATTAATTTTAAAATTAAAAGTATAAAATTAACCTTAAAGTGTAGTTAGGAGTACTTATTTATGATAAAGTGTTCAGTTGTACGACCCAATAACATTTGTATCTCTAGTACCACTGGTAGTACTTGAGACACTAATTGTATCATTTGTACAGCGCCAGTTGAACTACTCGGTAGTATTACTGATCCGGAAGGAATCTTTGTTTCGTATTATAGCCGTTGAGCATATGCGTCGCGCGCGTCGCTTGCCTTATATGCGGAATCTATTGGGGGTGATCTGTGCCCACCACTGTCTTACAATCCTCCTCCAACCCGGAATTGGCCCTCGTGGTGGAGTATGGCCTAAACTTCCTGCTAATAACGGTGGGGGTTGATATCAAGTAGCAGTGATACATTCATGACACGAGAAGTTTTGCTAATATTGATTTATATTTTATTACTATGGATAGAATATTCTTTATTGTAGTATACATACATTACACTAACAGAAATTATACAAAAATAAAGTACAATTGGCGGCCTTATTACTAAAAGCAATTTCATCCAGGCAACCATAGACCGAGACAAGAAAGAAATCAGAGACGGGTAGTCGGTGCAATTTAGAAATATTGTAATTAGGTATTCAAAGTTAGAAATTACAAATAGAAATCTAAAAAACCTATTTAGAGGCTAAAAATTTCACCCATGCCGGGATTCGAACCCGCAACCTCTGGCTATCCGTACCAGCGCTCTACCAATTGAGCCAATGGGCGACTCACGGCATCAGTGAAATTTCGAACCTCTTTACAATATTCTCTGTATTACGTACAGGCAGCGACATCTGACTTAAGCAAATTGCATTACTTACAGCCCCGACTACCTACTTTGCAGTTAGGTTTAACATCGGAACGATATCACTGTACCCACATGATTACACTATTTTTATTTTTAATGCACTAACCCGTGCTAAGGAACAAATTTAAAAAACCTATTTAGAGGCTAAAAATTTCACCCATGCCGGGATTCGAACCCGCAATCTCTGGCTATCCGTACCAGCGCTCTACCAATTGAGCGTTAGTGTAATCATGTGGGTACAGTGATATCGTTCCGATGTTAAACCTAACTGCAAAGTAGGTAGTCGGGGCTGTAAGTAATGCAATTTGCTTAAGTCAGATGTCGCTGCCTGTACGTAATACAGAGAATATTGTAAAGAGGTTCGAAATTTCACTGATGCCGTGAGTCGCCCATTGGCTCAATTGGTAGAGCGCTGGTACGGATAGCCAGAGGTTGCGGGTTCGAATCCCGGCATGGGTGAAATTTTTAGCCTCTAAATAGGTTTTTTAAATTTGTTCCTTAGCACGGGTTAGTGCATTAAAAATAAAAATAGTGTAATCATGTGGGTACAGTGATATCGTTCCGATGTTAAACCTAACTGCAAAGTAGGTAGTCGGGGCTGTAAGTAATGCAATTTGCTTAAGTCAGATGTCGCTGCCTGTACGTAATACAGAGAATATTGTAAAGAGGTTTGAAATTTCACTGATGCCGTGAGTCGCCCATTGGCTCAATTGGTAGAGCGCTGGTACGGATAGCCAGAGGTTGCGGGTTCGAATCCCGGCATGGGTGAAATTTTTAGCCTCTAAATAGGTTTTTTAAATTTGTTCCTTAGCACGGGTTAGTGCATTAAAAATAAAAATAGTGTAATCATGTGGGTACAGTGATATCGTTCCGATGTTAAACCTAACTGCAAAGTAGGTAGTCGGGGCTGTAAGTAATGCAATTTTCTTAAGTCAGATGTCGCTGCCTGTACGTAATACAGAGAATATTGTAAAGAGGTTCGAAATTTCACTGATGCCGTGAGTCGCCCATTGGCTCAATTGGTAGAGCGCTGGTACGGATAGCCAGAGGTTGCGGGTTCGAATCCCGGCATGGGTGAAATTTTTAGCCTCTAAATAGGTTTTTTAAATTTGTTCCTTAGCACGGGTTAGTGCATTAAAAATAAAAATAGTGTAATCATGTGGGTACAGTGATATCGTTCCGATGTTAAACCTAACTGCAAAGTAGGTAGTCGGGGCTGTAAGTAATGCAATTTGCTTAAGTCAGATGTCGCTGCCTGTACGTAATACAGAGAATATTGTAAAGAGGTTCGAAATTTCACTGATGCCGCGAGTCGCCCATTGGCTCAATTGGTAGAGCGCTGGTACGGATAGCCAGAGGTTGCGGGTTCGAATCCCGGCATGGGTGAAATTTTTAGCCTCTAAATAGGTTTTTTAAATTTGTTCCTTAGCACGGGTTAGTGCATTAAAAATAAAAATAGTGTAAATAGAAATCTATCAACTTATTCAAGAATCGATATTAGGTCTGGTGACATAAAACCTTTCCATCAATCAGCTAAACCTTTCTGAAGCGGATGGAATTGTCAAATTGCGGGTTACGAATGCCGGCGAAAAGGTAAAGCTCCATCAAAATAGATTGGAGATAGAAACAAGACGCCGCGAAAAACTCATGTAAGTAAAACATCCACAAACGGAAATAATTGAACTTAGGTTTGTTTGTAGAAATAGAATTTTAGAGTTGAATTGGAATAGATTTTTTAGAAACCTGCCGGGATTCGAACCCGCGACCTCTGGCTATCTGTGCCAGAGGTCGCGGGTTCGAATCCCGGCATGGGTGGAATTGTTAGCTTCTAAATAGGTTTTTAAAATTGCCCTTAGCACGGGTTAGTGCATTAAAAATAGTATAGAATTTTTAGAGTTGATTTGAATACTTAGTTTCAATTGTAACAAGAAGAATTCCCGTAGAATTTTTGCCGTAACGATTGGACAAGAGAATTTTTAATAATTCGATTATACGATTTTTGTATAATTTACTTGTACAAAATAAACTGCAAACAGCCTTTACAATAACCTAAGCAAAAATAATATACAACAGAAAGAAACTACCTGATAAAATAAATAAAATCCGTGTTCGGCAGACCAATTTCCAGACGAATGGATATGGTATGGAGCGTACAGGCTCCAGTGTCCGGCCCGTACCAAGTTCGATTGTCTGTTAATAATACGTGTGCGTCCAATACGCGGTCCGGCCTGCACCAAGTTCGATCGTCTGTTAATATTAACAGTACTTGTTATTATTTATAATCATATTTTAGAAGCATAATGTGAATTATTTTTATTTTCCACAAAACAGCGCGTCTAGAATGCGTTTTAAACAGATCTCAAGTACACCTAATATGTACTTATTCACCATAGTGAATATATATATATATATATATATATATATATATATATATATATATATATAGAATGTCGTTTTTCATGAAACTTTGCAAAGTTAAAATTAAATTACACTTTTATTATTATGGTGTCCGTATCAATATAAAAGTAATTTTATTAGCACAGGTGTACGGTTATCAAATGTATGAATTTGTAGTATCGACTAAAGCTGGATTTCCTTACTTCTTATTTTGTGTACCCAAAAATACCTACTACTTGTATCCAACCTTCTACAGGTTGGATACAGTAAAATATAGCAGAGATAACAAGATTTACATAGCTGTTTTCTTAGTATGTTTGAAACTGAACTGGGAATATCGAGGTTTATATACTGACTATGGTATTAGATAACACTATAGAGTCAACAAACTTAAACATATACTGTACAATGTTTACTGTCTCACTTTCTATCAAAGTCTTTGTGGTGATCCGTAGTTTTATTCGATTGGTTTGTAAGGACAGGTCGCTAAAAGATTAATCTGGTGAGGTTTGCGGTAGTTCAGATATTGAAAACGTAGCTGTTTTGTCCACAGGGGTTGCCGTTGACATTTTGCTTGCAATTTTCGTACGTTTACTTGCAAATTTATCTATTTGATGAGTTTGGAACGGGGCTTCGTTAGCCCGTACTTTTGGGGATAAGCACTGTTCATCCCAAGGGCTGCTACTCAAGGAGCTATTTCCATACAAACGTAGTTTGGTTTTTATTTTATAAACGAAAAGAAAAAAAAAAAAGAGTTAAGAGGAGACAAAACAAGGTTAAATAGTGCTTAAAATTGGAAATAAACTTAAGCAAAATAAATTACAGCGTTGGGAATACTTTGTATGAAAAGTGTTATGGGGCTATAATTTTCTTTTTATTCTGATATTGTCAATTGTCGTAGTCGTCAGGCTCTACTAGTCCACTGGTGGACATAGCCCTCCCCTAAAGAGCGCCACGTTGTGCTATCATAGAGGGTAATGCCCATAATCCCCATAATCTTGTCAATTGTAAGCACGATAAAACCTCGTTTTTTGTCCTTAAAAGCATCGGCAACATTTCAGCGCGATCCAGTGAGTCGTTTGTAAATAAACACTAGCTTTTAGATTATACCTCGTGCTCTAGAGCCTACTCTAGATTAGGCTTCGGTTTTCGTCAATTTATGCCGGTTTTCGTACTGATGATCGAGTTCTGATTTCGAAATTAAGTGTCATATTAGTTCTGATATTTCTATTACACCAATATATCCGATTCTATCCGATAGTAGCCCAGGTATATTCTAAGAGCTAACAGACTATACGTGTGTATGGGAATTGCTCATTGAAGGAGATACTTAAATAAAATAACTTTTTGTAATATACCTATGTATAAGACCCGTGTCACAGTTTTTGTTTTCAAACTCTTCCAAAATAGCTTCACCGATTTTTATGAACTTTTTATTATACATTTGGTACCTCTGAGAGCAGGTCGAAGGCTAAATTAATATGGGAAACAACGTTTGCGGGGCTTATACGAAAATATGTCAGTCATGGATTCACCGCACACACCAGCAACTTTGTGCAGATGCGAATACATCATCATTATCAACCAATTACGTCCCCACCGAGGGCACGGGTCTCTTCCATAAGGAAGGTATAGGCCATACTCCACCACGGGGGCCAAGTCCAGATTGATAGAGTCGATATCGATATCAACCCTTGTATGTCCCCACTGTTAGGGCACGGGTCTCTTCCTGTATCACATTCTCGGCCATTTTAGGCCATTCTTTACCACGGGGGCCAAGTCCGGGTTGGTGGAGAGTTGGAAGACAGTGGCGGGTCTTACTGTCAGAAGTTATCAAGCCGCCCATGAGGCCTCTGACATGGTTTAACGACTGCCATTAAATGACAGCCGGCACCAACGGCTTAACGTGCCTTGCGAAGCACGGAAGCGCTTGGAAAATGCCACTAGCGGTAGTCACAGGACGGTCACCCATCCTGCACCTTATCGCGCCTGTTGTTGCTTAACTCAAGTGATTGATTCCAATCACTCGGTTCGATTAGGCCACGAGCGCTTCACGAGAGATTGATAGAGTACGGACGATTAATTAATACGAAGTCAAAAAAACAATGTTTCGAATTTGACTTGTATAAATAACTATTTCTAATTATTAGGTATAGATAGATAGAGAACACTTTATTGTATATTGCTCAGATATTTCTTAACTTAAGAGTACAGATGGCGGCCATGTCAAAAAGTGATCTCTTCCAGACAACACTTGGATTGACATATTGGGGGAGAAAGAAGATGACCCGCGACCTCTGGCTATGCGTGCCAGAGGTCGTGGATTCGAATCCCGGCATGGGTGGAATTTTTAGCCTCTAAATTGGTTTTAAAAATTGTCCTTACACGGGTTAGTGCATGAAAAAAAAAAAAATAAAGTCATCATATAGTCATCAAAATCTTACAATAAATTCTGTAGTAGGTAGGTACCTAAGACAAGTTTTGTCGACGGATAAGACAAGAGAACCTGGGGCCTGTTTGATAGAACTACAAATCATGGTTTACAATGACAAGTTGATGTACATAGCAAAATCGATTATCTCACAGATTAATATTAGGATGACTCTGCTACGCGATGTACATCGAATTGTCATAATGCACTACGAATTATAGTTTTATGAAACTCGGCCCAGTGGTTACTATTTATACTATAAATTAATCATATAACTTATTTTATGACCTGAATCGAAAGTGTCTGGCTATTCATAGCACAGGTTATCTTAGTTTGGGAGCCAAGACTCACTCATGTAACTAAACTAATTAATTCTATGCATTAAAACGTTAAAATTACTTTGCTAAATTCCGCCAAAAATCCCACAAGCACCATGCGGTTCGTTAATGCACCGCCCTCTCCCCCTGTTTTTCAAGCAGAAGCAAAACACGAACACACCACCACTGACACCAATACTTGCGTGAGAAAATGCACGACGCGTTTCGCCTCTTACACGAGGCATCCTCGGGCTTACGAGTGACTTTTTATGGATTTCCGCAAAGTAACGCTTGATTCCATACAATGCTAAGCAAATAAATTATTTTCATTTCATTAATTATAAGGTTACCATTCTTTCAGCAGTATGTTTACCTATAGGAAAGTGAGTTTCATCAAGATCGTTTCCTTAAAAAGTGGTAGTTATCCTAACCTAATCGTACCAGTACCTTCCTTTGTGGAACAAACTATAGGGGATAAAATAAAGCACGCACTTCCATTAAAACAGGGTCCCAACTTTTAGCATCTAAATTGATTTCGATATAAAACTTTGCACTGCTTTGCATTGACCTTATAACGCGAGGGATATTTATTTACTTTGAAGTAATCAATCAACTTGTTTGTATACTCAAGTAGCTACTTGTTTGTACCCGACGACGGCGGCGCCTAAAAGGAGAGTAATGTATTTGTTGGTCCGTGTGATGATACCGATCTACCCTTTGTATGTCCCCACTGCTGGAGCATGGGTATCTTCCTGCATCGCAGGGAGGTTAAATACTCCACCGCGGGGGCCAAGTCCGGGTTGGTGGAGGATTGTGAGACAACGACTATAAGCCCTCTGACAGGGCTTAACTTCTGCTGTTACATAACAACCGGCAACAACAAACGTGACTTGCAAGGCGCGGAAGTTCCTAGAAAGAATCCGACTAGCGGTAGTCACGGAATGGTCACCCATCCAGCACCGTGCCGGTTTGCTTAACCCATGTGATTGATTCCAATCACTTTGTTCCACTATGCCCGAGCGCTTCACATATGAGTAATCTACTTCGCCATATGACTTCGGCATCTGTATAGGCGTAAGGCGAAATCATCTTTCCGAAGTAGCCTGTGCAGACATCAATTGTCACTGCCGGTTTCTATGTACGAATATAACTTAGATTATATAATTTGTAATTTCTGTGTAATTTACTTTATTATGTACAGTAAAGTGTTCTCTATCTGTCTATCTATATATACCTTTATAATGTTCCCTATTAATCATACTTCATTGCAAACGAAACGTTTAACAGAACACGACATAGGAAATAACAAGTAGAAAGGCGAGATTTCTCTGAAAGAGATTTTTCCAACAAACCTAAGACACTTGGAGAGGCAATACAAAGCGGGTCTATATACGTTCACAAAATAAACTACGAAAATCCTAAATAACTATTTCTAGTCTTTAATAGGAAAGATAAATTTTATTTTATTTTATTTTCGTTTCGTTTCGTTTCGTTTCGTTTCGTTTCGTTTCGTTTCGTTTCGTTTCGTTTCGTTTCGTTTCGTTTCGTTTCGTTTCGTTTCGTTTCGTTTCGTTTCGTTTCGTTTCGTTTCGTTTCGTTTCGTTTCGTTTCGTTTCGTTTCGTATCGTATCGTTTCGTTTCGTTTCGTTTCGTTTCGTTTCGTTTCGTTTCGTTTCGTTTCGTTTCGTTTCGTTTCGTTTCGTTTCGTTTCGTTTCGTTTCGTTTCGTTTCGTTTCGTTTCGTTTCATTTCATTTCATTTCATTTATTTTATTTATTTTATTTATTATGGCCAACAGCAAAAACACACTACTAGTAAAACCTTAAATCAATAACAGAGGGCTGGCGTTGTGCCAATGTGCGCACAGCACTCACAATTTAACATTAACGACTTATTCTAACAAATAAACTGATATAGTATTGGTATTAGGCTTACAAATATTTATACACTATCACACAATATCTTTATAAATTGTAGCCTATATGTTATTCTTATGTATAAGCTGTATTATTGGAAAGTTTCATTAAAATCCATTCAGTAGTTTAGTTTAAGTGAAAGAGTAACAAACATCAATCCATCCATACTTACAAACTTTTGCGTTTATAATATTAGTAGGAGAATAGGATTAGTATTTCTTAATGATTCGCGATACTCATACATGATTTTGTATTAAACGGGTCTAATCGCGATTACTTATTCGGTAAAAAGCAATTACCTTATTTGGCTGACAATCTATAGAATAACATCAAGTTAGTTCTAGGTTTTTTTTAGGGGACATTCTAACCATGTTTTATAAATATAATTATATAACTAGAGTAATTATTATATTATGAAATATATTATGAAATATAATAATTCCCTTAAAACTTTGCTATCGATTTAAAATCACGCTGTATTTCTTATCGTTAGTGATAAAAATTATAAATATTAAATTACACTAAACGCTCAAATCAAACTATAACACTTAGACATCTACATCCAGTACGATAAATTATAATCAATTTCCATAAAATTTACAAGTTCTACACTGTTATTGTTTATTTATCTGCTACACACAAACACACACACACACACAGACGTACCAATAAAGAACCTTCTCCGTGGTGTTCCTCTAGTACCTATCTTTCCTCTTAAGGTCTACTCACATAACACCGGGCCAGGGTCACGTGGCCGGTGGCCCTGGCGAGGCGTAATGTGGACCAACCTTTAGCTTCTGCATGTCAATCCCGTAGTGACATGAAAAACAAGATTGTCGACGGCAAATATTGTCACGCCTGTTGTCTTCCAGACGCCACGTCGTCAAGCTTTCTGTTTGCTTAAGCATGGTCGGCGGACGATTCTGGTAATATTTTTGCCTGAAAGAGTTCTCGGGGACATACAAAGGGTTGATATAATTAATGTTCTAGTATTTTATAAGGTTATCACGAGCACTAGACATAATAAAAACTGTATTTACACGGATTTTACTCGGTAGTCCACGGTAGTAGAAAAAGTGCCAAAACGTCGGAAAGTTGTAAAAATGTAAAATTAAACGAGTAAAATCCGTGTAAATACAGTTTTTATCATTACTTTTACTTAAGGTTTCATTATTTATTAAAATAATAAAAACTTCACTATCTATAATATAAAATAGAATCACTGAATGAGTTGGTAAGCGCAAATCTTGAGAGCACCTGAACCGATTTCGTTAATTCTTTTTTTGGATAGTCTTTGAAGTACGAGGATGGTTATTACGGAGGGGAAAATAAAAAAAAATAAGAATCGACTGTTAGGCGGTACGAAGTTCGTTAGGTCAGCTAGTTTATGATATTATTAAAATAAACTACGGTAAATATATTTTTATAATATATATTTTTATTACATATTTTTCAAGATAATTATCATTTAAAGCAAGACAACCACTGACGTAGTTTCTTTGTGACAACTTTGTAGCAAATAGTCTTATTTAGATGGTAGGCAAAAATATAGGCAGTATAAAGTAGATGTTAATATAATTTAAGGCGCAACGCGGTGCTAACTGGTACCACCAATGAAAGAAAACATATCTGCTTGTATAAACCGTCTTTAGAAAAACGGAACATCTTAAGTCTTAATAAATACAAAAGCTCTTTTTACAACCTAGGTCCAAGAATCTACGGTTTTAAAGCAGTTTTGCCAAAAATGGCCCTTTTTAGCGAAACTCGATTGAGTTTCCAGGTTATTGATAGTAGGTTCTAGAATGTAGCTTGTAAAAATAGCTGTCACACACTGTTGTTAATATTTACGATGTTCACTTTAAGAAAATAACGTATTATACAACAACTTAATACAATAATACGTTGATTTTTTTGAAGCCCTCGTGGCCTAGTTGAACCGAGTGATTGGAATCAATCACTTGAGTTAAGCAACAACAGGTGCGGTCAGGAGCAGGATAGGTGACCGACCCACGACTACCGCTAGAAGCATTTTACCGACCGCTTCCCTGCTTCGCAAGGAACGTTACGCCGTTGGTGCCGGCTGTCATGTAATGGCATTCGTTAAGGCATATTAGAGGCCTTATGGGTGGCAAGATAACTTCTGACAATAAGGCCCGCCACTGTCTTACAACCCTCTATCAACCCGGACATGGCCCTCGTGGTGGAGTACGGCCTAACCTTTCTGAAATGCAGGAAGGGCACATCCGTGCCCCAGCAGTGGGGACATACAAGGGTCGATATCGTATGGTTTTATTCCATTGGTCACGCTAGTAAGCACTACATAGCGCCTTAAGTGCCGCAGTAATTGCGACGGCGCGGCGGCTTCCAGCGGCGAAAATTGTATCTGGTTCACCCCAGGAGACGTCAAAATGAAAGAATGCTCATGAAACTAAGATTTATAGCTTTCGTCTACATCTCTCGGTAATATTGCGGCTAATTAGTTCTAATACTGTTACGCACATAACTAAGCAGCTTATAAGTGTACAGCAATCTTTGAAACTACGCCAAATTCGGAAACTGATTCTCTAGTATACCTATTGGTAAATAAACCACTGTTGACAAGGATACGTGGAAAAAGGTTAAGTTATGGCGACCAAGTGGTGGGCTGGCCATATCTCGCGAAGAATCGACAACCGTTGAAGTAAACGTGTTCTTGAGTGGAGACCGCGACTCGGCAAACGTAGTGTAGGACGCCCTCCGACCAGGTGGGATGACGATCTGCGAAAAACTGCCGGCAGATGCTGGATGCAGCAAGCTGAAGACAGGGCGCTATGGCGCTCATTAGGGGAGGGCTATGTCCAGCAGTGGACTACATAATATAGCCTGAAGAAGAAGATGGCGGCCAAGAATATACATTTACGAGGAATATATAAATATTTTAAGACTTAGTGAAAGAGCCGGACCCACTAGATACAGGTTTAATACTTGGTGGGTTTTGCACAATACTGGGTGTCCCAAAAAGCAGTCTCACACGGAAGTCCAGAGTCAGAGTACCCTTGGAGGTACCCGATTCACCCTCATGTATATTCCGTATTTTTTTGTAGTTTTCAAGTTATTTAACGATTTAAAAAAAAATACTTGCGATTTTAATTGTTTTATGACGCTAATGTTTGCGATTGCCCCTCAATCGATTTTGTGTCTGCAGAGCACACTATTCACCGATTTTGGAGATAATAAGGCATGTATCTTAATAGTTTATGGCTATGTGGCCAATTATGTCTTCCGTTAAGGTGGGACCAAAAATACAAAAAAGAAATTAGGGCTCGAAAACTGCAAAAATTGTGGAACATACTAGGGTGATTCGGCTACCCCTAGTGGTGCTCTATCTCTGGATTTCCGCTTGACACTATTTGTTGGGACACCCTGTATACTGTATCAAGACTGGACTGAATTCTTGTATACCATATGCTAGCACGGTTAGTTTCGAAACGGGCGACCACTTCATTATACCCCAACCAGAACACACACAAAACTTAGTCAACCGCGCTTGAATCCGTTGTACCAACGATACACAGTTGCCTTCAAAAGGTTTTCAAAGACAAAGACAAATTTTGTTTATTGCCAAATATAAAAAGAACATAAAAGAAAATTAAAAGATTCATCTCTGCATGCCTATTGAAGTCTATCGCAACACTTTGCTGTCTTGCGATTTCTGGCGACACTTGCAATCGAAAAAAATGATAGCGTGATAATATAGATTTTTGTCATTGAAAAGTAAGTGGATCAATATTTTCAAACTGTTTAGTAGCCTATAAACGAGTACGTCCTTCTGCAGGGCATGTTTAAATAGGCTACATAAAAGAAATGGTCTGCTAATACCGACACGCCTCTTGTCATGCGCTACCTATGTATGCACGACAGCTCTCGGCAGACGTAGAGTCTGGCAGTCCTATTAGCAGAATTGGTCCGTTTTGGGTGCCACTTGCAATCGTAAAAAATAATAGCGTGGAAATTTTTTCAATGAAATATTTATGACTGAAATGAAATGGTTTTATTCAAAGTAGTGCAGAAACTGCGGCTTAATGAACGTTACAATTCAAACTACGAGTAGGTGTCTATTTCAAAATCTAGATCATTTTGGAGAAAAAATGGACAAAAAAACTCCAAACTTCTTAGGCAGGGCACTCTGTGCCCTGTCTAGGACGTATATGTAGCCTATATACGTCCTAGGCAGGGCACGTATACAGGCTAGACAAAAAAGTGGTCTGCCAATACCGACAAGCCTCTTGTCATGCGCTACCTATGTATGCCTGACAGCTCGGCAGACGTAGAGTCTGGCAGTCCTGTAAGGCAGTCCTATTAGAGTCTGGCAGTCCTATTACATATAGTAGTAGCCTAGTAGTATAGTAGCCTATATACGTCCTAGGCAGGGCACGTATACAGCCTAGACAAAAATGTGGTCTGCCAATACCGACACGCCTCTTGTCAAGCTGTCGTGCATACATAGGTAGCGCATGAGCGCTACCTATGTATGCACGACAGCTCTCGGCAGACGTAGAGTCTGGCAGTCCTATTAGCAGAATTGGTCCGTTTCGGGTAACATACGTGACATCACGGGACACTGAGCTAATGGCGGCAGGAATAGGCGCAGTACATATCAGGTTCACTGTAATTTGCCTAACAATAGCCTACGCAGTTGTCATTGGCCGTTAGAAAAATGAGACCGAAAGAGAAAGAAAGATAGTGAGTATAGTCTTTATTTGGCGTGCGTGTCCATCGCGGAGCATCAGTTTCAAGCGCTGAGGTATGCTAGCACCTGAGACACTCAGGTATTCTGTGTTTCGTTTGTGTTTTGCACTGTGTTTTCCTTAACCTTTAGCGAGTAATGTTGCTACTACAACTTTAAATATGTACGCAACTTAGAAAACGAACTCATCGGTAAATACCTATGGATTTGAAGAAACACTTCATAAAAATTATTGTGGACCTTTTTATTAATATCCTTTTTACTATATATGTCAATTGTCTCGCCTATATATCTTATTATACAAATTATTAGCCTTTTCCTTTATTTTTCTTGCGGTTTCCATACAGTGCACCGTAGTCAATGTGACCAATTATATTACCAAATATAATAATAATATATAGTTTTCCTACCGTTTTCCATACAGTCCACCGTAATCAGTACGACCAAATATTGACTACGGTAGACTGTTATGTATAATAACAAACCTAAGCGAGAAAATAGTATGCGGCAATGCAGTTGATATACTCGTATGTGACAGTAAAAAACGATATTAATAAAAAGGTCTATGTGACGTATGAGTGAGTATGTGACGTAATTAACGGTGAAGGAAAACTACGTGCGAAGTCACATGGCTTGGTTGGCTCCGCATGTATTCATTTATCTTTCCTGCGGGCTAGGCCAACTAAGTTGTCCGAATAGTATAGGTGCTTAACAGGCCTATTTCATCTAAAACAATATTCCAGGCACTGCAGCGTAAGAGTGGTCCTTTCACCCATTTAGTGTGAGTGAAGGTACCACGAAGCTATATAAATCATCTCATTGCGTAGATGCAAAGGCAGTTTTTCATGCTGGGGCTCGAACTCATCAAGGACAGCAGCAAAGTCAGTCATCCAACGTTAGCTGAAAGAAAATACAAAAACTTAGATGTGCAAGACATTTTTTTTTGATTCAATTCAAAGCGTTTACCAGTTGTAAAAGAGACGATATTGAGTGGGGTAGATAGCCTTGCTACCAACAGTATGATAGCTAATTCAAAATTAGATTTGTGTTCAATTGTATTCATACAATACTGGAAAAACTCGTGCGTGCATGCAACGACTTATGAACGTTGGAAAATCAACGTTTATAAGTCGTTGCATGCACGCACGCTTCGGGTACTTTTTATCTTCCCTTTTGCTAATACAAAGACAAAGTAATACTATTTAAAATACAAAAACTAAATAAGTTACATATTATGCAAGCATTGCATAAAACTACACCTCTTTAGTGGGCTTTGTTGTCCAACAACTCCACAAAGCCGACCTTCTACAAAACTCTAATCAATTTCCTTTTTTATATGCATTAAAGTGGTTTCTACCTACCTATCTAAGACTAGCCAAATGTAGTCGTGAAAACTAGAGTGTCCACAAGCAATAATTTACCACCGACTTTCCCAAGTGAAGGTATACTTTACGGTCTTTGTTTTAAGTATCATAGTTGACTGAAACTTGTTACAATGAGGCAGTGACAGTACAAAGCAATTAGGGAGGGACTATGTTTCGCCGCAATTATGAAAGATAACACTCTGGGGAATTCCATTTCCGTAGAGGAGCGGTCTGTTACTAATTTACTACACATAATAATATCACCCTTCTGTCCGCAATCTTAACTTAAGCGTCATAATAATGCTAGGGTTGGCTGTAAGAGATATCTCATGAGACTTTAAAAAAATGTCTTTTATGATAAGCTTATAGGGAAGAGCGGGCGATCGTGCTCTTCCTCTATAAAGGAAAATTTCTTGCCCACAGATCGTGCCCTGGAGACGGCCGGTCCAACTGTTAGACGGACGTTATATTAATGGTATGTCATGTGAAAGACTTTGAGTTTGCAGGAATGTTGGAGTTTGTAGTGCGCCCGCAAAGTTGACATGTGCTCGCCACAAGCTTAGCAGTAAGTTTTCTTTAAGATTTAAATAACTAGATAAACTTAAGTTCGCCATAGCAACAAATTTTCTTCACAGAGACATTTTATTTTGCTCACCCGCAGTCAGAAACGAGCAACCGACGTAGCGAGCTCCATCTCTACTCACCATGATTAAGGCTTCGCTTTGCGAATCAGAGCGAAACCAGGGCCTTAATTCTATAACTACATTACACTACATTGACAGATAAATGAGCCGGTCAAGTGACGTGTTGTTCTATACCATCGGCGCCTAGAAGGTTTGGTATGTGTGCGGCCTTAGATTTAAAGCAGCAATGAAATTAAATCACCTCGATCCTGCGTTTGTCACGGTACAATTCATTAACAAAATCTAGTGCTTGATCGGACTCTTCCGGCAATAAAATAAAGTAAACCTATGCACAATTATGTCAAAACATAATATGCGCTAAAACATAACAAGCAAGCAAGCAGGCCCCCCGTCAGTGATTACAGTTTATTTGAATCAGTAGGTACTAGAGGATGTTTTAAAGGTAGCTTCAAGGGGTAGCAAGAATTTCTGTAGGTAGTAAAATTTTTTTTTTATTTTTTTTTATATTCATGGACATATTACAAAGATCTCGTTAGCCCTATACTAAGTACAACTAAATGACTTGTATTATAGGTGCTAACTCGACGATAGATTTGATACAATAAATACATAGATAACATCCACTTTAAATACCGAGTTAAACTTATTTTCAAGTCTTTTAATTTAGTAAATATTTTTTTAGAACTCTCTAGGATTACCGGAAACCTTGACTATGAATTTTTGGGTGATTAGAATAATATTCTACAATAAATTGCAAGTCACACCACAGTGGTCAAACTGTACTGTTTGAAGCAGATTTAAAAAAAACAGAGCAAGATGTAACAAGATGGGAGAGAGGGCGCTAGTGTGCCACGCAAATTATAGGCTCCAAGTTAAATCAACGAAATAAATTAGACAAAGTGTATTTTACCCAAATAAAAGTGTTAAATACTAATTAATAGTTCATATAAGCTGCATATAGCTTGGAGTATGGGACAAAAACCCAAACATTCCAATTTTAAGTGACAAAAAGTGTTGCGTGAAAAAATCATAAATTATCTATCTCCCTGGTGCGTTAGTGAAGTGAAATTAATTTTAAGTGTGATAAAGTTGAATATAACGTAAAACAAGTATAAAATTAGTGAAAATCTAAAGAGTTTGTGAAAGACTAACCTAATATTGTTTGTTTACAAGAAGAAAAACCGTTACTAAACAGTTACGTAACAGCGACATCTAACAACGAACACCCGAACCTCGCACAACCTAACGGGACGTAAGAATCGATTTTCTGGAAAAAAACTTTAAGAGACAAGCAACAGATGGCGCTATTAAAATAAAACGATCGATCCAACAGACGAGTGCACACACAGAGCTGATACGACTTTTTCGCTACCACTAGCGAGAAGCAAATTAGCGCAGTGGTGACTTTGATAAATCAGGTCAAACAACACGATTCATAGCAGAATCTTCACTTTTGTGGTTGTGAAATACTATAAATAATTTTTCGAACTTTAAACCATGGCTTCTAAATGTAATAAATGTAAGAAATCCACAGCTACGACAGAAAATATAAAATGCACTAAACCGGGCTGCAAATTCATATACCACCGTGATTGCGTCGGTATTCCTCTAAAGCTAAGAATGGCTAAAGGTTGGGATTGCCCAGAATGCTTAAAAAAAGAAAGAAATTCTGCGGCTTGCTTGAAAACCACCACAAAACGACGCCAACCTATGTTAAGAAACGAGACAGTGTCCGATGACGATATATCTGCACTGGACAATAGTAATAACTCGGAGCTGGAAACTAGTTTCCTAAGCCTCCCGGAGCTATCAAACGAAAATGATGAACAAATATCAAAACTAAAATCTAAAATTCAAGAACTCAATACGAAGTTAGAAGCAGCCCACGCAGAAATTGACCGATTAAGCAGCGAAAATAACCAACTTCAACAAAAGCTCGTGAACAGTGAAAGTAAAATAAAAACACTTACCAAAATTTATACAGAAGATACAAAGCATCGTACGCCACATAAAAGTCAGTCAATAAGCAAATGCACCCCAAGATATAATCGTAGAAAAAATAAAAAGACAAACGAAATACCTTCTAGGAGTGCTTCAGTGGAAGGCCCCGCAGACTCATCCTCGGAAAATATTACTGAAACAAACGCCCATAGTGAAAGCGAGCCTGAAAAAGAGACCGCTAAGAGCTACCGAAAAACTAAAATCTGTATAGTGAGCAGCAGCAGAGACAGCTCCAATGCAACCTCTATCTATAACACATTTACATCGGCTGACTACTGTCACTACGCCTATCCGAATGGCGGGCTTGAGGTGCTTGTCCAAAACCTGCAATCCAAACTGCAAGATTACTCAAACTTGGACTATTGTATCATCCAAATCGGCGAGCCAGACTTCAAATCTACAAAAAACTATGTGCAGCTGGTAGAGACAGTGAGGAGTGAACTTCTGAAAATAAGAAACACAAATATTGTGATCTGCCTACCAACCTATATATGTGGTGCAATTATGTTTAACTCCAGGGTAGAGCTTTTTAATAACCTACTATACCTAGATGTTCAAAATCACGGATACGCATACTTTTACGATTCGAATGCCGACCTTACCTTCGACATGTTCTCTCACATAAACGGAAAGTTAAACAGAAAAGGGCTTAATCATATTCTGGAAAACCTAAAGAAAATCATGGCTTTTTATCGTGAGACCGACCAACACAAACTGAAGGAAAATAATGATAAAGTGATCCACCAAAATAAAAATAATTCCTTTCGGGCCTTTTAGTATTATAATACAAAATGTACAAAGTGTGAAAAATAAAATAGACTTACTAGAGAGCTTATTGGAAGAACATAACTATCAAGCCGTATGTCTAAATGAAACTTGGATTACAGAAAACCAGCGACCCTACGTACACGTTAGTGGCTATGAGTTTGCCGCATCCTTCTGCCGGCGCGAACGCAGGGGCGGAGGTGTCGCTATCCTGCTGCCCAGCGGAACTAAGTTTATTAATAGACAAGATCTAACAGATCTTTCTATGGAATATTACATAGAGTGTTGCGCGGTAGAAATTAATCCAAACATAATTCTTATCAATGTTTATAGGGCCGATCGGGATATAGATAAGTTCTTTACATATATGACTTCGCTACTCAACCACTTCAAAACGCATCACTACAAAAAACATATTATAATAGGAGGTGACTTCAATATCGACGCCGGCAAAATATCTAGAGAGTATAAAAGGCTAGTTGATATAATGCTACAATATAACATGCATCAAATCGTCAAAGAACCTACTAGACAAACTACAATGAGCTCAACTTGTATAGACCTATTATTCACAAATAACAAACTCTACAATTTAACTGTTAAAGACTATGGATTATCCGACCACAAATGTATCATCTATAGCTTTGAACGAAATACACAAATAGTGACAAAAGCAACCTATATGACGAAACGTAATATGAATAACCCAGAAAAATTAGCTAACTTTAGAATCAAATTAAGTGAAATCTCATGGGAAAACATTATTGACGATAAAAATGATGTAAATCAAAACTATAATTTGTTTGACAACCACATAAAAATACTATTAGAAAAAAAGTTTCCATTAAAAAAGATTAAACTACAAACCACAACAAACAAACAGTGGCTCACAAAAGGTTTGCGAATCTCATGTAAACATAAAAGAGCGCTTAAGACTATAGTTAACCAAACAAAACAAAAAGTTCTCAGAGACCACTACAACACATTCTCAAATATACTTAAAAAAAGCATTAAAATATCAAAAAGGGCAATCTATATACAAGAAATGGGAAAATCAAATAACAAAACTAAAACAATGTGGAATATTATAAGACGAGTAACACATAAACAAAACATCCATAAGGAAAATATCAGCTTGAATTTGAACAACAGAGAAATTAATAATACAAAAGCTGTTGCAAATACTTTCAACGAATACTTTGCATCGGTAGGGAAACCAGTAGCGTTACAGAAAGGGCATATATTAAATCATCACACCCAGCCTGACTGCAGAGTTATTACACCTGCCATCCACTCGATGTTCCTGCACCCAGCTACGGAACTAGAAATATATAAAATAATACAAAACCTTCCAAATAAGCATAGCTGTGGGATAGATGAGATACCTACATCATTAATAAAGATTTGTGCAAAGGAATTTACCCCCATTATAACTAAGTTAATAAACCAATCGTTTGACGAGACATCATTTCCGGATCGGCTTAAAGTTGCAAAAATCAAGCCCGTCCTCAAAAAAGGAGGCAAGCCACATGATCCAAGCCATTACAGGCCCATCTCAATACTTCCCGCTTTTTCAAAAATATTTGAGAAAGCCATGGCAAATAGAGTCTCTAAATTCCTAGAGAAATACGACATACTCGATGAAAATCAGTTCGGATTTCGGAAAGGGAGATCAACTATATTAGCTTTGTATAATTATACACAAAAAATTTTAAACTGCATTAGAGATAAAAAATATGCTGTAGGGCTTCTACTAGATATGACAAAAGCATATGACAAGGTCTCACATACAGTATTACTCTCCAAACTACAAGGGGTTGGACTACGAGGTAAAGTATTTAACTGGATAAAGTCCTACCTCTCGAATAGGAAACAATACATAGAGATAGAGTACTTAGATACGGACACAAATGAATACAAAAAAGAGAACTCATCTTATCTAACGACAAACTGGTCAATACCACAAGGAAGTGTAATAGGATGCATCCTTTTCTTGACTTACATTAACGATTTGCCAAAAATATGCAATACAGCATCTGTCCTATTTGCTGATGATGTGTCTCTTTTATTCAAATGTCCTAAAAACGATGATGTTGAAACATATAACCAAATTACAGAATCATTTAATGCAGTCAAACGCTGGCTACACCAACATAATTTAGAAATAAACAACAGAAAAACTAAAATCATCCAATTTAAACCATACCAGAAGCAGGAAATAAATTTAAAAGAAATCACAAGTACCTTAAATATTGAAGAAGTTACTAAATTTACTCTACTAGGAGTAACACTAGACACTCATATGAACTGGAAAGAGCATGTAGAGAAAACAAAGTCAAAACTATCACAATTCATCTATGCACTGAGAGTACTCAAATCAAATACTAGGAGGGAGTGTGCTCTATCAGCATACTATGCCTACGCCTATGCTTGGCTGAGATACGGAGTGATAATGTGGGGCCATAGTACAGACGCCCAAGACTTATTTATTGCCCAAAAAAACTGTGTAAGAATTATCGTAAACATCAGGAAACGGGAAAGTTGTAAGCCACATTTTATATCAGAAAACTTACTCACATTACCATCCATATATATCTTGGAGGCAGTTTTGTTCATCCGAAATAATACCAACCTTTTCGAGAAAAACAAAAACAAACGCTTAAACAACCTAGTTCTTCCTGCACCCAAATTGGAAATGTACAAAAATAGTCCACAATATAGATGTATTACTATATATAATAAGCTACCCGACTACCTTAAAAATGAAGAAAATAATAGATTTTTCAATAAAAATATTAAGAATCTCCTGTTAAAAAAAGCCTACTATACTATAGATGAATATATGAATGACAAAGAACTGTGAGATTACGTAGGAAGGATTACGCTATTGAAATGTGATTGACATGCTTATATGATATTGTACAATATGTTGATTGATCAAGTTTGACACACATGACATACATCTAAATTGAAATTCAAATGCAATTAATTGACATATAAAATTTATTGACGAAATGTATTAAACTTGTATTGGACATAAAAATTATTCTCTAAATATAGTTAAGACATAAATACTAAGTGACATGTAATAAAATAATGCACAAAATGAAACTAAAACTTCTTCACTGAAAATATTTAATTCAAACTAAGTATGCCAATCTTGTGAATTTATAAATAATAGACCATAGAACTTTAGCTGTATTTGTCCTAATCTAAGCTTTGTATATATTGCATGCATGCCTTTTATGTTCTATAAATTTGCTACACCCTTACAGGGTCCATGGTACTAGTTAAGTATGAACTGTTCATGGTTTTGCAATAAATAAATGAAATAAAATAAAAAAAATAAATGAAATAATTTATTGGGCCATGATAACAAAAAAGTTAGTATTATTCAAAGGTGACTTACAAAGTAGCTTTAAGGTTCTTTCAGATAGTTCGAAAAAAGTTTTTAAATTGAAAAAGTTACCATCAAAGGGAGTAAAGTACAATTTAGTAGGAATGGGCTACTGCCGGCATCCGGAAAAGTAGGGATACACTACAGGCACTAGATGAGAAAAGACATACACATGACTCTAGCTTTTTACAGTATGTTAAATTATAGTTATATATTAAACGGGTCTAATCGCGATTATTTATTAGGTAACGCTGCCGAAACGTCGGGAAATAAGGGAATTACGTTTTACCTAATAAATAATCGCAATTTGACCCGTTTAATAGATAACTATGTATGGTAGTGTTTTCACTCAGGTAGTATTAAGAACCTCGATGGAGGGTAGTCTGTTGATTGAGCAATATACGGTGTAACGTCGCTCTCGTATTTTATTGGAAATAAACCCCTCTAAACACAATATTGGCGACGAGTTCCTTATCCACGCGTATTATAAGGGTGTTAAAAAGATAAATTCTATAAATTTATTTCGGGGAGCAAACGAGATGACGACAAACACAGTGTTTGGTAACAGCCTCGTGTTCGACCACCGCGCGCAGGAGTGGGACATTTTCAAAAGTAGATTTTGCCAGTACTGTTTGGCGAATGACCTGACGGACGACACCGACAAGGCTGGTACAAGGCGGAGAGCGATCCTACTTACTGCAGTAGTGGAGGACACATACCGCGTCGCGAGAGATTTGGCGTTTCCTTTGACATTAGAGCTCAGCTATAATCGTATCATCACAAAATTGGACCAACATTTTAAATCGAAGAAGTGTGTATTCGCTGAGCGATACCAGTTCTACAGAGCTGAGCAACGTCCAGGCGAAGAGTTGGCTGAGTGGGCGGCGCGAGTGCGTAGTCTGGCACAGTTTTGCGATTTTAAAACGGAATTGGAAACTGCGCTAAGGGACCGGTTCGTGCTCGGACTGGAGAACAAAAGCGAAAAAGAAAAACTTTTTTCCGAAAATATCAACACTCTAACATTCAACAAAGCTTTGGAAATAGCACAAGGTGTGCAATGCGCTCGCAAAGCGCTCCAGAGCAATATGAGTGGCAGCAGCAGTGGCAGTGGCAGCAGCGCAGGCGTTTCAGACGTGTTCGCAATGCGCCCGGCGGCGCATTGCGAACACGTCACGATAGCCCGAATCTATCGAATGCACCATGCATTTTCCAACAAAGATTGGAAAATTTGCTAGTTGGCATCGAAGGGACCTGTATTTTTCTCGATGATTTATTAATTACGGCGCCCAACAAAGAATTACATTTAAAGAGGTTAGAAGAAGTACTGAGCAGGCTTCAAAAGGCGGGACTATGCGTTAAACCTGAAAAATGTGAATTGTTCAAACAGTCCGTAGAATATCTAGGTTTTGTTATTGATAAATATGGCTTACACAAGTCTAAAAAAAAGGTGGAAGCCATTTTAAATTCCAGTCAACCAAAAAATGTAACCGAATTAAAATCATTCTTAGGCATGCTTAATTATTATCGAACTTTTATTCCAAATGCTTCCAGTACTTTGGAACCTTTGCACTCTTTGTTAAAGAAAGAATGTCAATGGCAATGGGGTGAAGTCCACAATAAAGCTTTTGAGTGTATAAAGAGAGAATTAGCTTCTGAAAGAGTACTTGCACATTATAACCCGGAGTACGGTACCGTGTTGACAGTGGACGCCGGGCCGGCGGGGCTGGGCGCCGTGCTGGCGCAGCTGCAGCCAGGCGGCTCGGTCTCTTTCTACCAGCGAACGTAACTATGCACAGATTCAAAAAGAAGCTGTGGCCATAATTTTTGGGATAAAAAAATTTCACCATTATTTGTATGGTAGGGTTCAACCTTTTATACTCAGAACCGACCACAAGCCATTGCTTTCAATATTTGGTAGTAAAAAGGGTGTTCCGGAGTTGGCTGCAAATCGGTTACAACGTTACGCACTGTTTTATCAGCATACAACTTTAATATCGAATATATTAAAAGTGCAGATAACGTGGCTGATTTTCTTTCGCGAGCAATATCAAACTCACAAACGATGTGTAACGATGCCATTGCTCAGGAGGATGAGACATTGTTCATTAACTTTATGTATGACGAGCTC
Source organism: Yponomeuta sedellus (assembly GCA_934045075.1). NCBI lineage: Eukaryota > Metazoa > Arthropoda > Insecta > Lepidoptera > Yponomeutidae > Yponomeuta > Yponomeuta sedellus. Next base: position 19,533,657 of record OW203731.1, on the reverse strand, counting down.
AATGATATTACTATAGACAGCATAAAAGAAGAGACTCTAAATAACCCAGTGTTGCAAAAAGTAACAGAATATATTTATAGAGGGTGGCCTAAAAAAATATCAGATCCAAATTTGAAACCGTATTTTGACTGTCGATTGCAGTTAACAGTTGAGAAAGGTTGTATTATGAGGGGACACAAAGTTGTTATTCCTTGTAAATACCATGAACAACTATTAAACGAATTACATATTCCTCATTTTGGGGTGGTTAAAACAAAAAATGAAGCTAGGAAACGAATGTGGTGGCCCAATATTGACCGCCATATAGAAGAAAAGGTAGGGTCTTGCAGCGCATGCATACCGCTGCGCAGTGCGCCCGCCCCCGCCCCGCTCGCTCCGTGGCCGCGGCCGCGCGCCGCCTGGCAGCGCGTGCATCTCGACATGTGTGCCGTGCGCGGCCGCCAGCTGCTCATCGCCGTCGACGCGCATTCCAAGTGGGTGGAGACCTACGTCATGACCACTACCACCTCCGCCAGCATTATAGCTAGGTTATGCGTCATGTTTGCTAGGTTTGGTTTGGTTCAAACTTTGGTTACCGATAATGCAAGTAATTTTACCTCTTCGCTGTTTCAAGACTTTTGCAAAGCTAATGATATCGAGCACATAACGTCAGCTCCATACCATCCGGCTTCTAATGGGCTGGCGGAAAACACATTCAAAACGATCAAGCGAGGTATTAAGGCGATTCTATCGGAAAACTTGTCACACATAGAATTTACGAAAAAATTCAATTCATTTTTATTTCCATATAGAAATTCAACAGATTGCACGACTGGTTTTTCACCTGCCCAGCTGTTATTGGGCCGGTCTCTGCGTTGCCGCCTTGATCTGCTGCAAGCAGTTAGTGACAATAATGCCGTCAATGATGCGTCAGTATCATTAGCCAATGATAACGTTTTGCAAAAACAGATCTCACAGCATAGACAACATGGCGGAACAAGACATGTGAATTTCAAAATTAATGACCCAGTGTTAGTAAAAACATATTCTCACAAGGGAACAAAGCACACATGGATTAAAGGGATAATTAATAGAAAAATAGGTTCTAGAATGTATGATGTGTACATCCCAGAATTAAAACTAGAACTAAAAAAACACATTGATCAGTTACTTAGATACAAGGTCGGTCAACCCACAGCAGATGGAGACGATTTAACTCCCACAGACGGAATTTATATGGAGGAGGAAAAGTGCCAACCTAGTGAGGCAGATAGACAGGAGGAAACTACCGCGGATAGGCAGGAAGATGTTTCAGAAAACTCCTTTTCCAGTTTCGTGTCACCACTGAATTCCCCTTCCTCGCGAGTGGTTGAGATATTTTCAGGAGTAGAAACGGAAGCCGCAACAGCGTCCTCGACCGATCTCACGGTGCCAGTTGCCTCCACATCGACACCTGAATGCTCGCCTACCAGTTCAGCACTAGCTGGAGAAGCGGATCTTACCGACCCTACGGATCCTACCGAGGAGACAGCTGCCCGCCCTCCTGAACTAAGTGGAAGGCGTTATCCATTGCGCACGACGCGAAATTGTAATCCTGATTACAAACTTTAGAAAAAATAGATTTCTTAAAACTGTATTAGATTAAGGTTAATTTTAGTGGTTTAATTTTAGTCTATTGGTGGAGGGATTTGTAGTGTTTTCACGCAGGTAGTATTAAGAACCTCGATGGAGGGTAGTCTGTTGATTGAGCAATATACGTTGTAACGTTGCTCTCGTATTTTATTGGAAATAAACCCCTCTAAACACAATAGTATGAATATCGCGAATGATTAAGAAATACTATGTTAAATTATATTCAAAATTATGTAAAGCCGTCTGCCACAAAGCTATGCGAACATATAAAATCAAAAATTCTTAAGATTTCTGACAAATCTAAAACGATGTATAAACCATGGACTGTTATATATATATAAGTAAACTGGTAAATCCAACGAATTAAGAATTTTCACATAAGCTAGATGATAAATTAATAACTTCAAATGAAGACATTGCTGCGGCCTTTGAACAATTCTTTACTGATATTCCAATTATAACAACGACCCCTTCACATTCATCTCCTGATATTGAAGAAAGTAACCGCGAAGAAAAACATCGTGAGGAAAGTGTTCTTCAGTCTGAAGTGTTCAAATATCTCAGCGCTTAAAATTGCCGATCCGCGGTGGGCCGCGTCTAATTTTTTTTTTCATTTATTTGGAAAGAAATAGAAAACAGGCTACAGTTTCTATATAAAATAGTTAAAGAACGTTGACTAAACCTGAACCCATAAAATAACCTATAAACTTGAGCCCGTACTCTCTCTATCTGAGAGAAACCCTGCGCTCTGTAGTGGGACTTTTATATATATATGGCTCTATAGGTCTCTCGCTCTCGCATAGGTCACGGCGAAATAATCCGGTATTCTGTCTGGACAGTGTCTCAAAAAGGTATAGACAAAATTCATATTTGTGGAGAGTCTGTAATAGCTTTAATAAATTGGCGAAGAGCATGGACATGTAGGTACTCGTTTAATTCATCGGTGGTTAGTCTGAAATCTAGACTTAATGCGAATATTTTCAGCGATTAATATATATGCGTAGTATACATAAGTACATTATGTTAAAACGAGTAAAATTATACAAATTTGTCTATAAATAAGTACATAAAATATTCTATGGTATGTCCGATGTTTGTGTTATCTGTTGCTTATGATTGTGTTTATTGTTCTGTTATATTGTGTTGTTAGTCTTCCTTAAAACAAAATAAATGAATGAATTAGGGCCTGTTTCACAATCTGCAAATAAAGTTCCGGATAAACTATTCGCAACTCGGGCTGCCGTTTGTTCTAGATTTGAAGCCATAAGCAAACACACGCAATATAGGAATATTTATTTAAATTTAGAACAAACGGCAGCCCTGGTTGCGGGTAGCTTATCCGGAACTTTATTTGCAGATTGTGAAACAAGCCCTAAATACACAAAACGAAAGGAGTTATGAAATGCAGATTTATTTACACACCAGACGCTCTTTATCTCTATTACTCTAATCGTATTATAATAACTCTGAACCTGCGACGATCGGGGTCCAATTAGCTTCCTCTATTATGAGCTTGCGTTCTGTAAAGAAAGTACAGTTACGAACCACGTCCTGGGTAAAGTATATATTGTGTATCTAAATCTTTTATGGTGCTCTCGCTCGCATTTTCTAACATTTTAATTATCTTGAAAAATAGCTCATTTTGATGTCGAGATAAACATGTTGTAAGAAGCTTACGATTTGTCAACAAGTTTTTTTTTGCGAAGTGAGTTTTTTTTTCTTACAGAGACAGGATGGGCTTAGTCACCAATGTACCCAACGCGGATTGGCAATTTCAAAAGCTGAAATATGTAAACACCACACACACTCAGGTATCCCCACGATGCTTTCTTTCAGCGCTAGCGAGTGGTATTATTTAAATCAAAATTTAAAATCACGTGACTCATTCTAGATTTCTTTTGAATTTTCTCTTGATACTTTTCCTTTTGACGAAGCACTACTGCTGACAACTTTATAAGAATACAAGTTATCACTTTTTTTGGTATATTCTGATCGTCAGTTTCCCACCTACAATTTTAAATTAGGCACAGTGCGGATTGACAATTTCAAAAGCTGCAATATGTAAACACCACACACACTCAGGTATCCTCACAATGCTTTCTTTCAGCGCTAGCGAGTGAAATTATCTAAATAAAAATTTAAAATTACGTGACTCATTCTAGATTTCTTTTGAATTTTCTCTTGATACCTTTTGACGGAGCACTACTGATGACAACTTTTATAACATAGAAGTTATCGCTTTTTTTTGTATATTCTGATCATCAGTTTCCTACTTTTTTTTTTTTTTTAATTAGCCATAACTGTGTCCCACTGCTGGGCAAAGGCCTGTTTTAGTTTTAGTTAGTTTTTTTTTAGTTTATTTTAGCCTGTTCCTACCTAGAGTTTTAAACTAAACACAGTGATTTCATGTCATATATTTTATTACGAGAACCCCTACATGGTGAAAGCTCATTAACATCCTTATACACCTGCTGATCTTCGGGGGTAATAAGGGGTAGAGTCGATATCAACCCTTGTATGTTCCCATTGCTGGGGCACGGATCTCTTCCTGCATCACTTGAAGGTTAGGCCATACTCCACCACTGGGGCCAAGTCCGGGTTGGTGGAGTATTGTAAGACAGTGCCGTGCCTTACTGTCAGAATTTATCAAGCCGCTCATAAGGCCTCGGACATGGCTTAACGACTGCTATCACATGGTGATTGCCAAAAAAGTGCAACTCCGCGGGGGATTTATTACCACGAGATTCGGAAATCAGTACGCAGAGCGACTGTAACTCCTCTCTAGCACGGTTAGACCAGACCAATTAATATTATTGTCTATCGCCAACTGGCGGGCACGGGGGACTATTGTGCGCGAACAAATAGCCCGACCAACGACTGCCTGGGAATTAGGACGGTGCTCATTTTGAATTTGGAATGGCTTTTAGGCAACTATTACAACAATTCCAGTGAGCATTTTGAATTTCGAATAGTCTTTTCACAGAAAATTGTGAGTTGTGTGCTCGGGCACGTATTGTGGTACCTATATGACGTCCAAGTGTTGGAAAGATATTTCTCCCCTAGCCCATGCAGCGCTTAGTAGATGTGTCCGTGTGATATTTGCTTAAGGTGCAGAGACTTCTATATCCACTTTTCACCGAAACTATAACTGACTTCACCACCTGATCATGTCATCATATTTGGTGTGTGCTGTATTTTCTAATATTAGTAATAATTCGGTTTTTTCTTGTAGATTTGTATTCGATATCCACCCTTGTATATCCCCACTGCTGCGGCTCGGGCAATCTTCCTGCATCCCAGGAAGGTTGGGCTATAATCCACCACGGGGACCAAGTCCGGGTCGGCGGAGGATTGTAAGCTGATTGCGATATCCGTCGAGTGGCACCCACTCGGTGGCGAGTTTCGCCCACCTATTCGAGTGCATTAGACTGACATGACCAGCCCAGCTCCACTTCAGTTTCGCCGCCGTTTCATTAACTCAAAGAAATTATATATTAAAAGATAAATAAATTAAAATCTCAATTATTTATTATTATCGAATGTACTAAGTAGATCACGCGCCTTATCACCGGACCTGTGAGTAAGGCGTAGTGAGTGCTGTGTGTCGGCCAGCTGTGAAAAACTAACAGTGACTACCCACAACCATTGACTGTACTCGCCACTTTAGCTTACCCGAGACTACGGCAACTGTAACGCTGCCGATCGACGGGAAATAAGGTAATTATGTTTTACCTAATAAATAATCGCGATTAACTTATTATTATGCATGAAACGAATCATTAAGAAAAACTACTTAAGATAGAGACGCATCGTTCTTAACAATTTTGAAAGCCTCATACATTCATTTATTCAATGCCACTCACTGTCGGGAAAATAAAATATCGCTAAGAGATGAGGTTTTAAATAGATTTACAGAAGAGATGAGGTGTTAACCTCAGCACTTGAAATTGCCAATCCGCGGTGGGCACGCGTGGTAATTAAGAAGTACCAAAATAGAAGTCGTGGGTTCTGTTCCCACTGGAGTTCACTGTACATTTGTACCAATCCCTCGGTCTGGGTCTATTTGCGATATCCTTACCTGGGTATCCTAGTTTGGGACCAAGGCAAGAGAATATGACGTGTGTTGTTATTACTAAATAACATTGCTATTGAAAGTAGAATTAATACAGTAGAAATGAGGTCCTTGAGAAGTATGCGTAGTGTTACTTTGAATGACAGGATACGCAACAGTCTGATCAGAGAACGTTGTGGACTGAAAGAGGATGTAGTGACTAGAATTGAGAAAAGAATGTTGCGTTGGTTTGGGCATGTGGAGAGGATTGACGAAACAAATATATATTGTGAGTGTGAGTGGAAAGCCTGGTAAGGGACGTCCCAGGCGGACATACAACGACCAAATAGGGGATGTATTAGCAAAGGGATAAATGGAAAGTCATATAAAAAGTACCCGGAACTGGCGTGCGTGCATGCAACGACTTATGAACGTTGTACGAAGGTGATCTGCCAGGATCGTGGCAAGTGGCAGTCCCTGATCTCTGCCTACCCCTCTAGGATACAGGCGTGAGGTTATGTATGTAAAATTGCTATTGAAGTATTTGTCATTCTCGTTTTGCCTTGACCAGTCTAAAGAGACAGTCTGATATTTGCTTAATTAAATTATGAATTCAGGAACCGGCTGTCAGTGTCTAATGAAGCGGTAATTCACAATAAGGTTTGAGAGCTCATTGACACATTTTGGTTCTCCATGGCTCGATTAAAATGTTTTAATTAATATATTTTCACCGACTTTGCTGAATAAATTAAACTTAGTTTATCACAGGGTTACTTCAGTTCTAAACATAGCATTTGATCTGTCGCGACATTTGTGATAAGTCAGTATTTTAACAGACCATTCATCGCATGGTCGAAATAAAACTTTATATGTAACTAAAACTAACGCCTGTATCCCAGAGGGGCGGGCAGAGACCAGGGACTGCCACTTGCCACAATCCTGTCGTATCTTTGCTTTAATTTAATGAACTTTGCTTCCTCACGGTTCTTTAGTTGTTGCATGCATGCACGCCGGTTTCGGGTGCTTTTATCTTTTTACCAAAAATTTAGTTTAACGTTTAGAATTTTTAATCTGTTTGTTAAGGTTGCAGTGGCGAACGGCATGCTGTCTCACTCGCACAATCTTACGTTGTTAGTGATTATAATAAAAGGTATAAATTTTGTACTTTTGTACGTATATTTACAGTATACTTTTGATAAATGTGGTCTGTGGTGAAGCGCTCGTGGACTAGTCAAACCGAGTGATTGGAATCAATCATTTGAGTTAACCAACAACAGGCGCGGTCAGGTGCGGGATGGGTGACCGTCCCGTGACTACCGCTAGTGGCATTTTTTCCGAGCGCTTCCGTGCTTTGCAAGGCATGCTAAGCCGTTGGTGCCGGCTGTCATGCAATTCCAGTCGTTAGCCATGTCAGAGGCCTTCTGGGCGGCTTGATAACTTCTGACAGTAAGGCCTGCCACTGCCTTACAATCCTCCGCCAACCCGGACTTGGCCTCGGTAGTCAAAATCTAAATAGGTAATTTCTCATACATCAGGCTAGAAGAGGTTAATGTGACAAAGTTTCAAGGTGTTTACGCACGACCGTACACTTCAAAGACCCGCTCATCATGTCCTGAGAAAGGAATGTTGCGTTGGTTTAGACATATGGAGAGGATGAAGGAAGAAAGATTGACGAAACAAATATATATTGCGAATGTGAGTGGAAGGGCTGATAAGCAACGTACATCGACCAAATGGGGGATGTGTTAGCAAAGGGGTAGATAAAAAGTACCCGGAACCGGCGTGTGTGCACGCAACGACTTATGAACGTTGATGAAGCGAAGGTGATCTGTCAGGATCGTGGCAAGTGGCAGTCCCTGGTCTCTGCCTGCCCCTCTGGGATACAGGCGTGAGGTTATGTATGTGTATGTATGTATGTATGTATGTCATATCTCGAAGGTGCGTTAAAATTTTTATGCGAACACTTCAGACACTCAGGTTTCCTTATCACGTTTTTCTAATCGTATTTCTACTACGATTTTAGAAATGTACATACTTAACTAGGTGGGATGACGATCTGCGAAAAACTGCAGGCAGATGCTGGACAGGGCGATATGGCGCTCATTAGGGGAGGGCTATGTCCAGCAGTGGACTAGTATAGCCTGACGACGACGACGATGACGTATTTAAAGAAAAAACTGTAACTAGTATTTTATATTTATTTTTACCAATATGTTTTTTGTCTTTCGTGCATGTTAGGGTCAGAACACGAGTACAGCCCACTGAAACGGAATAACTACACGATAAAGTGAAACCAATCCAATTAGAAACATTGTTGTTGAGTGGCGCCGCTGCGAAGTTAATAATCGGTACGGATTTGCCGGTTTCAAGCTGAGTATTCAATCAAAGTTTAACGGTCCGATTTATAGAAACACGAAGCCTTAAAATGCGCTGTTTATCGCGCTCGGCGTGAGTTTAAATAATATGGCAAAGAGGAAGTCGCTACCAAGGATTAGGTATTTAGACTGCCCCTAAGGGTATTTTAGTGGAACCGACTTTTTACAACGGTTGTCAGGAAGAAAATACTTTCAGTAGTAAGGGCGCCAACTGTATTATGTTATTGTTTAAGTCTCTTATGTAATACTGCGATAAAGAATATTGTGTCTAATCTATAGATAAGACCGTTTTCCCTTAGAACCAGCTAGACACTAGAGTCCGTAACAGTCGGTTTCTGAATTAATCTAAAATCTTATGTAGAAGATTCTTAGCTTCCAGAGCTAGAATATTTTGTGGATTCCTTTTATGAAATAAACAGTTTAAAATTAATTTTTTTTTAGTTGACATTTTTATTTTACGAAAATTTGGTTGGATCATATTCGTTTATGCGTAATCAAAAAAGACAAACTGATAGGTACTAATTTAAGATTGTATATTTGTTAAGTACCTACTTTGTGAATATTTAGTTTGTAAAAAACCAACCAAGTGTGAGTTGGACTCACGCACCAAGAGTTACGTACCATTATCTATTATAGACATTCAATCTTTCACGCGTATACCTGTTGCCGTTATTAATATTGAGCAAAAACGGCAAAAAAGAACGCAACTTGTATGGGTCCACTTAAATCCTTATCTTGATCCGGTTTTAGTATTTGTTTATTACAGCGGCAACAGAAAAACATCACGTGTGAAAATTTCAACTGTCTAGCTATCACGGTTCATGAGATACATCCTGGAGACACACATACAGACAGACGGCCCCGGAGTATTAGTAATAGGGTCCTTTAACCTTTGAGTACTGAAGACTAAAAAGAGTCGTTTACAGTATACCAAAAAAGGAAATTACAAACATATTATAAATATACGGCGATCTTATCACAACACGTCGGCCAAGTGCGAGTCGGACTCGCTTACCGTGAGTTCCGTACACATTTATAGGTATGTAATTACAGTTTAGCAATCGAGGTTCGCAGTTTTTCCGAACTTCAAAGACCATTTTTTATGTTTACCTACAACTGTATATTTTTCAGATTTTTTCCTAATTTGTAGTATAGGACGACATTACTTGCCAAATATCATAGTTCTGAGCTAATGGAAAGTACTTTATGAGCTTAGTTTGTTATTTTACAACATAAAGGGGTATAGGAACGGTTTCTCAACTGAGAATTTCACTAAGTAAATACTTAAGTAACGTTCTGTCACGGTCTTTTCTGAGAAATTCGAAAAGACAGCACTTCAGTTCCGTGTTTACTTGGCAAAATCAGGATTCAAAAACTGGCCCTTTGTCCCTATAAGTTGTGAGCTTTTATTTAATTTCGTGGTTTTAATTTCAACTCAGCATCTTCACGCATTCTCAAGGTAAAGAGTCTTGACATTTTACGGACAGACAAAAAAGTGATCCTAAAAGGGTTTCGTTTTTCCTTTTGAGGTACGAAACCCTAAAACCATCTCTTGAAAAAAGCTTAATAAAATCTCATAATAGTTGTAATATATAAAAATAACTAAATATATGGAGAACTTACACCTGTCAAAATGTATAACTGTAACTATAGAAATAATATAAAAATTCCAAAAAAACAACAGCTGTTCCAAACCTAGTGAAAATCATACATTTATGAATTTGTTCTAGCAATTACTCAGAGCTCGGGATTTCCACTCAGACTTCCTCTCGAGGTTTTCCTTCACATACCTTATCGCTAATGAAAATATGTCAATAATGTCAGGAATTGAGCTCGTCAGGTGGGCTCGCATGTTGATTATGTTAGGTAAGGGCACCGTAGCGCACTACACGTGTATATCGAATATAAGATTTTAAATATAAAAATATACGGATGCAGTTTAACTTATATGTACCTAATATTAATAAGTTATGAATGGAACTGGTAGTTATTCTTAAAAAATAAAAAATAATAATAGTTTTAAGAATTTCACTAAGTCATCCTTACTATAAGAAAATGCTAGTATGCAAATAATATGCAAAAAAAAGGTTATGTTAAAAAAAAACTGGAAAAAGTAAAAATATCTGGTAAAACTATTGTAAACGAGACTGCTCCCACAGTCAAACCAAGTAATTGGTTTTGTGGGGCCTTATTTATAACATGTAATGTGCTCTTTAATATTAATAAATACATACAATACATACATACATATTTTATACCGGTAGAACACTTGCTTCTTAATGGGAAGGTCCTAAGTTCGAAACACAGCCTGAACCCGATAACTTTGTTTCCTAAGTTGTGCACATTTGTTAGGTTAGGCCAAGTTAGGTTGCTGCGGTTGCTGGTTTGAAAAAGATAAAAATACAATATAAAAATATGGTTGCCTGGAAGAAATTGCTTTTAGTAATAAGGCCGCCATTTGTACTATATTTTTATATAAGTTCTGTTAATTTCTGTGTACAATAAAGAATATTCTATCTATCTATCTAAAATACATTATATTTTATTTAAAGAATACCAACTAATCATTATATTATGTAAGTTGTGTTGGGGTTATTCTTAAGTATTTCATGTTTCGACTTTCCTAGTACAAAGCAATTTTCACAGTTAATTAAAGCGGAGAATTACAGAAGAAAAAACATTTATTATAGACACAGTACACACGCTACAATAACAAAATAAAATTAAAACACAATAATAACTTTCATTAGACACAATCGCTTGTAGTCCCGGCTGCCTTAGTGGACTTAAAAGATCACGAAGGTTAAGGACCATAGGGCGCGTTCAGTGCACTGATGGGTGACCGTCTATGACTAACGCTAGTGGCATTTTTCCGAGCCGTTCCATGCATTGCAAGGCACGCTAAGCAGTTGGTGCTGGATGCCGTCGATAACATAAGAAGATAAGAATATTCTTTATTGTACACCAGACCACATATTATAAAACATGTAAAGATACAAAGTACAATTGGCGGCCCTATTGCTAAAAGCAATTTCTTCCAGGCAACCTTACGACGGAAAGTTGCTGAAGGAAATAAGAGACGGGTAGTCGGCGGTAAATGGTAATGGATAGATAAATGGTAGTCGTTAAGCCTAGTCAGAGGCCTTAGGGAGGCTTGAAAACCACTGACAGTAAGACCACCCTGGAACTGATGCTACCGCATTCAGCACTGAACGCACCCTGTGTCGCTTAACCTTCGTGATCGTTTAAGATCACTAGCGATTTATATCAATGTTTAGTTTATATAGATATATAGATATATAATTATCTTCTTCTTCTCAATCGGTCAGCTGATTCCGATAAATGTACCTACTTAACGTTGTAAAAGAAATGTAAAAGACATCGGCGACCTTACAAACGAAAGCCTATCAACCCCGCAAATTTTATTTATTTTTATTTTGGCAACAGACCGTTACAGTGTTATAAATTGTTCCAATGGAAATATAGTTAATGCAAAGACTTAGAGAGCCAAGAATACAATTTAAGAGTTAACCGTTTGTGGTAAATATGCACCAACTTGATTACCTTAGCGCGTGGCAGTGAACTAGTCACAAGAAAAACACCCACACTTACCACATAAGTTATTTAGCCTTTGCCCTAAAACAACCAATAAATTGGTTTTGCGCCTCTGAACAATTAACTGGCGACTGTTTCTGAAATTCAAATTTGGAGCGTAAATTAAACAGCTTTTTGTTTGTATCGTTTTCTGAATGGCCAATCAGTAATTGTCACAGGGCACGAAGGATCAAAGCACAAAAGAGATAATAGCAACAGAAGGTCAACTTCGGTAAATGTATTGACTTAGTTATATTTTAAACAGGTCTAATCGCCATTATTTATTAGGTAAAACGCAATTATCTTATTCCCCGTAGTGAGTTTAGTGTGTCGGCCAGCTGCGAAAAAATTAAAGTGACTAACCATAATAATTATTGACTGTACTCGCCACTTCAGTCTACCCGAGACCGTGGGGACTGTAACGCTGCCGAAACGTCGGGAAATACGTTTTACCTAATAAATCGGCGACCTCTGTGGCGTAGCGGTAGCGTCTGCCTACCATGCAAGAGGTCCCGGGTTCGAATCCTGGCTGGAGATAAAAAAAAACCCCAGGCCTTGGATGTTTACATGTTTGTGATGTCGTTGTTTCTGATTCCCACGACACAGGGTATCCTAGAGTGGGGTCAGAAGCAATGTATGTGCCATTATGTAAATGTTAAATGTTAAATAATTGCGAATAGACCCGTTTAATATGTAACTATGTATCTTCTTCTTCTTCAGGCTATATTATGTAGTCCACTGCTGGACGTAGCCCTCCCCTAATGAGCGCCATAGGGGCATGCCTATGTATGAGTATCGAGAATCATTAAAAAATACTAAGGTATTGACATAAGCGCTCGTAGCCTAGAAGAACCGAGTGATTGGAATCAATCACTTGAGTAACTTGAGTTAAGCAACCACAGGCGCGGTCAAGCGCAGAATGAGTGACCGTCCCGTGACTACCGCTAGTGGCATTTTTCCGAGCGCTTCCGTGCTTTGCAAGGAACGTTAAGCCGTTGGTGCCGGCTGTCATGTAATGGCAGTCGTTAAGCCATGTCAGAGGCCTTATAGGCGGCTTGATAAGAAGGCAGATGAAGTAATGCATATTACATCATCTGACAGTAAGGCCCGCCACTGTCTTACAATCCAAAACCAACCCGGACTTGTCTCCCGTGGTGGAGTATGGCCTAACCTTGCTGCGAGGCAGGAAGGTTAGGCCTTCATACCAGTGCATCCGTAATCTAGGTGTAGGGGTAAGGTACACTTAAGAGACGTTTTTGTAGATTTTAATCTACCGTTTTCATCAGCATAATAAATATGTATATCTAAGCCAAATTTCAGCTCTGTAGTATCTTTTAATCTCTGCCCTAAGGCGCGGACAGACAGACAGGCATGGAGAAACTACGTGTATAATAGACATTATAAGGTTGTGGGTTCCAATCTCGGCATGTGTCAATGACTTTGTTTTCCAGTGGTGACTTTGCGAGAGAAATAACTGTGAAGGAAAACATCGCGGTAATGTAATCCTCAACTCATTAAAGATTTAAATTATGATACGTACTATCCTTTGAAGTATTTCACGTTTTAGCAAGTTGTGCTTAATTAAATAGCTTTTCCTTACTTAATAACCGCAGGAGAAAATTGAAAAAGTTTGTGAGCTACTTCCAATATTTCGGGGATCCTTCTGACTAGATGAACCTCTGCCGGCGAACTTGGACATCAAGGAATGAACATAGAAATATATACAAAACGACTGTAATCGCTATTATTTATTAGGTAACACGTAAGATAAGAAGATAAGATAAGAATATTCTTTATTGTACACCAGGAAAAAACCAAACAAAACATAATTACAAAGATACAGTACAATTGGCGGCCTTATTGCTTAGAGCAATTACCGTAGTTACCTTAATTCCCGATGTATTGGCAGCGTCGCAGTTGCTGTGCTCATCTGATAAATAATCGCGCTTGTATCGATCGATCGATATCTACCCTTGTTTGTCCCCACTGTTGGGGCACGGGTCTATTCCTGCATCGCAGGAAGGTTAGGCCATACTCCACCAAGGGGGCCAAGTCCGGGTTGGTGGAGAGTTGTAAGACAGTGGCGGGTCTTACTGTCAGATGTTATCAAGCCGTCCTAAGGCCTCTTACATGGTTTAACGACTGCTATTACATGACAGGCGGCACCACCGGCTTAACGTGCCTCGCGAAGCACGGAAGCGCTAGGAAAAATGCCACTAGCGGTAGTCACGCTTAGACCCTTTTAATATATAACTATGTAGCCTATAAACTTCCCAATACCGGCCTTCTCTCAGAGACAGAGAGTATGGCCTAAGGTATTTGAACACCAACTAAACTATGTATGAGCATCACGAGTTACTAAGAAATAGTACGGATTGAACAATCAGTCAATCAGCCCGCGCTCGTCCGTTGCTGGACACAGGCCTTTTTGGCACGCCACTCCTTAAATTTACCTTACAATTTTCCACGCTTCATCCGGCAAATTATATTAATTGAAGATTTAAGAATTTACTCTTAATTTCATTCCGTGCCCAAATTCGTTACTGTTAAAGAAAATTATTTACCTGATTGGATTCGTCGCAATTTAGGTGACTAAAGTTTTTTTACTTCGAATTATCGTCAGGTTAACGTGTTTTTTTAAGATTGGTTTCTTGTATTTAATATACACGTTGCCTCCATGATATGTGTGTCCCACTGCAGAGCAAACGCCTACCCCTTTTAGACCAAGATTTTCGGTCATTCGCCACCTCTGACCACACTGGCTAGAGTTTGTCGAGAACATCCCGTCATCTTCCGTGCTTCGCAAGGCACGTTAAGCCGTTGGTGCCGGCTGTCATGTCAGTCGTTAAGCCCGTCAGAGGCCCCATGGGCGGCTTGATAACTTCTGACAGTAAAGCCCGCCACTGTCTTACAATCCTCCAACCAACCAACTCGGAGTTGGCCTGTGGTGGACTATGGCCTAACCTTTCTGCGATGCAGGAAGAGTCCCGTGCCTCAGCAGTGGGGACATACAACGGTTGATATCGATCCCACCATCGCTGTCTAGTATTATTAATTTTATTGAAGTAATTGGTCAAGGAAATAAATGACATTTCGCTATTTGAAATTGTGCGGAATTAGCTTCATACGGGACCTTAATAAATAAAAAGGGATATGTCTATGTTATTTATTTTGTACACGTATATAGACCCGTTTTTTACTGCTGCTCCGACTCTCCAGGGTTTGCTGGAAGAAATCTCTTACAGAGATAAGCTCGCCTTTGTACATGCTTTTTTATTATTACTTATTTAATGTAATATTTAATGTTTCATGTGCAATAAAGTGTAATTAAAAAAACATTTATCCCAAAGTAGTGCCATAACAAAATATGCAGAGCCTAACCGAAAGCTGCATGGTTATTGAAATAATAATTAAAGATAAAATGAGAAGCACATTACCACATGAGAAAACATACAGGTTTCGCTTTTAAACGGAGATCAAAGCAATATCAAGTTTCGAAATCGAATAATGGCGAAACTGGATCGTCATCAATACCGGATATCATTGATACCTCAATGCCGGATGACATTAATTCCCACTGGAGTGGGTAGTTAGAGAGTTACCCTTTACCACGTGAATCGAGTTCAAGTTAAGTTAGAAAAATCGTTGATTCATTCATTTCCAGTGCCGACTGCCGTCGACAGAAGGCAGTCGTTAAGCCAAGTCAGGGGCCTTAGGGTGGCTTGAAAACTTCTGGCAGTAAGACCAGCCACTAGTGTTGCAAGCCTCCACAATTTGAACTTGGCCCCTGTGGAGTGTGGCCTATACCTTGCTCAGGGAAGAGACCCGTGCCCCTCAGTGGGGACATAATGGATTGATGATGATGATTCATTTCCAAATTTTATTGTTCGTCATATTCCATTTTATCTGTGTGACGACCTCTGTGGCGTATCGGTAGCGCGTCTGCCTACCATGCAAGAGGTCCTGGGTTCAAATCCTGGCTGTGGACAAAAAATCCAGGTATTGGATATATGTTTGCGATGTCGTTGTTTCTGCTTCCCGCGACACAGGGTATCCTAGTGTTTGACCAGAAGTAATGTATGTGCTTGTATGTAATCTCCATCGGGTGCTATCTTTTGCTAATTAATAATTAAGTCCTATGTCGGTCTGTGTTCTTGAGTGGAGACCGCGACTCGGCAAACGTAGTGTAGGACGCCCTCCGACAAGGTGGGATGACGATCTGCGATAAACTGCAGGCAGATGCTGGAAGCGGCAAGCTGAAGACAGGGCGCTATAGCGCTCATTAGGAGAGGGCTATATCCAGCAGTGGACTAATATAGCCTGAAGAAGAAGAAGAAGTTGTCGCTCTGTGTAATAACGCAGTCTTTATACATATCCCTGCAAGGCAGAGGTCTTCTGTCGGAAAGAGAGAATGGGCTTAATAATAACGCGTGCCCACAGCAGACTAGCGATTTCAAGCGCTGAGGTATCGCACTGTGTGTTTCACTCAAAATCTATCTAAAATAGACGCTTGAGAATTCTTTCTTTTCAAATATGATGCCTGGTAGTTATGTAACTTTTATTTTAACATTTACATACAGGCACATACACAGCTTCTGGCCCCACACTAGGATACCCCATGTCGCGGGAACCAGAAACAATGACATCACAAACATGTAAACATCCAAGACCTGGGGTTTTGCTCCCAGCCGGGGTTCGAACCCGGGACCTCTTGATGCGCTACCGCTTCTCCACAGAGGTCGTCATGACTAACTTTTATGTGTTAATTGCGAATCAATATTGACTATTTATAATGTTTTATTGGCAACAATATTTATAACAACTTTGTAATTCTTCATAGATTACTTAATAATAATAGATAAGATAATCTTATCTTATCTATTATCACCTTTAACTTACTTAAAATATGATATTTAAAAACCTATTTAGAGGCTAAAAATTTCACCCATGCCGGGATTCGATCCCGCAACCTCTGGCTATCCGTGCCAGCGCTCTACCAATTGAGCCAATGGGCGACTCACCGGCATCAGTGAAATTTCAAACCTCTTTACACTATTCGAACGAACTACACTAAACGAATAAACAAGACATCGCTATGGACAGCTTGGTACTTATAAAAGATGATCACCTGCCACCTCTGAAGTGGCGATTGGGACGGATAATAAGAACGTTCCCTGGCACAGATGGAGTTTCTCGAGTCGCCGACATCCGTCCTGCTATTGGAACTACACGAAGAGCGTTCTCTAAAATCTGCCCATTGCCGCTGCAACCGGAAGACCACAAAATCGAAGACTCCATTGGAAGCGGTTCTTCAAAGGCCGGGGGCATGTCGGCGCAACTACTCTCTACGACTTGAGAGCCATCTGTTGGAGACTCATGGCGGTGCAACATGTATCGCCATCTATGATCGAAAATAAGAATTAAAAATACCCCCGCCTATCGCTGGGGATCTACTCGCTTCTTTGTTACCATTCTAACGTACCTTTAACGAATTTCTAACGTCTATTGAAATAAAACTAATTTGCAAAAACCGAATAAAATAAATTAATGAAGGAGCCCCGAAAACCCCCTCATACTGCACATATTGGTGCACGGATAGCCAGAGGTTGCGGGTTCGAATCCCGGCATGGGTGAAATTTTTAGCCTCTAAATAGGTTTTTAAATTTGTTCCTTAGCACGGGTTAGTGCATTAAAAACAAAAATAGTATAATATGATATTTAGTGAGATATATTTTGGATGCATGCTGAGCACATAATTTTATCATCTAAGTTTAGACTAAGTGGCATGTTTATGTATTATCTCCGAAATAAATAAAATAAATAAATAAAAGAACATCTCTTACATGTTTTTTTTTTGTGCAGCAGTGCAGTGTATTTAAAAAAAAAACTTTAGTTTCTTATAACAAAGCTTCTCCGCATGGCAAACGAGTACTTAACATACCCTATTTAAGATGCATATTCTAAAAACCGTTTAGCCGCTTCAATTTGATTCCACGTCGGCGAAAATACAATCATTACAGTGCCGTTCACCTGCGTCATTCCGTCTTCAACCCTTGCAATTCGTGTACTACTTGTGAGGTTTCCAGACGGCTTGAAATAGGTTTAAGTCAGTGTAGTTAGGTGGCCAGTGTCTTTGATCAGACTTGACTCGTTACGGCTGGTAAAGGGATTAAGCCACAGGTCACGTTGGAGCGTCGCTTCAGTTACGGAGAATTTAGGGCGAGAACACACTGGCTATACGGAAATTATGTCTGTGTCACGATTTAAACTGTTCAGTGACACATTCATATTCTGGGCACGGACTACATGACATTACACTACATATTTTGCATTTCCTAACTCCACATATTCATCAATGAAAGCATTAAAATGTGAACTAACCGCCCTAGGTGCACTAACCGCCCTAGGGAGGGCGGTTAGTGCACCGCCCTCCCTCCCACTGCACTAACCTAACCGCATGGTGCTTGTGGGATTCTTGGCGGAATTCAGCTAAGTAATTTTCATATTTGAATGCTGTTATAATCAGGCGTTACTTTGCGGAAAGTAACGCCTGATTCCATACAACATCAAAATGGAAGCCACATCGAGCTTGGTAGGCAAAGTTGAATCGCATAAAACCGTTTGAGATAGTAGCTTCTCACCGGGTTTAAGCCTTGCACCATCGACTACCAATCTTGTAATAACCTGGTGCAATCACCTACCTCGCCCTGCAAAGCGGTGATCACACAGCAAAGCCGTGGATTTCGTTCGCATATTTTTTCTGATTCGCCTAAACATGGGATGAATGCCTGTACAATGCATGAGTTCTATGTTTTAAAATAATGATGTCTTCTTCTTCAGGCTACATTCATCCACTGCTGGACATAGCCCTCCCGTAATAAGCGCCATATTGCCCTGTCTTCAGCTTGCCGCATTCAGCATCTGCCGGCAGTTTTTCGCAGATCGTCATCCCACTTGGTCGGAGGGCGTCCTACACTACGTTTGCCGAGTCGCGGCCTCCACTCAAGAACACTTTTACTCCAACGGTTGTCGGTAGGCCAGCCCACTGAGTCCACTGCCACTTCAGCTCGCTAATTCTCTGAGCTATGTCGATAACTTTAGTTCTCTGTCGGATGCATTCGTTACGTTCATTAAGCCGCAGTTTCTGCGCCACTTTGAATAAAACCTTTTCATTTCATCGGTTTGCTAAAAAGTAGACCCTCGCCCTAACAGATTCTTATATTCATAAAACTACAATGCTGACTCGATAAAGTTGCTTGTTAAAAGTTGAGCAAAAACGAGCAGGATTCACTCAGCGATTTAGATGTACTCAGCTTCTTTTGCTATTAAGGTAAGTGCCAAATCGATGCCAAAGCGGGAAGGGGATACTCCACTGAAGTAAATAAATCAACTACCATGATTGGATGAGAATTGAGATAAACGGATCGAGGGAGGGCATGAAATTAACGAGCTCAGTTTGTGCACCGGTGGAGATAGATTAGACTATAATATTTTCATCGCTAAGCCAAGGCCTTAGAGCGGCTTAAAAACTTGTGACAGTAAGACCAGCCACTAGTCTTGCAAGCCTCCACCAATCCGGACTTGGCCCCCGTGGTGGGGTATAGCTTAACCTTCCTGAGATACCGTGCCCCAGCAGTGGGGACATACAAGGGTTGATATTAAAACTTACTGCCGTCGTCGGCCGTCTATACCTTTCTTAGGTAAGAGACGAGGGACACGGCCTCGTTGGGGACAACGGTTTGATATATTATTATATTATTATTTTAGATGAGAGCTTGTTTTCTGAATTGAGATATTGTAAACGTTACCTACGCTAAGCTGCAAAGCAGATATTTTGTACACCCATTGTTTTACATGCGTAGTGTCAGGTTTAAATCCCAGAATGTTTACCCGATTGCGCCTGAAGTAGGGTTATGGGTTTTGTATTTACATACATACATAACCTGACGCCTGTATCCCAGAGGGGTAGGCAGAGACCAGGGACTGCCACTTGCCACGACCCGACACGACAGATCAACTTCGCTCTGTCAACGTTCATAAGTCGTTGCACGCACGTACCCCGGTTCCGGGTACTTTTTATCTTCCCCTTTGCTAATACATCCCCTATTTGGTTGATGTATGTCCGCCTGGGATGACCCTTATGTATGTATGTATGTATGTATGTATGTATGTATGTATGTATGTATGTATGTATGTATGTATGTATGTATGTATGTATGTATGTATGTATGTATGTATGTATGTATGTATGTATGTATGTATGTATGTATGTATGTATGTATGTATGTATGTATGTATGTATGTATGTATGTATGTATGTATGTATGTATGTATGTATGTATGTATGTATGTATGTATGTATGTATGTATGTATGTATGTATGTATGTATGTATGTATGTATGTGTGTGTGTATGAATGATGTATTTATGTAAGAATATTTTTTTGTTACGATCTATAGCCTAAACGGACAGAGCGGTGGTAGCGGAGCGGTGTAGAACGCCGGCTTCTCAATCGGGAGGTCGTGGGTTCGAACCCCGGCATGTACCAATGACTTTGTTTTCTAATTTATGTATATTTATGAAATTATAGTAGCAATACTACTCTCTGACGGTGAAGGAAAACATCGTAGGGAAACCCTAGTGTCTGAGGTGTTAGCTTACCTCAGCGCTTGCTACGTACAATGGCCCAATTAAGAGGCTAAGTGCGGAAATCTCAGGTCTAACTAACTAGCCTAAACGGCTTGAAGGATTTTAGCTTGAGAGGTGTTGTTCGATTGGTCTTTATCTTAACTGTAAGAGCGACGCTTACATAATATACATGAAAAAGCTGTGCCTCGCGGTTTATCGATTTTTCATGGGAATAAGATATTTTCCCGCAATAAATCGTAGCCTATGTATTAATCCAGGGTGTCAGCTAACAACATGCCAAATTTGATTAAAATTCCAGCTGTTTAGACGTGAAGCAGTAACAAACATACACACTCACAAACTTTCGCCTTTTCAATATTAGTGTGATTTTCTTACATTATTTTTTAAGCAGTCAGGTGTTTTTTTTATCTAATGAGTGTTTTTGCATCCGATCCTGGCTCAAGTCCTCCAGAGTCCAGTTTGAAACAACAGAACCTGAAAAAGACCCGCGCGGAACCTGCTATATTAACAAGTTGTAAAACTTAGTCCATTTTGTTCAACACGTACAGTGGGCCGATGTGAGTTTTTAAAATGAAATGAAAAAGACTTTATTATAAAACTGGGTTACTATGATGGTTACTGGCTCCCAAACAAGGATTCCCTGTGCTTTTGGTATCGTCGGAAAATTGTAAAATATGTGGAATAAACGAGTAAAATCCGTGTAAAAACCGTTTTTAACTATGATATTATTATTATACTTGTATAGAATCAGGCGTTACTTTGCGGAAATCCATAATAGCATTAAAAAGTTAAAATTACTTTGCTGAATTCCGCCAAAAATCCCACAAGCACCATGCGGCTAGCTAATGCACCGCCCTCCCTCCCACTTTTTCAAGCAGAAGCAAGACACGAACACACAGGCACAGAACACACAGGCTAGGCCGCCCGGATACGGATACGTATCCGGGCGGCCTAGCCTATAAATACGGAGCGTTTTTGCGGAGACGGTCACTTGCATTTGGGAGCCTGAGGATGCCTCGTGTTAGAGGCGAAACGCGTCGCGTGTTTTCTCACACAAGTATTGGTGTTGGTGGTGGTGTGTTCGTGTCTTGCTTCTGCTTGAAAAAGTGGGAGGGAGGGCGGTGCATTAGCTAGCCGCATGGTGCTTGTGGGATTTTTGGCGGAATTCAGCAAAGTAATTTTAACTTTTTAATATTATTATACTTGATAAGCAGCGTTGTCAGTCGTAAAATACATCATTAAACACCTGCAAATGTCATGCTGCAAATTGTTTTTGTCTGTGCACTGCTTACAGCTTACCCTGTTAATATATAAACGGTACTGTCAGGCAGCGTTCGCTTTAACCAGCCTTATTCAATTCAATTACTTTTATTCAGTGTTCAATATAGTGTAGCTATGTACAACTCTTCGGCACTAAGGGTCCAAATTGTCAATGCCTCTAACACTCCAAATCTACTGCTAGCATAGTTAGTTAAATTTAAGTTTAAAACGCTGGCACGGATAGCCTGAGGTCACGCGGTTCGAATCCCGGCATGGGTGGAATTTTTAGCCTCTAAATAGGTTTTTAAAATTGTCCTTCTTAGCACGGGTTAGTGCATGAAAAATAAAAATAGTATAATCATGTGGGTACAGCGATATCATTCCGATGTAAAAACCTAACTGCAAAGTAGGTAGTCGGGGCTGTAAGTGATGCAATTTACTTAAGCCAGATGTCGCTGCTTGTACGTAATACAGAGAATAGTGTAAAGAGGTTCGAAATTTCACTGATGCCGGTGAGTTGCCCATTAGCTCAGTTGGATAGAGTGCTGGCACGGATAGCCACAGGTCGCGGGTACGAATCCCGGCATGGGCGGAATTTTTAGCCTCTAAATAGGTTTTTAAAATTGTCCTTAGCACGGGTTAGTGCATTAAAAATAAAAATAGTATAATCATGTGGGTACAGCGATATCATTTCGATGTAAGAACCTAACTGCAAAGTAGGTAGTCGAGGCTGTAAGTAATGCAATTGACTTCAGCCAGATGTCCCTGCCTGTACGTAATACAGAGAATAGTGTAAAGAGGTTCGAAATTTCACTGATGCCGGTGAGTCGCCCATTAGCTCAGTTGGATAGAGCGCTGGCACAGATAGCCAGAGGTCGCGGGTTCGATTCTCGGCATGGGTGGAATTTTTAGCCTTTAAAGAGGTTTTTGAACTAAAATATGGTGACCTATTTTATTGCACTGTACTTACTTAAAACTTTGACGCGTAAAAGGTTCACAAGTTTTCTACAATATTCTACTCTGTTCTGAAGTACTCTCGAAGCTTTCAGCTAGGATTTTACTTCCTACAGCTATTGCACAGTTCGCGATAACTTTTGTGAAATTTTAGGTACTTGTAAGTACTCGTAAGTACTAGTATTTGTCCCAATGTAGCTAACACTAAGCTATAACTGAGATTTCCTTAGCTTCATGGTTGGGCCACTGTACGTAGCAAGTGTTGTGGTATACTAACAATTTTAACATCAGGGTTTTCACACGATGTTTTCCTTCACGGTTAGATACCGATATTGTTACTTTCTTCACAGATATGCATAACTTGGAAACAAAGTCAGCGGTGTAAGCCGAGATTCAAACCCACGCCCTCCTATCCCGACCGAGAAGCCAGTATGGCGTCTTAGAATAGAATATAAAATACAGTGGCAGAAAGATTGACGATAGAAATTAATTAAGTGAAGAGGTCCTGGGTTCGAACCCTGGCTAGGGACCTAGCCTAAGCTTCCTGAGATGCAGAAAGAGACCGGTGCCCCAGCAGTGGGGACATAAAAAGGGTGTGTATCATATCATGAAATTAGTAATATAACCAAGATAGCTGTAAAATTAAAATTTCTATTCATTGTGATTGCTGAATGTATGCAACGATGAGTAAAGTTTCACACACTCTTATTACCATTAAGGGCTGATTTTTCAAAAGTCAGATAACTTTTATATGAGGAATAAAAATGGCGGTTTGACATAATTTTCACACATAAGCTGTCAAACCGCCATTTTTATTCCTCAGATAAAAGTTATCTGACTATTGAAAAATCAGCCCTAAGCCACGTATAATCATAGCAGTAACGATAAACATCCAAGAACTTGCAATTGTACATCTTTTAATTGCAATGTTTGAATGTATGCAAATATGGGCAAAGTTTCGCACACTCCAATCAGACATTAAGCCACGTATGCTGCTAGCAGTAACGATAAAATCTCCAAGAACTTGAAATTGTATATTCAACGGCGTGTCTTGGCACACTTTTGTTACAAAGTCGGCTTTAAATGTAATTTAATAGAGTACACCGTTCTCCAAATGTTGCCGTGCCGTCGACTGTACTTACCAAGTGTAATAATAATCGACTGCCTCGTGTTCAAGCGGTTAACACGCTTGACAACCGAAGCAGAGGCGGTGGGTTCGATTCCTATTGGAGCCCGCTGTATTAGATCTGTACAAATGACCTCAGTCTCCGTGTACTTCTCATCTTCTAACTGCAAAGTAGGTACTCGGGGCTGCAAGTGATGCAAATTATTTCAGCCAGATGTCGCTGTCTGTACGTAATACAGAGAGTATTGTAAAGAGGTTAGGAATTTCATTGATGCCGTTAGTCGTCCATTAGCTCAGTTGGAAGAGCGCTGGCATGGTTAGCCAGACGTGTCAGTTTCAAGGATGACTTTTTTTGCTGATATTAGTTACATTTATTTTATTTATTGACATGAATCGAATTTACTTCATATGGACTGTTTATTTTAATTTAATTAATTTATTTATGTGATTAGTTATAAGATTTCTAATACAATGTAAATTGTTTGAAGAATAAATAAATATCATATATCAAAAATATCAAAATATCAGTTTCGAGTCCCGGGATGGGTGTAATTTTTAGCCTCTAAATAGATTTTTTTAAATTGTACTTCTCATGTTTGTGATGTTCTTGCCTGGTTACTATGGTAACAGGTTATCCTAGTTTGGGACCATAAGTGATTGTGTTGTGTGAAAGTTATTATTAGTTATTATAATACCGCGGTTGAATCTTCGGTCATAAAGTGGAACCGATGAATATTTTTTGAACTAAATCTTTCGTAGCCACTAAACATGATTGATTTGCAACGGCATCAACTTAACGAGCTTAATCGGTGTGTATTGTATCATTTAGTTTACGAAAATTCCCTTTTGTAATTACGAGAGGTCTTGGGTTCTAATGCCGACAATTACCAATGACTTTATTTTCTAAATCATGTACACTTATGAAATTGGATAATTTCAAGTAATTCCGAATCGCTCGTAACCCCGGCTGCCTGAGTGATCTCCAACGATCACCAAGGTTAAGTACGGTTCAGTGCTCGGATGGGTAACCGTCTATAGCTAACGCTAGTGGCATTTTTCCGAGCGATTCCGTGCTTCGCAAGGTATGTTATGCAGTTGGTACCGGCTACCTTCCGTAGATGGCAGTCGTTAAGCCAAGGCAGAGATCAGACTTGGCCCCCGTGGTGGAGTATGGCCTATACCTTCCTTAGTGAAGAGAGCCGTACCCCTTGGTGGGGACATAATGGATTCATTATGATGATAATGAAGCAATGCCACTAGCTAACGGCAAAGGAAAACATCGTGAGGAAACCCAAGTTTCTGAAGCGTTAAGGTACCTCAGCGCTTGCTACTGTAGCACTGTACTTATTAAAACGCTGAATTAGCAATAATACTTTCTTTTTATTATGTTTTTTGTCACCAAAACCTAGCCTAGTTGAGAGTCTCAACGCGACTGACACCTAAACCAAACGTAATGATATTCTTCAAATAATATAAACTCTGCTTGGACGGCTACGCCGGCCAGCTACTATTAAGAAGTATCGTTACAATAGCCCAACTATAAAGCTTAGTGCGGAAATCTTAGTTCTACTAGTCGTTGCGTGCTCGCACTCCGGCTTCAGGTACTTTTAAAATAAACAAGGCTCTAGGGGCTGGTTTCTGAATTGAGAATTTCACTAAGTAACATTCTGTCACGCTCTTTGCTGAGAAGTTCAAAGAGACAGCACTACAGTTCAGTATTTACTTACCGAAATTCTCAGTTCCGAAACTGACCCCTAATCTGTGGAAACGTGAATAAAAAAATATGCGCATAATTTCACCTCAGAGTATAATAACCAACAGACTGGTCTGTCGATATATCAGTTGCGCCCTCAGTGCACAGACGTCAATATTAACATTGTGCACCTCGTGTTTCATTTTGTAGATTTCGGACAGAAATTTTCATTATTCGTTATCAACCCTTGTATGTCCTCACTGCTGGGGCACGAGTCTCTTCCTGCATCGCAGGAAGGTAAGGCTATACTCCACCACGGGGGCCAGGTCCGGGTTGGTGGAGGATTGTAAGACAGTGGGGTGCGATGCCAGATTACCTTCCCGTGTGCCCTTCCGCTTCCATTCCTACTGATTCATCTTGAACCAGTGGGAAGGGTAAGTGGCAAGGGCCGGTGCACCCTGGGCGCTGGTCAGTAACTTCTCTTTATGGGATCTTGCTGGCCAGCGGCGAAAAATCTGGCGGGAGGGGTCGCGTGGGCCCTGTTTCACTTTGTGGAGCGGGACCCAGGCGACAAACCGAATGAAGGACCGACTGGGGGGGGCGCCGCTGCGCGGAAGCGCGCGCACCTCGTACCAGTCGGACCAGAGTGGCCGCCGGGACGCGGAGGGTCGGGGGACCCTCCGCCTCCATCACGGTGGGCCGGAAGGCGCCCTTGCGTGTTCCGAGGGTGCCTTCTGGCACGGAAGGGGCCCGCGCGGTCGCTCACCGCCTTCTCTGCTTTCAGAGAAGTGCTGGTGGGTAACGTGACGGGCCTCGCGTGTGGGGGCCAACAGGACATTGGCCCCCATGCGCCCCAACGAGGAGGTGCGCCGCCCTCCTCTAGTCCCATTGGACCAGATAACGATGGGATGTGGGGGGGGCGGCGCGTTGGGGCGTGTGGTGGCCAAGGTCGTTTGCACTTGGCCACTATGCGCTCCAACGAAGAGATGCGGCGTTTTCTAGCCCTGTCGTCGAGCACCGACGGGGCAGGGGACGCCGCCGAAGGAGTGCCCGAAAGGGCGCCCGCAGACGGGGTCACGGAAGTGTGCGTAAGCGTCCCCGTGGCCCCGTCGTTTGCGGTGCGGAGGAACACCCCAGGAGTTTTAGTCGGTATACCGCCCTTTTCAGGGCGGGGAGTCCGACATAACCACTGTGCTCCCCCGAGCCAGTGGTACCCGTAATTGGGGTTTCTCCTGGGTGGAAAAAAAAAAAAAGGATTGTAAGACAGTGGCGGGCCTTACTGTGAGAAGTTATCAAGCCGCCCATAAGGCCTCTGACATGGCTTAACGACTGTCAATTTATGACAGCCGGCACCAACGGCTTAACGTGCCTTATGAAGTACGGAAGCGCTCGGAAAAATGCCACTAGCGGTAGTCACGGGACGCTCACCCATCCCGTACCTGACCGCGCCTGTTGTTGCTTAACCAAGTGATTGATTCCAATCACTCGGTTCGCCTAGGCCACGAGTGCTTCGACAGAAATGAAAAAGTAAAATTTGTTTCTACGCAGAGAATTTACATAAAAACCTATTTAGAGGGTAAATAACCCAAAAATTCCACCCATGCCGGGACTCGCACCCGCGACCTCTGGCTAACCGTGCCAGCGCTCTCCCAACTGAGCTAATGGGCGACTTCCTAGCATCAGTGAAATTTCAAAACTCTCTGTATACGTACATGGTCGCCGGCAGGGGTGGAATTTTTAGCCTCTATATAGGTTTTTAAAAAAAATTGTCCTTCGCACGGGTTAGTGCATTACAAGAATATAATCAGAGAATTTACATACTATAACATATTTTAAACTTTCGCGACTTGAACACATACTTGGCCAGACATCAGTCTTCTCGCGACCACGATGACTGTAACGTCGTCAAAACGTCGAGGTACTATAGCAATAAATTACTACGCGATTAAGCCTCGAAAATATTGTAACTAAATTTACATACTATATTTTTTATGTAAAATCGCAATGCCTTAAATTGCCTTAAAGGTATAGGGTCAAGTTGTAGTGAAAAAAAGGCAGCAACAAAAATAACTCCGCTCTGATATTTCCTTTCTAATACTAAACCTAACCTAACAAGATCACACCAGGGGTGCTGCGCCAGATAACCTTCACGTGTACCCCTCCGCTTCTATTCCCTCTGATTCCAGAGGTGAACCAGAGGGAAAGGCAAGTGGTGGGGTAGGTGCACCCTGAGCGTTAGTCAGTAACTTCTTCTTGTGGGATCTTGCTGGCTAACGGCGAATAACCTGGCAGGAGGGGTCGCGTGGGCCCTGTTTCACTCTGTGGAGCGGGACCAACCGATTGAAGGACCGACTGGGGGAGAGCCCTCGCATACTGGGCGGCCCTCGTACCAGTCGGACCAGAGTGGCCGTGGACGAAGGGTCGGGGGACCCACCGCCTCCATCACGGCGAGCCGGAAGGCGCCCTTGAGTGTTCCGAAGGCGCCTTCTAGCACAGAGAGGGCCCGTGCGCTCGCTCTCCACCACCTTCTCTGCTCTCAGAGAAGCGCTCATGAGCGACGCGACGCACTGCCCTCCTCTAGTCCCATTGTATGGGCAATGGGGCGGGGGAGGGCGGCGCGTTGGAGCTTATGGGGGCCAATGTGGCTCCCCGAGGAGACGCAGCGTTTCCTTGCCCCGTCGTATGAGGCGATGCGATGGGGCAGGGGGCGCCGCTGGGGCTCCCCCACCAGTCGAGCCCCTCTTCGTGCCGGGTCGCGGTGATTTAGCCTCTGGCCTACCCCGTGACCCGGTAGAGGTTAGGAGGAACACCGCGGGGGTTTAGTGGGTAGTCCGGCCACGGAGAAGACAGCCCCGACACGCGGGCCGGGAGTCCCACACGAAGCCGTTCTATAGTCCCCCGACAGCAGAGCGGTAAAGTGCGTTAGTTGCCTATTTTGGAACGTAACATCATAATTAACTTTTGTAATGTTTGCCGAGGGTAGTAAACTAACAGTTAATGCTTTCAAAAAGACGCCAGTCACCTTAGTCATCCGAGATCACGGCATCGGCACCTGAAAAAGTGTCGAAACGTCGGAAAATTGTAAAAATGTAAAATAAACGAGTAAAATCCGTATAAAAACAGTTTTTATTAAGCGGAAGCATTCCCACAGGGCGTTCACCCATGCTTATTATTATTATTTTCTTTATTGTTTATTGCACTAATTACATTATGTAAATGTACAAGGGCAAGTTTGGAGCAAAAAGCATTTTTCTAGCAAACGATTTTAAGCTATTATTAAGCAAAGTAGATACTCGGGGCTGCAAGTGATGCAAAGTACTTCAGCCAGATGTCGCTGCCTGTACGTAATACAGAGAGTATTGTAAAGAGGTTCGAAATTTCACTGATGCCGGTGAGTCGCCCATTAGCTCAGTTGGAAGAGCGCTGGCACGGATAGCCAGAGGTTCGAATCCCGCATGGGTGGAATTTTTAGCCTCTAAATAGGTTTTTAAAGCGATTCTTACAAATTGATGTAGTGAGAGCCTAATTTTCTTTAAGTTTTAGGGTCAGGCGTGGATCCACCCTCCAAGACCTTTACTCGTGGCCGGCAGCTAAAACGGGGTCGCCTAATAATGGCGTTATGCTGATAACAAATGTGCTCGTTTGTCTTCGGCACACATTTGGGTGGGACAGTTCGGCTGGATTGAATCGTCTGACTGGCTGTTCATACGCGTTTGGCGCAGTCGTATGAGAGAGCGGAAATAATTGTGGAATCATGAATCGTTATATCGGAAAATAAACATGGGTTTTTATTACGTTGTTTTTAATGCACTAACCCGTGCTAAGGACAATTTTAAAAACCTATTTAGAGGTTAAAAATTCCACCCATGCCGTGTAACTAACCCGCGACCTCTGGCTAACCGTGCCAGCGTTCTCCCAACTGAGCTAATGGGTTTTTATGTTTGTGCTAATGTAATATTTCAAAAAGTAATAGTTAAAATTTTCAAGTAATTTCACCTACAATGAAAATTATAATTTGTTTTGTTGTTGTTTGTTTCTAGTGTTTCTCGAAGAGTGCAAAATGAAACTATGCCTCCGTTGTCAGTCTATGTAAACATTTAAACGGCTTTATCACTGGAATTGTTATCTATGTATTTATTGAATTGGATGTTATCTATGTATTTATTGTATTAAATCTATCGTCGAGTTAGCACCTATAACACAAATCATTTAGTTGGAGGTACTTAGTATAGGGCTAACGAGAACTGTGTAATTAATAAGTCGATGAATATTTATTTATTGTAATAGGAAACAAGATGAAATTTTGACAGAATATGTGTTTTTGCGGCGGATTACCTGAAAGTACAAATTTTCAAAAAAAAAATAAAAAAAGTCAGTTTGCAAACAATAAACTACTAACGAAACGGTAAACAACAAAACAAACAAAGTATTTCATTCGAAATTGCACAGAAACTGTGACTTATTGATCGTTACAAAATAAACAAGGTATCTATTTCAAAATCTAGATCATTTTGTAGAAGAAATGGAAAAAGATCCAAAAATGATCTTTTTTCATAGTTTTTTTTCCTTTAACAGAATTTAAATAATTATTATGAAACATAGAACTCATGCATTATAATGGCTTAAATTCCAGACATCAATGTCATCTAAATAATCCTTAATATTATAGTAGCCCTTTTGGCATCAAGTGTACTTTACACATTTTTTGAACCGCGTTTCAGTGAAACCTAATATATCTTCAGGGATTTTATTATAAAAACGTATAGGTAATAGGCACATACAAGAACCAAACTTGGCGTAAATGTGGGCCTTTTTATATATATTGTATCACCAATTTTAATGAAAAACAGACCAGCGCTAGAACGACTCACAAAATGCTTTATTACTATTATTAAAATTCTTTATTGCATAAAAATTTTGCACATAGGCGAGCTAATTATATCAATTTTATATATTAACTTAAAAATAGTAGGGGAATATTATATACCATAAAAACAAATATATTATATACCTTAAATATCATATATACCATATATACCATAACGCCTGAATCGCGGTTCAAAAAATATGTTAAGCACACTTTGTGCCAAAAGGGCTACTATAACATAAAGGATTATTTAGATGACAATGAGGTCTGGAATGAAAGCCAGTACAATGTATGAGTTCTATGTTTATAATAATTATGTAAACTATGTTAATTAAGGACTTTTGAAAAGACTAAGTTAGGAGTTTTTTTGTCCATTTTTAGGGTTCCGTACCTCAAAAGGAAAAAACGGAACCCTTATAGGATCACTTTGTTGTCCGTCTGTCCGTCCGTCCGTCCGTCTGTCAAGACCCTTTTTCTCAGGAACGCGTGGAGGTATGAAGCTGAAATTTATATCAATTACTCAGGTCTACTGTCCCTTGAAGCTGTGAAAAAATCAAACTTCTAAGCCAACGCAATCAAAAGATACAGCCGTTTATGCCGCAAATTTTCGACACTTGCAAGGGAATCAAAACCTACAGGGTGCTTCCCGTGAACTCAGAATCTTGAAATTTGGTACGAAGCAACGTCTTATAGCATAGATAAAGGAAAAATTACGAAAACCATAAATTTTTAGTTACATCACATAATATATATTTTTTTAATAATTTTAAACTTACTACCCATTTCCTCATAAACGCGTAGAGGTATTAAATTGAAATTCATACCAAATACTCAGGTCTATAATACAGGTTTGTACGGAACCCTCGGTGCGCGAGTCTGACTCGCACTTGGCCGGTTTTTTTCTCCTAAATGATCTAGATTTTGAAATGGACACCTAGTTTGAATTGTAATGTTCATTAAGCCGCAGTTTCTGTGCTACTTTGAATAAAATCTTTTCATTTCATTTCATTTCAATAAATATGAAATACAGCAACGAATTTTTCCGAGCGGTTCCGTGCTTCGCAAGGCACGTTAAGCAGTTGGTGCCGGCTGCCGTCGATAGATGGCAGTCGTTAAACCAAGTCGGAGGCCTTAGGGCGGCTTGATTTAATGCTGTGTGGTGTCGGCCTAGAGAATAGCACCAACCCAAATTCTTCCCGCGGGTGTCGTAAAAGGCGACTAAGGGACACAAACCCGGGGGTGGGCAGCAGCGCCCCCTGCAGTACAATTCGACCAAACTGCGATCCCCAACCCGCATTATGGGCTATTATTACCCCCTAATGATGATTACCCCCTAATGATGACTAGCGCTATGGCGCTCATTAGGGGAGGGCTATGTCCAGCAGTGGACTAAGTCTGAAGAAGAAGAAGAACATTTTAATTTGATTGTGTTAGTATCAAATAAAAGTTTTTTTTATTCCGTTCCTATTCTGTTTTATTTCGTTCTATTCTGTTTTATCCTACTCCACTCTGCTCTGCTCTATTCTATTCTGTTATATTCTATCCAGTGAACCACATCAAAACTTCCATACCATTGTTCTTACACGTTCTTGAGCCACTTTGAATCCCAAAGAGACATAATGTTTCATTTATTTGAGAGTAACGTACCCCAGGCAGTTTTGTATTGCTACAGAAGCTTAGCTTTATACGAGTAGGTACTAATAAATTCCACACAACACAGACACTGGTCGTCGTCAGGCTATACTAGTCCACTGCTGGACATAGCCCTCCCCTAAAGAGCGCCACGTTGTGCTATCATAGGGGGTAATGCCCATAATCCCCACATGGGCATGCAGGTTGGGGATCGCAGTTCGGTGGAATTGTACTGCAGGGGGCGCTGCTGCCCACCCTCTGGTTTGTATACCTTAGTCGCCTTTTACGACACCTGCGGGTAGAATTGGGTCCTAGTCCCAAATTGTGCTATGGTAACCCGGAAAGGACATCGGAATACACTCAGATCAATGATGTTACTCAGATTGAGGTCATTTGTTCAAACCGTAGGTCTTTAGCGGGTTTTGTACCCATAACCGCTGTTTTCGTAGTTTTTTTTTTAAATTATTTATTCAAGTAACATCACAACATACTTACATATTTTATAGTACAAAAAAACTTTCACTGAAACCTGTATTGGTTTACCTGTGAGGTGTGAATTGCTGTTTTCATACAATTAACATAAAGAAGTGTTGCACATTTCGGCACTTATTTGGGTCACACAAGATTTTTAGCAAGTTAGGAGGCAGATGAATTTATGTATATTACATCTTTATTAGGTGATAAGCAGCGTCTAGTGGTGGGTTTTCACCTAAAATAGATAAATAAGATGCCGTGGTAGAAATCATTTAGGGGCATTTGGGCGCTGTAAACTCTTTTTTTAATTTGACAGTCAGACGATTACAATCGTTCGGGATTCGGTGCGCATAGTAAATTGTAAAATAAAGTTAAAATGAACCTTTCACTTTCTGTGTTTTATTTCCTACTTTATCTAACTAACATATACGTACTTACAAATATTTTTAGCTACAATGTTTCGCAATGTATCATTCAATTCAATGATTCCATCTCGTGGATTTTGGTTCAGTAATTTTTCGCCCAAGCGTACCATGCTATCAAAGTTTTTCACGACAATGTTTTTCGGTCTGGTGTCATTTGACCTCGTGGATTTTGCTTTAATAATTCTTCGCCCCAGCGTACCACGCTGAGTATTTTCGCCTCAACGTTTTTCGCTACCACAGTCGCTACAGCGTTATTGGATATAACGTACCGGACCCAATAATAAATTTATACCCGAACCTACCCGCGGAGTAGTGAGTGTTGAGGGCGCGGGCGAGTACAGTCAATTATTGTGACTACCCACAATAATTGACTGTACTCGCCACTTCACCCGTGACCACGGCAACTGCAACGCTGCTCAAACGTCGGGAATTGAAGTAATAATGTTTTACCTAATCAATAATCGCGATTAGACCCGTGTAATATATTAACTATGTATGAGAATCGCGAATAATTAAGAAATACTATTGTATTTTTTTATATTGTGTGTGTACGGAATTAAAGGTGCAAACAATAGCTAATTTACGAGATACTTTCCGTCTTCTCACGACCTCCTTAAATGCCTATATTACCTCGACTTGCTGCCTCGTCGTTATATCGTTATAAACCCTTGTATGTCCCCACTGCTGGGGCACGGGTCTCTTCCTGCATCGTAGGAAGGTTAGGCCATACTCCACCACGGGGGCCAAGTTTGGGTTGGTGGAGGATTGTAAGACAGTGGCGGGTCTTACTGTCAGAAGTTATCAAGCCGCCCATAAGGCCTCCGATATGGCTTAACGACTGCCATTATATGACAGCCGGCACCAACGGCTTAACGTGCCTTGCGAAGCACGCAAAAATGCTACTAGCGGTAGTCACGGGACGCTCACCCATCCTATACCTGACCGCGCCTGTTGTTGCTGAACCGAGTGATTGATTCCAATCACTCGGTTCGCCCAGGCCACGAGCGCTTCACTTGCTGCCTCATATCTAGATAACTTTTGATAGGCCGTCCTTTTATGTTTTTGCTACACTATGCCACCTGTCTCTTGCAGCCGCCAAACAAAGGCCTTTGTTGTTAAAACCCATTGTTTTAACATTTGTACGTCGATTTGCAGGTGACAGCCTACGTCATTACCTGCATTAGTCGGTGACGGGCGTTTTGTTGGGCCTAGAGGATAATAATATTAATAAAAATAATAATATAACCCTTTTTTACACTTTTATAAATAATATTATTTACAACACACTTGCTCATAAAGTGGTTCTATGGTCACCGCAATTAGGCACAGAATGACACCCATAATCTTACTGTTTAATTGACATTTTCACTGACTTTTTCATTGCTGTAACTCACTAGTGAGTAATAGATTTTTCCCCATTTTGTACGTCGCAGAAGGGGCGCAAATCCTATGCCAGGTAAATAAAAAAAAATCTCATTCCTTTAGTCTGTGGCCGATCGCAATGCGCGGCGCATAGGAAAACTGATTAATTTTTCCCGCCATAGCGAAAAATTTTTCACAACTCGTTTTCACTATGGAAATTATAATGAGTTTTTATTGTTTTTTTTTTTCACAAGTGTGTTGAAAAACGTCGTATGATACATGTGTGTATTGATGCGTCCTTGGCTCTCTTAATGGCGCCTCGGCGTTAATCACCAATGTTACACACTAGTACCATAATGTACTATTATAATATTATTATATTATTTAAGTGCATCAAATGAAAAGGAAAATAAATAGTATGAATTGTTTCTTGGGATAGTAAATTTACATTGTTATACATCTTTATTATTATTATTAGCCTCTAAATAGGTTTTTAAATTTGTTATACATCTGTATCTGATGTGTTCAGTTCAACTACCTCAACGGTTGAAATTGCCAATCCGCTGTGGGCACTTATGGCCATACTCTCTCTTTCTGAGAGAAGGCCTGTAACCTGCAATGAGATGTACGTATGTAACATAAAAAAAATCTAAACATGTGCTTGTTTTTGTCTTTTATGAGTTTTCGTTTGTTTTTTTTCTCTGTTTTTCCCTCTAAGATATACTTGGCCTTTCACAAGCCTTGTGGTTTATGGGGTGTGTTCTAATCACCCTCACCAGGCTTCTCTGGGTGATTAAAGAACATACAGATAGATATATAGATAGATAAGATAATTGTTTATTTGAACTCAAAAAGATTCAATTTGTTACAATATGATTGTGCCCTGACTCCTGAACTAGGCGGGAACCTGTATCTCAGGAGCCAGTGCTGTCCGAAAAGGTATGAAACAATGCTATTCTGTAGGAAATTATGCATATAAAACAATCAAATGATATCTACACTTTCTTGGGAAAGAAAGTAAGATATGAAGAGATTTTTTTGATGTAGCCTCCACGAAGCGCTCGTGGCCTAGTCGAACCGAGTGATCGGAATCAATCACTTGAGTTAAGCAACAACAATGTGCTGAATAATAGGTGACCGTCCCGTGACTACAGCTATAATAGTAGCATTTTTTCTGAGCGCTTCCGTGATTCGTAAGACACGTTAAGCAGTCGGTGCCGGCTGTCTTGTAGTGGCAGTTGTTAAGCCATGTCAGAGGCCTTAAGGGGGGCTTAATAACTTCTGGCAGTAAGGCCCGCCACTGTCTACAATCCTCTACCAACCTGGACTGGGTCCCAGTGGTGGAGTATAGCCCAACCAACCCGCGATGCAAGAAGAGACCCGTGCCCCAACAGTAGGGACATACAAAGGGTTGATAGACATATTTATTCATAATTATAATTTAATTATAATGTACAAGGGTTATTATCGTAAACTAACTTGACTTTTCCTGTGTCTTGGACTGCAGGACAAAGGTCACACCCTTTTAGACTAAGATATTCGATCATTTCCACCTCCGAACACTCCGGCAAGAAGTTGCCACGAGCGCTTCTCATTCTTCCCACTATGCGTGTTCTGTAAATTCCCAATAAGTCAACCGGTTAACGGAGGGAACGGTCCTTAATTGCTTGTTCAACGATGGATTGGATGAAATGGGCTAGCCCGCGTGGAATTCTGTGGCCCGAGCAATATATTCCATCGTAAGGTTGTCTGGAATAAATAGCTTTTAGCAATAAGGCTTAACGACTACCATTACAAGACAGCTGGCACCAACTGCTTAACGGGCCTTGCGAAGCACGGAAAAGCACGGAAAAAAGCCACTAGCGATAGTCATGGGATAGTTGGTAAGCGCTTCTAATATATGTATGTATGTATGTATGTATGTATGTATGTATGTATGTATGTATGTATGTATGTATGTATGTATGTATGTATGTATGTATGTTGATGATGATGATGATGAAGACGAGGTCAAAAAGGTGATTGACATGCCCGCTCTGGGGATCGAACCTGGGTCTCTCGCTTCGGAGTTCATTGTTTTATCCACAGGTCTATCACGGCTATATAGTGGCTAAAGAGGCCAAATAAATCCGCGAAGACCGCAATTCGCTCTAAGGTTTCGAGAAATTGCTCATGCTCATTGAATATTATGTCTATTGAGTTATTGGATCTCTTGCCTACAAATTTAATAAAAATTTGGTTTACTGGCGTGCAATATCAATCTTACGAATTCTTATGTAATTTTTAGAGTATACTATAGGTGGCAACTGAAGTATTGGGGGGCTCGGCAGTGACCCTGCCAATTTTAGCGCGAAGCAAATGCCGTACCATATTTACTGGAACCATTTCGCCGCATTTTCAGGCCCCTATTTGAGAACCTCTGGATAAGACCAGAACGCCAAAATTTTCATCATCCAGTAAGTTATAATCACATACCTAAAATCCAAAATTCCAAGTCTGTAGGTCATTTAGTTCCGAAGTTAAGCGAAACCATAAATTTCGCATTTATGACACTCACTCACTGATCATCATCAAAATAAAACTAGTCATCATCGTCATCGTCAGGCTATGCTAGTCCACTGCTGGACATAGCCCTCCCCTAAAGATCGCGAAGTTGTGCTATCATAGGGGGTAATGCCCATAATCCCCACGCTGGGCATGCGGGTTGGGGATCGCAGTTCAGTGGAATTGTACTGCAGGGGGCGCTGCTGCCCACCCCCCGGTTTGTATCCCTTAGTCGCCTTTTACGACACCCGCGGGAAGAATTGGGTTGGTGCTATTCTCTAGGCAGACACCACACAGCACTTCCCATAAAACTAGTACTTCCCACAAACTCAGATAGCTGAAATTTGGTACAAAGTTAGGCTTTAATCGCTAGATAAAGGAAAATCTATAAAAACGAGGATAATCGATGATCTGGAGTGCATGGTGACCCTGATTAGAAAACACAAGAGCCCAAACTATATTCAGGCCCCTATTTGTGAACCTCTGAATAAGACCAGAACGCAGAAATTTTCGTCATCCAGTAAGCTATAATTACATACTTAAAATCCAAAATTTCAAATACCCTTGTGTACCCTTCAACGGCCAAGTCACACAACATCTATCTATATATATAAAATTCAAAGTCCTGACTGACTGACTCACTCATCAACGCCCAGCCCAAGCCGTTGGACCTAGGAAACTGAAATTTTGCACAGAGGGTCTATATATAATGTAGGCAAGGAATAAGACCGGGTTTTTTTAAATTCAACCCCTAAGGGGGCGAAAAGGGTTGCCTAAATTTGTATGGGAGGTATAAAGAATGTTGTCCAATTTTCTTGAAACTTAAAATAAATGCGCTTCAACACAATTGATTGAGCACGTGTTTCGCCGTTTTTTCTAAATTCAACCCTTAAGGGAGTGAACGGGGTTGTAAAAAAAGTCCACGCGGACGGAGTCGCGGGCAAAAGCTAGTTAACTATAATAAGAAAGAAATCGCAGTAAGAAACCTTAGACTTGGCACGACTTTGTCTAGATTTCATTACTTTTTAGAGATAAACGAGCAGCTCCATCTAGACTTGGCTAGTTTTTACAGAATGTTTTCTTGGGATAAGTATGACTTGAGAATAGATGAGTGGAGTTGTTTTTTTCCCACTGCCTTTTTCTCCTCTACAATACGGCCCGAAGGCAGCGGATCTGACTCTCATTTTGCATTGTACATTAAACAGGATGTAAATTCTTTAAGTTGAAATAAAATTGAATCAATTGAATTAGTTGTATTTTTATACTTTTTGCATATAAATGCAATTTTTTTTCTGTTTATTTGATTATGAATTGTTTTAAAGTGCTAAAATCATAATTCTAATCTTAATTGCACAACGCTATAGTTGAGTTTGTAACGTTATGCTTTGCTGATGTATTGTATCTTAATTGGTGCTCTTTTAGGGTACCCTCTTAAGTGTATATTTATTATTTATTTATATTTATTGAGTCTTTCCTGTAGGCTAGGCCGACTAAGCTGTTAGGGTGGTACAGGTGCTGAGCCTACACCATCTAAAAAAACTATGTTCCAGGCACTGCAGCGCCTAGTCTTTGAGTCTTTCCTGTAGGCTAGGCCGACTAAGCTGTTAGGGTGGTACAGGTGCTGAGCCTACACCATCTAAAAAAAATATGTTCCAGGCACTGCAGCGCCTAGTCTTTGAGTCTTTCCTGTAGGCTAGGCCGACTAAGCTGTTAGGGTGGTACAGGTGCTGAGCCTACACCATCTAAAAAAACTATGTTCCAGGCACTGCAGCGCCTAGTCTTTGAGTCTTTCCTGTAGGCTAGGCAGACTAAGCTGTTAGGGTGGTACAGGTGCTGAGCCTACACCATCTAAAAAAACTATGTTCCAGGCACTGCAGCGCCTAGTCTTTGAGTCTTTCCTGTAGGCTAGGCCGACTAAGCTGTTAGGGTGGTACAGGTGCTGAGCCTACACCATCTAAAAAAACTATGTTCCAGGCACTGCAGCGCCTAGTCTTTGAGTCTTTCCTGTAGGCTAGGCCGAGTAAGCTGTTAGGGTGGTACAGGTGCTGAGCCTACACCATCTAAAAAAACTATGTTCCAGGCACTGCAGCGCCTAGTCTTTGAGTCTTTCCTGTGGGCTAGGCCGAGTAAGCTGTTAGGGTGGTACAGGTGCTGAGCCTACACCATCTAAAAAACTATGTTCCAGGCACTGCAGCGTCAGAGTAGGGCCTTCACCCATCTAGTGTGAGTGAAGATGCCACTGGACGCTGCATAAATCATCTTATAGAAAACACGTTATTGTACATAAAAAAGGAAATTACACACGTATTTCTTAATCTAAGAGTACAGAAGGTGGCCTAAATGTGTATAATAAGTACACACTTCTAATAACTGTAACGTGAAATATAGTTGCTATACAATCAGTATTAATGTACTATAACAGTATAGAGAAATATGACCGACTTCGTACAACTTGAGCACAAAAGACTCAATTAATCGCCATTCCACGTCTTTCATGAATTAGGGGAAAAAATAAGCCGAAACGAGACTTAGTAGGGACTTGATGAAGAGATTAAGCCAACTAAATCCCTTTTACGAAGCACAGGTTTAATATAAACAGATTATGTCAAGCAACAATGGATCCACCTGAAATGTTTCACTAAGTCCCTCAAATTAAGGGACTGTCTTTTGTATATAGTATTATTTGTTATAAGTACCACAATAATAAAGAGTTTTTTATTTAATTTACTGACGACCAGTAGCTAGTACACTGATTCCATAACAGCAGAATATGATTTTTTTTAAAACAACTGTTTAGCCTATAAAGTTTGCCATACATAAACTTGAACACTAGCATAACCCTTGCTAGTATTTTTGAGTATTGTGTCGTCAATTAAATATAGTTCTTTCTTCTTTCTATTTCGCAAGGCGAAACGCGTCGCGTGTTTTCTCGCACAAGTATGTCAATGGTGGTGTGTTCGTGTCCTGCTTCTGCTTGAAAAAGTGGGAGGGAAGGCGGTGCATTAACTAACCGCATGGTGCTTGTGGGATTTTCGGTGGAATTTAGCAAAGTAATTTTCACATTTTAATGATATTATGGATTTCCGCAAAGTAGGTAACGCCTGATTCCATACAATATTGTGTTAATTCGTCTGTAGGAATCGTTTCAAAGCCTTTTTGCCGTCTATGGTTAGGTGGGGGAAAGTTTTAATTGTTGTGCCGCCTGATCCATTAGCCAAATGGAGGGAACACCGCAATCATAGAATTGTTAGTCGTGTGCTGAAAGTTGCCAATTAAGGCCGGTTTTGGTAATCGTTTATTGGTTGAATATATAGGGATTAACAATGTCAAATTGCATTGTATGATTGAGTGATTTGGAAACGACCGTTTGAAACAACGATCCTTAAGGCGCTAACCATCGCCACCAATGGAGTAAAAAATCAAAACTTGTATTATAATACCTTTTGCTGGAAAAAAGTATGCAAACTTCTTGCTACTTGAAACTTATTATTTTTCTATAATTCGTCTTTTGTTTTTTCTTCCTGTAAAAATATTTGCGCAAGCAACACGGTATTGTAAATATAACACAGATTTTATTGAAAACTCGTCGTATTTATTCTGCGAGGATTTGCAAAAGAGATAAATCTCTTTTAAAGAGTATAATCATGTGGGTACAGTGATATCGTTCCGATGTTAAACCTAACTGCAAAGTAGGTAGTCGGGGCTGTAAGTAATGCAATTTGCTTAAGTCAGATGCCGCTGCCTGTACGTAATACAGAGAATAGTGTAAATAGGTTCGAAATTTCACTGATGCCGTGAGTCGCCCATTGGCTCAATTAGTAGAGCGCTGGCATGGATAGCCAGAGGTTGCGGGTTCGAATCCCGGCACGGGTGAAATTTTAAGCCTCTAAATAGGTTTTTAAAAGAGATAAATCTCTTCATTGGCAAATGTATATATTAGGGGTTAAAGTATGAAATTGCCGTTTTATTGCAATAGGTTCTTTGAATTGACATAGAATCTTCATGGTTTGAGGTTTTCGAATGAAACTTTTTTCAAATGGTTTCTATGATGTTCTTTTTTTTTAAAAATGTGAAACATTTGAATATCGACTTTCAATTGTTTTTGTTATTCAATTTAGACAAGAAAGATGGATACTGCGAAAATTCGAGTGATTTTTTAATACGAGTTCCGACGCGGAACTAACGCGGCAGAAACAGCCCGCAATATCAATGTTTCTGGCGCGTTAGTTCCGCGTCGGAACTCGTATTCAAAAATCACTCGAATTTTCGCAGTATCCATCTTTCTTGTCTAAATTGAATAACAAAAACAATTAAAAGTCAATATTAAAATGTTTCACATTTTTTAAAAAAAGAACATCATAGAAACCATTTGAAAAAAGTTTCATTCGAAAACCTCAAACCATGAAGATTCTATGTCAATTCAAAGAACCTATTGCAATAAAACGGCAATTTCATACTTTAACCCTTGATATAGATATGTAAATACTGTTAAGTTTTTTTCTAAGAGCGAACATGAGAAATCTTAACAGTTGTGATAACAATTTTTAGAACCTACTGTCTAGAACTTAGGATCAACGATATAGGACTGTAATCGATTTAAAAAAACATGGGACCTTTTTACGACCTCTGTGCCTACCATGCGAGAGGTATCGGGTTCGAACCCCGACTGGGGATAAAAATACCACCAGGTCTTGGATGTTTACATGTTTGTGAAGTCGTTGTTTCTGGTTCCCACGACACAGTGTATCCTAAGATAAGATAAGAATATTCTTTATTGTACACACCAGAAAATAATTACAGAGACAACAGTTACAAAAGAAGAGGTACAATTGGCGGCCTTATTGCTGATAGCAATTTCTTC
Source organism: Yponomeuta sedellus (assembly GCA_934045075.1). Classification (NCBI taxonomy): domain Eukaryota; kingdom Metazoa; phylum Arthropoda; class Insecta; order Lepidoptera; family Yponomeutidae; genus Yponomeuta; species Yponomeuta sedellus. The sequence goes on along the minus strand of OW203731.1, from coordinate 19,492,179 downwards.
CAGGCAACCTTAAATCGGAAAGATTGCTGAAGGAGAAATTGAGACGGGTAGTTGGTGCTCATCGAATATTTATATACATACGTATATGTAATAAAATAAACTTACATAGATAAATACTATTATAAACATACATAAACAATAAGTTATAATAGCAAGCATGATGGGAAAAATAAATGGGATTTATCTACAGACAAAAAGAGAATAAGAAATTATTTGGAAAGAAAGAATTCTACTACTTTAGATTTAAATATAGCAGGAGATGGGGAGCGCCTTATAGAAACCGGCAGCTCATTCCACAGCCGGACCGCTCTTACCGTAAATGAGCTGGCAACGAACTTTGTCGTATGGCTAGGTGTTTTCAGCGTCAAATTCTGGTCTGAACGTAGTGGCCGGCCGTGGTCACTGAGATAACTAAAACGCTCTTTGAGATAAAGGGGAGTAGCTGGATTGAACAGTACAGAGTACAGCAGGAAAAGAATGTGAGCATTCCTACGGAGGCGGATGGAAAGCCACTTGAGCTTAGCGCGATATTCAGAAATGTGGTCATATTTGCGTAAACCAAATATAAACCTTATGGCGAAGTTTTGGAGGCGCTCAAGTTTATTAAGTTGCTCCTCGGTCAAATCTAGATAACTGGCATCAGCATAGTCGAGGATAGGGAGCAACAGAGATTGCGCAAGCGCAATCTTGGTTGCAGTTGGCAGGAAATTCCGTAACCTTCTCAAAGAAGCCGCCGAAGCGAATATTTTCCGACTCACTTCGGCCAGCTGCGGTGCCCAGGATAAATACCTGTCCATAATAATCCCCAAGTTCTTCACCTTCTCACTGTATGGTATTGTTACACCTTCAAATTGAATTCGAGGTAGCTGTTCCCAGTCAACTCTAGACAACATTCTAGGACTGCCAATCACAATAACTTGCGTCTTGGTAGGATTAACGTGTAAGCCATGAGATCTGCTCCAATCCAGAATGCGTTTGAGATCAGCGTTAGAATTAGTAATAGCCAAAGGCAGACTCTCTACGGGAGAACGCGCGTAAATCTGAAGATCATCTGCGTAAAGGTGGTAGGAAGAAGTAAGCGTTGCAGAAATATTGTTGATGAAAATGGCGAAAAGAAGTGGAGACAACACGCCACCTTGCGGGACACCGGCTGTAGTATCACACCACGCAGAAAAGGAATCGTCGATACGTATACGTTGCCGGCGTCCATGCAAGTAACTTTGAAACCAGCCGATTGCCGACGGAGATATGTTGAGAGAGCATAGTATTTCCAACAATACGTCATGGTCCACCGCGTTGAACGCATTGCTGAAGTCCAGCAAAGTGAGCATGGTGACCTCGCCGTCCTCCATACCCAGCCTAATATCCTCGGTAATTTTGACCAGAGCAGTTACTGTACTATGCCCAGGACGAAAACCAGATTGGAAGGGATTAAGGAGTCTATTTTTGTTAAGAAAAAAGCTAAGTTGATGATGGATGAGGCGCTCAAGGACTTTTGAAAGGAAAGGAAGGATAGATATAGGACGATAGTCGGAAAAGGATGAAGGGTTAGGTCTTTTAGGCAGTGGAGTGATTTGTGCTTCCTTCCAAGTTTCCGGGAACACTCTAGTTGCAGCGGACTTGTTGAGCACACCGGCGATTACCGGAGCAAGAATGTCCAAAATAGGAATTATCATCCTCCGACTAATTCCATCGGTACCAACAGCGCTGGAAGTAATGGAAACTATGCTCTTCTCAACATCACGATCGGAGAATTGACTTAGACAAAAGGATGAATAGTCGGGAGTTGGAAGTGCTGAAAGAGAACTCAGTGTATCGGCTTTAATAGCTTCATCGAAATTAGAAGCAGAAGAGAAATGGTGATTGAGAGAGTTGACATCAAGGTCATTAGGAATTCTGTCTGGCCGCGGTTTCCCAACTCCAAGAGGCTTAAGAAATTTCCAGACTTTAGCTGGGTCACCGTTTTCTACAGACTTGTGAATATGGCGTCGTTGTGCGTCCCTACACACCCTGTTGCAGTGATTTCTAAATTTCAAAAAGCGTTCCCGGTTGTAAGCTGTTGGTCTAATCTTATAATTATATTTGGCTATCGTTTTCTGATGCATAGCTGTTCGAATATCATCTGTAAGCCAAGGTGCTAGCAGATGACGAACTTTTACAGACCTAACTGGTGCATGAATGTCATAAAGTTCAGTGAGAAGGGTGTTAAAAATGGTGATTTGCTCATCGACGGTATCCGCCCTAGACACCACAGACCAGTCGGTACTCAGCGCATCCTCTCTGAGTCGGTCCAGATCCATACCAGCAAAATTCCGCTGCAGAAGTATCCTCGGTTTTGCTTTAGGGGGACGAATTTTATAAGAGAGAAAGATCAAATCATGATATGAAAAGGCATCAGCGGGAAATTGTCCGTGCGCAGCAACATGTCGGGAAGAGGAGACTATTATTAGATCCAGGAGCGAGGGGGTATAATTCGGAAAGTGATGAGTAGCATCAAGAGGGAGCGTAACCATGTTGCTGGCTTGGAGCAGAGAAAGAAGCGAAGAAGAACGATGGTCATTCTTGAGAAGACAGGCATTAAAGTCGCCCATTATGATGGAATGATCATAAGACGGTGTAACATTTTCTAGAAGACTTTCAAAAGAAGAAAAGAAATTAAAACGCAAAGAGGGACAGTAGTAAACACCGAGCAAGACCTTCCTGTGTGATAGGAGGACCTCTATGAAAAGGTGTTCTCCCGCATTTGGAGGTGGAGGCTGAGCTGACGTGCTAACAACAGAAAAAGGAATATGGGCTCGTAGATATATAGCCACACCACCTCCGCCACCACCAGTACGGTCATTGCGGATCAAGTGAAAGCCTGGGAGAGAGTAAGAAGTGGAAGGGAGACAGGGCTTAAGCCAGGACTCAGAAATAAGGACAGCATGTAGGTTTTTTATATTAAAAGTTGCCAGCAGATCAGGGAAGTGTGCAGGAATGCTCTGTGCGTTAATGTGAACGACGTTAAAGTTATGAGGTGAATCAGAAAATTGGGAGTCGAGACTGTCTGAAAGAGAGGGAATACTATGAAAACTGTCAACACTGCCGTTCAATCCATCCAAAGAAGAAGAAAAGGATAGGTAATTGCTGCAGTCATTATCAGACATAGATAAATACAATGTAGGTAATAAATTATACCTAAATAAAATAAATAATATGTATGTGCTAGACTAAAATATGTACAGATAGAGCCTCCAGCCACCCGCCAGCTGTACAGATCAAACTTAAGAACAAAAAAAAGAAAAATAATCAAGCAAATTGAGATTTTTTCTCTTTTACCCACTGGCAACATTTCAATTGAGAAACGAAACGCAAACTATAGCAAAAAAAAAAAAAATGATATGTCACCTGTCACTCAAACAAAGCAACAAAAAAAACATCAAATGAAACATCTTGAATTGAATAAAAGTGATCGAAGTGGGTAAAAGCTCAAATATATAGAAATTGACACAGATTGATTACGTATGTGCACACAACTAAAAGTAAACTAGAAATGAAAGTTACACTTAATTCTACTTTGGAGCTACAGCTTTACGTTTGGGCCGACTGACGCTCGCCTTAGCAGGGATTTGCTTGGCGGGGACTTTCGCTGAACCCTTGTCCGTCACAGCGAGCTTTTGAACATCCGCCAACGTGTGCACTTTATGTCGCACTCCGTCCGGCGCCAGAACATGAATGGTACCTTCCCTGGTCCAACACTTAGAGATACCAAAATGCTGCCGCGCGTCCATAAAAGCTTCGTGCCGGCTCCTTGTTAAGAACTCCGACAGAGTAGTATGGGAACCTTTGAGCTTGGTTTTAGAAAACCAGACTTCTTCCCGTGCCTTAATAGAGTGGAACTTTACCAGGACCGGTCTCGCCCTACTTGCACTAGGGCGCCCCATCCTCTGCGACCGACTTATGTTATCTGCGTTGATGCTAATGGAGTGTTTTCCGAGGACCTCCACCACTGCAGTCAATGTGTCTTCCTTCTCGGCCTCTGGAAGTCCATGTATTAACAACATTTTCCTTCGGCTTCTCATCTCCATGTTGTCCAAATCACGAGCTAACATGTCAACTTGCCGTTGGAGAGTAGTGAGTGCAAGAACCACAAATGTGCGGAACGAGCTAAACTCTAACTGAACACTGGAGGTTGAAGATGGGGTTGCTGGGTCAGATCCCTTGTCTAGAACGTCTTGAAACGATGCCATCTTGGAAGCAAACAAGTTGGATAGCTCAGTGATGGATTGTTTGATGTTATCCATAGTGCACAGTTGAAATATCGCTGATGTGTAGAATCTTGTGTTGAATTTAGTGTGTGACAGCTGGCAGGTATTTATCTCACTATTTAGTCATTTATCATTAGGATATTTAATGTTTGTCAATTTTAATTACTTAATTAAACTTTAGCCAATTATGAGTTGACTTAATTATCCGACTACCCGCAACAGAAAAAAGAAAATATCCTAGTGTAGGGTCAGAAGCAATGTGTGTGCCCGTATGTAAAGGTTAACGTCAGTAGAAGGGGAAAATGAAGTTTAGTTTCTAAGCTATCCAACGATACCAAATATGTAAGCCATCGATAAACAGAAATGTAGTTTGACGTGCGTTTTTTTTATAAGCAACCGGGTTCGATTCCCGAACGGAGTACAGATGTTTTTTAAAATGTATGAATGCAGTTTTTCTTGTTATTAAAATCGATGACATGGTTCCTCAGAACAGATCTTCGTATGTCTTATAGTTTCAGACTTTCCCATACTGACAGATTTGAATGAGACACCCTGTTTATTGTATTAAATCTATCGTCGAGTTAGAATCTTTAACACAAGTCATTTAGTTTTACTTACTCGTAGTATGCGGCTAACGAGATCTGTGTAATACGTCCATGAATATTCATTCATTCATTCGTTCGTTCGTTCGTTCGTTCGTTCGTTCGTTCGTTCGTTCGTTCGTTCGTTCGTTCGTTCGTTCGTTCGTTCGTTCGTTCGTTCGTTCGTTCGTTCGTTCGTTCGTTCGTTCGTTCGTTCGTTCGTTCGTTCGTTCGTTCGTTCGGTAGTTCGTTCGTTCGTTCGTTCGTTCGTTCGTTCTCTCACTCACTCACACACACACTCAATAACTCACTCACTCACTCACTCACTCACTCACTCACTTACTCGCTCACTCACTCACTCACTCACTCACTCACTCACTCACTCACTCACTCACTCACTCACTCACTCACTCACTCACTCACTCACTCACTCACTCACTCACTCACTCACTCACTCACTCACTCTCACTCACTCACTCACTCACTCACTCACTCACTCACTCACTCATTTATTTACTTCTATATTAAGTTTGCTGTGTGGTGTCGGCCTAGAGAATAGCACCAACCCAAATTCTTCCCGCGGGTGTCGTAAAAGGCGACTAAAGGACACAAGCCGGGGGGTAGGCAGCAGCCCCCCCTGCAGTACAATTCCACCAAACTGCGCTTTGCATGTCGCATGCCGAACGTGGGGATTATGGGCATTACCCCCCCAATGATGGCACAACCTTGCGCTATGGCGCTCATTAGGGGAGGGCTGTGTCCAGCAGTGGACTAATGTAGCCTGAAGAAGAAGAAGATATTAAGTTTCATATAATTCAGTTATTATTGCATGATTGAGAAACGAACATCTTCACAAAATTTTACATTTATAATATAAGGCAGGATTGTACGTTGGAACATATGACGTAGAATGTTAACGGACATTTCTAAACTACTCGGTAAACCTCAGCCACATAGTGCAGCTTAAAGCCAGCATTAGTGCTGCCACAAATGTCCCCACATAGAACTCATTGCTTTATACCGGGAATAGAAACAGGGAGTCTTTAGAGCTTACTATGTCTTAGGTCTCCAAAGAGCGGCAAGCTTTCTGTCCACTGAAATCAGAGTCACTCTACACCGAGCTTACATAACGAATTCCTTTGCGTTGTGAGTTAAAACAGAATAGGTCAACGTTCAACACAAAACAATCAACACAAAGATGACACCAGCGTTAGTCATAGACGATCACCCATCTATGCACTGAACGGGCCCTATGGCATTTAACCTTCGTGATCGTTTATGATCACTCAGGCAGCCGGGGCTGCGAGCGATTCGATAACCTATTAGTATATAGTCTTGTTACCCCCTAGACTCTCTGCTGGTAGAGTACATACAGTTAATAATAATCAAACGTATAAATATGAAAATATATAAATTAAACCCATTTCCAAAAAAAAAACGTCAAACGTAAAAAAAAAATTCTGTATGTTAATTTCTTTTTTCTTTTTAATTTTAAAAAGCTCTTTTTAACCAGCCTACCTTCTGTAGTTATCTGATCACTCATATTCATCAACGAATGCGTCATCAAAGGGAACAATTCATCCGCCATTATTGTCATTAACCTAATTTTATTTTGTTTTGCTGTTGGTGTGACAGGGTTGTTTGCATTGATGTATTTTCGCCTTTTCGCCTTTAATTAATAAAGTTGGGTAGGCGCATGTCGCTTTTATGGAAACGCGGTTCAAAAAATGTTTTAAGTACACTTTGTGCCAAAGGGCTACTATAACATAAAGAATTCTTTAGATGACAATGATGTCTGGAATCAAAGCCAGTACAATGCCTGAGTGATTATTTTTTGGAGCTAAGCAACGTACGTTAAGCCATGTCAGAGGCCTTATGAGCGGCTTGATTATTTCTGATAGAAAGGGCCGCCACTGCCTTACACTCCTCCACCAACCCGGACTTGGCCCCCGTGGTGGAGTATGGCCTAACCTTCCTGCGATGTAGGAAGAGACCAGTGCCCCAGCAGTAGGGACACACAAAGATTGATATCAAATTCGTGATTTTTATGTTTTATAATAATTATGTAAACTCTGTTTATTAAGGAAATACTAAGGGCTGGTTTTTGAATTGAGATATTCATTAAGGAAATTATAGTTAAGTAACATTCTGTCACGCTCTTTGCTGAGAAATTCGAAGAGACAGCACAACAGTTTCACTTAGTGAAATTCTCAATTCAGAATCTGGCCCTAAGTTTTTTGGTCCATTCTTTCTCCAAAATGATCTAAAAAAATATCATTTGAAATGGACACCTAGTTTGACTTGTAACGTTCATTAAGCCACAGTTTCTGCGCTACTTTGAATAAAACCTTTTTCATTTCATTATACAATGTTTCGAATGTACGGTATGTGAGCTACCGTTTAGTATAATTAGCCACACAACGTATAATAAGCTTTGATTAGCTATAATATTCGATTGGAATCTAGGTTGTAGGTTCTGTGAATATCACTTTGAAATAAAATCCAAAAAAATACAACTTGTGCCCCTTACAGGGTTAAAAGGCGCAGCATTAGGAACTAGGCAAAATATTTTTGATACCGCACACGCCGCGAATAAATATCCACGGCGTGTGTTGTGTTAAAAAATGTTCTCACACCGAGAGAGAGAGAGAGAGAGAGAGAGAGAGAGAGAGAGAGAAAGAGAGATAATTAGTTGAGCCAACATAGAACACACAAAAGATAACAATGACAACATACTTCTTCTTAGCGTGTCTATAAACAAAACGCTAGCGGAAAATTCAGGTTATACAAACAAAAGTGTGCATGGCGAGCTTATTTCATTACAAATCTCGTAATGAAATAAGCACGCTAGGTAGCCAAGTGGAACTTGTAGAACAATGAACTCCGAAGCGATTGACCCAGGTTCGATTACCAGTGCGGAATGTACCAATGACTTTGATTTCTAAGCTACGTTTATTTGTGAAGTTATAGTAGTGATACCACTCGCTAACGGTGAAGAAAAACATCGTGAGGAAACCTGAGTATCTGAGGTGTTTAAATACCACAGCGCTGTTTGCTAATCCACGGTGGCCAAGCGTGGTAAATAAGCCCATACTGAGAGAAGGCTTGGGCCCTGTGGTGAGGCGTTTATAGGCTCCATCCCCATTTGTCCCCATTTGTCGGATCATAATTATCTAGATTTAAGAGGACAATACACACTGACAAACTCATTTAGAACCACTTGCGTAAGCCCGCAAATCCTGATTCAAAACAATTTAGACCGGATTCATAGTACGAAAAACTATAAAAATTGTACTTAATCTAGATTTAACCGAATTGCACAAGCGGCCCTTAAAGTATTGAGAAATAGCTAAACTACATTGCATCCGCTTCAGACGTAAGCTCAAGCAGACCTGGCAGTTAAAAAAGGATTATATCCGGCGGAAAATGA